>OX421970.1:107286841-108009341 GCA_949128135.1 Parasteatoda lunata
CACCAAATAAAAATAACCTACTGTTTCATCCGTGTTAAGTCTAAAAGAAAAAGTTTGTAGTGTTTTATTTCGGTAAATTTCGACTCTCGACCAATCAGAAAAGGTTGGCCTTGTGTCGTAACTCTCTAACGAGGTCAGATATCAGTAACTCTAGGTTAGTTTAAGCTTTAATAAACACAGCATCGTTTGACCACTCACATCAAATAAAAAATGTATAAAAAATATTTTATTGTAGACTTTTATTTTTTAATGTTTATTTTCATAAATCTTTGAAATTGATAAAATGTTTTAAATTCTTAAAGCAGAAAAGAAATGTGTTCTGAAATTCTACTTTCTAACCTTATAAATACTATTATAAGTATAGAAAGCTAATATTGGAGATATTCTCATATCGGGAATCTGTCGCACTAACTTAAGTCGCTTAGGCCTCAAACACTAGTTCTCGTAATTGAAATTTATTAAATAATATAGGGGAGTGTCGGGTACCCCCGCCCACTGTCAATTTCATATGTATAGAATGGTTTTTCAAGTCAATTGGCCATCGGACATTAATTGTTATATTAAAAAAAAAGATTATTTTCAAAGTTTCAAGTATTTATGCAGTTGGTAACATGGTAAAAAATAGTTTTGAAAATATGTTGAATACAATAGTCAAATTTTTTAAATTTCTATTTTTTTAAGTTAAACTATTCTTTTTTTGGTTTATTCTTTTTGCATTATTTAATTAGATGATAAAACAATAGAAACATACAAAAATATTGATTATTACTCAATATTATACAGAAATATAAGCAATACTCCTTAAGTGGGCGGGGCTACCCGACTCTCCCCTAAATCCTTGCTTTAAATAACAGTAAGAAAATATGATTTTCTCTGAGGAATCCGTAGCTTAGAATAATATTAACTGATAAATGCAATAAAGTAATTTTTTACAATTCATTTAAATAAACTTAAATGATCTTTTTTATGTCATTTTTGATTATTAAACAAAAAAATATCAAAATTTAATATTAAAAATTTTTTGAATGTCTTTGATTATTTTTATAGTGCATTTATTCAAATTTTGGTCTTATGAATCTAAATCCACTACAAAAAATTTATAATGTACTATGCAAAACATTTTGGAGTATAGTTGCCTCAACTTTTGGTGTTTAGGTAAACTTAAATTTTTTACAGTGCATGCAGTAACAGTTTTTATTTACCTTTTCACTGCAATTTATTTATTTTCCTTCATGCCCTTTTAGAATCAATTTATGGTTTGATTGCAAAAATATTTTGTTTAAAAAACGATCATTTTTAGCAACATATTGTGGAGCTTAAATTACTTGAAATAAACTTGTTTTTAGTAGTTATAACATTCAATATAAATTATCAAAACAGTCCATATGTTTCTCATATAATTTTCGCAGTTGAAGTAACAGTTTTTTTGAATTCACAAAAATTTGAATTTCGAAATAGAAATGCACAATTGTTCATTTAAATTATTTTCAACGGGCAAGAAAAGAAAGAACCTTAAAGTGATATAAGTCTTATCGTCCTATAAACAAGGAAACGGGTATAATTTAAATATTTATACTACATTTGTTTACTTCTTCATAAAATATTTGCTGTTTCACGCAAAGTACTTTGATCTACAAAATGATTTCGAAATAAGTTTGTTTTCCTTGTTTTTTTTTCTTAAAGAATTTTTATATCAGTAAAGAAATTTCACAGAAATACACCTTGCGAGTTTTAAATTAACTTAAAATTTCATCTTTACGAATCACAAATTTAATTTAAAGTGAAAAAGTTATTCTAATATTAGGAACGAAATTGAACTGAATGACAGAAGAAAACAAAAAAAAAGAAAACTGTTATTGCTCTTTTATCGTTCGCAAATAAAGCAAACGAAACTCTATAAATGCTTATTCTCTAAAATAAATGTTTATTCGCGAGGATAATTAAAGAATTTACGTTTTGTTCGGAAGTAAATATTTACTCTCTAAATTATATTCGAGACATATTTCTTTCTAAATTTGATGGAGATAATCCTCTTACTTTGTACAATCATTTTAAAGTTCGAAAAGGAAAGAATATTCGATTCTGTGTTTTTAATTTACGATGCCTTCAGGACTTTACGCTGACTAGGAATGACATTAATTGCTCGTAATACCAGAACATTATTATGCCAAAGTATAACGGTTCTAAAATAAATCTAATTTTAATTATCTGTTGTTCGATTTATGGCATTATTATGAGTCGGAGATCCGGGGGATTTTCTTGGTTATTGGTGGAACGTATAACTAATTAAAAATTAGATTGGTCTCTACCACATGATTTTCAGGGGAAGTAAAATAGAAATAGTTTGTAATAACGTTTTTGTGTGTGTGTCGTGGGAGGTACGGTTTTGTTTACAGACATTATTGATTCAGTAGTTATTTTATTGTCTGTTGTTTAAGAGTTGATATTGCTTTGAACGAGGAGGAAGCTTGCAACTTAATTAAAAATGTTCAAACTATGATTATGAGTTTGTAAAAAGTTTCATAGTATTGTATATAACTAGTTGTGGTGTGACATTAAGATAATCTGAAGTTAAAAAAGTTCCATAGTTTGTAACCACTCTAGAGGTGTATTCAGATAAACTGTGATAGAAAAAAGTTCCATGGACTTTAAGTAATCTAAAATGGTGATTTTAGATAATCTACAGTTGAAAAAAGTTTCATAGTCTATAATTAGTTTGGTGGTGTATTCAGATAAATTGCAATAGAAAAAAGTTCCATGATCTTTAATCTAGTGGTGCATTCAGATAATCCACACTTGAAAAAAATTTCATAGTCTATAATTAATCTGGTGGTGCATTCAGAAAATTTGCAGTTGCACAAAGTTCCATAGTCTATAACTAGCGTGGAGTGGCATTCAGATAATCTGCAGTAAAAAATTTTCTATGGTCTATAGCTAATCTTGTGCATTCAGATAAACTGCAATTCTTTCTCAAATACGAGATTTCTTTTCACACGAGCTTTCTTTTAAGCACACACACCGCTGTGAAATACATTCTCTTTTAAACACGTTAGTGGTGAAAATTATTTCTTAAATACGATATATTTATTTTTCATTCTCTTTTTAAATCACATTCTCTTTTAAGCAAACCCACCGCTGTGAAATACATTCTCCTTTTACCACGTTAGTGGTGAAAATTCTTTCTCAAATACAATTTTTTTTAATTCCTTTTTCGAAACACATTCTCTTTTAAGCACACCCACCGCTGTGAAATACATTCTTCTTTAAATACGTTTGTTGTGAAAATTCTTTCTCAAATTCGATATATTTTTTTCATTTTCTTTTTAAATCACATTCTCTTTTAAGCACACCCACCTCTGTGAAATACATTCTCTTTTAAACACGTTAGTGGTGAAAATTCTTTCTTAAATACGAAATATTTTTTTCATTTTCCTTTTAAATCACATTTTCTTTTAAGCACACCCACCTCTGTGAAATACATTCTCTTTTAAACACGTGTGTCGTGAAAATTCCGTCTAAAGCACGATATTTTTTCACTCCCATTTTAAAACACATTCTCTTTTAAGCACACCGCTGAGAGATACATTCTTTTTTAAACACGTTATCTTTTCAGCCCATTTTCTTTTCAACACATTCTTTTTTCTGTGAAATTTTTTGTACCCACTTGCTCACATTATTTTTTGACACTTGGGTTTTGCTTTCACAATTGAAGATTTAAAATTAAAAAAAAAAGTAACATAAATGTGTACTATTTGAATAACGTTTTTTTAAAAAAGAAACTAAAATAATGTTACAAAACACTTATCTCCAATAAAAAGAATTCTTTAAAAAGTATTCAATAATCTTAATTTTTTTTCCTTTTTAAGTAAATTCAAAGAATTGACTATAATTAAATACTTGAGCAAAGACCAGAAAATTTTAAATTTCTTAACCAAAAGATAATTACATTTCTTCAAATTGATATTAAGTAACGCTAAAATTTTATTTTCACGAAATCTGCCGCTATTTTCTAATTCAAACAAAATAATAAAAATAAAGAAGTAAGGAAAAGTATTCATCCCAGACAAAAATGCAAAAAAAGGGGAGAAAGGGGAAAAAAATCCCAAATACTCTCATGCCAAATGGAGCATACAATGTTGTAACCTACTCATCTTAAAATGAGTTCGTATCAGTCGTATAAAAAGTGTGAGATGTTTTTCTTTCACAGATTTTAACGCGAAGATAAAAGCTAAAATGCAAAAACTAAAGAAAGAAGAAATGAAAGTTCCCTAAAGAATTTTCCCTCATTAGAATTCCTGGAACGCATTTCAATGTGCAAAAAAAGTCTTTGTAAAATCATTGGAGTGCTTTTGAATCCTTTCTAGATTTGAAAGAATTTTATTTCTATATAAAAAAAAAAAATTTTTTTCGCTCTTTTTTTATTATTTATTTCTTGACTTTTAATTTCCCACATTTCGTTGTTAAGCATAAAATTTACAGCAGAAACAGAAAATGGGTTTTTCATTATCTCTCAGTAACAGTTGCAGTTATATTGAGTCGTCGCTGATCTGCATAAATTGATTTCGAAACTCTTTTCATAGGGGAGGAAATTACTTTTTGTGTTTTGGCAACACGTAATCGCAACAGAAGACGGCGCCTATCAGGAAAGGAATACAAATTAAAGAAGAGGAGAGCTGAAAAAGAAAAAAAAACCAACTACTTTTAAGCCTTCTATTTCATCAAATATCTATTCATACGGCAAAACAAATGTTTATGAAAGGATGACGAATGAAAAAATTTCTATTGTGCTTTATAAATTACTGTTTCCTTAAACGACATTTTTCTTTACTAAGTAAACATTCGAAAGAATATATACTCGATTGTTCGAGATAGTGAAAATTATTTTGATACTCATTAGTTTTTGATCAGTTTTAATATAAACAGGGTAGTGAAGTATGATTGAAGAATAATTTGAATCAAGAATATTTGAATCAAGAATATTCGAATACAGACGGCGGCTCAAAAACATGTTTATTCTTTTAGTAGAACAGTATTTATATATTTTTAATTATTTTCATTCATTATTAGCATCGAGTCACGGTGGCTCAGAGGATAGAGCGCTCGCCTCCAAATGAAGTAACCAAGGTCAAACTTCCAGCAATGGCTGGTTGATATGAATTCTGCATCTGTCTCGCACTGATGTCAAATTTTCCTCAGTGGTAGATGGATCATGGATTAGAATTCCCTTGCCATCAGGCTAACCATTGGAGGATTTCGTGGTATTCCTCTAAATATAGCGTAAATGCGAGTTAGTTCTATCAAAAAGTCCTCCACGAAGGCTAGTTTGTCCCAATCCTTGATTTAGGAGTTTTCTTTTCCTCTGGGTTGGATTCAATAATTAATGAATATTGATGGTTGTAATCTGAAAAATCGGTCTTTTTTTTTAAACTTCGGTTATAAAATGAAAAGAGTATTAGCATTAATAGTTGATTTTGAAATATAGTATTTAAAATGTTTGATAAAGTATTTATATTTTTTATTCATTATAATTGACGTGGAATGAGAGGTATTTAATACAAAGCATCATTATCAACAAAGTAAATTTGTATACCCAATTTATCTACTTGAATTTTCCTACCTAGCATTGGCTTATCTATTATTATCTAATCTGATTATTCGTAATAAAGTAACTTTCCCTTTTTTTTAAATGAAATTTTCACTGAAATAACTGAACGAGTTCAAGTTGGAGATTTCGCCCCACCCACCATATTCAACGTACTTGCCCCGTATTATGTTTTAAGACGCATTCAAACTGCTTTATCAAGAAAAAAAACTTAAAGGGAAACAAATGAGATTGTTTCCAGACTCTAATAGGTATCATCATCAGTACCAAATTTCTATATAAATAAATAGAGAAATACTGCAGTATCAATCAAGTTTTAACAAGACATAATTGATTTTTTTCAGTATTCCTTATTTTGCAGTCGTGTGGAAATCTCTTTAATTTAATGTATACTTCCAGTTTATTGAATTTTTTATTGCTTCACTGTACTTAAATATGTCCTACTACTTGGATCTGAGAAATGGCACTTCAATAAAAATAACTTGAAAAAAAAAAAATAACCATTGCATTAATTACTCTTCACAGGTTAAAAATTACCTATCACAGGTTACCCATTAGCAAAATGGTTGTTGTCTAATTTTTTATACCCTCTTTATTTGTGATATCCACCGGTATTAGTATAGAAAACGATCCAGTTTGAACTGCAGGTTAGAATTTCTGATTCTTAACTAAAACAATGAAAAAAAATCATTCAAATGATGAAATTCTCTTTTATTCACAACTCAAGAAGTATTTATGGAATCTCTCTGGCTCATATCTAAAAAATAAACTCACCAACTTAATGCATAACAAAAATAAAAGTGAAAAAAAAAAGAATTCTAAAAAAATTATCAAACAGCAGCGGTTGCCACAGCAACGCATGCAATGACGGCGCATGCGCGCAGTTTAATATTACTCTTGAACACAGTTGAAAAGTGTGATGACGTCCAAATAAGGTGCGCATGCCATCAAACCCAAAACAACACCCATTTTGCCAATGGGTGAAAACTTCAAGCATTTATTAACAGCTGTTTAAGCCTTTCAATTAAGAAATCATGTCTTACCTTCTTCTTGAGTTATTGCTTCAACAGGCTTAGAAGGTTCACTACGACCGATTCTGTTTTCTGTTAACACTCGGAGCAAGTAGATTTTTGCAGGTTTCAAGACGGTTACCATTGCAGATGTTTCCGAACCAGCAACAGAAACGTTTGTCATTCTATTATGCCATTTGCCTGAAAAAAATTCAGATATCATAAATGAAACATGCCTATGTAACAAAGGTTTACAATTAAAATGAATAACGATAATCCAATTGATATTATAAAAAAATAACTGAGATTTTTTAAGGAAAGATCGTACAGGTAATAAATATAATTTATTTTGCCAAATTTATAAATTTCGGAAAATCTTAGCGGATAAAGATACCAAGTGAGAGTCTTTAAGAGTTTTCAACGATGAATGAGGTTCAGATTGCATTAGGCAACAACTAGTTGGCTATTAACTTTTATAATGATACCAAATTTAATCTTAGTGGAAAAAGATACCAAGTGAGAGTCTTTAAGAGTTTTCAACGATGAATAAGGTTCCGACTGCATTAGGCAACAAGTAGTTGACTATTAAGTTTCATTTGGGTAGCAAATTTAATCTTAGAGAATAAAGATACCAAGTGAGAGTCTTTAAGAGTTTTCAACGATGAATGAGGTTCCGAGTGCATTAAGCAACATTTAGTTGGTTATTAAGTTTTATAATGATAGCAAATTTAATCTTAGAGGATAAAAATACCAAGTGAAAGCCTTACAGGGTTTTCGAGTTTTCAAAGATGAATGAGGTTTCGACTGCATTAGGCAACAAGTAGTTGACTATTAAGTTTTATTTGGATAGCAAATTTAATCTTAGCGGATAAAGATACCAAGTGAGAGTCTTTAAACGTTTTCAACGATGAATGAGGTTCCGAGTGCATTAGGAAACAAGCAATTGACTATAAAATTTTATTTTGATAGTAAATTTAAACGATAAGAATGCGAACGCTTTGAATCGAACAGTATAAATGAATGTTAAGGATTTATAGGTTTCGTCATTTGGAGGCAAAATATAACGGTAAGATATTGACCTTGATGGTTTATTTTCAATGAATGAACTTTACAGCTATTTAGTTCTATTTAACTAAAATGAAAAGGACTTTCATCTACTCCTATTGAGTAACCTGGCTAACTTTATGTGGGTTAAATATCGCAATTTTAGCAGAATCTTCCACACAAGATCTGATAGTTATTTGATTGAGGTTTTGTTTTATGAAGCAAACTGGAGTAGTAGCATTCAGTAATTCTGAAGCACTTTCAATCTCTAAAATTAAATGGTAGATTTTAGATAGATTAATTTTCCACACAAGATCTGATAGTTATGTGATTGAGGTTTAGTTTTATGAAGCAAACTGGAGCAGTAGCATTCAGTAATTCTGAAGCACTTTTAATCTCAAAAATTAAATGGTAGATTTTAGATAGGTTATAGGTTTCGTCATTTGGAGGCAAAATATAACGGTAAGATATTGACCTTGATGGTTTATTTTCAATGAATGAACTTTACAGCTATTTAGTTCTATTTAACTAAAATGAAAAGGACTTTCATCTACTCCTATTGAGTAACCTGGCTAACTTTATGTGGGTTAAATATCGCAATTTTAGCAGAATCTTCCACACAAGATCTGATAGTTATTTGATTGAGGTTTTGTTTTATGAAGCAAACTGGAGTAGTAGCATTCAGTAATTCTGAAGCACTTTCAATCTCTAAAATTAAATGGTAGATTTTAGATAGATTAATTTTCCACACAAGATCTGATAGTTATGTGATTGAGGTTTAGTTTTATGAAGCAAACTGGAGCAGTAGCATTCAGTAATTCTGAAGCACTTTTAATCTCAAAAATTAAATGGTAGATTTTAGATAGATTAATTTTACACACAAGATCTGATAGTTATGTGATTGAGGTTTTGTTTTATGAAGCAAACTGGAGGAGTAGCATTCAGTAATTCTGAAGCCCTTTCAATCTCTAAAATTAAATGATAGATTTTAGATAGATTAATTTTCCACACAAGATCTGATAGTTATGTGATTGAGGTTTTGTTTTATGAAGCAAACTGGAGGAGTAGCATTCAGTAATTCTGAAGCCCTTTCAATCTCTAAAATTAAATGGTAGATTTTAGATAGATTAATTTTACACACAAGATCTGATAGTTATGTGATTGAGGTTTTGTTTTATGAAGCAAACTGGAGTAGTAGCATTCAGTAATTCTGAAGCACTTTCAATCTCCAAAATTAAATGGTAGATTTTAGATAGATTAATTTTCCACAAAAGATCTGATTTTTTGAAAAATTAATTGGTTTAGTAAACATTCCCATCGTTTTTAGAGCTATTAGAATAAATAAATTTGTACATTTAGAGCAGTTTAGTCTTAAATTTTCATGCCATTAGTAATTTTACTCTTTAAGAGTTGTTGTTAGAAATTATTGTTAATCCTTTACAGAATAAACAATACGCTGACAATCATACAGGAAGACTGGGTAATGTAAATTAATGATCCAGTAACTGAACTTAATAACTTAGCACACTAGTCTAAATTTAATTAATCTTGGCAATAGAAATTATAAGTCTTTAATAGCTATGTGAAAGCTAATATGTGAAAACTGTTGTTTCAAGTTGAAGTTTTTATTTGCTAGTGAAGTGGTGATTAATAAGTATAAACCTTAGTTCGAAAGAAAAAACTGAAAATTCAATACAAAAAAACTAATTCAAATTGCGAATTAAAATATTTTAGAAAAATATTTATTTAGGCATAATTTGAAGGTCAAATTAGAGTCTGGAGAAACTATTATAAGGCTGAAAGAGATTTGAGATCTGGTTTGTGTAAAAGGACGACTCAGTTAGGATGGGTCAGAGAAGAACTAAAACGGATTGCAACTAAATTTACCATGACGTTTTTATAAGTTTGTGGCTTAACTACCACTACATATATTAAATACCAATTCACTAGTATATAAGATATGTTATCTTGATTATATCTATAGGCACCTTTCGAAAGATGAAGGTTGGCATCGTCGATATTACGGTCCTCATATGGGTGACTATCCGGGCGTGATATGAATTCGCTAATATCGAAGGCTAGTCCACATCGAACAGTTGATTTGCTCACAAAATAGCTCTCAAAAAACCAGTGAAGGAAATAGAATTCTCCCGCCCAATAAATAAATAAAGAAAAAAAATTATGAGCGAAAAAAAAATAGCATTAATCAACTAGTGGTATTCGTTCATCGAATTCTATCACATGGAATTCTGGAAGGGGAGTAATGTGGCGCAATTAACAAACTTTATTTGGAACAAAAACAAATACATAAATACAAAGAATATATATTCGACGCCAAGAGGAAAATCCTGTCCAGGCGACAAAGAAAGGTAATACAATAAATTTCAAATAGAAATTAAGAGAGAGGAAAAAAAAAAAAAAACATGAAACTATATGAAAAAATTACAAAGGTAACATAAGAAATTCATTTGGATTGGCACAAGACTGGTATAAAAAAATCAAATGCTTCCTTTAAAGTGAAAAATAGAGATCTAAATCGTCGATGTTCATCACAAATTGAAATAAAGCACGCTTAAAAGAAGATATATTTGGATATTTTGCAACTGAAACGGTAATTTATTATATAATTTAGGTGCTAAGTAAAAAAACTGTTTTCGTGAATTTTATTTGTAAAGTAGGGAATCTCATATATTTCAGTTGGTTTCCTTTCAGACACATTAGTTTTTAATTTGCATATTAATTTATTGTTATGTAAATAAAGTAAAATACGAAAAAATACATTATGGCGAAATGGTAATAGATTAATTCTTGTATATATATTGGAAGTAGTTATACTTGAATTATTTATACTTAGAGAATTAATAATCTTGAAGCATTTATTCTGAACTAAGATTAAAGGAAGAAAATTAGTTTTATATTCTCCGCCATATATTATTGCACCATAACCAATTAAAGAATAAAACCAGGAGTAATAGAGTGCTTTCACAAAATTAAAATGAATTTTATTCTTAAGGTGATAAAATTTAACTAAAACAAAACGCAATTTTTTAACTAAATTGTTAATATGTGTTTTCCATTTCAAATTAGAATCGATATATAGTCCTAAATATTTGATATTATTTACAGATTGTAGAATTGACAATTTTCATTAGAACTTTTACAGGAGAGAGAGTGAAATTTTAGATTCAAGTTAAATTCTGATTTTCTTAAACTGAAATAAATATATTTAGTTTTATTTAGATTTAAATTTAAGTCATTTACTGTAAACCATTTTGAAATTACGCATAAATCAGATTCAATTTGAAAAATTAGCTGAATCACATAAAATTCTGGAAGGGGAGTAATGTGGCGTAATTACCACTATAAATATTAAACACCACTATAAATATACCAGTATAAATATACCAGTATAAATATACCACTTCACTAGTAAATATCACATGTTAACCTGATTCTATCTTGAGGTACCTTTTAATACATGAAGGTTTACAAAGTCAATAATACGCTCAACACCAGTTTCTCATAAGTTGCCCAGGTAAATCAATTCAAAGCAGGACTGAAACCGATCAATTTATAGTAAAAGCGCCTGTTTGTAGCAGGTAGGAGTATTTAAGTTGAGTTACGAGTTTGGGACAATTCGTTCTGCAAAAACAGAAGTATACAAATACTTTTTCTGAAACTGTATATAAATAAGAAGCTTTATCGGTTAATAATGTAGAATTTGTATACTGAATATGTGGTTCTATTGTAGATATTGTTTAAAAAAGTATTTTTATTTAAAAAAATTCTTCTAGTACTTAGAGCTGATTTTTCTTAATACTGTTAAGAAAGCCGTCCTGCCAATGTTCTCGATTTCCTTAAGGTCAACGGTCTGACGGACCTTGTCTGACTTCGTCAGGCATTGGAGGATAAGTCACAACAGCAACAAGAAAGCCGTGATGGCTCAGGGGACAGAGCGTTCGCCTTCTAATAAGGTGAACCGGGTTCAAATCCCAACGATGGCCGGTCCATACGAATTCAGTATTCGGCTTGCACCGACCGCATTGCTGACGTAAAATATCCTCAGTGGTAGATGGATCATAGGTTAGAGTCCCCTTGCCGTCATGCTATCCGTGGGAGGTTTTTGTGGTTTTTCTCTTCACGTAACGCAAATGCGGTTAATTAAATGCAGGTTACGTAAATACGGAAAAGTCCACAACGAAGGCAAATTTCCCCCATTACTTGATCCCCATTACAGGAGTAAGGGGGCATCCCTTATTACAAATTTCCCCCATTACAGGAGTTCCCTTGTTTTCTGGATTGGGTTCAAAATTACAAGGCTTCGGAGTTGAACTTTAGTAGTCGTAAACCCAAAAAATTGGGTCGGTTGTTCAGTGACGGTTATAGAATAAAATAAAAATAAAACTGAAAAGGAATTCCGACAATATTCTAATATGACAAGGAAAATTTAAATGAAAAATTTGTACGAGAAATCTACTAAACGTTATTAGTTAATTATAATTCGATGCTAATTTAATATAAATTAGGAAACTATAAATTCAAATGCTAATGTTTTGAACTTTGATTTACAAGATATTCAACTAAATGAAAAGTATTTTGTTTAATTATTTATTTTGCAAAGAAAACTCAACTTGGATGTAACAAGTTAAAAATAAAACTATAAGAAGTTTTTATTTATTAATTATATTTTTATGGTAATGAGGGTACTAATTAAACAAGTAATAAAAATAATATAATTTTGATGCTTTTTTATATTGGAATTCTATCTTTCAAAAATAAAATAAGATTCTTTAACTAAGTGACTTTATATCGTAATAAAATATAACTAAGAAAATCTCAAATGCGTGGTATTTAATATTATTAATAAAATAAAAAAACACATTTAGATAAAAACATAATAAAACGAGTTCAAAAATTTAAACAACTTAAACAAGATTTATTTCTTTAACTAAATAGTTAAGGACATATAATTTAAAAATATAAAATGAATTTTTAATTTACTTAATAGTATAAAAAGAAACAAGAGGTTCTCAAATGTATATAATTTCCGCTTTAATTATACATCTCTAAGCATTAAAACAGATTTAAATAAATAACTAAGAAGTTCAAAATAAATATTTATGTTTTAGTAAAATGTATCTCTTAAAATTTTTTGGGATTTTTTTTACTTCAAGGGTTTTAAACAAGAAACACGATGAAAAATATTATTGCATATTTTAATAGTATAAAAATATCTTCTTTAAACACACAGTCAACATGATGCTAAAAATCCAACTATTTCTTTCTCATAAAGCAGTAAAAAAGAAATTCCAATGTAGTTAATAAAATAAATTGTGAAAAATAAACGTGCATATGCTTCATAATTCTGAATGGGAATTTAATTTACAGTGCGTCAAAAATAAAAAAAAAACTGGATCACCTTGAATAATTTCTGATCTAATAGTTGGATTTTCACGTTCTAGGGCTCACGTACTTCCTATCTTAATGTCTCGAAGGAGTGATCTTAAATATGTTAATTATCAAGTGCAGACGAAGTTGCGAAATCAGACACGGAAACGTACTTTCTCTGAATAAACATACTTTTTTTTTGTAAATGGATTCGGATTTCTGACCCCCTAGATATAGGGGGTAACCGCAATCAGGGAAATATGATCCCCATTGTTTGATCAGTAGAGCATTCCAAAGATTGAGCCCCTTAATGTTAATTTTACTTTTCGAGAATTTTGCTGTATCACGAGATTTTTTTATGCGCATTAAAAATTTTTTTACAAAAAATAACTTCTAGTAAATATTTATTATTTTTTATTATTTCATTTAATAATGGTAAAATTAAAAAAAAGTCAGATATTGAAAATTTGATTTATCAGGAACTATTCGATTGGTTTTGTTTAAATTTTATATTTTGCGATGTAAAATTATATTATTTAAAATGAAGCAAAAAATTGAAATTTTTTTTTCAACTATTATTAAATAAAATAATAAATATTTAAGAAAATTTATTTTTTGCATGGAATTCTTTTTGGATAAATGAATTTTACAATTGTACGCAAAAAAATTTCAATTCGCTGGAAAAGTTTTTAAGATAAGGCTAAATATGTAAAAAGTAAAATTAAAATTATGGGGCTCAAACTTTGGATCGCTCTTCTGACCAAGCTGTGGTGACCATATTTCCCTGATTGCGCCTCCCCCCTATAGTTTGGGAGTCAGAAATCCAAATCCTTCGAAACAAAGCTATGTTTATTCAGAGAAAGTACGTTTTTGTGTCTTATTTCGTAACTTAAAATATTTTCAGTACTAACTAATTCGCATATTTGACGTTAACCCCCCGAACCATTAAGTTTGAGTGAGGAACCGGTCATAAGATCAAAAGTTAATCAGGGGGGGTTCATTATTTGTGCACTTTATTATGAAGCAAATTCAAAAACATATTTCTTAATCAGTTTTAAGTGAGCGAATAAATAATTGTATGTTAAGCAGATATAAAAATACAGGGTATCCACAGAATAAAATGAACGAAATAGTTGCGTTTAGTAGCCTAAAAGCATGAAAATAGTTGCCGAAAACTGTGAAATAGTTGCCTAAATAAGAACAAAAATACGACTAAAACTTTATTAAATGACTGAATTATCATATACCATGGTCCATTTAGTCAAGTTGGCGGAAAATATGATAGTTTTTATATAAACGTTAGTGTTCTAGCACTAAATTAGTATATTTGCTGAAAATTATATATATATATATATATATATTCGCAGCAATCACCGTTGAAAAGACAATCAAGAAATGGAATCTGTGCAAATTGAACGAATTAAAAAGTGATAACTCAAATTTGTAATTCAAAGTTTTTTATTTTTAAAGAAAAAAAAAACTGTGTTTAGAAGGTCCAGCGGGCTGCAGGTGTTCTATCCAATTTATGCTAAAAAATATATCCAGGAGTACAAAAAAGTCTCCCAATAGTCTCCTTTTCCTGAAAATAGTTATTTTTTTAGCCTTTTTAGGCAAAAAAATTTTCATAGTCGCCTTATGCCGAAAATAGTAGCATTTTAGTCGCCTGTGGCAATCCTGTACTACATTTTTTTGATTTACCACAAGTATACGCCTACAGTAACTAATTAAGTTGCATTCAACAAACTAAATATTTAAAATAAATAATATTTAAATATTTAAAATAAAATAAAATCGTACCTTTTTTAAACGACTGAAAGACAGACATTTCTTTATAATTAAGTTAACAATTCATGCAATAACTTACATTTACAACTAAATAAACTGAACATTTATAAATCAATAAACTGACAGCCTTAAATTAACAAAAATATCCTGAATCAAAGCAGTCGTAATTTAAAACGCACTTCATCCGAAGGATGGATATTAAAACTGGTAGAAATGTATAAATTAAAACTAGACGTTTCTCGACAATACTACTAATAATAAAATATAAAAAAAAATTCAAAATTAGATTTGAAAGTGAAGTGTTTACTAAAATCTTCAGTGCAGTCATAATGAATCAAAAATAAATGAAAACAGAAGGTAAGCAGTGAAAGTTTTAAATTTTTTAATTACTTTAACATATACTTTGTTTAGAATTTTCAATTAAGTTCGTAGAAATAAAGTTGTTGAAAAAAAGTTTGAAAGATAAAAAGTGTTTGAAAAGGATACTGGTTAAAAAAGAAAAATAAAGACGCCTTTATTTCGTTAAGGAACAATTGAGTTAATTTTAAAACATTATTGCTTTCTGGGAATCCCTTGAAAAGTTGACAACTAACTCTTCTCAGTATAATTGCTTTTCGTACAGTTTTGAGGATATATTTCTTTAAGATTTCCTTTTGAGAATGGGAACATTTTATTTTGAAGTTTATTTTTTTTTCGATTTTATTTGAAACTCTTGAAAAGCATCATAAGATTGTCCAAAAGTTAGGAATTTTGCAACTGCAACCATTTTTTTCAAACATAATTCTTTTAAATAGCATTTTTAACTTCAATTAACTATATTTATGGTTATAAATTGTTTTTGTAAATGAATTTAAATGAAAAACATTAAGAATAGTAGCAGTTACAGAAAGTTTATATTTAGGTTTTACTTTGAAAGTTTGTGCTTTGTACACTTCAAAATTTTGTAAACTATATACATTATAAGTTTTTTTTTTTTTATACAGCATTGTTTTAGGAGTTTTTTTTTCACTACATTTTAAAATTTAAATTTTTTTGTTAATATTTTTTAGAATTAGCAAAATATTGCTCTGTTTTGAATTTCTTGCATTTTAATTCCGAAAAATTGCGATTTTGTAACTGTTTTTAAAGTATATATTTTCTTCCTTCTTGGTTTATGTGTTAAATATTTTTGAAACAGTATTTCTGAGATTTCCATAACATATATATATATATATATATATATATATATATATATATATATATATATATATATATATATATATATATATATATATATATATATATATATATATATTTATATATATATATAACATTTCTTTATTATATTTGCAGAGTATTTTTTCTATAAGTATTTTTGACTATAATTTTTCTTGCTTACGCTATTCTAACAATAAAATAAGCAGTTGCAGCAATTTTATAAAAACGTTACATTTCTAATTTTTTTTTCAGAAGTTTAAAAAGCATTATAGATTCCCCAAGAATTAAATATTTTTGTAACCATTATTATTCACTTGACTTCGTTATAGATTTTATTATATAATATTTCCGTAGTTTTTTTTAACACAACTGAATTCATTTTTGCTAATGCTATTTTAACAGTAAAATAATCAATTTCGTTAGTTTTAAAAAAATATATATAAAATTTTTTTAAAAAATTATTTAATAAGTAAAAAAAAAAGACTATAATACAGTTATCGAGAAAGTTGGTAGCAGGGTGCGTAGCCAGAATTTTCAACAAAAAATAAGCACCTTTTAAGCACTAAAAAAATATTTTTAATCACTTTCCAAAAAATCATAATTTGGATCTGTGCAGTAATAAAAAAAAATTGTTTTATATCGTTTAAAGTTCTTAATTTATAAACATAAATTCAATAAAATTCGAAATCTTTTCCAAAACTTTACATAATCATGATAAAAACAACTAGTTTCTGATAAATATAGCAGAGAAAATTGAGAAAATCATGCATTTTTTGTAATTTAAAACGACAATCGATACGACAGAGAAAAAATCTCTTTTTAAAAGATGGAAAATTAAGCACTTTTTACGAACCCTGAATAATAAAAACAAATTTAAGGGCTTTTAAAAACGTAAATAAAAAATAAGCACCTTTAAGCACTTTTTAAAAACGCTATGCACCTTGTGTAGTGTTGTATCTATTATTTCAATATTTTTTACACAATTAGACTAATACGTTAAAATTTTTTTTATACATAATATCTATGAATTTCGCTAGGTAAAATATATTTATTAGTTGTTATCATATTTGAAAGGGCTTTTAAAAGACCAAAAAAATTGAAGCTTACAAATTTGTTTCTTTTTTCAGTTACATAGGGCTAAACGTAAATATAATTTTTCTGTCATAATCTTGTTACAAAAAAAACGTTTATGAAATAGTATCTCTTAATATAAAGTTTCGTAACAATAATGCCATTCGGAATATCGACGGAAATTGAAGACAAATCTCTGTAAATAATTGAGAGTAAAGAAAAATAAAAGCACCCTAATTCAATATAGAATTTTTTTAAACTGTTTTGTTTTGTTAAATTTGTCTAACAAATCAAATTTACTAACCTAACTTATCTCCGTCTTAGTAAATAAACTTAAATTGTTTTAGAAATCACATTTAAAAAGAACTTCAACTGTTTTTATCTAATCGAGGTTTTATCGTATAAAACGGACTTTTAGTGTCTGTATTAAATGAAACAATTTGAATTTGAAACTTTGCAATTTGAGATGATTTGCTTATAATTCGTCTTAAATATAAAATTGGTAGAAATTTTGAGCTGCAATGATGCCTATAAGGAGTTTTTCTAGAAATTAAGAAGGAATTAGTTATTTCTAGAAATTATTATTTTTTTCTAATTCATATCAACTGTGATGGCTAAGTGTTTAAACCGCTGAGTTGCCACTCAGAAGGACTTATTGGCGACTTACTCACCTAGTTCCTGATCAAAAGGTACTAATTTGTCTTGGAAATAAGGGGGTCAATGTAAAATGTTGCCCACATTGCCATTATCATGCCATTGGTCACGAAATTGTGCAGTTTTAACCTGCCAATGGTCACTCGCAGGAATTTTTTACTTTTTATTTCTAATTATGCCAATATTTAAAAATCGGAGAAGATCTAAATGTATATTTTGCGGCCGGGACAACCTGGTTGGTAGGGCACTGGGCCTATGTCCAAGAGGTTGTGGGTACGATCCCCGCCGGCCGAAGATTACCCGTGTAGTAAATGGTGACTGATTTACGTTAAATCTGCACGTTAAAGTCACAAAGTTCTCTATGTTCTTATGCTGACGTAAAATATACTTAGTGGTAGACTGATCATGGTTAGAGTCCCCTTGCCGTCAGACTAACCGTGGGAGGTTTTCCTTTCCGTGTGACACAAATGAGGGTTAGTTTCCTCTAAAAGTTCTCCACGAAGGCAAATTTCTCCTAGTATCTTGATCCAGGAGATCCCTTGTCTTCTGGATTGGGTTAAAAATTACAAAACTCAGAAGTTGAACATTAGAAGTCGTAAACTCTAAAAAATTGGGTCGGCTGTTAAACGAAATAAATGTATATATTTAGATATTTTTAGCAATGATCCACGTATGGATTATTCTAAAAAAAACCTGTCCATTCAATTCCCACTCAACAAACAAGTGAAAACTACTATCAATGTTGTTGTTTGTTTGTTTTTTTTTGCCATCTCAGTATTTGTGTAAGTTAGATTTTTTGTTGTTGTTTTGATTCAAATAATTTTGAAATTCATAATGATAAGTAATTTAAATATGTCTATAAAATGTATATCACGTTTTTTAAAATAACTCTTCTTGTGTACTGTTTTAAGTTCTGTAGCCGCTGTTTATTTTTATGTGCATGGAAAAAAGAATTCTAGTAAAATTACCGTACTGTAAGAGAATGAAATTTTTGGTGAAAAAAATAAATGGTTAATAAAACCAAAATATGCGGCATTGAAACAATTCATATGGTAAGGGTTTCTTCTCAGATGGTAACATTTACCGGAATTTCTGGTTTTCAAAATTATAGTTCTTATTACCACACATTAAGTAAAAAATACAAAACTGAAAAAAACAATTTAACTGAATAAATGGTTTTTATGCCATGCTCTAAGTTACAACAATAAAATTACCACATACTATAAAACAATATTCTATTGTTAATTTAAACAAAATCATTACCAAAGCCAGGTTTGGTAAAACTTTTACCGTATTCTGGAAGCTTTAATTATACTTTTTTTTAAATATAGTAAGTAAAAGAATTTTTATAGGAAAATATTATGAATTTTCCATTGAAAGTATTTTTTATTTATTTATTTTTTTTTTTTACTTTTTTATTTTGTATTTAACTTTAAGAAACTGAATGATAAAAACCGATTTAAGACTCTTTAAGAATCTTGAAATAAAATTAAAAAAATCATTCAAACCGTAAGTATTTATTGTAAAAGAAAAAAAAATTACACTTGAATGACAATAACTTTTTTTATTATTCTGTTAAATGCGAAGAAATATTTGGGTAAAACTATTTAACATGAAACAGAATATGTTGAAATCATATCAAAATTTAAGCTACTAAAATGACAGCAGCATTTGAATACTTTTTTCAAAATTTCAATATCCTTTGAGGGATTACCGAAACAAAACAGATTAGCGTAACTATAACAGTTATAGTTAAACAAACCCTTAGAACTTACATGTCTATACTATAAATAAGAAATATAGTATGGACTGTGTCCCGTAAACTCTGTTCTAACTTTCTCACAAAGCCGCACACTTTCTTTTGCATTAAAATTTATGTAGGGTTTGTGGTTATTTTAATAGGCTTATATAGGACCAGTTTTGAAGTTTGCTTGCATCGACAACTGATTCGGATTCTGTTATTAAAATTTATAATTATTAACCATGTGATGTATACGTTCTCTTCACAGCCACGCAATTTTTATGATAAAAAATTAATCATTACATTTTCAGGAAGTGAAAAGTTTTTAGAATCCATCTTATTTCTTTACTCATTTAATTTTTATTATTTATCTATATTATCTGAATTTATCCAATTTAAAATGATTTTATATGCATCAATACATTTATAAAACAATTTTAATCTGAAGGAAAATTGTTTGACTCTTATACTACCGTGCAATAGAAAAAAAAAGACGCAAGCGCCTTACGATTGATTCTGAGAAAAATGGTTTGACACCTTTTTTCCTTCTAATGTTAATGCTTTTGAACGCTAAAATAGAACTGAATTTCAAAAAATTGATAAAACATTTAACTTTTAAAGTTTTTTTCGCAATATATATATATATATATATATATATATAACCATGGGATGCATACATAACAAATATCAGATGTCATAAAAGAGTTAAAATTTTTATCATTTAAAAAACTTGTATCAAACCGCTTTAGTTATATTTTTAAGAGAAAGAGAAAATAATAACAATGTTGACTGGCACTTGAAACTTATCTATACTTAACGATAGCTTACGATGAGTAAAATTTCGTATAAATTGCACAACAGTAATGATCTTTAAATAGTACAATTCATTTCATATTTTTCTTTACTTTGATGATGGTTCATACTTTTGTGCTAAAGTACTTTAAATAAGGTTATACTTGAGATTTTTGAAGGAGTTTTTTCATAAGTTTTATTTAAACTGGATTATTTTATACCGAGTTCACAAATGTTTCATGATATAGCGAGTGAATAAAAGAAGAAAATGACAACGGAAGAAAGAAAGCAAACAAATGAACGGTTAATCAGCGAATGAAAGAATTAGTAAACGAGCAAGTAAATAAACTTGCTAATTGTCCTATTATTAAATGGACAAATAAGTAAACAGTTTCTGCAAGAAATTAAACCGGTTACCTTAAGTACTTTAGTGCTGAGGATTTATGTAAATGTTTGCAAATACAACTGTTTTTCTAAATTGTTTTTTTTTTTTGTGCTTATTGCGTTGTTTGAAGGGCATATCAGTGAGTAAATTAGTGAATAGTCGAATCAATAAATAAATGAATAAAAAATTTTTTTAAAACCAATAGTTGTTTTCTGGCTTTCGAATACTATAAAATGTATTTCGCATGTTTTCTTCATTATGTTAATTGTTGATACTCTTCACACCTAATAGTTTAAATCGCTGAATTCAAAAAGAATTGCGAATTTTTGTTTATTGCGTGTTGTCGCTCTTTTGCATGCGCATCGCGCACACCTTTTACTGATGTTGCATCAGTTGCACACGAGTCTCGCACTAGTTACGAGTGAGTAATGTAACGTTTGGGGGATTTACGCATGTTGTTGCATTGAACCCTCGATACCGCATTCGGTTTAAGGATCACACCCATTGCTGGTAGAGAGCTAGAGGTCGTTCGATTGTTGCAGCTGACAAAACAACTGGCATGTGTACGCACCAAGTTGCACGGCAAATCTGCAGTGACTGAAAATCCTCTCCTTGGATGTGGAGGGAACTTTGGAAAGAGGGGTTCCAGCTCAGGCGTTGTCCACGTCATCTGACCAAGATCGAAACTAAGTGGCATTTCAACTATCGCTGTTAAACGATTGAAACCCTATAAATGGGACTAGGTGCTGGGCCATGGTTGGGCAATGTGTGTTGTTGTTTTGGTCCCCTACCAGGTCTGATGAAGTCAGTCCAGATCCAAGAATCCACTGACGATAAAAAAGTCAATTATGAAAAAGAGATGGCAAAAAGTATTGATTTCTTTAAGTATGATTTCCTTATAATCCAGGAATTGTTAAATTAAAAAAAAAAAAAAAAAAAAAAAAAAAAAAAAAAAAAAAACGATATATTTTCCCTACCATTTATTGTATCAGGATTCTGATTAGTTACGTTTATTGCTTTATAATCGGTTGAATAATTTTCGAGAAACAATTGTAATTTTTATTGGTGCTAGCATCTTTCACGAAAAATTTGAGGAATTCTTTCATAATTTTATAAGACTAAAGAAAAGATAGGAAGGGAAACGTCTTTTTTTCCATCTTTTTTATTTATTTATTTTTTTTTGCGGCAGGGAGAACCGATATGAACTTTGCGAAAGGAGAGAAATTTTTATGTCACATAAAAGCCACAAATCCGTGACGGAGGAAAAAAAAATATATAAAAACAAGAATAAAAAGGTCTACAAATCTTGAGTGGTATGAAAAAGTTCTGTTCTTCAGTAAAGTAAGTGCATCGGGGGCATATGGAACGCGGGTGGAGGGACAAAACTTATATTTCTTTATTCTTTTAGTTTTTTTTTCTTCAAGAATTTCGAGCTTCGCTCATTTTGTGCAAAAGAAGGGGAACTGTTAGAAACGGAGCATTGGACAGCTTTGAAAAAAATAAGAGGACCAAAAATACATCAAAATAAATAAATAAAAAAAAAAAAAGCGGTTGGACTAGACCAATTAATTGTGGGTCATAAAAGAGTAGAGTTACGGCTTATGACGGAGAAGAAGATCGTAGGGAGGAGTGTCGCAATTGTCAGGAGGAAAAGGATGAGAGGAAATGAGGTTATATAGCCTCCTCCCACTCATCTTCAGCATCTTTTCCAACGGGATGAGTTGTTTCACGTCGACGCTGGTAATAAATGTTAGGAATTTTATATTATCTTTTCACTCACGTAGAACAAAATATTGATGTAAAGTAAGTGGGTTTTTTCAAAGTTTTTAGTTGAAGAAATTTATGAAGTAAAACGTTATTATGCGAACGCAATGCCAATGTAATTAAAGTAGGATTTCATGAAACAAATATTATCATTAAAATTCAAAAACGTTTTTTTTTTTTTCAGTTTTGAAAGATGATATAATTTTGTAATGTATATGTTTATTAGGTTGCATAAAGAAAAAGTAAGAGTACGAATTTTCACGTTTGAATTTCAGAGTTTCTACACTGTCAGAAATTTCCTGGAAAAAATAGCTAAATAACAATTTATTGAATGATCATTTTACCATATTTAATCAAAACAGTCAAATTACCATCAATAAAATGGTAACCAAGTTTGAGAAAAACTGTTTATTAATTGCTTTCACCTAATACGGTTAAACAACCAGAATTTTATCGCACCAACTAGAACCACCTAATGAAGCTACTTAAGTAATGAAGCTACTTAAGCTCAGATGTTCTTTGCAACTGCGTACATATCATAGCCGAGCGGGCTTATCTGTCAATCTGATGACCATCAGAACTGAAGTTCGATTCCTAGTGATGACACCACAATATTTCCTCCATTCCATTCAGCACATGAAGAATTTCCAATGTCCGGCACTATTCAATGCCACTGTACCTTACGAAAAGCTAAGCTCCTATGTCTACTTAAATAATAATTTTTTTTTTTTTTTTGCGTTTCTGAAAAATGCTAGTTGTAAATGGTTTAAGAACTATATAGTTTTTTATTCATGGTTTATAACCACAATTTTTGTAAACGGTTTCAAAACCATAAAGGAAAAAAATTTTCTTCACCGTAAACTATAAAGTTAATTGGATGAACTGACAGCTGCCAGTTATTTTACCATAATTTTAGAATGAAAATTTTAGAATAAAAATTTTCGCGGGGTACAGTAAAAATATTTTGATTTTATTTTAATTATGAACATAAAAATTTGAAGTCATTTAATGTGACATTTGCTATAAATATTATTTGCGGAAAAAACTTTTAAGAACTGGTTTTATTTTAACCTTTTGACTCAGATGGAGCACCACTGACCCTTTTATGTATTTTGTTCTGACATTTTGATTAGAAGCAAAAATATATTTCAGTACTTTTTAATTATGAAAAACGGTATAATATTTAATTAAAAATCTGTTAGATTATCGAAATTATATTTTGTACTAAAATATAAAATCCAAAAAAAGTAGTTTGAATTTTTTTTCATTCACACTCAACACTTTATCAATAAATGATTTTGAAAATAAAATGAATTTCAACAATGAATAACTGTTTCTCTAAGATCTAAACAACTGCAAATAAGTGCAAATTTGAAAAATTAATGTTTGGAAATAAGCCGTTTACGGAAGATCTTAAATTTAACGCAGAAAAATACACCAGAGTTTCATGCTGTTCTTCATAATCATAAATTATTAAAATGCTAAATTTAATATTTTTGACTTATTTTGATCTCAATTAATACAAATATTAAAGAGAGTATGAAGAGCATTTTTTATAAAAATTCTGCGTCAAAAGGTTAATAAACATTCATTAAAATAGATTAAAATAATTAAATAATAGATTAAGTTAATTAAAATATATACTTTTCAGTTATGTGTAATTAACGTATTGGAAAATTTAGAAATCGGTGTGACTTAGACCAGAAAATATCTTGTTTGTTCATAAATTAAATTTCTTTATTGAACCTTAAGTAAAGAGTAATACATATAATTAAGAATATTGAATTTATTTAGCATTAAATTTAAAAATAGTTTTCATGATGTTATTAAGGATGAAATGCAGCATTTGATTTCTTAAGAGGTTTAAAATTACAAATAAAAATTTATTGCAAATATAAAAACGAAATGAAATCCCTACGATCGAATTGAAATTCTTTTGAGTCATTCACATCAACGCGCATTTCTTACTTATTACATATGCACATATCTTAAAAGATTTAACTCTTAAAAAAGTCTCTTCTACGGGATTTCAAAGTTCGCATAAAAAAAGTCGAAAATACTATTTGAAGCAACCTTTCCAATCAACTTCAAAGCAGAACCGCTTTTAGAAAAAAAAATTTCACATAAGGAAATAGATATGTTTCTAATCATAAAAATTTAAGATTTGCGCCAGTACAGCAATGTAAAAATGCAAATAAATGAAAAATTTTGCTGCAAAGAAATTTTTCACTGCTTAGCTTACATCAATAAGTTGAAAAAAGTTAATTTAACTGTTCAAGCCCGGCGAAAAGAAAGAAATGCTTACCCAGGCCCTTACGCTCCGAGAGTAAACGCTCATAAGTAGGTGATTTTTTCCATCTATCCCGGAAGCCTAATTTCATTAAAATTAGGGTTAACGGAACCATTAAAATTTAGAGCCTTATAGTTTCAGTTGTTTACATGCTTAAATACCCTAGCTCCAAAAGAAAGGAAAAAAACTGGAACATAAGCGCATATTGAAGATCAATACCTGTGAAACATTATTCGAAATTGTGATAGACTTCAAACGCCATCTAGTATCATTAAAAATTTTAAATAAAAAGTTCCAAATAGAAAACTCATCCACGTGAATCTGGGGGCCTAATTTCTATTAAATCTGTTAAGCCTAATTTCATAAAAATTAGTCTTAACAGAACCATAAAAATTTAGAGCGGTATAGTTTCAGTTGTTTACATGCTTGAATACCCTAGGTCCAAAAAAAGGAAAAAAACGGGAGCATTAGCGCATATTGAAGACCCAACACCCGTGAAACATTATTCGAAATTGTAATAGACTTCAAACGCCATCTAGTATCATTTAAAATTTTAAATAAAAAGTTCCAAATAGAAATCTCATCCACGTGAATAGTCCGTGGAAGTCAGAAAAGTTTGCTAGTGAAGATTCTGAAATTTGTAAGAATATTTGGCACAGTGCCAGCGCTGGAAGGAAGGTAGGAATTTTTCTCTCATTGTGACCTGCGCATGCTCCGTGTGCTAAAAAAAAGAAAATGCTGTTTATTATCTAGAACGAGAAAATATAGCAGATTCTAATAATTGAAATAAAATTACAATTATTAGAAGTTCTTTGGTGGAAGCTTCAATAGAGGTGAACTACCTTAGGGGCTGTTCATGTCGTCTGACGGAGTCAAAATTTCGTGACGTTATTCTAATCGCTTTTTAAAAATAGAGCACTGAAAAACGGGTCTAGAAACTTGGTCAGGGTTTAGTGGCATTTAAAACTAAGCAGCATACATACATTAAATTAAATATTTTTACTGAAGACGCAGGGAAACAAGCACTACATCGACGGTGCATGGAATAGCGCACCTTTATTCTGGCTGAATCTTCAACACATCCTGTGCCACGGTAAAAAATCTAGCAGTAATTATACAGGATATCCAGTGGAAGACAGACTGATTTCAAAATCAAAAATCTGGGAAACAAAGGAGATAGAGGAATAAAACAAACGGTATGTCTATTGAGAAAGCTGTAAAATTTTTATGCAGAAATGAAAAAACTTAGTTATCAAAGTTGTTAACAGATGGCGTTGTGCGCTACACACAGTTTGAAAAAAAAACGCAAATTCCTTAGGATTGCAAATTAAGCAGTGTTTTTTTTAGAACCATAAGCACACTTTGTTTAATAAAATGGATGGTTTAAGCCCCTAGTCCGGTTCAACAGCCTCTTTTTTCTTACATTTTAACACTAGAACTGATATCTCTGATCATCAGTGGTATGTTGCTCCCTCTGCTCGAGACTTTTCAAACTAAATCTAAAAATTGCTGTGTAAATTTTTTCAGCTTTTACAATTAACACACGTTTGTTTCCTTCTTTTATTGCCCTTTGTTTCAATTTTGATTAATAAAATAAAATGATTTGAAATAACTTTTAATTTTTTTCCTTGTATGACGAAAATCCCTCTAACGCCTAATGATATCTTTTGCAATAACATCATTTTCTAACTGCCAATAGAACATTTTTACTCCCCCCTCTCTTTATCTTATTTTATTCAAATCACGAAAGAAAAAAAAAAGAGTGGCTATACAAATTTACTTACAAAAAAAAATTTGCCTGACGAGAGAATCCAAATTTGCTCAAAATAGCATGACGAATTCCAAATTGTTGTATTTAATCAAACACAATATTGTGAAATACAGTCGAAAATAGATTTTAATGCATCTAATAAATGTTATCGTATCTCTTGAAGAAAAATGTGTAGCTCTCCCCCCCCCCCCAAAAAAAAAAATAAATTGTAAAAGAAGTAAATTGTTTCGAATTTAAAGGCGTTCTCGATTATTTAGAGGACTCGCGATAAAATCTAATTCCATTTGATGGCTTCCGCTTTTTAGGAGACGAAACATACTCACTAGCAGCTAGATCTTCGTGAAAACACGTCCTTAATAAACGGTTAACAATTGAAAAATGAGTTCTTATCGATGGAAATATTTCGTATATTTACGGATAGCACGGAATTCTAAATTAAATCCGGACCTAAGATTAATGACATTTTTTCCCCAAACAAAAAGTGCTCATTTTCTTTTTATCAGGAATATAATAGGGCGTTTACCTGATTTTCTAACACACCCCTGGCATTAAGGATGGATGATTTACAACCCAGTTTGCATCAAAAGCATATCAATCTGGCAGAATCCTTTTTTTATTCAATTTTCTAGAAGAATTATTTTTTTGTCGTTAATTTCGTTTTTGTTTCTGGACTATTCATGAGTTAATGTGGGTAAACGGATTTAGTTAATGAATCTAATTTTACTAGAAACCATTATTTACGATGATATCATTGTTGTAAACGAACGACTTTTACGGGCGTTTTGTTTTATTGTGAGTTATTGATCGGAAACGAAATAATAAATTTATAAAGATATTTCAAATAAACCCTGAATTGCGATAGCTTAAAAGTATCATTCATCAATATCGTCACTTTCAAATAACAGTAGATGCAAAATTTATGTTACATACTTATATACATAGAAATGAATAGAAAATGAAGTGATAAAATGGATTATACATTCAATGCAGATATTTACAGTTTAATTTTAATGATAGCGATTGAAGCTTAGTTTTCAAAACAACAAAGGCAGAAAATTACATGTTTCGCTTACCAATTTATTCTGTTACAATCGTTTAATTGAATAATATCTAAACACAAATTTGGTTTGAACAAAAACAGCACCGTGAATTGATACAATGAAAGCTAACTGTATGTGAACAATTTACTGCTTAATTTTTAAGGCTCAAACAACAGTCGAAATATATTTGCTGTAGTAATAAACGTAGAAAATTTCCATAAAAAGACTACAAAATTAGTTTCGATGAATATCAATAATTTTCTACTTTAATAATATTTGAATTTTTTACCCTTTTTTTTTTTTGCAAAGAGAGGCATTATAAAATCTTATCTTTATAATAATCATATCATTTGAGTATTTCACCCGAAATGATTAATAGAGGATTTGGTGTTGTTACATTTTAAGTACTGCATTGATTACCACGAACAGTCATGTAAGATAATTGTTGTTGTTGTCATAGGCCATTAAGGCACTGTGAATGCGATTGTTCTTATTTTCCAGTGGCGCCATCTATGGCCAAGAATTCGACTTATGCCTTACCGTTTATGTGACGGACCCATTCATGCATCTAATCATTCATCCACAGATCCTAATATTGACCTGAATCAGAGAGCGATTAATCTCCAATCCAGTATCCCCAGAGATATAATTATTTATAGGAACATGGAGCAGTTTGTGACTCGACAGATTTAAAGAGCACCAGTCACCATTTAATGCACAGGGAGTCTTCAGCCGGCTGGATTCGTACTCCCGTTCTCATGAACGTGAGCTCAGTGCCCTACGAACCCTGATATCCCGGCCCATGCAAGATAATTATGAGATGTTTATATTATGAAATCTGCTCTGAACTATTATCTTATTTGATTAAGAACAGGAACTAGTGTTGTTACATTTTAAAAACTGATTCCCACAAACAACCGTGTAAGATACTTATAAGATGTTTGGATAATAGAATCTGTTATTGACTAATATCTCATCTAATTATCTCTTTGCGCAATTTATAATAGGATTTAGTGTTGTTTCATTTTAAGTACAACCAATTGTGATTATCAATAATAGTCGGGTAATTATTATATACTGATTGCCAATAGCAGTTGTGTAAGGTATTTATAAAGTTTTTATTGTTGTAGATTGATATTAGAATCCATTACCAATTGTTATCTTATCTGATTATCTCTTTCTTATTTGATTTATAATAGGATCTAGCATTGTTATATTTTAAGTACTATTACGTACTAAGTACTATTAAGTATTAAGTACTAGTGACATTTTAAGTATTCCTTAAAAACAGTGATATTAGTGAAGGATATCAGATATATCAGAAGATTATTTGTTTCTATTGAATCTTTTACTATCTATAATTCTTATCTGATTATTTTCATCATTTTTTACTGAGAAAGAGTTATTTTAAACACAAATTACCATTAACAGTCACAGTTATAAGATTTCAATATAATAGACTCCGTAATTAATTATTACTTTTTTCTTACGAGATTTATAATAAGATCTAGTGTTGATACATTTCAAATACTATACTCATGACCAATAATACCCTCGTAAAATATATTATTTTAATGATGTCAATTTATAATAGAATCTGTCACTGACTATTATTTAATGTGATAATTGTAATCCTATTTTATTGATAAACAGGAACTAGTGTAATTATATGTTAAACTCTAATTGCCCCCAACAGTTACGTAAGATATAAGACGTTTTTAATTGGTGGCCAATATGTTACTGACTACTATCTTAGATGAATATCCCTTCTTATCAGCTTTATAATTGGATTTAGTGTTGTTACAGTTATGTATTATACTGATTACCACTAACAGGTAGGTAAGACATTTATTGTCGATTTACAATATGATCTGTTATTGTTTATTATTTTTACGTATTATCTAAATTACGTATTATCTAAACGTTATTGTTTATTATCTTTACTGCCGACCGGCCTGTGTAGGGGGCAGCGAACTGTCCTTGCATCAGAAAGGTTCTGGGTTCGAATCCCGGGCAAGGCATGGGTGTTTCTTTCTCTCTATCTGTGTTCTATGTCCTTTCTCCTTTGTGTGTGAATGTAACCCGCCCTATAAACGGGTTGTGGTAGTGTGACGTGGGCGACGCTGCTCCACCGTCGTGACTTCGCCGCAGGTGCCCACTGGGTAACGAAGAGAGAGTTAGCAGTTCTGGCACTTTCTGTGGCCAATGGACAATAGTTCCAAGTGCCCGTCATTAAAATATATATATATATCTTTACTTATTTATAACATGATCTAGTGACGTTACATTTTAGGTACTACGTTAATTACCTCCTTCATCTCTGTACTGTACGGTGTACTGGGTGATTGGAGTGTTCCCATTATACTGAGGTGGTGACCATGATAATTTGACACTTCTGCTAGTTGTTTCTAGAACACGTACATCCTGAGGTCCATCTGGTGGTTCTAAAATGAAATAAAAGACAAACAAAACTTAATATTAAATGAATAAATTTTTTAGGGAATCTAAAGTGTAATAAAATATATTTGTTGTGTAATTGTTCAGTCGAAATAGGTATATCTGTGAATTTCAAGTGAATGTAGTAAACGTTAAGGGACTCAGTTACATGCTTTATTGCTTTCTTTAAAGGGCATTTTAAATTTTATTCCAAGTAAGCAGTTAATCTTATTGATGTTGTATGAGTTAATAAAGTATACCAACTGAAGAATTTTGTTAAAGATGATTCGAAAGGGTATCCTAAGTAAATTTAGGAGTATCAGCTTTTAAAAACATAGCAACAGAGAAAAGTAATTTTTGGAAACATATTTTAACATAAAAACTCTTCTTACTATTTGATAAAGCAACATTTATAAAAAGTAAGGTTAAAACTACCAGAATATGGTAAATAAATGTAAGGTAGTAAAACCGTTTGGGTCTATGGGAACATCAAAAAGCTTTAATTTTTACCCAAGTGTTTTGGAAATGATTTTTGTATAACTACCTATAAAATTTCGTTTATAATATGTGATAAAATTTGGAAAAAGTCATAAAATTTGGTATTTTCACCATGATACTTTCCTTGGAGCATGGCATAAAAATAAATTATTCGGCGAAATTTATTTCTCAGTTTTGTATTTTTTACTAAATGTGTAACAATAAAAAGTATAATTTTGAAAACTAAAATTTCCAGTAAATCGTTACTTTATAAACGAAAAATTACCCAAATGAATATTTTAAATATTTAGACACTTTAAATAGAATTATTTTTATTTTTTAACCCAAAAATATCATTACGGTAATTATATCACAATTTTTTCTCCGTGTAAATTGAAGATCACAAGATTTTTTTAACGTAAAATATTCAGAATTTTTAGAATTTCACTTTGTATATTCTTTCACTAAGTTATTTAATTAATAGAACATCAGCTTTCCGTTCTCGTTCTTATTGCTTTTTTTGGGTTTAAGTAATTATTTTTTACCAATGCAAATTTAATTTTTAATCATACTTTAAACAATTCTCTTGAAAAAACATAAAAATAGAACACGATTACTAAACACCCTACATAGGAATATATTAACTAGTTTAAAAACGAATAGTTTATAAAAGGATCATTGAACTCTTAAGCAATATAGTTTCTATGTCCTTGTTTATTACAAGTAAAAAATACAATGTGTTTTATAAATACAATATTTGCATACATAAATTCTTGACAATATTTAATGCGCTGCATCACCTTGAACAATAAGCTGTATGTTAGTATCATCTCTACCATAGGCATTAACAGCTATACAGCTGAACAATGCTGAATCCCTTCTGTCTGCTTGTCGGATCAATATTTCAGACACAATCCCTGTTGACAATATCGTTTCAACAAATTCATACCTGAAATAAAGTGAAAAATTAAAATATCAGTGCATGTATACATGATAAGGATTTATTGCTTTGAATTTTCCGTTGGAAGGTTTTCTAACATTTCTATAAAGACAAGGAAGTGTCATTTAAAAAAAATCCCCAATGAAAGCAAATTTCTCCCAATACTTGATCCAGGAGTTCCCTTGTTTTCTGGATTGGGTTCAAAATCACAAGGCTTCGGAGTTGAACATTCGTAGTCGCAAACCCAAAATTGGGTCGGGTGTTCAGTGACGTTTAAAAAATAGGTAACAGATTGAGGATAAATGAGAGGAGATTAGTTAAAAATAATTATAAAACAGTTTATCGAGAAATGAAGAATTCGTAGATTTATAATTAAGTGACGTAGGCATGATAATTACAATCAGATATTATAATTAATAGAGATTATAATTTATTAGAGATAAGTTCATATCATTTGTACTTGATTCACTATAGATATTAAAATGGTATTAAACCTTTTTTCAACTTAACTTTTTTTTAACTAACACTATGGGGGAGTTTTTGTGAAAATCAATAGTAGTAATTTTGTTTTATATCTTATAAATATATTCCATACTTTCGTGAACTGTTGCGTATACTAAAATTGTATTCTATTAATGTAAGTTTTATCCTAAAATAATATAAAAGTATATGAAACAGTTTCGTGAGGTTGTGATTCACACAATTAGGAAATTGGAGGTGTGAATTTATAAATTTATATGAAACTTATCAATTTCGCTAGAGGAGGCGATAAAAACTCCAATGCAAAGTCACCGGAAACAAGTAAATTCAACGTCTTTTTTCGTGATAGCTCTTTTTTTTAAAAAAAATAAATAAATAAAATAGCTGAATTTACTTACGCCGGCGAAATGGAAAAGTACCATTTATTTTGGTTGCTTGAAAGTATGATAAGTTCAAACCAAAAAAGCAATCTTAAAAAAATAAATGTAAATTGATAAATAAAATTAAGTAAATAAAATTAATTAAATGATTTAACGAAATAAAAAACAAAATTAAATACATTACAGAAAAAATATGTGTTCTAAAAAGTTTCTTTTAAAGAATCATCGAACATAATGTAGTTCTAAAAGCAATTTCTTAAGCCAAAAATGAATCATGTAAGATGAATTTCTGTTTAAGTATCTGGGATCGATTGTTTAAGCTAGATTGATTAAAATAGCTGGGTAAAAAAACCCATGTTTTGAATGCTTTAAAACAGTATATAAATAGAAAGCGTTGAGAATAAGGTTTTTAATGCGCGTATAATTCAATATAAGGCACAATAAATGTCGTTCTAAAAAAAGGAAGGGCAAAAAAATACAGCAGGAAGCTGCCCAATTTTGAATGTGGTGACGCATATATTTAATCTGACATCTTGGAACCACTCCTATGTATATTCAAGAACTGTTATAAATTACATTAGGATAAAAAGTAAGAAAAAATAGAAAAGGAATTAATGAGGCTATTTTTTATGTTCTGTAATAAGTTAAACCTATTATGCAGAGATTCCACTAGATCTACACTAACGGTTACAGTTCGCTCACCAGGAGTTGGCACTTGGCTCCGCCTTCATCACGTGGTATCCGACGATACTATTTTGCTATTTTTGGGAGAAGGATGTAAACAATCCTGAACAAGGTTGCTATTTGGCGATAGTATGACAAAAATATCTATTTTGCAATTTTTATGCGCATTTTTTTAACATTAAATATTTCCTAAATTTGATGATATTTCTCTCTTTTGAGTGAATAGTTTGTCCTTTTTGAGACATTTTGCTGGAAGAACATCAGATTTTAAATTTAAAATATATTTAATTAGCTAGAGTAATGAAAGGCTTAATAGCAGATGATAAAGCGAAGTAAGTGACTGAAAAAGAATTCACTGTTTGCGTTTTTCACGCAATAAGGGTTGTCTCATTTCGTTTCTCCTTTTAAGGCCTATTTACACGATCTAAGTTCTTGAATCCGAGAACTTGGAGGAATTTCTTACTCCAAGAAATTTGATGATTCGTCGACACTATCCAAGTTTTTGAATGTCACTGAATGAAAAATCTGAGCATGCGCATTGTTCATATTCAACATTATCAAATCATACTTACATGAAATCAAACTTACTAAATAAATTCAAATAAAATCATGATAACAAAAATAGACCCTAACAGATTAATTTATTTGGATTAAAATATACGAACACTGACAACAAAAAGACATAATCTGATGTCTGCTTGTTGACGTCACAAAACTTTAGAAGCTGATTGGTTGAGGGAGGAAAAACTTGGGTGAAAAGTAGAACATGCTCTACTATCATCCAAGAACTTGGACCAAGCATTTGGATGAACGTTTACACCATCCAAGCTCCAAGCAAAACAAGTTTCCACCCATCTTCTTCCAAGAACTTGGATCGAATAAACATTCCTTTACTCCCGTGCTGTAATGAACTATGCATCCGAGGAGGTGGAGCCAAGTGTCAACTCCTGGTGAACGAACTATACTTAGGAGCCATTTTTTTATACATGTTTTTGGTTCCCTTTTTACCATAGGCAAGATACTTAAAATATGTATCGTCCTCCATCTATTAATATGAACATTCATAATTATTCTGTCCATTGATAAGCAAAATAAATAATTTTAAAACAAGAAGTGTTATACAAATTTGAAAGATCGAAACTTTCATTTAGGTCTGATCAAATATCTGCATCAAGGAGAGTCTTTAAAAAATATTATACTCAGAACTAATTTGATTCTTTTCTTCAGTTATGTATTAATAACGAACGAAGGAAACGAATTTGTTTTTGTATATGGATGGTGTTTTCAATATAAATGTAAATAACAACATTCTCAACCTCTTGACCTGCTCTACTTCCGGTTAGAAAGTATACGACTGCTTACTACAGGTTATTTTGCGGGGGCGATGTTTTCAAACGGATAATTTTGTTCTTAATAAAAAAAATAAATTATGTAATTTCTGAGCTCAAATCTACCCTATCGATATTAAGTAATTCTAAGTAAATACTAATGATATTAAGTAATTCTGGTAAGTTTGAAGAGAAAATTTGTTTTAGTTATTATTAGATGCATTGCTAAAAGAAGGTGACATGGTTGCTAGATTTAGCAAGAAATCGCTTTTTTGGCAGTCTTGATTTGGCCTCTTTTTACTCGTTTATTACTGCTTTATCTTGGTGAAAGCCGTGCACCATCATACGATAGTGTCAGCACATTGTTTTAGCAGCGAGATGAAGTTCATTTTACAAACTATCATTTAGGTTTAAATTACGAAGTTGGTATAGTTTTGACAAGGTGAGAAGTGTTTTTTATAACGATTCTTTTTTACAAATGACAATTCTTTCGACTTGAGATGACAGGTCTTCAAATGACGATTATTATAATGATTCTTCTGTTGAACACTAATAGTAAATAAGAAAACAAATACACTTATACAAGAAATACTATTCAAGAGAGTCTCAAAGCACAACGATCACGTTGTGAGCCAACTGGTTTCAAAACACACCGGAAACAGTAACCCGGAAGCATATTTTATTTTATAACCGTCGTTGAACAGCCGACTCAATTTTTGGGTTTACGACTACAAATGTTCAACTCCGTAGAGCCTTGTAATTTTGAATCCAATCCAGAAGACAAGGGTAATCCTGGATAGAGTATTGTGAGAAATCTGCCGTCGTGAAGGACTTTTTGATGGAGTTAACCCGCATTTGCGTTACATGGAGAGGAAGAACAAGAGAACCTCCCACGGTTAGCCTGACGACAAGGGGACTCTAACCCATGATCCGTCTACCACAGAGAATATTTCATGTCAGCACCGTGGTCGGTACCAGCCGAATGCGGAATTCGTATCGACTGGGATTCGAACCCAGTTCGCCTTTTTGAACGGCGGACGCTCCATCCCCTGAGCCACAATGGCTCAGAAGATATAGGCAGTAAACAGCTTTCAGCGCATCTTAGTGTAGAAAACACCATCCATATTAAGCTTGGCTACTATTTTTACCTATATTAATCTGTTAGCACATTAATTTTTCATCCGCGCTAGAGAATTGCAATATATCAGGGGACATTGTCATAACTTACTTTTTGCTTTCTCTATGTTATATTTGGCGAATTAGACGCGTTATATAGAGTATTAGCTAAATCACTGAGTGTGATAATACTGGTTCAAAAGACAACGAGGTCATACTTTGAAGTACAAAAGTATCTTTTTTAAAAGCTATAGTTTTAATAATTTTTTTATGGAATCTTCAAATCTTATTCTTAGTATTGCGAAATTGTTTGTATAAAAATAATATTAAATTCACAATCATAAAATATTTGAAGAAAACAATAGAAGACAATAATATATATTATAATAAATAATATTAAGTTTACAACTATAAAATATTTAACGACAACAAAAGAAGACAATAATGTATATTATAAAATAATATTAAATTTACAACCATAATTAATTTAAAGACAACAAAACAAGACAATAATTTATGTTATATAATAATATTAAATTTACAACAATAAAATATTTAAAGTGAACAAAATAAAACAACTACATCTGCGATATATTTGCACAAGTTAAAAGAGACGATTAATTAATATAGAGATCAGCATTAAATTAGCTCATTAAATAAAATTTTCGATTCAATTTATATCTTCTTATTAATAATAAATTTAAATATCAATAGAGACATGTTATAGGCAGCAAAACACAGTTGAAAAGTCAATATATCTAAATCAATATACTCGTTGGAATTGTCAAATCTGCACTCGTGAATCTGCGCGGCTTGTGAATTGGAACTTCAAAACCTCACTGATTCCAGTTAAAAAAGAAGAAAAAAAATATACTCTATGCTTTTCATATTGTCCCATTTCTAATGTCAAGCGTTTTATTTGAATCTGAAGAAATTTCAACTGATGTAATTAAAATATAATTGGCAATTGAAGCGAACGTGACGTTACCATGGTTACCAAAAGAAAATGGATAACTCTTACTGAATTGTATAAATTACACATAATGCAGCGCTGTGATATTCAAATGTTTTATTTAAGAAATTTAAATTTTCATGTTATAACATGAAAAAAAAAGGATTTTTAGCATTAATTTATTAAATTATCGGGCAGTGGAAAGTTAAGACGGAACCCAAAGAAGGTTTTAAGCAGAAAGAATTTTTCTCGAAGGTTGTTCTGTACAGATTGTTGTACAGGTCCTTCTGTAATCTCTGCCGGGTTCTTAAACTAATATTAGAACGAAGAAGAAACAAAAATACTGTCCAAGTTTTTTTGAATTACTAGTAAAGGAAAATGGGTGAAAACAAAGAAATAATGAAATCAGTTTAAATGCCTTACGAGGTTTGCAGATACTAATAATCTTATTTCAACACTACTCATCTTTCTTCGGCAATGAAACAGGCTTTGGTGTTTTCAGTCCTACCTTTCTCAGTAGTGATTTTTTATTTCATTTTTGATAAGGATTTCTAAATATATATTAATGGTGATAATTGTTGAAGACTCAGTGCACTATAAAAAAGAGATACGCAAATTTCAGGAAACTTTCTCCGTTTTTGACAAAACCGTTTCCTGGTAGTTGTTTCGAGCAAAAATTTCATCAAAGTGACGAAATAACTCTTATCACTTCTTAAAGGAAACGAATTTAGTCAAAATTAAAAAAAAAATTTGTCATTCTATTTAAAAAAAAAAAAAATATCGTAGCTCCTAATTTATCTAGAGTCCCTGGACAAACTATTAGACGCACTATAAGATTCTATGTAAAGTGTTAATTATCAGGTGATACTATACAGCTTCATTGCTTTTATGTGACAATAACCGTTTTGCACTTGTTTACGTTCGTGTATCAAGTGTTTAAATTAGACGATATATAATAAATATGTGACGATTGGATAAATAAGACGATATATTATATAAATATAGAATATTTATTATATTATATATTATATTAGTATATTATAATAAATAGAAGAAATTATTAGACGCACTAGAGTTTTTTAATAATTACATGTTTCGCACGAGTTTGTATGCAGTACTTTTATATTTAAATATACATGTAATGGGTTTTTATTCAGGAGATTTTTATATACTTCCTATTTGTATTTATTTTTAACCTATTGCATTACAATGTTAACCAATTGATACACGAATGTAAACTAATGCAAACCGGTTTCAGCCGCGTAAAAACAATAAAGCTGTACAGTATCACCTGATAATAAAGATTTTATACAGAATCTTATAGTGAGTTTAATAATTTGGTGAGGGACTGTACATTTTCGAATAAACACTTTATCGTGGATAAGTGGGCCAATGTCGCCAAAACATGAAAAGAAGGACAGATAAAACAGATGCATGCTCGAAACAGTATTCGAAACCTTGATCACCATACAAGCTGATCGACTTGTTTCGTCACTTTATTTTTGATCGTCTAGTCTTAATTCTAGTTTCGTTATTCTAGTGAATAATCTCCCACAAATCACTGCGATGAGGTTCCGAGTTGAGGAAACATTTCCGTCATATATATTTGAGAGTTAGCGTTTTGTCACAGATAACGTGATTTCGTGACGAGAAGATTCCCAAATTACGAAATACAGATGAAGGATTGTTGAATCGTCAAAAGTGAGCGATTCATTTTTATAAGTGTACATGACTGCATGTAATTTTATTTTCTAAAATAGTTTCTTTGCAAACAATTATATTTAACTTATGACAATATTTGCTAAAATAAAGTGAAGGCTTGTTTCGCCACTTTATTTTCGATCGTCTAGTCTTCATTCTAGTTTCGTCATTCTAGTGAACTATCTCCCTCAATGCTCTGCGATGGGGTTCCGAGTTGAGGAAACAAATTTCGTCATATATATTTGAGAGTTCGCGTTTTGTTACAAATAACGTGATTTCGTGACGGAAGATTCTCAAATTACGAAATACAGATGAATGATTGTTGAATCGTCAAAAAATAGAGATTAATTTCTAAGACTGGACTGGATGTAATTTTATTTTCCAAAATAGTTGCTCTGCAAACAATTATATTTAACTCATGATAATATTTTAAATTAAATTTTTCACTTACAAACAATTTTTAAGATACTTGTAAAGATATATACAGTACTAAAGTATAAGAAACCTTTTAACTATTAGTACTTTTTTAGTTAATTGAAAATACTTATCTTAACTATTTTAATGTTATTACTATTCTATCAAACCTTCAGATGGAGCTAGAGAGTTAACGAGAAATACGCAATTAGTTACTAGCATCAGCATTAAGGTAACAGGGAGTAGTGGGTACTTTTCGTTCTACCTCCTGGTACTCATTAGCAGAAAGAGACAAATGCTAATAGCCACAGGTGGAAAGTACTTTGAACTTTTCTGCTCTCAACATTTTAATGCTTTGCTTGCGGCTGCAATTAGATAAGTTTCTAATTTCTTTGTTCGAATTTCCAATGCCTGTACTAATGTCGCTTTTATTTAGTTCTTCTAGAAAATGTGAATAATTTCATGTTAGATGTTTTTTTCTTCTTTTTTTTTTCTTTTTCTTTTTGCCAGTTATTATTTGAAATCGAATAAATTTAAACTTATACATCAGGAAGGAATTGAAAAATACAGTATCAATAAAAATTAAAATGATTTAAAATTTTCCTTATTATATTATTTGTTGTCCTTCATGGTGACTTTACTGTGTTAAATTAATATAAAAAAAACATGTTTTAAGAATTTCAACTCGTCCAAAACGATGAATAAATCCCTTTATATAAAAAATTCGTTGGAGCCGTTGTTGAAGCCGATATTATTTTAGTTGTTATATTTTGTTTTGCTGAGCAAAAACTATGAGATTGAGAAACTTGAAATTAAGTAAATATGGAGAAAAATGTTAAAAAAAATACGGTGGAATATAAAAATAATTAAGCTGGATAATTAAATCTGGAATTATTAACAATAAAATTTACAACGTTAACTTTACTACTGTTATAACTATAGTAATAACTATAATGTGCAAAATAACGTCTGGCGGCTCAATGGTAGCGCTTCCGTGCTAGAGGTTAGGGGTTCTATCCTCGGATCGGACAAGGTTGACTGAGCCTTTCTTTCCTTCAGTGGGAAGATAAAATGAGTAAAGCTTACTTGGGGACTGGCGTTCTGTGTTCGGCTGACCACCCTACAGAAACGTCTGCACCTACAAGCCCAAGGTCAAGAAAACTGCAATGGGCACAAAAGGCTTTGGCTCTTCATGGGCTGTCACGCCACCAAATGAGTGCGTGAGTAGTGCAGAATATGCTATGTATAGTTAGAGTAATAACTATACGTAGTAAACTTCTTTACTATATTCTATTTATGTAGTAAAAAATATAATGCAAGGCGCTCTGTAGCCCACAGAAATGCAACCACAGATTTCAAATTTGACGTGTAGAAAGGGCTATTTTTATTAATGGTAAAACTTAACATGAATGCTTTTAAAAATTTAAATTTGTTTAATTATATATATATGGGCAAATCTCTAGAACCTTTAACCTATGTGTCTTCAAACTTTTCTTATGAATATATAACGTAATAAGGGAAAACTAATTCTAATAAAATTACAGGAATAACTATGCATTACTAACTTTAAGATACGTACAGTTTTGATTGCGAGTAACTAGCTTTTGGCTTTTATTTCTTACTTCAATCCTACATTTGACAACTTTTCATGAGTGTCGCTGAGAGTGTTTAACATACTTTTTTTTTTTTTTTTTTTTTTTTTTTTTTAATATGTATTCTGTTGTCTGAAAAAAACTGAAAAACACTAAAAACATAATTTAGTAGCTCAGCTGTACTATCATATTTTCTTGAATGATATTTTTCGTGAATATTGACGTTTGCAAACACTTAAAATTTGTCGCGAAATTTTGGCACGTCAAACCGTAACCATCGAAAATTGACAAAAAAAGAATACAATCCAATTCTGCGAGTTTTATGTTAGCGATATTCCAAAAGCTTATTTAAAGTAGAACAAACTTGTACCATTATTATAGAAAAATATTTATATTTGCAGTAATTATAATTTAATCGAATTTATCACAAACTGTCATTCGGTGAGGTAACAGTAACGATGTCCAGACCGTAACCAGACGCAGATCTAAAAAGTAAATGCTAAAATCGATCAAAATTTTGATCACACGTTTGTAATTGCCTAATTTATTTTCTGTGTTGCTTACATCGCATTGCGTTGCATCTAAGTAAAGTTTTCGATCTATTCCATAGTTTGTCCAGACCGTAACCCTGTCAAAACGTAACCTCAGGATTAATTAATTGAATTTAACATATCGGAACTTAGTTTTTTCCCTATGTTTTACTAAATGAAAATATTTTTTGACTGAAAATAATTAAAGTAAGCCTTTTTATACATTTTATAACAATTTAACTTAATATTAAAATTTTTCAATTCATTTATGATGCTAATAATTTTTGATGAAAAATAAAGGGTAAATAAGAAAAATTCCAAAATTTTAATTTTTTGTTTATACTTATAAGGGCACCAAAATTTTCGATGTTCACGATTATTTTCTGATATTTTATACACTTTCAAACAATTCTGGAGGTGTAAAAATAGTGTGCCTATTATTTTATTTTTATTTTTTCTTTATTATCAAAAGTTAAAGGTTCTAGAGATTTGCCCATATATATATATATATATATAATGTAAAAATACAAAAGTGAAGTAATAAAGTAAGTAAAAATATTAAAAAAAAGAAAATTTCATGCTTATGATGATTGCTTGAAAAAGTTTAAAACTGTTTGTTAAGAATATCATAAAAATGTTTTGTGAAATAACAAAAAATTTTTTAAACACGTTTTTTTAAAGTAAAGAAATCCATAAAAATACAAAAATGAGAAATGTAGAAAAATAAACAATCACTAAACAAAATACTAAGCTTTACCTGCATTAAAAAATAAATTTAGAAATAATTTTCTTAACAAATGAATAAAAAAAAATTTTTCTCAAACGCAGCAAATCAATTATTTAATTAGAAAATAACTTACTTTCTTGAATATTTAAAAATTAGCAACTAAAACAACAAACTATAACCTAAAAAAAAATTTCTTTCGAATAAAATGAATAAATATTTTTCGATCAAACAAAAATATATGGAGTTTCAGTTAGTTGTCTTAAGAAGAGAATATAAACATTTAAAACGTCCTTTTTTTTAAACATAAATAATTAAATATATTTCTTTTTAATGAAATAATCTGGGAGTTTCAAGATTCATATTAATTAATTAATTATTAAGTTGCACTTTTTTAAAAAAAACTTTATTGCAAGAATAAGTGTAGATAACATAATTATATATGTCTCATTATTTGAATAATTAGTTCATATATGTGCAATAAGTTTTCAAAAGTAATACATAAAATAACACCAGCACTTTTTTCAGGCTACATAGAAAAAATATTGTTAAAGGAATTTTCCTGAGAATTCTTTAAAATAAACGAAAAACAAAGAGTACGTTAAATTTTGATTTAATTTTTTAAATATTCAATTCATATATGTACAGTGACAAAATTATGTTTCCAAAAGTAATATATTACCAGCAATTTTTTGCAGCATAGAAACTACCGTCCCCGGCCAAATTATTAGACGCACTATAAGATTCTATGTAAAACATCGATTATCAGTTGATACTATACAGCTTTATTGTTTTTAGCTGACTGAAACCGGTTTGCACTTGTTCACGTTCTTGTTTCAATTGGTTAAATTAGACGATATATAATATAAATTCGACGATGGGATAAATTAGACGATATATTATATAAATATAGAATATTATGTCAGGTATTATATTAGTATATTATAATAATTAGACCAAATGATTAGAAGCACTGTAGTGTTTTAATAATTACATGTTTTGCACGAGTTTATAGGCAATACTTTTATATTAAAACATTCATGTAATGGGTTTTTATTCAGGAGATTTTTCATATAATTCCTATTTGTATTTATTTTTAACGTATTGCATAACAATGTTAACTAATAGATACACAAGTGCATGCCGGTTTCAGTCTCGTAAAAACAATAAAGCTGTATAGTAATCACCTGATAATTAAGATTTTACATAGAATCTTACAGTGCGTCTAATAATTTGGCCAGGCATAGTATTTAGTAAATATTTTATGCGAGTTCTTAAAAGAAACTTTTGTTTACCTTGGATCCGTTTGAGGTTTGATGGCAATTTTATCTTTCATCCAAGTAATCGAAATAGGTTTGTCTCCAATCGCTTCACACTTCAGTCGTGTCTTATGATTTTTGTGAACCATTTCAGCTGTGAATTTAGATAAGAAATGGGCAGCAACTGAAAAAAAAAAAAAATTCAAAATAAATTGTATTTCAACCATCTTGCATTTAATTTTATATTAATTTCAACTATCACATCGTAATGTCAACCTAAGAGAACTACTCATTTGCCGGTAATCAATCCACGAGCGAGTTCATCTTAAATTTTCTTTTAAATCATTGATTTCGCACCGAAATTTTGATCGATATGGATTAGACAGCTCTTTTAATCATGAATCTCTCTTCTAGGGTCTTCACGCTGATATCAGGGGCCTCTTCATCCCCTAAGATCTTGAATCTGGTTCACCCTCTAGAAATTCTCCACTAATTAGAGAATAATCATCTACAGCCATTTTAAGAACATTAGCCGTATTCTAGATTGAAAATTATGTCCATTTTGGTTTTATCTGCATAATAAGAACATTAACTTACAGGCTCATTTAAAAGCAGCTGTATCTAGTTTTTACACATTACAATACTTACGCCTGGTGTAGCCTTTTAAAAAAAAATCTATAAGAGTCTGGGCCCGACTTAGCCTAATTGGGGCCCTGGGCAAAAACTTTCTTGAGGCCCCTCTCTGCTTCACTACTTCAGTAATGAAGAACCGAACTTTACGGAGGTACTAGGACACCTCATTATAGAACAAGAAAATTTAACTTTTAAATTAACAAGAAAATTAACAAGGAAATTAATTTTATAGAACACTTAACAAGAAAATTTACTAGAACCTAAAATAGCTATAGAGCCACCCACCCCCTCCAACGTCAGACGAAATGTCTCTCTGTCCATTTTATTGATTTACGGACAATTCTATGTCCATCATGCCGATTGTAGTTTTCAGATCGTTAATTTTGTCATCTAGATGCGAAAAATTCATATCCTTGCTGACATTAGGGCGGAATTCAGCTGAAATTTCCCAAGTGCGACGGCTCAATTAAGCCAATCAAAAGCCTGCATTTTTGTAAACATATCGCATTTTGCGAAATGTAAAAATACAGGCTTAATCAATTACAGGCTTAAATACAGGCTTAAGAAATTAGAATGTCATGTTTCAGGCTTAGATGTTTGGATAGTTGAAACTCTGTAGAAGAGCGTGGGTCAAGTTTCCGTTCTTATATTCGCTTCACACCCGGGTGATTCAGTTTCAAAATCTGGATATGAATCGAATGCAACCCACGACTCCTTGGACTGTTAAGTTCCCATAAGAGAGTTTATTTACAAATACAAATATGTGTAATACATGGGTAACACAATATACAAATATGGGTAATACATGGAAAGATGGATACAGCCATCAAGTTTTTGGTACAGATGACAAATGGTAACTGCTATCAACAGTAATCCAGTCCAGTCCATACTTTCAATAACATATTTTATTCAATGTTCATCATAACATTCTGGGCCAACCTGCACCCCCAGTGTTTGCAGCGTTCTTGGGATTGGGGGTACAAGAACTTTTTCCTTCACGTAAATCACAGGTCGAAATCACGTGATGTGAGATCTGGTGACATGACAACAGTGGAACATCACTCAGACCAGCGCGTCTTAGCCAGTGGCAGTTCTTTGTTAAGAAAGAGAACAATATAGGTATAACGAGGTAGATCCCACTTGTTTTTCATTAAGAAGTGTAGTATGTACAGGAAACTCGGTGTATGTACTGTCAGGTCATCAGGAGATTTTCTCTACGCAACAGAGTCGCGTGGCGTGTTGGTGGTTATTGAGATGTCACTTCGACTACAAGGTTAATTATTCGTGAGGTTAATTATTCGTATTGGTTTAGGTAAGAGATTCATGTCTTTTGTTAAATTCCACCCCCAAGCGAAATGATTTTATTTTTGTTTTCACTTCAGCAGACAACCTCAGACTTTGGGTCGGAAGGTGTTCTCACGATGGTTGCATAGTATCTTTGTAAGTATCACCTGTTTTTGAAGGCAGTATGACTCTCAATAATAATGTTTTAAAAACCTATGATTATTTTAAGTTAAATATGAAACTTACGGCTACCTGTTCAATAGACTTTTTTCTGTGGTGATGTCTTAAAGTGTGAAACCACTATCCACGAATTGCATCATTTGGGTAAAAACTTCATCTTTCAGTGGGTTCCTAGTCACTATATAATTATTGAATATGGGAGTACTCCCAAATAAGCGAAAAGAGAGCCACCATACAACAAATCAACAGTAGTCTGATTCCATTTTCAACATTTAGATGAATTATGAAAAGAAAATTCTCCTCTAAATTTTATAGAAGGACAATAAAGAGAATTTTTGACAAAAATAAAAAAGGAATTTTTTTAACGAAACACAATCCCAAACTGGCGGCCGCATCGTGAGACTGTGGCACAGTTGCGATTTTTTAAAGAACAAAACGGCGCATCTGATCCATTAAAGCCAAACTGTTCCTTCTGTTTTGTGGTCTTGGTCTTATGAATGCCCATCATAATACTGTTAAGCCGCTCTTCTGATTCACACTGTTCCTTATTTTGTGGCTTTTTTTCATATGAATGACCACCATAAGACTGTTTAACCACAAATTTGATTCATCTGAGCCAAACTGTCTCTTTTTTTGGCCTTTTTCTTATGAATGGCCACCACAATCTCAACTGTCGAAGGACCGGGATAGCCTGGTTTGTAGGGCACTGGCCCCATGTACAAGAGGTCATGGGTTCGACCCGCATCGGGTGAAGACTCCCCGTGTAGTTAATGGTGACTGATGCACGTTAAATCTGTCGAGTCACAATGTCTTCCATGTTCCCATAATAAATCATACCTCTGGGGTACTGATCTAGGGGTTTCCTGGTCTTCTGGATTGGGTTCAAAAATACAAGGCTACGGAGTAGGACATTAGCAGTCGTAAACCCCAAAATTGGGTCGGCTGTTCAAAAACGGTTATAAAATAAAATAAAAATCTCCACTGTAGATCTCTCTTTGTGGGATTTGGATGACCGTGAGATATTCGGAGGCGATGAGACGCCTAATAAGGAACTGACTTTTTGAGTTGCTGTTTTTTCCCTTCTTTGTTTTCCTTTATTGTTATACTGCAATTGCAAATAAATAAAAAAAATCTACATTTTCCATCAGAATAAATTCAATATAGATTAAAAAATTCCTCGCGTACATTCACTGTTACATGAAAAGAAATATTTCTATCCATTAAAAACAATCAAAAACACATAATATTGCTTTGCCATAAACGAGGTAAAGTTTATTTAGTTTCCGTTCCAAAAAGTCTTGGGATTTTTTTTAAAGAATTTTTTTGAAGAAAAAGAAATAAATACTTTGAAAATAACCCCTCAACACATTCCTTACTTTCAGTTCCCCATACATAAATGCGTGCATATTATCTTCGACGGTTGAAGAGAAAAAAAAATTATACTTTTTATACGCTTTCTCTGTGATTCGGTTAAAAGTTCTAAACAACAAAAAAATTCTTTTTTTCGAACGGAACGTTAAAAAAATCGGTAAACGACGATTTAATGACCTTTCTTTCTGCTTCGTTTTTTAATACTTTTTTTGTTGTATTTCAGAGTCTTTTCTTAAAAGTATGCCAGACAGTTAAAAAAAAACTTTTCTAACGCTCCTAGGCAGAAAAACTGACAAGATTCTACGTATCTTAAACTTTAAATAAAAACCGCCACGACGGCAAAATAGTCTCTATAGCTTTGTTAATGAACCGAGATATAGTAATCTGAACTAAAAAAAAAATCTCAAAGAAGAATTGTTACAGTACATATATAAAACGGCAAACATAAAAGAACCAAATAAAGTAGGAAACTTTCAAAAATTGAATCTTTAAATTTTATCAAAGCTTTCGAATTTCAATAAATGCTACCTTATCAAAAATGCATTAAGCATCGCATACTTCTTTTCGAAAATGTGATAAAATAAGTGCCTTATAAGATTTCGAACAAATTTTCTTGTATGCAAATTAGATAAATTGAAGCCTATAATATAAGAAGTCGCCAAATGATCCCATTTGGCGTAACTGATTTTACATGTCATTACCCATAGTTCAGCCATCCAGGGACCATTTCGACGAACACAAAGGGAAATTACGGAAACTGAAAAAAACTGAGTTTATTTTTTTCCCCTTCTCCCGTTCGTTTTTATTTTTGAAATAACAGTAAAAGTGATTAAATGTAAATAAACAGGCTCGCTGAAACGGATTAAAAGAATAATTACGTTGAAACGTTTTGTACATTTTAAGGAGTGCTATTATAGCTGTTTTCGTTTGTTTTTTTTTCCTCGGTCAAGAAATATATTTTTTCAAAAAAAAAAAAAATTAATTGAAAATGTGGGATGAAATATTTTTTTTTAATTAAGTAACATACAAAATATTATGTACTTAAAGGAATTAGGATAAGAATTGTTTACATATATATGAAAAATCGTTAGGATTAAAATTTTTATTTTTTACTTGGTAGAAAAAAAAACTAGTAAATTGAGAAAAATAAAAATATATTTAATTTTTTAACACCAACTGTTAATTAAAATAGAATAAATATATTATTATAGATTAAACAAATAATTTCAGTTTAGTTTTCAATTATGATAAACTTAAGTCCATCGTACAATTTAATATTATGTGGAATAAAGGACATCAAATAAAGTTTTTTTTTTTTTTTTTTCTAAGTATGAATCAATTAATGCTTTTTAAGATAAGCCAGACCTATTTTATTAAGAGATTTTTATACGTTTTATAGCAATAAAACTTGTTTCAAATCTTTTAATTTGCTAATCGCTTTGCAATAGTATTTATATTTAAAGCAGTAAAAGGAAAAAAAATCTTGAAATTATGATAAATTTAAGTCCATTATACAATTTAATGTTATGTGGAACAAATGACAATTGAAAGCAATTTTAGGATGCATGATATAGGGTTTAAGTTTATACCTCTAAAAATAACCATTTAGGAACAAATTTGGTTGATTAATAAAGTAAAAGAAATGGTATAATGTTTAATCTTTATTTTAAAATTGAAGTTTCTTATTTTATTAAAATCTAACTTAAGGTGTTAATCACATCAAATTTAATTCTGAGGATCAAATTTATGGAAATATTCTATGGTTTGCTGCATTAGCGTTTATTTTTCCATACTAAACAATCTAATATGAACAGCTTCGGTGAAACAATGAAAAGAAGATTAATGGAATAATTTTTTGATCTCAATTTCAAATTTTCATTTTTATAGCTTTACTAACAAGCACTTTTGCGGAATAATATGTTAATTGTTATTTTTTTTTTCCTTTTTTTTTCTTTCTTTCTTTTCTTTTCTTTTTTTTTTTTAAATAGCAATTTTCGAGAATGTGTTTAAGTAATCTATAAAAGGGATTTATATTATTTTGCCAAAAAATTATCAATTTGAAATTGATTTGGTGGATATTTAAAATAGCAATAAAATAAAGGTTGGTTTCAATTTCAAATGTTCCTTTTTATAGTTTTACGAAGATGAAGTTTAGGAATAATTTATACGAATACTTACGAATAATAACGTTTATAGTTTTACGAAGAAGATGAATGAACTTGTAATGCAGATTAACAAGTTAATTATCGTTTTTTGATATAAAACTTTCGAGTATGTGTTATGATCTGTTATACCGGGCTTTTATATTATTTTGCCAATAGGAAAATGCCATCATGGAAAATATTCCTTTTATAATTAAAATGGCGGATATTTAAAATAGCAATTAAATAATGTTTGATCTCAATTTTAAAGGTTCAATTGTTGAACATCGCTAAAAAATTAACGCAAATTTTAATCTATTCACAAAATAGACAGGTAGATACTTAATTATATCGCATTAGAGCTGCACAATTGGCTATTGGCGACGCTGTGGGATACATCCCCGGGTATGAACCGAAGACATACCATCACAATTTTGATCCTCTGAAGAGGGATGCGCACTTCCTTAATTTAGATTTAGATCTGAAGGGGAAGGTAATTTTCTCCAGATCCCTGTACCAATTGTACTGCTCACCGGCAGACCACAGGACTTTCGATTCCATAGATTTTACGAGCATGTAATCAATGGGTCCGAGGATCGAACTCGGGCTGTTCCAGACCGGTGTCCGATTATCTAACCACTGGACTACCACCGACAAGAAAACGATTAATCAAAAATTTCCGAATTTATGCAATTCAGTACGATGCAAAAATTAATTATTTAAGTTTTTTCGTGTTCAGTGAAATGTAAATTTAAATAAATAATAATTAATTCTAACAAAAAAGTGTTACTTACTGTGAACTTTTAGTCGGACGACTTTGCTGAGCCCCTGGCCTATTCCGTTCGAAGCCTGACACAAATAATAACCCGCATCAGATTCTGTAGCGTCTGTTATTGATAGAGATCCATTTTCGAAAACCTGGAGATGAGGGCTGCTCACTATGGATTTGTAATCTCGAGGACTATCACCTAAAAAGATAAATTATAAATATAATTAATATATAATTGCATATTAACTAATTGTAATGCTTTTAATATATCTACAGTTCCTGGCGAAATTATTGGACCACTATAGGATTCTATGTAAAATCTTAATTATCAGGTGATACTATACAGCATTATTGTTTTTATGCGACTGAAACCGATTTGCAGTTGTTTACGTTCGTGTGTCAATTTGTTAAACTAGATGATACATAATATAAATTCGACGATTGTATAAATTAGACGATATATTATATAAATATAGAATCTTTATTATGTCAGGTATTATATTAGTATAGTATAACAATGAGACCAAATTATTAGACGCATTGTAGTGTTTTAATTATTACATGTTTTACATGAGTTTGTATGCCGTACTTTTATATTTAAACATACATGTAATGTATTTTTATTGAGGAGATTTTTATATACTTCCTATTTGTATTTATTTTTAACTTATTGCATTACTATGTTAACCAATTGATAGAGGAACGAAAACAAGTGCAAACCGGTTTCAGCCGCGTAAAACCAATAAAGCTGTATAGTATCACCTGATAATTAAGATTTTGCACAGAATCTTATAGTGCATCTAATAATTTGGCCAGGGACTGTAAACTAATTGTAATGCTTTAAATATATCTAACTATAACGGAAGAGCTTAATGTATGAAGATTCGAAATAACATTTTATTAAAATAAATATGTGATTTGTCCGGAAAAGATTATATTTAAATTTTGCGAATCGCTATGAATGAAGGAATAAAGTGAAAATCTTTGCCTTTTTTAGGAGTGAAAGAAGTTTTCGAGCGCATTTGGTAACAAAAAGTTGATGAATAACATTAAAAGCAGAGTTGCGTTGTAGAAAACAGTATGGTCAAAATTAAAATATGGTAAAATTCAGTGTTTCCGGCTCAATAGAAACACCAAAAACTTCGGTGATTTTTGCCAAAGCATTTTGGTACTGATTTTGATAAAATTAACAATAAATATGGTTCTATAATTTTGGTTAAATTAATGATTTTATCATGATACCTTAAAGCATGGCATATAAACCATTTATACGATGAAATTTACTAAATATGTGGTAATAAGAAATATAATTTACAAAAAAAAAACAAAGTTTCCCTTAAACCTTTTCTATATGAACGAAAAAATAATTAAACGAATGGTTAAATATCATATATTTTGGTTTTACTAACCATAACTAAGTTTTTTTTTTTTTGGTTTTTTTTTTACCGAAATTTCATTACCATACAGTGAGGTTATTTTACCAAATTTTATTTCTCTCTGTGTCAACTTTCTAAAGTAGCTGTCAGCTAATCAGATATATAAAGACACAGAAATATATTCAATCAGTGTTTAAGAAATTCAAATTAGCGCAGTTTTAAGATATACAATCCATGGCTAAATTATTATTAGACCCACTATAAGATTCTGTGTAAAATTATATTACACAACATAATTGTTTTTACGCGGCTGAAACTGGTTTATATTTGTTTATATTCGTGTATCAATTGGTTAACATTGTAATGCAATACGTTAAAAATAAATACAAACAGAAAGTATATAAAAATCTTCTGAATAAAAACCTATTACATGTATGTCTAAATATAAAAATATTGTATACTAGGGTGCTAAACCCCCTGTTCGCTGCCGCTCACCAACCCCGATGATTGCTTCGCAATAATTGTCTTTTCTTGGCAGAAAACAGTTTTTCTACATAAGTTAAAATTATTCACTTAACATATATGTACTAAAAGGAATTCTGTTTGCTTACTCTTGTGCCTCTACTTCCCAAGTCCAAATATTACTATTTATTGGTATTATAAACATTTGGATCTCTTGATGAACGGAAGTGATTTTTCGAAGTAATCATTTTTTAAAATAACATTTATATTCTTATAACATTATATTGTTCAAACAAATTTGATGAGTTCACAACCATAATTTAAAATTCTCGCTAATAATAGCAGTACTGGAAAATAAGTTTAAATTAGGGATACAAAAATATTTAAAGAAAAACAATACCTTTACGACTATTATTAATTTTATGCTGATGACAACCAAAACAATATTTAAATGAATGAGGAAAAACTGGATCCTATCACGTGATTTCGCGGCCAATAAAAACTCACGAAATTGCGACACCATCATTAGATTTTTATATATAGTAAGATAAACTCGTGCAAAACGTGTAATTATTAAAAAAGTATAAAGCGTCTAATAATTTGGTCTAATTATTATAATATACTAATATAATACCTGATGTAATAAATATTTTATATTTATATAATATATCGTCTAGTTTATCCATTCGTCGAATTTATATTATATATCGTCTAGTTCAATCAATTGATAGTTTATGTTTACGAACGTAAACACGTGCAAACCGGTTTCAGTCACGTAAAACCAATAAAGCTGTATAGTATCATCGGATAATTAAGATTTTACATAGAATCTTATAGCGCGTCTAATAATTTGGTCAGGGACAGTATACAGTATTTAATTATATCTTGATTTATCGTATTAATAATCGTAAAAACGAATTTACTATTATATAAAAAAAAGAACATCTTATCTAAAAGTAGTAAATAAAAAATAAAGCAATGAAATGGTGCACTTCATCATAAAATTAAATAAATTACTTGGAATTAACATTACAGTTATGCATTGAGTTAGAACTAGCCTTTATTGTCCTTTTATCATCCTTCCAGTTGAATCCCTAAATTTTTTGTTTACAGCATTTCAAATTTCAGTTTATGTTCCTTTGCTTTTTTATATGAAGAAAAGATTAAGTTTCAGAATTGTTAAGAGGAAATATGAGATTTCTTTCATTTCTTGTTTCGATCAAATTGTTTTCGGTTTTTCTTTATTGTTTTTAAAATTGATTAAGGAGTAGAAAAATTATCGTATGTTAGTTGAAAATGAAAAAAAAAAAAAAATTAAAAGAAAAAAAACTTTTGTAATTGAAAAAAAAAAAACTTATTTTGACCAGTTCGGAAATTCTCAAAAAACGTAACCTTTATAACTCAAATGTAAGATCGTAATCTTGGCGATGAAATCGTAATACTTAACGGATAAATCGTAATAGTTGGCACCACTGTTAACGACAGCAAATTAAGGATGTTTTTCGATGGTACTAAAGCTGGAAAGCTTAAATATAAGCTTCTTTAACACGAAACAAAGCTATTATTTTAAACTAAATATACCATTTAGCTTTAAAGATTTAGAACGGTTAAGTAGTCTATTTATTTAAAAAGCTAATAAACGTTTTTTCAAAAATCGCGAATTAGGCGACTTTTTTTTTTAATGAGATAAAAATCATTTATATAAGCGAATAATTTTCCCTTTCTACAAATTTTTACACGGAGAAAAAAAAAATTACCGTAGTTGTATGGTAAAGACATTTCTGGTAAAGGAAACAAAATTAAGGTAACTAAACCAAAATTTAACTGTGTAACAGTTTAACTACGATTTAGTTTTGCTTTATTCAGGCATTTGTACATTTATAAATTCACATTTTTCATAGTTTAAAAGGTTTATAGATTTTAACTTATAGATTACATAAGAAAAAAAAAAGCAATTTATCGACGAGAATCAAGGTTAACAAGTGTTTACTAAATGAAATAGAGGTTATCAAACTTAACATTTTTGCACAGTATTTCTAGTACATATACAAAGTTTTGTCAAAAGTTTTATGTTTATTTGGCATACTATTTATTTACTGAATTTAATTTATATAGAACTCAATTTCCTTCTTCAAAGCATCGCCGTTTGTCAGCATAATCATTAGTCATATAAAAAAAAAATCCAACAAAACTAAATCGCAGGATTTGTGTAACCATTTCTGATCTAAAAGAACAGTTAAGTACAGTTGGGGAAAAACTCTTCATTGCTCAACACTTAAAACGCTGACCATTTTTATATAGTGCTATTTTCTATAACCTTGAACTGTCAATTGTTCTGTTGTCTTTTCTTTCCGTCAGAAGTATTTTAATTTTTATTGATAAATGGCATGTAGCTTACATCGTTTGTGAAATTCAGCACACTATAAAACGATATAATGTCATAATACCTGATAAAAATCTTAAATAAAACAAATAATGATGAATTAGTTTGAGAATTTATCAGAATTTGAACAAAATCTATAGGAATGCAATTTCTTTTACAGTTCTATAAATAAATGCTAGTTACTATTTCTGAGTATCAGAGAGAAATAGTTTAAAACAAGTTAATTAATAGTTAATAATTTTATTTCTTCGTTTAAGAGCTAACAAAAGACTAAATTTTAATTTTAAAAAAACTATTTTTAACGATTTTATACTTTGTTTTCTTAACTATTTTGACATTAATGGAACCGGAGAGAAAACAGAACAATTATTGAATTACCGAAACGTAATTATTTGCTTTTGCAAAACGAAGGAAATATAAACTAATAAAAATTACCATATTTTACTAAAGTATTAACAATAAAAGGCATTTTAGATATATGGAAATAAATTAAGTTAGTTAAGCTTTTTTAAGAGATTTCTTTTTCCCTCAGCTATAAATGAATTTTTTTTTCTGCTGTGCGTCTTTTTAGAGAAAACGAATAAATGAAAGGAATGGAACATGGAACAACATTTTTCGTAATTCATTAGAGACTTACAAATTTAGAAAATTAGTTTCGGATCAGTGATATGTTTGAAGTATTTTAAACAATTAAGTGTATGTTCGTTTTTCATTTGTGTTTTATTTAAATAAAATGATTTTTGTTATTAAAATGCAATATCAACTGAATAACAATATTTATCTGCAGTGCGCGTTTTAAACAAGATGATTAAATAAATGAAAGAACAGGGTACAAACATTTTGTGTAATACACAAGAGACTTACACATTTAGGAAATTATATTCAGATTAATGATAAGACTTAATTATTATTAAGATTTTAAGTTACAAAATCAGACACAAAAACGAACTTTCTATGAATAAACATACATTTTTTTCAACGGATTTAGATTTCTGTCCCCCAAAATATAGAGGATAGCAGCAATCTCAGAATTATGGTCCCAGGTATCTGGGAATTATGGTATAGTTTCGTCAGGAGGTCCGATCCCTTAATGTTAAATTTACTTTTTGCGTATTTCGTCAAATCGCGAGCACTTTTTAAGCGAACTGAAATTTTTTTAATCACAATTATTCAGAGCTATCAAGAGTTCTTGACATCAGGAGAACTCAAGTGTCAATGGGAGTTTAACAGAGCTAATTGGTCGAATGCGTAAAGATACACTATCTGGCCAAAATCCGGACGTCCGGTACCCGGTTGAAAAGTATCCGGACAGTTGGTATCCGATTGAAAAGTATCCGGACATCCGGTTGAAGCATAATGGTGTGGGGGTGTTTCTACGGTTTGGCCAGGGTCCGTTAGTTTCTGTGGTTTTAAACATGAACTCTATGTGGACATTTTGGACAATGCTGCACTCCCAACTCTATGGCAATATTTCGGGGAAGGCCCACTTCTCTTCCTGCAGGATCCATTCACATATCGAGGCTTGCACATACGTGGTTTGACGAAATGGGTGTTCAAAAATTGGACTGGCCTTCTCAGATCAACGATTTAAATCTCATAGAGCACTTTTGGGGCAAAATAGAGGGCAGATTACGTAGCCAGCCAAATCGACCATCGTAACTACAAGCACTCACTTCAACTGAGGTGGAAGCCTGGAACTCAATTCCTATGGCCATTTAGCAAAAACTGGTGGAAAGTCTTCCCAGATAAGATAGCCTAAATCAGGCTATACATAACAAGATTTCACTTTTTCTTATATTCTTTGTAAGTTATTCATTTAAGAGAGAGCCCCTCTTGATAAAAATTTTGACTACACCTGCACTAAATTAACAAGAATTAATTAGCGACAGACAGAATGAAGACAGAAGAATACAGTCCCTGGAAAAATTATTAGACGCACTATGAGCTCCTATGTAAAATCTTAATTCTCAGGTGATTACTATACAGCGTTCTTGTTTTTACGAGGCTGAAACCGGTTTACACTTGTTTATGCTCGTGTATCAATTAGTTAACATTGTAATGCAATACCTTAAAAATAAATACAAATAGGAAGTATATAAAAAATCTCCCGAATAAAAACCCATTACATGTATGTTTAAATATAAAAGTATCGCATACAAACTCGTGCAAAACACGTAATTATTAAAACACAACAGAGGAGTTTATAATTTGTTCTAATTTACAATATACTAATATAATACATTCTATATTTATATAATATATCGTCCAATTTATCCAATCTCGGAAATTATATTATAAATCGTCTAATTTAAACAATTGATACACGAACGCAAAAAAGGGCAAACCGGTTTCAGTCTTGTAAAAACAATAAAGCTGTATAGTATCACCTGATAATTAAGATTTTACATAGAATCTTATAGTGCGTCTAATCAGGGACTGTAGCACAAAAACATAATACGGATTGTGACTTCATTACAAGTGCTTCATTAATATTCTTTTCCTAAATTTCTGTTCTTTATCTGATTATAGTTCTCACCTTCAGCCTTTGTCCACCGTACTCGAGGTTGAGGAAAGCCTTCCGTCTGACAATCAACGACAATGTTTTTTCCCTTGACAACAAATACATCAGAAGGCTCAATGATCCATCTTGGAGGGACTGAAAGAAAAATATAGCGCATGTAGAATCAATTTAACACAATAGAATGCATTAGAATAACAATAAAAATATTGGCTATGTTAAAGAAAGGAATCATTTCGTTAGGATGAATGTTGCCTTTAATTGGAATTGTCCTGACAATGTTACATAACACGCATGCATGTGGTCACAAAACCGGTGAAATTTCTTTCCTCGCATTGGTAATGGAAAGCAAAAACAAGCTGGCTGGGTAGAGATGAGACTTTAAAAAGGGAACTGCTAATTTAAACAAAATAAATTTTTAATTGATTTAATATCTAAAATTGATTTAATGTCTATTATTTACGCAGATTACACAATCATTTCAAGCGTTATTTTTAATAATGAATTGGACGGACAATTCCCTGAGAAATAAAATATTAAAAATTGTTGAGTTCAAATTTGATTTTTCAGAAACTACAGTCCCTGGCCATATTATTAGACGCACTATAAGATTCTATGTAAAATTATAATTACCAGGTGATACTTTATAGCTGTATTGTTTTTACTCGGATGAAACCAGTTTGTTTTTGCTTGCGCCCCTGTATCAATTGGTTAACATTGTAATACAATACGTTAAAAATAAATACAAATGCGGAGTATATAAAAAATATTCCGAATAAAAACTCATTACATGTATGTTTAAATATAAAAGTATTGCATATAAACTAGTCTCATTGTTATACTATACTAATATAATACCTGACATAATAAAGATTCTATATTTCTATAATATATCGTCTAATTTATCCAATCGTCAAATTTATATTATATATCGTCTCATTTAACCCATTGATACACTAACGTAAACAAGTGTAAACTGGTTTCAGTCGCGTAAAAACAGTAAAGCTGTATAGTATCACCTGATAAATGAGATTTTACATAGAATCTTATGGTGCGTCTAATAATTTGGCCAGGGACAGTATATTTAAAATTTGATTTCGCAGGAACTATTCAACCGAAAGTGAGTGTGATTTTACCATTGCGAGAGCAGTCTACTTATTTTATTGGTCTATGGGTGGTAGCCATTGATTTGAAGTTGAGTTAGATGAAAAATCGAGTTATTCATAAACTCTTCATTATCTCCGTAAACATATGTGGGGTTTCACTTCTTAGCTTCTAAAAACACGCTATAAGGAAATTTATAGTTTTCTGAAAAATTCGTGGATATTTAAACTCTCTGAGGATTTCAAAATAAATTCACAACATGTATGTTATTTCTGTTGAATTCCACATAAACAGAAGCGAGTTTCGTAAAATGTAACTAAATCCACGTGTTCGGAAATGTAACTAATTTTAAATATTACATAATTTATCTGAAAATAATTTTTTCCGTTTGACTTAGTACTTCCGTGATCTGTCTGTATGAATCTTTTAAATTTATATTTACTGTATATGCAGATCCACTTATGTACCTTAGTACGTATGGCGAAATTTCTGACAGCGTAGTAGACGCATGAAATCTCGTAGTATTATGAGTGTTCGATTTTATATCTATTTAGAAATATTTTTATGCATATTTTAATGAATTGTTTTATATTAAGATACAAACATACATTTTTTAACCTCAAATTTTTGTATTTTCCCCATAATTTTAAAATTTTATCCCCAAGAATTAAATATTTTTATATTCAATGTTAGATTCTTTTCAATACTTATTTATTTTGCGTGGTTTGAATAATTAAAATAGTTTTGAAACAGAGATTTCATGCAGTAATGCATTGGTATCCCATTTCATTGTAAATACACTTCGTATCTTTTAAAATATTTTTTCTTCTAAATAACTATTAAATCTATCCTTATTACATTTAAATATACCATAATAAAACATTATGCATGTTTGTTCCTAATTAAGGTGCACTTTAAATCCTGATTAATCCTTAATTAAATCCTGAAATCTTTGATTAAATCCTGAGGTCCACATATACGTATAGTTTGAGCTAAGAACTCCTCCCGCCGCAAAGTCTGAAGCAGTCTGTCGTTATGGAAACAAGAATAGCGCATTTTAGGGAGGGTAGCTTCACTCTAGTACTTAACACAATAGACTGTAGAAAGAGATTCCGTTTCTTTCGCCGACCCGAGCCGAAACCACTCCAAAACAGTGACCCGCACCCCTACTTGAAATAGTCATACCTCGTTACCATAGTCACCGCCACAGGTCCAGACGAAAGTCTAGGGGAGTTCTTATTTCAGACAAAGTATACCTAAAGTTATTAGCACCCTGGCAGTATAATTCATATTTTGTTTATCTTGTCATGACTTTTGGTAGTAAAATAGAAATTCAGGACTGCTATATTCCTTTAAACTTCAGTAGTGAAGAGGATAATAACAGCTCAGTATCTTTTGATCTGAGCCATCGTGACTCCAGATTTGCATGGAGTCAGTTGAAATTTTACAAAAAAATGCACAAAAAAACTACCTAAGATTGTTTACGTTAATACTATCTTAGATAAGCAATAAATGCGTCACTTTGATACGCTACTCCAGTAATAGATTATATTATATTTCAAATTAAGGTAATTGAGAAGAATAACAGCTCTATAGTTAGATAATTAAATTATATCTCATTAAGAAGCTTAATAAAATCTTGAAGCTACGCATTATTTGAGAATTTTCATTTACAATGATTACATTTGATTAAAAATGAAATTTACATAAGATTAATTAATTACAGAACTCCTGTTTTATAATCAAGTACTAATTTTTTTCTTAGATCGAAATCTTTAATGCATATATTGAGCGCGAATTCTTCAACTAACTTTTTCGAAGCAAAATGACTATGTTATGCAAACTTTCAGAAAAATGTCAGTTACGACTAAATAGATCGAACAAATAATTCAAGAGTTTCATAAACACCAAAGAACATCAATGTTAAATTACTTTTTCGATATTTAAAAATGAGAAATTCCAACTATTTGCATTCATTGATTTTCTAACAATGACTTAAGGATTTAGAAATAACTTTTGAATTAACTAAATGAAAAACTTATTGATTTCTTTAAGCTAATGTATCAGGAAGGAAAATACTGTTAAAAATAAGTTTTTAGTTTTAATGTTAGGAATTATAATTTCGTAAAGCAACGGGTATTTTTAATATATTTAAAGTTTTAATAATATAATATAGAAAATAGTTAAAAGTTTAATTAAAACATTAATGTGGCATTTAAAATTAAATAATGCATTAAAAGATAATGACAAAAATTTTTGATGAGGAAATTGAAACATAAATAAACTACAAAAGTAATAGTCTATTATTAAGCTATTAAAGCAATTAAAACATAATCTATGCTTTAGAAACGATATTAGTAGTACATATGAAAAAAAAAAAAGAATATTGTTTTTAATTTTATAATGACGTTTCAACTTAATACAAAAATAAAAGCTTGTTATGTTATTAATCTTATACTATCTTTTCAAAAGTGTCCGTTACTACTAATTAGGTAGTACTAATTACTTGGGGTTACAACTAATTAGTAGTAACACCCAGTACTACTAATTCGGAGGCATATATTATTATGATTTAGATACTCTTTTTGCATCTATGACAGCTTGCAAACGTCTTGTCAGGGGAGAATTTCCATCACTTTTTTATTAATGGTCATACAAGTTGACTTTATTACATCCCTCTCAGCTGAAGTGAGAGTGGTCCGGGATGATCATCAATTTGGCTGGTTACGTAATCTGCGTTTTAATTCATCCCAAAGATGTTCTATGGAAATCAGGTCTTTGAGATTAGTTTAGTTTTTGAACACCTATTTCATCAAACCTTCTTCGTATTTTTCAGCGCAACAGCCCCTTGCAGGTCTTGGTTGCCTCAACAGCTGACAAACGCCGACGCCTCCTATCCATGGCAACTCCCTTTCAATTTCTAATCTTTAGGGTTTTCAGGTCATTTTTGATGTCGTTGAGCCATGTAGTAGGAGGTCTACCTCTGGAACGTGACCCCTGGGGGTTCTTAAAGATGACAATCCTCATGGAGCTATTTTCAGGGCCTCTCCATAGATGGCCCAAACATCTCAGCCTATTACTGCGGCTAATGTGTAATTTGGGGCTCTTTTTGGAGACGGTAGATCTCGAAGTTATAAGTGGTTCGCCAGCATCCCTTTCCCTGAATTGTGCCAAAGATGGCTCTGAGGATCTTTTTTTCGAAAGTGTCCAGTGACCGCAGTATATCTGAATTTAGGGTCCAAGTTTCGCTTCCTTAAAGCAGTACAGGAAGTATAAGAGTCTTAATTAGTAAATTAATTACACGTTTAATTAGTAAATTTAATTAGTAATTACACGTTTAATTAGTAAATTCAGTAATAAAAAGTTTTGATTCATTAATATCATTTTAATTCATAAATTTTAATCAAAATCAATTCATGAATTTCAATTATGCTTTAAAAATAATATCATAAGTATTAAACATTAATATTACTTTTTCAGTCAACTTAAATGGAGCAATAAAATTCTGTTAAAGTTACCGTATTGATTGGTAATGACATTTCTGGCAAAAAAAAAAAAAAAAAAAATCCATAATTTTGGCTAATAAAACTATAACATATGGTATTTCAACTATTTATTTAGTAATTTTTCCGTTTATATGACAACTGTCTATCGGAAATTCTAGTTTTTAAAATTATAATTCTTCTTACCACACATTTAGACAAAATACAAAACTGAAAATTAGATTTAACTAAATGAATGAGTTTTATGCCATGCTCGGAAGAATTAAGATAAAATTATCAACTTTAACCATATTTACCAATTTTGTAGCATATTATGAAACCATATTCTATTGTTAAATTTTCCAAAATCATTACCAAAGAGATCACTAAAATTTACCGATCTGCGTGGCGTTCTCACAGAGCCAGAAACATGGTAAATTTTACCATATTCTTTTAGTTTGGACCACTTTTTTTTATCAGGGCAGCTTCATTCATAACTCTTAAATAAAATATATTCATGATTTTTTTTTTTGATCAGTATCATGCAATACTTACAATTTTGATTACTGTATCATGCAATATATAGCAAGATTAATTATTTGAACAAACTAATGAATTGTTGCGCGTAATTTAATGACAAACACGTGCAATAATTAAATAATTAATTTGCGCTTTTTAATTATTAATAGCATTTTAATTCACAAAATTTCAATTAAAATTCATAAATATTAAATATTACACATGATATTTTAAAATATAAACACCGAATTTAATTTCTTTTAAAAAGTCAATAAAATAAAGTTAACTCTTTTTATGTCTAGCAAATCTTTATCTCCAACATTATACAGCAATTTCTGATTTATATTCACTGATAAGCTTTATGGCAAACATTTTCATTCAAATATCGCGAATAATGAATCTTCAATACCAGGCATGGATAAAGAGTAAAACATATCACAAAGAACCTAAAGTCGCCATCAATAAAATCATTCATTGTTGGAACTATTAAGAAGAAAAAAAAAGTTTGGAAATGGGGTCGCATGAGCGATTTTTTGTATTTCAGGATTCGAAGACGTTTGCATTGGCAGAGTGCCCGCGCCGCTAGCAATTGCGAACAATGCTCGTATGTGTAAAAGCTAAAAGCAAGCCGAAATTCACTGAAGAGCTTAACTCATTATGGTTCAACTCTTTTCACATTTTATCGCTTGCCCCACCTTTTTTCATTCAGAGTTTCTTAGAAAAATCGAACAAGCCATTCGTTACTCTGAGTGTTATTTGTATCTTTAAATAAACTTTTGAATATCAATGTAACTTATGACAAATACATTACTATTTTCAAATGATAACACTCCCAGATAAGAAAATAAGTCTTTAACTCAGCAAAAACCTTTTAATCTAAACCTAAAAAGTGTAAACCTAATCTAAACCTAAAAAGTGTAAACCTTCTAACCTTAAAACGAGATCTGTGGCAATCTGGCTCTATTTTACGCACATTACCCTAATCCAAAACCTTGGAAAGCAACTTTTTTTATAAAAACCTTTAAATCGAGGTTTACTTAGGGTTTTCAAGCGTGAAAAAAACCTTTCATAAGGCTAGTCTTCAAGGTGAAAATAATCTTAAATCTAGGTAATTATAAGGTTTCTTTTCGCAAAGTCTTGAATGCTCAGTTAAAATCCACCTTGTCATGAAATTTTAATGGACAATGCAATTTGATCTGTTCGCTTAGTGTGACGTCAGCTAAAACGTCATCATGGACCTGTGACGATACTTTTTTTTTTAAAAAAGAAAAGCTTTAAAAAATAATTTTTAATCCTTTTAGGATGAAAGGTTTGAAACTGCAATATTTTTGCTTCATTTGAAAAAAGGTTTTTAGTACTAACATTTTCATGACAATAAAAAGAAAACTCCGATACAAGGTTACCGTAATGTTATATGCTTTCGGGGACTGTTTGTTACTTTTTTAAGTACTAATTTATTTTATTATAAAGAGTACTATAAAACTGACAACCGGACTAGTTTGATTGAACGATGAAACGAAGAAGAGTTGAAAGACAAATGCAAGAAACATCTTTACAAGGTTTTAATCTCTTATTAAACATTCGCTACGATAACGTATTGCTTAGAAGTGAATAGCATGGAAGACCTAAATCGGATTCTGGCAAGCGACGTCACGTATTGGTCAGCCAATCATGTTCGACACACATGCGTGACGTTGCCGGCAGGTATCCAATTAAATCTGATTCGAAAACTGATTCAGCGTAACCCAAGTCTTGACACTCTAACGTTAACATGCTAAGCACAAACCACGTGATTAGACCACATGATTATGACAGGTTAAAAGTACCGAATTCAATTAAGACTAACTTCACATAACTAAGTTTCGGCATAAAAATATTCAGGTTAAAGTTAAGAGAAGACTTGATTGCTAAAATATAAGTGCAAAGTGGGATTGATAAAGTAAATACGATGCCATTATGTAACACATGTTAAGTATTTATTTTCTGAACTTGCCGTGCCCATTTTATCTCCGAAATTGTCTTACAGCGCCATTTGGGTACCTGGTGGCAAATATCTGAAATATTAAAGTAAATTCAATAATTCAAAATAAAAATACGATGGTCTAAATAGTAGTTACTGCAAATTAGGTCAAGCTTGGTACAGAAGCCTTCCCTGCTTTTAATACCTTTACTTTAATTGTGGCTATTTGAACCCAATCCAGAAGACAAGGAAACCCCTAGATCAGTATCCCCCCCCCAGGTATGATTTGCTATGGGAACATGGAAGACTTTGTGACTGGACAGATTTAACGGGCATCGGTCACCATTCACTACACGGGGAGTCTTCACTCGGCGAGGATCGAATCCACGAACTCTTGTACATGGGGCCAGTGCCCAATCAACCAGGCTATCCTGGCCCTTCTACAGTGGAGATTGGATAAAATATTGGGAGAAATTCGCCTTCGTGGAGGATTTTTTGATGGAACTTACCCACATTTGCGTAACATGGAGAGAAAAACTTACGAAAACCTCTCACGGTTAGCCTGATGGCAAGGGGACTCTATTCCATGATCCGTTTACCACTGAAGATATTTTAAGTCAGCAATGTGGACGGAGTAAGCCAGGTGCGGAATTTGTATTAACGAGCCATCATTTGGTTCGAAATTAGTTCACCTTGTTGGGAGGCGAGCGCTCTATCCCCTGGCCAACGTGGCTTACAACTAGGAATTGAAATATTTGGATTGTGTGAGCTGTCGTAAGCATGAAAGTGTAAACGTGCATGTTTGCATATTTTTGAAAATTCTTTTCTCATGTAGAGAACAAAAAGCTGAAACAAAGTGAGCTATAAGTTGGGAAGATTTTAAAGGTTAAAAACGAATAGTTCAGAGCTTGGCCAAAGAGCTTGTTCGCCAAGGTTCAGAGTAACAATCAAAGTGTTCGAAATTATTTTGTAAGTATACTTATACAAAATTAGTGGTGCTGCATTAGTGGTTCTGTTTTGATTTTTAAAAGCATAATCAATGCTTTTGTAAGTTTTCCTATCGCATGTCATTTATTAAACTTTAAATTAATAATAGTTGGGTAATTTGATAGCTCAAAGTTTTAAAATTTATAATTGTAATTTTAACTAAATTGGGAATCGTAAATAGTAATCGTTTTTTAAAAGCATAATTATTGTTTTGTTTCAGCAAGTTTTTCGATTGCATGTCATTTATTTCAATTCAATAACTCATTATTGACTAAAAAATTTCTATTTTAAAAAGAAAATAATTTTGAAGATTTTAATTATTGTTTTAAATACTTAAAGCTAGAACACATTTCACGTTAGAACACGTTTAAAATGGCTTTAACTCAGTGAAATGGTTTACAAATCAAACCGTCTAAGTTTGCATTGTTCTTAGGGTGTTGGGGAGCTTGAGCGAACAGTACTGGCACCTCCCACTATTGTTATAAACAAAGATTAATTACAATCTGACAATTGCGCATATACTTCGAATGAGCATAAGGTGGTAAATTACGGCGACCCAGGCCTCAAGGTCCATACGCCAAGTAGTAGACGCCCCGCCGTCACGACAGCAACCCCAAACAGCACAGAAGACCAGACAAAGAGACTCGATTGGCACAAGGTCCCGAGTCACGCAAGACAAAAGCACCACAAGTCAGCGTCAACTGGCAAAGGAAGAAAGGAAGATTGGGGACGAGAGTCCAGAGCCCACAGGGCGTCGCCGTCAAATCATCCGCAGTAGGCTTCAAATGAACATAAAAGAGTCGTGGTGGCTCAGGGAATAGGAAATAGAACCTGGGTCATCTGGTTCGAATACCAGCGATAGCTTTCCGATAGGAATTCCGTACCCAGCTCGTGCCGAACGCAGTGCTGACTTAAAATATCCTTAATAGCAAGCAGATCACGGTTTAGAATCCCCTTGCCCTCAGACTGAACAAGATAGATATTTGTGGTTTTCCGCTCTATGTAACGCAATTACGAGTCAGTTGCGTCAAAAAATCCACCACATAGGCAAATCTCTCTCAATATCAGGGAGTCCCCTTGTCTTCTTGATTGGGTTCAAACTTATAAGGCTACAGAGTTCAACATTGGTAGACGTAAACTCGAAAATTGGGTCAGTTGTTCGAAGACGGTTATGAATATAAAAATGAACTTAAATGTTAAAGATGCACTGAAGATTGTCGAAATACCGAACTACATGAAAAAGTTCATAAAAAACGACTGTTTTATAAAAGCATTATGAATGCATAGAAAATTCTGTTTCTTCCCCATTTTTTTTTTTTTTTTTTCGCGTGGAAAGTCCATTCCCAGACAACCTAAAAAGAACTTTCAGGAAACATTGTGGATTGTCCCTTTCCGGAAGAGGGAATCTTGCCAAATATCTGGTCACAGCATAAAATCAATTGCGTTTTTGAGTAGAACCACTAGATTCTCCAGATAAAAGAGAATTTGACAGGATAGCTCTCAAGGGAGAATGATAACCCCCATGCAGTTTTTCTTTTAACATCACAAAAATTTCAAACTAAGCGCGTGCCATGAGTTTTTTTCGTTTAAAAAAATATGAACTGTCTGGCCTTTTTTGATGATCTTGGACGACAACCCAGCGGAATCACAATTAGAAAAAGGGTGGAAAAAAACGTACTGCATTATTACCTATCTTCTTGGAAACCTAATAAAATGAGTTTTTTTTAGTGTGTTTGTTTCTCTAGTTTTTTTTTTCCGTTAACTTTATTGATTTCGTTTTTATTTTCTGGTTTTTTAGAGTGTGGCAGGATTTCGTGACGTGCAAAGGAAGTGATAGATTACTGAATAGATTTGACACTTTTTTTTGTGAAAAATGACATTACACTTGGATTTCGATTTCGTGCATTGTAATTTTGCATTCTAGTATCTGTTCATTTCAAACACGTGAGCTCATAGTTCGAAATAAGACAACAAAAAAAAAAATAATAATAATTTTTTAAATATATTTAACTCTGGATTAGAGAAACACAGCTGGATATAATGGAAATCTTTTTCCCACTTGACTTCTGGTTTTTATATTGTTATGACCATACGCTGTATTATTTTTATATACTTTTTAATGTACTTTTTTTCTTACAAAACTAATATTTTTATAATATATGTTTTTGAAGGAGTAAAATTACAATGTTAAGTGATAATTATTGAGTTTTTTGCAGGAAATTTGATTATTATTTTATTGTGTTACCTGATAGTTACGACGTCAGAAAAATTTCGTTTCGAGCATTTTTACCGTAGTACAATTTGAAAGAATGTTAATACAATGGAAGTTATTTTAATGTACTTAATTAAAGGGTGTTATGCAATTGCCACTGACAACTTACAATATATATTCTGAAAACATTGTCTGAAATGAAGTAAAAAGAATATACACAATACGGGTGGTAAATTATTGTTTAATGTAGTAAATTTTTTTATCAAAACATGGTGAATTATTGACGTGGAAGTCGAGATTCAGCACACCAATCTGCCAAATCATGTAGGTTTTGATGCTTTAATACGCCTTCGTTATAAATGATACGCCATATTTTTTATAACGTTTTTGTTTTTCCTCACAAATATTAAACTGTGTTCCCCTGAAGTTATATTTTTTTGACTTCTCACTTAACAAGAATATTTAGAATACATATTAAGGTAAGTGATTACGGAAAACTCTGTATATAATCTATAAATTATGACGTGAAGTGATCATTCCTAATATTTCAAAAGAATAAAATGAAAATATTATAATTTAAACATTTCAATCTTTTAAATACCTGCCAGTTGTTTGACTTTCATGAAATTTCAGAGTATTTCTTTATTTAGTGAAATTAGGTGATACATATTAATATTCAAGCATATAAAAAAAAACTATCATAATTTGACGAATATTTAACGAGGAAGGCGAGATTAAATACTTCAAATTCCGTTGCTGGGTGTAAACAGAGAAGGATTGATTATAAAAACCAACTTCAACTCATAATCTTAGATGAAAATAAAGAATTTAGTTTTAAATAGTAGGGCAAATAGTTTTTTATTAAACATAATATGATAAAATATATTGGAATAAGCTGTAACTTTGTTTTTTTCAGTATTTTCTTGTATTTTACACGCCGAGAAAAAAAGTATGGTGAAAACTATAAGAATATGGAAAAATTTACAATGTTTCAAAGAACAATAAATATATACACAGAGAAAAAATTCTGGTAAAGTTACAGTACTGTATGGTAATGACATTTCAAGTAAAAAGAAAACAACATAATTCTGGTTAATAAAATCAAAATATAAGCTATTTAAACCATTCTCTTACTAATTTTTCCTTTGATGTGGTTACAGTTTGCTGGAAATTCTGGTTTTCAAAATTATGTTTCTTACTACCACCCATTTAATAAAAAATACAAAACTGAGTTGTTACTGATTTTATCATATATTATAAAAGCCATATTTTATTTTTAATATTACTAAAATCATTGCCAAAACGCTTCCGTAAATATTACCGAACTTTTTACTTTTCATAGAGACAGAAACCCGATAAATTTTACCATTCTGGAAGTTTTTACCATATTTTTGTCTAAGTGTGTCAATGTGCGTTTAAAGTTACCTTTCTGTCGAATCGAATGCACTCAAAACATTCTTTCACTCCAAAAACAGCCAAAGATTGCCATTTTTAATTCATAATGATCCGCAAAATTTAAAGATTCCGAAAACTACTTTAGTGTTCTACTGATAATAAATAAGATTAAAGTAAAATCTTTACTCAATGTATTTTAAACAACCGGAACAAATAATTTTTCATTTTATCAAATATTTAAAATTATAGCAACAATAAATTTCATCTTATTATATATGCATTCATTTTAAACTTATATGATTATCACGATTTGAAAAACGTTAAATGTTTTTTTTTTTCATTATAAAACTCTTAGAAAGATAGGCGTTTCAAAAAAGAATTGAAATATGTTTAAGCATGTCCAATTCATGGTTTTATAATCCAATTGCTCTTTCGCAAAAAAAAAAAAAAGATAATGCGTTTTCCTTTTTTTTCGTATAAGTTCTATTCAAATGCTTTCCCTAAAAATTATTTCCAGAAAAAATATTGAAATTTAGCGGAACTTTTTATGAGTCCACGTAATATCGCGTGATCTTTTTCCTGATCTCACATTCAGAACAATTCTAATTGCTGTTTCCGGATCTGGATAAGTGCCAAGACATCTAGAACAATCGTCTAGAAGGGTGCAATTCAGTTTCGGTTCTTATTGTATTAATAGGATTAAAACTGTTGTACGATATTTCAAGTTTGATTTGCGTTTCATTTTAGATTAGGCAATATTGTCGGGATTTGTTTGAAGGTTTACATGAAAGTATCACGCCAATGCTTTAAGTTGAAATATCAATTAAACTTTCGTTAAATATTTCGACACTGGAAAAAAAGGTAGGGTCAAAACTACCAGAATACTGTAGAATTTACCATGCTTCTGCACTCTTAGAGATTTCTCAGAAAAAATGGTTAAATAACAATTTTATCAATGGTTATTTTACCATATTCAAACAAAACAGTTTAATAATCATAAATAAAATATTAATCAAACTTTTAAGTGCGAGAAAAACTGTTTATTGACTGCCTTCACCTAATGCGGTTTAACAACCACCTAATGAAGCCACTTAGTTCTTTGCAACTGCGTACATATCATAGCCGAGCGAAAAAGCCTAGCTAATATGTCTAGTTAAAAAATTATTATTATTATTTTTTTTTTTACGTTTTAGAAAAATGATAGTTGTAAACGGTTAAAAAAACCGTATAGTTTTGTATTCATGGTTTTATAACCATACTATTTGTAACTTGTTACAAAACAATAAAGGTAAAAAAAATGTTTCGTACCGTAAACTTTACGGTTATTTGGATGGACAGACAGCTGTCAGTTATTTTATCATAATTTTAAAATTAAAATTCTAACAGTGTGGTTATATGGAAAGCACAAAAGCTTAGCAAGCGTTTTTTGGTAATGATTTTAGTAAAATTATCAATAAAATATAATTTTATAAGTTTGATAAAATTTAGAAAATATTTAATAACAATCATATATGGATTTTCATTAAAATTTTTATAATTACTAATTAAAATTGAAATTTCTATTAATAATTAAAGAGTACACATTAATTATTTAATTGATACGCGCGTTTGGAAATTGTATTCAATAATTCATTAATTTTCTCAAAGAATTATTATTAATATACATGGTTTGATAAGTATAGATATTTAACTAAAAAAAATTATGAATGTATTTTAATTGGAATTTATGAAACTGCACTGAGAAAAAAGTATGGTCAAAGTTATCAGAATATGTCAAAATTTACCATTTGTCTGGCTGTATGCAAATCTCAAAATGCTCTGTTATTTTTACCAAATTGCTTTGGCAATGTTTTTGATAAAATTAACAATAAAATATAATTTTGTAATATAAGATGAAATTTGGTTAATGCAGTAAAATGTGGCAATTTTACCATGATGGCTAGTTGGGCAGAAACCATTTATTCGGTTAAATTTACTTTTCAGTTTTGCCTTTTTTACTAATTGTGCGGTAATAAGAACAATAATTTTGAAAACCAGAATTTTCGGTAAACTATAATCATAAGAATGAATGAAAAAATTATAAAATGAATGGTTTAAATACCGATTATTTTGGTTTTATTAATCAGAACTATAATTTTTCTTTCACCAGATGTTATTATAACAGTAAATTCACCAGAATTCTTTTCTCCGAATAATATTGCTTGTAAGGAGAGCTAGAAAGCTGAACGAAAAGTATAAAGTTCTTAGCGAAAATTAATATTTTTAGTTTTTAAAAAGAAAAACGCAGAGATTTAATAAAATACGTAAAATATCCGAATTCAGTCAGTTCCTGAAACCAGTAAGGAAAATTAAGTTTTTCCGTTCTAGGAAAAAAAATACCAAAACAATTTATTATCATAATTTGAAAATAAATTTACAGATTAACAATAAAATATGTAAATGTGATTGATCTTTCAACGAAACAAAATATTCAAATTGGAGCAATATGAAATTTAGGAGAGCAATTTTATAATTTTGTAAATGCTCAGAAAAATTTTATATTTGATATATTTTATGTTTCAAGATTAAAAAATGCAATTTTATAACATATCTTCAAAGTATGAAATTCAATAAAAAAAAATTACATTAATTTATTAACTAGGCCATGATCTCTTCTAAAGTTAAATTGCAATTAATTATTATGTTAATTGTCTAAACATTGTTCTACAGTGCGTAAAAAAATAAACTTACCATCTTTAATAACTTTTGACCTAATGATTACATCTCTACGCTCTTAACACTCTGTCTTAAACTCAAATAATATATCAATTAATAAGTGCTGGTGATATTTACGAAATCAGACAAAAAAAATTGCACTTTTTTTTTGAATAAACATACTTTTATCTTTTGACGGATTCGGATTTCTGATCCCCAAAATATAGGGGTAGCTGCAGTCAGAGAAATAAGGTCCAAATATTTTGGTCAGGAGAGGCGTCCCAAGTTTGGACTCGTTTAGGTTAATTATTGTTTTTGCGTATTTCACCATATCTCGAAAACTTTTCAAGCGAATTGAAAAAGTTTTGCACATAATTATAAATTTTGTTTATACAAAGATAATTCCATTCAAAATTTAATCTTTAGTTAATTCTTATTATTTTATTTATTAATAGTCAGAAACTTTTGAATTTTAAGCTATACATTTTCTTACATCAGTTTAAAAAATGTAATTTTACACGGCAAAATACAAACTCTGAGCGAAATCGGTCGGATAGTTCCTGAGAAATAAAATTTTAAATTTGTGATTTTTTTTTAAAAAATCTTATTTCCGCGATGTATCTCACTTTTTTCGGGAAAAGTTTAACTGTTCAATATTGCACTTGTTTCGTAACGTAAAAAAACAAACGGACCATCTTTAATGACTTTTGATCTAATGATTGGTTTTTTACTCTCTAAAACTTAGTTTTAATGTTTCCAGTAGGTGACCTCAAATATATCAATTAATAAGTGCAGATGATATTTTAAGTTATGAAATCAGACACAAAAATGCATTTTCTTACATCATCTTAAAGAATGTAATTTTACACGGCAAAATGCAAAATCTTAGCGAAATCGGTTGGATAGTTCCTTTGGAAATAAAATTTTATATATGTGATTTTTTTTAAAAAAAATCTGTTTTCCGTGATATATTTAATTGCTATCTGTAAATTCTTAACTGTTTAATATTGCCATTTGTTTCGGAACAGCTATCTGTTTAACCTGATTTAAAGAGGGAGATGCTTGTAAATAATGAATACATTTTTCTCCGCCGCCTCAATTATATTAGACTTTATTAGCAAAATTTCAACTTGGAAATTACTTCAGCTTTATTCAGTAATGAAACAAATAAGGACACGAGTAAAACGGCATGGATCTAAATGAACCATCATTTTCTTTAGACATTGGCACCAAAACGCATTTTCCCGTGAAAGCAACAAACATCTCCGATAATTTAGGGAAGGGTCTAATCGGAAAACTTGAGCGTGCGATAGTGATAAGCAAATTACTCCCTTCTCCCTAGATATCTAGGATGAAAACATTAACAGATTCAATTAAAATCCCTCCTCAACGTCGTTTTATCTGTTATGCAGGCCTTCATTAATCGTGAGTTGTTATGGTTCTGCTCTGTCGCCATAAATCTCGCCGGAACGTGATAATACGAGGTTGTAATTTTCATCCGGGACAACATTTTTACCAAAACAGGTCCGGAGTTCGGGTTAAAATTTTTATGACGCAGGGGGGGGGGTGTAAAAGTTAAAATTTTATTGTGAAAAATTTTTCTGCCAGGTTCACTGGGTAATTGAAAAGCAGAATGTGGTTTGTGGAGGGGGTGGCTTGTTTTCGCAGGCGATATTTTCGCTGTTGCTTGTCCGCACCGAATCGTAAAACCCTTGATTGATCTAATCCCGTGAGTAACCGTGTGGGATTTTATGACCGGTAATCGGGATGAGGTTGTCCATGGCAGACGAGAATTTCATAAGGCGGGATGGTAAAGCGCGTGTTGATTTTATTTGCGCAGGTGTGCAATAAACAGGATACTAAAAGGCAAATGTATTTGGTATTTACTAGTTAAAGTAAGCGGATAACTTTTAGCAAATACCTAGGGTTGCTTAAACGAAGAATAAAGTCCTAAAATGTGAGAAGTAATAGAACATTCTGATACTAAGTTTCTTATCTAAATATATGCTTATATTTAGTGTAAATTTATTTCGATTATAATATAACAATGATATTTACCACGTTTTCATTGACTGTTGGGTTTATTTCAAAAATGAAAACCTTAAATAATGAGCATCAATAACTATAAAAAATAAATAATTTCTATAATAAGAAGAAAGTTGAAAAAAAAAAAAAATCGCGACTAGTTTTCAGTCTTTTTAATTAACTGCTGCTGAAAATAATCGCTAAAGCATTAATGCTGAATACAATTGCTTAAAAATGCTGAATAATTTTTTAGTAATGCTGAATATAATTCTTAAAGTATTAATTATCTAAAAGATAAATTAATACTTCAGTTCTAAAATTAAATATTATCGAATGCAAAAATATTTTTTATAGCAGGGAAATTTAATTAAGTTGAAAAATTTACGTTTATTTCCTCAAACTAAAAAATTTACTTAAGGTAACAAAAAACTCCAAAAAGTTTCTAATTGATTTAAAAAAAAAAAAAAAAAAAAACTGACGTCGATAAACATATTACGACTGTTTTATTATTTTTCAAATAACATTGCATGTGTTTGCAGTTAATTTTATGTGATTTCTGATAGATAGCGACGACGTAGTCAGACCATAACCTAAAGCTGGGCCCTGGTTTTGTCCTAGTTACCCTATATACAATAGATTAAAAATAAACGGAGAAAGTGAAATAAAATTTAGTACTTTTTTTTCTCATAAAAACGATTATCACTATCTACAACCAAGTCTTAAGTTTTTCTTTTAAAAAATTTCTATTTTCTTTGGAAATCTTAAAATTTATTTTGAACATTTTATTTTTATTTTAAAATCAGTTCAAGTTTTTTGTAGGCACATATCCGTAATTTGAAGAGTTAAGTTTCCTTTTAAAATGTTAGCGCAATCCTGGCTGTTGCGAAAGTACTTTACATTTTTGTTGTTGAGCTAAATTCTGTAGATTTCCAAAGAAAATAAACTCTGAAAAACATTTTGAATTATTTGACACACCTAATAAGCCTCTATTTTAAGGAAAAATTACCCGGAATATTTTTGATAATTTTTTTCGACGAAACATAAATTTTCAGGTTATAAATTAAAAGGCCTAAAATTTGACGCAAACCCATTAAAAGCATTTTTATTCAGGTAAAGTACGTTTTTTATGTAATCTTGTAACTTAAAATATCGATTGCACAATTTAATTAGTATATTTCATTAAAATAAACATTTAACAGTCTAAGCTTTCGAATTCTCTTTTACCTAAACTATTGGGACTATGATATTCAGATTGCGGCTACCCCCTATATTTTGGGGTCAGGAATATAAATCTGCCGGAAAAAAAAGAGTATCTATATTCAAAGAAAGTACGTTTTTGTGTCTAATTCGTAACCTAAAATATCGTCTGCACTCATTAAATAACATATTAAAGGTAAGGTTCTGAAACCATTGAGATTAGGGCCCAGTACTCTACAAAGAAAAATTTCGAATTAACTAACGCTATAAAGTACAGGCACTTTGCATCATCCGTAAAATCCTTTTTTACTGTAAAATATTATACCGTAATTCTTTATTTAATGAGAGTGATTCAGTAATTTTACGGTAAATATTACTGTAGAAATTAGAATCTGCACCCCAATTGCAAATAATTTTAATTCGAAATATTTTACAGTGTACGTGTAAATCCGACAGTTGTAATTACAGTTAGTCAGACATTGTGTTTTTTTTTTCTGCTCACCCTACAACGAGAAACTGATGAAACCGATAAAAATAATGGTCCCTGGCCAAATTATTAAACGCACTATAATATTTTACGTAAAATTTAAATTATCAGGTCATACTATGCAGCTTTATTATTTTTACACGGCTGAAACCGGTTTGAACTTATTTACGCCCGTGTATTAATTGGTTAGCATTGCAATGCAATGCGTTTAAAGTAAATACAGATAGGAAAAGTAAAAAATACCACCTGAATATAAGCCCAATAGTACATGTATGTTTAAATATAAAAATATTCCATATAAACTCGTGCAAAACATGTCATTATTAAAGAACTACAAAGCGTCTAATAATTAGGTCTAATTATTATAATGTACTAATATAATATCTGATATTACAAACATTCTATATTTATATAATATATCGTTTAATTTATTTAATCGTCCAATTTATATTCTATATTGTCTCATTTAACCAATTGATGGACGAATGTAAACAAGTGCAAACCGGTTTCCGTCGCGTAAAAGTAATAAATCTGCATAGTATCACCTGATAATTAAAATTTTACATAAAATCTTATAGTGCGTTTAATAATTTGGCCAGGAACAGTACTTAAAAATATAAAAATTACAAAGATAGAATAATTTTTTTTTTCAATTTCACGTTTATTATTGATTTGAAAAATGAAAATAAAGTTTTTTTCTGAAATAAATGTCTTCCCATTCGTTTCATTCTTTTCTTCCCTTCTAATCGCTCGCAAATATTTTTATACGATATAATGAATTGTAACTAATAACTTATAACTTAGTATGTTACTAATGACTTTAGTAATGGAATGTAACTAATGTAACTTTAGTAATGAATGTAACTAATAACTTAGTTATGGTAACTAATAACTAAACTACAAAGATCTAGATTATTAATCATTTAGACTAAAAAAACATTACAGAATCTTTTTTTTTTTAAAAAAAAAAGCATTTTAAGTATTAAATATTATCAGATTATCTTTGAGTCGCATTTATAATCATTTGTATATACCATATGTCATATTATTGCATACTATATCAAGCAGAAAAACGCTGGAAACGAAATATGATCTATGAAGTAAAATCAGAATTAAAAAACTAAACTCTTTCTAACTTGGAAAAAATTTTTTTTTTTTCAAGATGAAGAAGAAATTTTAAAAGAAAGGTGCACTTTATCATTCCCTGTTTTTGTACTTAATCATTTGTTGACATGATGTTGAATAGATAAAAACCTTTTAACTTATATGCTCTCTTTATTAGAATTTTGAAATGCATATTTTTTCTACATAAATTGTCCCTAAAAAAGATAAATGGTTCAAATCCTATTTAAAAAAATTACATAATTCTGTGAAACTGAAGACTTATAATAATAACTTGCGGGCTCCACGCCCTGTACGGTGTGGCTCTCCAACCCCCGAGGATTTCTATATAATCTTATTTGGTTTGTTTTGCAAACCATGCTTTTTTTCTCTACTAAGTTAAACCCATTAAAAATGTATTCTAGTGAAAAATTGTAACAAATTTAATCATACATTAAAATCGTTAAAAGTAATTCCTCTTGTAACTTATCTTACTTTTTAGACGAGACAATGAGTTGAGATAAAAGTAAAATAATCGAGGCCTGTGAATGAAAATCGACAAGAAGTTGGCCCAGGAAGTCTAAGAAAGTAAAATTACAGCTCAGATTAATTTGCCTCACATGGAAAAAAAAGAGGAAAGTTTCGAATTTTGATTCTGGATGAGTTTAAGAGGACGCTATAAAATGAGAGAAATCTTTCATGGCAAAGGAATTTTATGACCTAGAGTTAACCACGAAGGTGAATGCTGATTGATTCACATGCTGATTGAAATTGTGCTCAAATTATCAAATTGCAAGCAGGATTAATTTGAATTACGCGGAGAGTATCCCGCAATCATTTCTTCTTATTTTGATTTGAAACTTCGTGGTTTTTTCTACGTTTACCAAAATCACTTTTTTCATTCTTTAAAACATAAATTGCTCAAGTAAAAGAAAGAACATTCTCCATGAAGGCTTTCTTCTGGAGTATAACGTCTTCTTAAGCTTTCTAGAATATCTCGCAGAGAAAAAGCAAAGTCTATTGACAAAGACAGGAGTTGATAGAATGATATGCTCTGAGCCCTCAGTGGATAAATAAGTAAGAAACTAAATTTGACGCAAACACAAAAGGATAAGTTAAACAGGAAACCAAACAAAAAATATATACAGTCCCTGGCCATATTATTAGACGCACTATAAGATTCTATATAAGATGTATATATACAGCTGTTTTGTCTTTACTCGGATGAAACCGGTTTGCATTTGATTACGCTCCTGTATCAGTTGGTTTGCAATACGTTAAAAATGAATCAAATTGCAAGTATATAAAAAATCCCCTGAATAAAAACCCATTACATGCATGTCTAAATTTAAAAATATTGCATATAAACTCGTGCAAAACATGTCATTATTAAAAAACTACAGTGTGTCTGTCTAATCATTGGGTCTAATTATTATAATACACTAATATATAATACCTGATATAACAAATATTCTATATTTATATAATATATCGTAATATCTATCCAATCATCAAATTTACATTATATATCACCTAATTTAATTCATTGATACACGAACGTAAACAAGTGCTAACCGGTTTTAGTCGCATAAAAATAATAATGCTGTATAGTATCACCTGATAATTAAGATTTTACATAGAATCTTATAGTGCGTCTAATAATTTGGCCAGGGACTGTAATTGTAAACCAATGTACACTCATTTTTCCCACGATAAATGTTCGATTTCACATAAAATATTCGATGCTCATTATTTTCAATTTAAATTCTTTGATTGTTAGCAAAACATTGCAAAACAATTCGTTCAAACGTCACTAGTTATGTCAGCAATTTTATTGGGGAGGAAGCTAATATTTGATAATATTTTCTTTTTTCTACTTAGGAATGCGTATGAATACATTAAATAGTTTGAAGAGATTAAACTCAGGATATTTAACAACGAGAACGTTATCAACCAAATGACTTTTTTCTGGTTGCCAGCTGGGAGTTTAAACAAAAACCATTTACCTCTAAAGTTTTGAGATAAAATTTTATTGGACACTGAAGTAGAATTGAGGAAAAAGAATTTTCAATAAAAACATTGTTGAACTAAGAGGTTTGGAGAGGAAAGATTTCTCTCGGAATTTCTTAACTAAAAGATCATTACAAGAGTTTTCTTTCATCAAATGATTCCATTATCGAAAAGTATTTATTCGCCATCTTTAAAAGGTGAACTGGTTTTAAACTTGTTTCTTTTGAATAATAATAAAAATGAAAAACGTTTCGGAAAACTGAACTCTACAGGCCCAGGCCAAATTATTGGACGTACTATAAGATTCTATGTAAAATCTTAATTATCAGGTGATACTATAAAACTTTATGGTTTTGACGTGACTGAAACTGGTTTGCACTTGTTTACGTTCGTGTATTAATTGGTTAAATTAGACGATATATTATATAAATATAGAATATTTATTATATCATGTATTATATTAGTATATCATAAAAATTAGACCTAATTCTTAAATTCTTAGACGCACGTTTTTTAATAATTACATGTTTTGCACGAGTTTGTATGCTATACTTTTATATTTAAACATACATGTAATGGGTTTTTATTCATGAGATTTTTATATACTTACTATTTGTATTTATTTTTAACGTTTTGCATTACAATGTCAAGCAATTGATACACGAACATAAACAAGTGCAAACCAATTTCAGTCGCGTAAAAGCATCAAAGCTGTAGAGTATCACCGGATAATTAAGATTTTACATTCAATCTTATAATACGTCTAATAATTTGACCAGGGACTTATAATACGTCTAATAATTTGACCAGGGACTTATAATACGTCTAATAATTTGTCCAGAATAATGTAATACGTCTAATAATTTGTATATGATGATTTCATAATCGAGCAAAAATTTATTTTAATTTGAAACTAAATTCTAAAAAATAAAAAATATATTAATATTATGAGTCGTAATTTAAGGATATTTTGTTTAATTGCTCAGGTGAGTCTAATTCATAATCACTTTTCAATTCAGGTTTTACGAGAAAAATATTATTATTTTTTTCTTGGAGTCAGTTATATTTATGTGAATGATAGCTTTTTGTTCAAATGTAGCGTATAACTTTCTATAATAGTTGCAAGGCACTTGATAATAAATAGTGCGGTCAGTAAAGAAAACTCATGGGAACATAAGTTATAGCGCAAAATTACAGAATTTTATTACTGGAACGTGGTCAGTTTTAGCTTTTTTAAAAGTGGTCAATTTTTAAAAAAATATGACTATTCAAAAATTTAAAAGTTTAAATGGTTAAAATAGGCTGACATTAATTAGGTAATTTTTATTGGAGAATTTTGTAAAATATGGTAAACAAAGCAAGCAAGTTAGGTCTTTAAAATGAAGAAAAAATTCAACAAACTAGCGTGAAATAATCTATATTTTCAGAATATCGTGGAATAGTTATAATATTCTCATATTTATTAAAAATGCCAATATAATGCACATGGGGTGCTTTTTCGATGAAAAAAAAAAAAAAAAAGACGATCGGTAGAAAAAATTTTAAACTCGTCGTCTGTTACATTTAACCGCCACGTGGTGAAAATAGTTAATTTTGCTCGATAGCAATTGTGCATGAGTTAACAATATCAAAATTTTTGAAAACTGGACTTTATTTAAAAAGTTTCTTTTTATAATTAACCATTTTTGGGTGGTAGATCTTATAAGCCAGCAATGTGATTTGAATATTTTTTTGATTGAAAAGTCAGAAAAAAGTAACGAGAATTATGTATTTTTTTTTTTTTTAAAGAATATCAAGAAATACATATTAAAGAAAAAAAACACGTATTTCACTGTTCATTACTACTCCTCATTATATTACTGGATTTAAATAATTAGAATTGATAGAATTTAATTGGTAGAAATTAATTGATAGAAAAACTGGTAGGATTTTTTTTCACGGCAATAAAGGACAAGTATTTGGTTTGTATTCATGTAAAAATTCCTGGAAGAAAACTTGAATTTAGAAAGACTCTATTAAACATTAACCTTGAAAAGAAAAAGAAACACCAAGCACCTTAAAATCGGTTAGTTAAATTTATTTATTTATTTATTTATTTTTTTGATTTGTTGCGATTGCAGATCATTGAAAAAGTCGGTAAAATCTAAAGGTAAAGAAACTGACCATAAAAAGAATAATGAGACAATTTTACTTTTCTCATTATAACACTTAGTTTGATATTTAAAAGCAGTAAAACTTTCTCTGCGCAATTGGTAAAACAACAAACAGACACCACAATTAGCAAAAATGAATAAATTAGAATAAAGCTGGCCGTTTCGGCACTATGGGCAAATATCATCATCAGAGTCGGAACAGATTCGGTATTATGAGCAAAAATCGTCATCAATACTGGAACCAATTATTGGGTATTGTGAGCAAATATCATTATGAATGCTGTAACCGATTTAGTACTTTGAGCAAATATCATCATCAGTGCTGGAAACGATTCGGTAATATGTAATGCAAACATCATCATCAGAGTCAGAACAGATTCAACATTATGAGCAAACATGTGATTCATCATCAATGATGGAAAAAACGATAATTCGGAACAATAAGCAAATATCATCCTCAATGATGGAAAAACCGATAATTCGGAACAATAAGCAAATACCATCCTCAATGATCGGTAATATGAGCAAATATCAATCTCAATGATAGAACTGGTCGGTACTATGAGCAAATATCAACCTTAATGATAGATCTGATCGGTACTATGAGCAAATATCATCCTCAATGATAGAACTGATGGGTACTATGAGCAAATATTAACCTCAATGATAATGAGCAAATATTAACCTCAATGATAGAACTGATCGGTACTATGAGCAAATATCATCATCAGTGCCGAAACACTGACTGCTGAAACACACACATATTCTGAGATTCGGAACTGATATTGATGCTTGCCTATAATACCAAAACGTCCACCTGTCTTTCTATCTTTTTTATTTATGAGCATCAGATTGTTTCTACCCTGTTTAGAATAATTAGTTCTAGAATGTTTTTTTTAAGATAATTTTTTGGCCGAATGCGTATTCCCTTTTTGCATTCAAACATATTTTACTTAAAACATATATTTTTCAACCATAATTTATTATAAAAAAAACATCATTTATTAAAAATATTGTTGACAAACTACGAGAAGAATTACTAAACACTGATTTAGACATTTTTTGGGACAAAAGAAATCGTCATTTTGTTTGAACTTCCATTGTCCAAAACAATACTTAAAGTAGGAATTAACGTTTCACATTGTTCCATTTTTATTTTGAACAGGAAATGTATGAACATTGTTTTCAATGCCTACTCCCTGTCGTAGGAAACATCCATATGTAATAAAAATATGTTATTAAACCAAACCCTAGTGCTGCTTAACGTATCACAGCAAATTCATATTACTTTTTGCAACCAAAACATCATTTTTTTAATACTTTATTTTATAACTGTCGTTGAACAGCCAACCCAATTTTTGGGTTTACGATTACTAATGTTCAACTCTTGTAATTTTGAACACAATCCAGAAAACAAAGGAACTCCTGGATCAAGTACTGAGAGAAATTTGCCTTTGTGGAGGATTTTTTGATGGAAATAACCCATATTTTCGTTACATGGAGAGAAAGAAAACGAGAACCTCCCACAGTTTGCCTAACGGCAAAGGGACTCTAACCCATGATCCATATACCACTGAGGATATTTCACGTCAGCACTGTGGTCAGTGCAAGTTGGATGAAGATTCGTATCTATCAGCCATCGCTGGGATTCAAAACCGGTTCACCTCATAGGAAGACGAACCATCTATCCTCTGAGCCATCTCGGCTCAAGCTATTACATCATTAAAAAAATTAGAGTTAAAAATTAATTTCTTCAAACCTTAAATGTATGACTGATTTTTTCAATCCCTTTCCTCTGACGTTAAAAACATTATCCATTTAATACAAGTATATTACCGAAATCCTGGGTGCGTAGCCAAATTATTCAACAAAAAATAAGCATCTTTTAAGCACTTTTCAAGTACTCAAAAAATATTTTTAAGCACTTTAAAAAAATATAATTAGGCAGAGTGGGAAAACTTTTGACAGTTGAATCATGCCAAAAAAAAAAAAAAAAAAAAAAAAAAAAAAAAAAAACTTATTGACATTGTTTTTGACAATTGTCAAAAACCATGAAATTTTAAATCATTTAAAACGAGTGGCGTTTTCATACCCTACGGACTGACAATACGCCGAAATAGATTGGGGTTAAATTAATTGTGAAAACGTTGAATAGAACAATGTGAATTGTCTCTTTGCATAATTCGTAGCGAAAATCAACATGGGAAAGGAAAAATCTCATTTTGAAAAAGGAAAAACTAAGCACTTTTTAAGAGCATCTTTAAAGGGCTTTTAAAAAACGAAAATCGAAAATAAGCACCTTCAAGCACTTTTTAAAAGCGATACGCACCCTGGAACTAAATCATACTATTGCATTTTAAAAGAGACATATTATAATGTTAGCCAAGCATTACAGAAATATTAAAAAAACAGAGAAGGTAACAAAAAAGAGTGTTAAAATAAAAAAGAAAGATTAGCATTGGTTATTGCATTGGGAAGTACCATACCGTGAATTACCATTGTGGCAGTATGACTGACAGTCCCGGCGTCATTCTCGGCCACACATGTGTAGTTTCCTCTGTGATGAAGTGCCAGAGACTCGAAAAGCAATGTAGAGGAGTAGTCTGCAACCTCATTAGAACGTACTCCGATGTTCTCGGGAATGGGACGACCATCTTTAAACCATCGAATCTTGAATGGCAAGTCGCCACTGCTGACTGTACAGAGAACCGAAGCCCTCTGTCCTTCTCGCAATGACTTCGGAAAGATGAATGGTTCGATCACTGGTTTCACTGTAAAAAAACAATTAGAAAATGGTTACGTAGAGTAATATAAATAGCAAAATATTCTTACAGGACTTAAAATCCCCGTGGCAGACTTTTTTTAACACTATCTGCGATAAAACTCTCTAGCACTAATATCTTTCTGCATGATGCTTTTAATAATAACAAACATATATAGTCTGTCTAAGCTAAGAACTCCTGCCGCCACAAAGTCTGAGGCCGTCTGGTGCTATGGTAACAAGAATGGCGCATTTTAGGGAGGGTAGCTTCACTCTAGGACTAACACAATAGACCGAAGAAAAAGATTCCCTTTCTCTGGCGACCCGAGCCGAAACCACTCCAAAACAGTGACCTCGCACCCCTACTTGAAATAGTCATACCTCGTTACCATAGTCACCGCCACAGGTCCAGACGAATGTCAGTAAGAGTTCTTATTTTAGACAAATTATTATTTTTTTATATTTTACGAATTTAAAATAACAAAAGCGCTGTGTTTACAAAAAAACTGTATAATTTTTCTTAATTGAACATGTAATAATTTTTTATTCTAATATTATGAGTGATATTCTCGCATTTTATTGGAGGAGGACGCACAAATTATTTCCTTCTTCGCATTTTGTAAATAATCATCACAATTAAGAAAATAATTAAAAATCATGAAATCTGCAGTAGTAATTGCCGAAAAAAAAAATCGACAACGAAATCACGCGAATAGGACTCCTCAAATGCGTGTTTCGTTTCGAGATTAGGTTGTAATAAATAACATCGTATAAAAAATATCGGATTTAAAAACTATGGAGAAATCAATAGCAACTGCCGAAAATTCAATAAAATTATTACCTTAAAAAATAAATGCTCAAATGCACGATTTGAATTTTCCTTATTGTTTGAAATATATGGGGATATTTTAAAATCCACGTGAAAATTAATATGTGCCGAAAATACAATCGAAACATTACATCGATTTACGATACAATCGGCGTAAATTAAGAGGGCCAAAAAGTGATTATCTAAATGCATGATTAAAATATTGAGTGTAAATTTCTGTAGAAAAGAAAAGTTTTTTTTTTTTTTACTTTTTAAAACAAAAATCTTTCTGAAAGACCTCTGTAACGTTCTGCGACAATGTCGCCGTGTCGATGCGATTCTGCCACGGGGCTTAAAATTTTGTTTCTCGTTGAATATCGTTCGAATTTTCTTCAACGGTATGCAGTTGGAATTTGTGTTGAGACATTATATTGTTCTAATTTGCTTAAACTTTTTATATGGTGCTAAGGTGAATAATATTACCATACTTCTGAAGCTTGACTACTCAATATGAATGGAAACATGATTCAAAATAGCAGCTTAACTTATGTAACGGCTAATTTAAACTGCATTGTGGTTTACAGAAGATAATATGGTTTAACTTTGACTAGATTTAAACTGTTTTGATCAAAAAAAAAAAAAAAGTGAAATAGAATCAGGTTATACGATAGAACTAATTCCATTTCTAAATATAAGCAATCCTAAAATAAGAATTTTTTTCAGGCGAAATTGTGTTCGTTTCATTTTTATTAGAAATATCGCTGATTAAGAGAAATAGTAATTCATCTCCATTAACTCAAGTTTTAATCGCCTCCCGTCTGTTGAAACCATATTTTATCTAGATTGAAAAGTTATTAATTTATTTCAGATTTTATAAATATTATAACTAATAGAAATGAATTATGATTGAAAATACAAATTTTTACTGGACTCTCGGGTCAATGCAAATTTCAATGATTTACTAAATGGTGAAAATAAAATTTTTTGTAATTTTTTTGCCACTCAAAATTTTGATTCTATAAACAAGTTAAAAAACAGATTAATAAAAGGAATAAAGTAATTAAATGGAATAAAATTTTAATATTTATATTGAACTAAAAGGAAAAAAATAATACCGTTCTCGTGAGAGCAAAAACGAAAAAGGTAAAGCGCATCACTTTTGCAATAAACTACTAAAAATTCCAACTTAATTTCTTTCGATTGTATAACTTCAGCTTTGCGTTTTGGTCAAAGAAAAAGTCAAGGAAATTATTTGTTTCTTTTCAGTAAACTTGAAAATGATTTTTTTAAATTTTCAATTTATTTTAATATTTGTTTCTCAAAGTTTAGTTTTTTTAAAGAAGGGCACATATGAAATAAAACGTATTTCTCTGCATTTCGTGCAGCCTAGACAGATTAATTAACTTTTGACCATCTTATAATTCTGGCCTTTCAATCTGGCCAAAATTATTTTTTTCTTTTCAAGCAACTTAAAAAATTTAGTTTTTTAAATTTTCTTTTTTTTTAAGATTTTTTTTTCCTTCAAATTTTACTTCAAATTTTATTTCATTTAATAACTTATTTCTTCAAATTTTCCAAGAAGTGCATTAACTAAATAAACCGTACCTTGCACTCTTAACAATCACTGTACTTTGCGCAGTCTGGACAGCTTAATTAACCTTCGGCGATTCTTTAATTTTGGCCAGATTCTAGTCCGGCCAGAATAATTATTTTTATTTTAAAGCAACTTGAAAAATGCAATTTTTAAAGTTTTAATTTTTGTCCTCAAATTTTCAGGTCCCCCCCCCCAAGAAATGCATAAACTAAATAAACCGTACCTTGTACTCTAACATTCACTATACTTTGTGCTGTCTGGAAAGCTAAATTAACTTTTGGCTATCCTTTAATTCTGGCCAGCTTCTAGTCTGGCCAGAATATTTTTTATTATTTTTAAGCAACTTGAAAAATGCAATTTTTAAAATTTTAATTTTTTTCCTCAAATTTTCAGGTTCTCCCCTTACCAAGAAGTGCATAAACTAAATAAACCGTACCTTGTACTCTAACAATCACTGTACTTTGTGCTGTCTGGCCAGCTTTATTCGTAGCAACGCAAACGTACGGACCTTGATCCGTAGCCCTCTCGACATGATGTACTTCAAGAGTTCCGTTGTCATGTGATTTCTGACGGTGATTATACGGCAAACGGACTCCCGCTAGAAAAAAAGAAATTGTTAGAATTTTTTTTTTTTTTTTTTTTTTTTTTTTTTTTACATTCGAACAAAAAATTTTCATAACTATTCTAAAAAAAAACGAAGAAAAACGTTTCGAAACGCAATATGACAATTTTAATAAAAGGAACTATTTTCTTTAATCGCTGATAAATGAAAAGAAAAATGCCTAAAGATTTTTTTCCCAATTTATTTAATCTTTTCTCCATTCTAAACAATCCTAAGTTAAGACGGGCAATAATCGAACAACATTTAATAATAGAGAATCACGCAATTCAAGTTTTGGTAGTATAAATGTAAGAAGAAAGAAAATATCTCTCTCTTGATCGAGAATGAAAAATCTAACATTTCTTTTAATTTCAAATAGAATAAACTATTTTATTAATTTGATTTTGAGTCATGGAATGAAAATACGTCACGCAATCCAAAAATCAACTTTATCTAAGGCTAGGCAAATTTTTATGCCGCCTTTGTTATGAAAATTTTTCTTCCGTATTAAATATTTAATGCAACGCGGGTAAAAGGAATAATTCATATATTGCTAACTCATATTTTATTCTTTAAATAATTAATAATTACTCAGTATAATCAGTAAAAATATGATATGTTATTATAAAGCAAATTTAGATGTTGAATTTAAAAAGTTATTGCTGGGTGCATCTCAAAATAATCAAATATACAACCGTAATATTAATATTTCAGCTTTCCGAATATTTTTAATTTAGTTCACATCACAATTCGAATTAAATATTAAAAACAATGTTTATAAACGGAGTAGTTTAGTATTTTGATATAAAAAGACATTTTTGTTAATTAAAAACCGGCTCTGTTCCGTCAAGTAATTATGAAAAGCTTGTGTAAGTACAAATTATAAATTTAGATAAAATGTTAAATAATTTATGATAGGTTGGCATTAATACTGTTTTTGTTTGGGACATAAATTGACACGAAACCGAGTAAAATAGAAAATATTTAAAAAAACAAAAATAATCAGTAAATGTTTTCATAAGGAAGTATAAAGCGGGATGAATATATTTTTAAACAAATTAAATTATATACAGATAATTTACATAATTATGCATGAAATCTGATATAATATGGTAAATTATACATTACACTCACCGAATAACTATTTAAAAAAAATTTCAGATGTACTTACGAAATTATAAATATTATAAAACCAATCGTAACAGATAATTTCTTTCCAAATTCTTAAAAAAAAAAAAAATCTCATTTGCATTAATATGATTTGTGCAATCTAAACCCTCAATTAGCCTTGAATTAGAAAGATACTCTGTTAGTTATTATGATTATTATTAAGATAGTTTTCAGAGTTGTTGGTATTTAGCATTTCCTTACTTTCAACATACACGACATCAACGTGGTTGTCATTTTTGAAGAACTTTAGTTTTTTTTTCCTTAGAGAAGCTAATATTATCTCGAAATTAAATTTGTAATTATTTAAAAAATGGTTTTCGATTTCTTTTAATTTGTACTCCTGATAGATGGCAGGATTTTGAAAAAAAAAATGAAAAAAAGACGTCACTAATTCCGATTTCACTAATACGATTGATAACTTTGACAGGAATTTTTTCACGAAATCTAAGGAAATTTTTTTAATGTTTATTAAACCCTGCATAATTTCGATTAAACAAACTTACAGGAAAAAAGACGTGTAGTCTATTGAAAAATCTAATAAAGTTGCAACAGGCGAAAACAAACTGAAAGTAGACCTGAAAATAACCACTTGCCACTAGCAACAAATTTTCTTGCCCGGTAAAGTCTTGTCAGTTTAACTAAATTTAGTTACATACAGTTCCTGGCCATATTATTAGATGCACTATAAGATTCTACGTAAAATCTTAATTATCAGGTGATACTATACGACATTAATGTTTTTACGCGGCTGAAATCGATTCGTGCTTGTTTATGTTCGTGTATCAATTAGTTAACATTGTAGTGCGATCCGTTAAAAATAAATACAAATAAGGAAGTATATAAAAAATCTCCCGAATGAAAACCCACTACATTAAGGTTTAAATATAAAAGTATTGCATATGAACTCGTGCAAAGCATGTCATTATTAAAACGAGCAAAGCAGTGCGTCGAATAATTTGGTCTAATGAATATAATATACTAATATAATACCTGATATAATAAATATTCTATATTTATCAAATATATCGTCTAATTTATCCAATCGTCTAATTTATATTATATATCGTCTCATTTAATTAATTGATACACGAACGTAAACAAGTGCAAACCGGTTTCAGCCGCGCAAAAACAATAAAGCTGTAAAGTATCACCAGATAATTAAAATTTTACATAGAATCTTATAGTGCGTCTAATAAGTTGGCCAGGGACTGTATCCATATTATTTTTATTGTTGAATTAACTCTTTATATCCGTAGATTATTTCTAATATGATTTTTTTTTTTTTTTAAATATAGTTTAATCTGAGCTCAAACTCAAAAAGTGGCTATTATTAGGTTGTTAAAAAATTTCTGCAACACTTGCGAAAATTTCCACTTTCATGAATTTTTAATTTGTGTTGTTGTTTTTTAGTGGTCTTAGTTTAAACTTTCATCAATAAGCTCTAAATGACTTTCGATGAAACTGAACTTCGGGCAAACAACCTCAACCAAATGAATGAAAAGGACTTACCGGTGTTGATCCCCAACTTATTAGATTTGATGAAAAAGTGGCTGCTAAGATATCAGAATTTATCAGCCACTGGCTTCTACTTGAAACTTTCATGTCTATCTGACAGTAGAAAATTAGATATCATATTTTCATTACCAACTAGTTTTTTCCTTCTTTTTTTTAATTAGGAAAGATGATTTCTTAACACACTAACTGAAAATACGTGGATTTCAATCATTACTGTGTGGAGAGAGTAGTAATCGATCATGTCAACCATGATTTATGAAATGGTACCTCACCATCGAATAGAGTTAACATGTTTTATACACTAGTGAATTGGAATTATATTTTTGTAGTGGTAGATACACTACAGTACTCCCCTACCAGAATTATATCTGTGACAGAATTCGATGAACGAATACCACTAGTTGATGCATTGCTGTTTCCTCAGAAGCCGGGAGAGCTACATTAAGATCACCGTACTTTTTGAGGGCTGATCGTGAGAGCTGTATTAAGATCACGCTTGCTGACGCTCCAGTGTTGCCTTAAGCAATCGAGTGTATACGTTGCACTTTGTGTGTGTTCGAGACTGAGAAGCAACAGCGTGAGGAGGACAATGTCGTAGTCACAAGTCAACTGTTCAATGTGGATCATCCATCGAAGTAGGTGTGTTCAAATCGTTGTGGGCGTTTCTGCCAAGGCAAGCGTGTTCACATCGAAGTGGGTGTTTCTGTCAAGGTCAGCGTGTTCACATCACGGCCGAAGGTCACCAATGTGGGGAGAGTTGCAATCAACAATGTCAACCTTCATCCATGAAAAGGTACCCCACCATAGAATCGAGTTAACATGTCTTATATACTAGTGAATTGGCATTGTATTTTTGTAGTGGTAGATATACTATAATTGCAATTAAATGTTTAATATTTACATTAAATATGAATTTTTTTCGTACCTCTTTCCCAGTGAATGTTTTCCAGAGGATATCCTGCTACGGGACATCTTAATACTAAGACATCACCAGCCACGACAGTCACATTCCTGGCTCGGTGCACTACAACAGGTGGCCCCAGCACATTCACTCGGGATTCATGGCTAACCTCGCCAATGCCATTATTAGCCACACACCTGTAGTCACCGCCATCTTCAGTTTTTACGTTACTCACGTTGACGAAGCTTACTACAAATCCATCCTTTGTCACATAGTCTCCGAATCTTATCCTGTGGTTTTCTGGTATCGGGGCATCGTCCAGTCTCCAAACTATTTGAGGCAGGGGATTCCCAGAAGCCACGCATTTCAAGGACAGTGATGGACCCGGTTGGATTGTTTGCTCTTCGAATGTTTCTTGAAATTCAGGGACATCATCTGAAGGAAAAGGTGAAGTATTTGAGATTATTTACAAGGGTGTGGTTTATTAATCACTTTTCTGTTAAATTTACCTTACTGTATGATCATGACACATTTTTGGTTTTAAAAAAAATATTATTCTGGTTAATAAAATTAAAATATACGGTATTTAAACCATTCGTTTGTAATTTTTCCCTTCACTTAGTAACGGTTTATTGAAAATTCTGGGAATTCAGGGACATCATCTGATTGTTTCTTGGAATTCAGGGACATGCTCTGAAGGAAAAGGTGAAGTATTTGAGATTATTTACAAGGGTGGGGTTTATAATTTTTTGTTTTTGTTTAATTTACAGTACTGTATGATAATGGCACATCTGGTTTAAAAGAAAAACCATAATTCTGGTCGATAAAATTAAAATATAAGGTATTTAAATCATTCATTTTGAATTTTTCCTCACATTTAGTTACGGTTTATTGAAAATTCTAATTTTAAAAATTATAATTTTTTTCTACAACGCATTTAGTAAAAAACACATTTCTGTAAAAACACAATAAATGTTTTTATGTCATGCTTTAAAGTAGCATGATAAATTACAAAAATTATAACATTAGTATAAAATAATATTTTATTGTTAATTTTTCCAAAATAATTACCAAACCGCTTGGCAAAGATCACCGACCTTTTTGGTGTTGCCATTGTGTCAGAAACTCAATCAATTTTACCATATTCTGTTGAGTTTTTTTTTCTCAATGATTATTGATTGTGAAAGCAAGAGAATCGCATTATTAATTTTAATTGAATACAAAGGGATGTCAGATGTTAACTTTAACAAAAAAAAATGTATATATATACATTCAGGAAGTCTGAGAACTAAATCTTTACTTATTCCTACGACGACAATTTAATGTTGTTCTTAACTATACTTACAACTTTCAACTTTAAAAAAGTATTTTTTCGATGCAGTTTTAAACTTCATTGAAATTGATTATGTGACTCATATGAGTTCATGGCTATGTTGATATATTTAACTACTTTCGTACTATTCATTCATATGAATAGTACTTATTTTGTAACAAACTGAAAAAAAAATTAGCAATAATGATTATAAACACTGTAAAAAATTCCGGATCAAATTATGATAAAATGTATGTAAAAGTACTGGCACTCAGTACTTTTACCGTAACTTTAACCTTTTTTTACCGTAAAATCTATTTTTACAATAAAATTTTACAGAACAAATTATCGGATGTATCGTAGTTTTTATACTGTAACAATTACTGAAAAATCACTGAATACCGTAATTACATAAATATTACTGTAAAAATTACGGTATAAAATTTTACGGTAAAAATGGATTTTACGGATGTTGTACTCAAGGTGCTAGTACTTTTCACCGTAACTTGATTCGAATTTTTTTACAATGAAGTATTAAATTACAATACTTTAGTAACTTTTTATTTTTCCCCGAAAATAACTGCTTGTTTTTAAAATTAACCGGATTAATATATACCAACTAGCTTAGCTAGGAGCAAAAATAAATTAAAACTTGAAAATTTTTGGATTCTGAATTGTAAAGAAGAAAAAAAAAAGGATAAATAAACAGGGTGCGTAGCCAAATCTTTCAACAAAAAATAAGCACCTTTTAAGTACTTTTTAAGCACTCAAAAAGTATTTTTAAGCTCTATATGCATTAACAAAATGCAAAATAATTTTCAAAGACTTTTCATGTTCATGATAAAAGCACTAGTCTCTGACAAATAACTCCTTCTTTGATTATATTAGCGATTATAAAATAATCAAGATATTTTTCAGTTCGATATCGGAGGGAGGAAAATGAAGCCTGAAATTGAGAATATTTTGCAAAATACAGCAGAGTAGCGTATGAGAGAGCAAGAATCTCACCGAACCCAGCTCAGTAGATGTACACGTGGACTCGAAAGTATTTAATCTAACATGTAAAATGATTAGTGCCTTCATACGCTACACACCAACGGTACACATAAAGGGATTGTGGTGGAATGAATTGTGAAAATGTTGAATAGAACAATGTGAAAAGCACGCTTTCGCATAATACATGGCGAAAATAGACATGGTAAAGAAAAAAAATTTCCTTTTTAAAAATGGAAAATTAAGCACTTTTTAAAAACACCCAATGAAAAATGCACCTTTAAGGGCTTTTAAATAACGAAAATCGAAAATAAGCACCTTTAAGCACTTTTTAAAAACACTACGCACCATGATAAATAATTAAAATAATGCATAAAATACAAATAAAAAAATAAAATATTCCGTTAGATGAAAATAGAATTTAAAGTCACTACATGCTATTCTTATTTTTTCCCCACCATATATTTTGTTGATGATTAAATGAAACACTTCTTTATATTTTCATAGAAATTCTTCGTAAAAAAAATCTATACTTTTTGATGCAATGAGGATACGCTTTAAACAAAACAGCACGTTTGTAATTTTGTTTAAAATATTATCTACCTAAAATAAAAGCTCTTTTCGAGAAAAAAAAGCTAACTTTTCAAAAAAAGTATCTTACAAAACCATTTTTTTTCATCTACTCTGAGATTCTATTGCACGAAAAAGAAACCTAATCTTTTTAATCAAAAAACCCAATATCAGATTTGCTATGCAAAAGATCAAATGCTGTCAAAAATCTGACATTTTATAAAGCACGACCATTTTAAATTTCCATTTTAATTCTTTTTTTGTTAAAAAAAAATGTAATCCGCTAAAGTGGAAAGTTAAATTGAATAACCGATACTTCTGCGGCAAATGTTTTAATGAAAATTCCAAAATAGAAAGAAAGTAAAAAAGATTTAGAACAATGCGTCCAATCAATTTTACATCATCATATTACAAATTCCAATTTTTCCCGGAAACCATAATTTCCGGAGATAATCTACTCCCGAAACATTTCATTTTCCGGAACTTCGCCACTCACAAAGGCAAGACGGTAGCCAATTCATTTAATACAAAGAACATTAGAGAGGTTTAATGAATATGGATTAATGCAAATAACGACAGGGAAAAGGGTTTAATTCCCATGGGTGGCTTGGATATCTATTCTGGTTGCAGAAAGAGATGGGTAAATTATATTCAGTGTTTCTAGAACTTAAAAATTCTACGCAGAATCAAAATTACAAAAAAAAAGAAGATTCAATGCTGTATACGATTGGCGTATTATAAAAGCAAAGGCAAATGAGTTTTTAAGTGAAATTAAAAATTCTTTTCAGGAAAAAGAATGGATAAAATATGAGTTACTTTCCTTTTCCCATTGCTTCAAAAATTATTGTACAGAATCGCTCAAAGAAGTTTTTTAAAAAAAAATTTCTGTTTTGATTACCATAAAATTTTATAATAAAAATCTATTGCATAATGTTATAAAAAAATTATTAAATCCTTTTGTTAAACTCATTTGAAAGTATTGATAAAAATTCGTTCAAAAGATAAATTATTATAATAAACTTATTATAAAAGATAAATTATTATAAAATGTATTTGGATTGTAATATTACATTATATTCGGATTTTCATAAAATGTTTACATAGAATATCCGTAAACATAACAATAATGATCCTTAATTGCACAGAAAAATCACATGGTGGAATCTAGTTTTCTCACATAAGTTTTCAGTTTTTTTTATTAGATAAATAATGTATATAGAGAAATTCTATGAATCCGATGCTCTCAACTGGAGAAGAAGAATACCACTGAACCACCACAACCTTCTGGCCTACAACCTTAGCACCAGCTGATTGTTTATAAACAAGATGGCGTGTTAACGTTATGACTGCTTAGCTTGTTTTGTTGTAGCCATCTTTTCGTAAATAAAGGAAAACTAATGGTACATTTCTTTTGCTTCGCTAAGTATTAATTACATAGTTCATTAATTTTAAATTAGTTATGAGATTATAGCTTGATGTGATAATCGATTACGAAACCGCATACTGAATTCATCATTGATGGGCTGGGCTTACTCAAAATAGAATGGAGAGAGCCGTTGCTAACATAAACAAACATGTAACATTGAAAGAGTCAATCAGGATCGATACCCAAGATGACGTCACTTGCAGGCATCCAATTTTCTGTTGCAATTGCAGTGTCAGAGTATCATTGAAATGTATATAAATCAAATCGTAATATGCATATATATATATATATATATATATATATATATATATATATATATATGTATACAAAACTAGAGTTGTCAAAGCAGTTAAGATGGTTGATGAGAGCAGCGAACAGGAGTTAAAAAAAAACTTGATATCTATATTTCTTTAAAATTACTTCCTTATTTTTTTTTTTTTTTTTTTTTTTTGTAAAATTAAGTACAAGTAAGATTCTGAAATTACATTTCTTATACTCATATAGAAAACTATACTCTATATACTAACTACTACTATACTCTATATACTAACTATAACTAAGTACACTCATAGATGCTACAAAGACTAATAAAACTTACTATTGACTAATTCATAACGTTAGCTAATGCTAGTAATTCGAAGGGCTTGTTTTATGAATCTTTAAGAAATCATAAAACAAGCCCTTTATTTTTAAAAAACTTTCATACTTAATTATCATTCTCTCATACTTAAACTGAAATAACTTTCATACTTATTTTCATACTTAAATTTAATCATTTGAAAAAACTCGAATTTTTTTTTTCTCCACATATCGTTAAGTTGAGTGTTTTGAAAGTGACTTGCACAGATGAACGACACTCTCAAAAATTTTAAATAAATAAATAAAGGTTTAGACATTACTCAATCAAATCAAAAACAAAAAAAATTCCTGTCATTTTCAAAACGAAAACAACCAAAACTACATCGCAAGAAGAAAAATTCCAAAATCAGAATTAATTTCTGAAACAAATTAATAAATAATCGCTAATAATTGTAAAATTCTTAAACTCCGTTAAATAAATAAATAAAAAAATAAAAAAATGAAAAAATTCCGCCAAAGCCCAACCACTCGAATTCGATTTTAACAATTACAATCTGTCATTCGTTTGGCGCAAAACTTATTTGCCACTTCCTTACAAAAGTGCTTCAAGACATTCCAAGGAAATTCCAAGACTTTAACAGCTCTTTCTGTAAAGAATGCACGGATTCCGCAGGCCATCAAATTTTCTCGCTATTTTAATCATCTTTTCATTACAATGACAAACCCTCCTCCGTTATCGGACCGATAAAATTGTTCTCTTCTGTTCTTAGTTCTTTTGCAACCCCCCCCCCCTCCCTCACAAGTGCCAGAGCACCCCTTTTCTTCAAATTGGAGGGCCGAAGTGCTGATGATGACATTTCTAGCTAATTGCTTCTGAAGTGTAGGAAGAGCAACGGCTTTCGTTCGATAAAGGAAAGACTTTGATGATTTTGGTTTGATAAAAGTCGATGATTAAATGACTGTTTTACTGAGATAAATTTTGAAAGGATCTTGAATTAACTTTTTTTTTTTATCTTTTTGAATTCGGATTTTAACTTGAAGTGACATTTGGAATGATGAACAACGCTGAATATTGGAACAATTGCTTTTCAAAAATATTAATAAATGTTTCTGTTAGTTAGGTTTTTTTTCCATGTAGATTTTTAAAAAAAAATTTAATAATTTTTTTCTTTTATTCTTATAGTTAAAAATAAATAAATTTTATTCTCTAAAACTATTATGAAATTCTGGCAACTATTTGCGGACATTTAGAATAAATGTTTGTATAATACTAGAACGGCGAGGCGAAAATTTTTTTATTTACTTAATGATTTTACTCAATTAAAAAATATTTTAAATGATTTACTCAATTAAAAAAGATATATAAGTGGGTTTATATTATCCGAAATTTCTCGGAAAAAATGGTTAACTAACAATTTATTGAATGGTCATTTTGCCATATTTAATCAAAACAGTCAAATAACCATAAATAAAATGTTAAGCAAACTGTTAAGTTTGAGACAAACTGTTTATTAACTGTTATTTTCATTTGACGTGACAGTTGAAATAATGGACAACGCTGCAAATCAGAACAATTGCTTTTTCCTAATCACAGGGGTCATTTGTCGCAATTCTGCCTCCGTCAAGATCTTCAAAAGAAAAAAAAATCACGTGACAGAAGGGAATCGGGTTTGTCGATTAAGAGGAGATGGAAAAATTATAACAGCGGGCTCATTCTACCTACTATTACAGCTCTATATTCTGAGTATATTTTGAAGTGCTTGATCTCTCCATTGCATAAACTACCTGCATTGTTATACATTAGCTGAATAAACAATATATTAAAAAAAATTTTGGACTTGTACATTTTTCAGAGAAAACAACACAGAACTTTGTTAATATAATGTGTCGTGATATCCCATTGCTCATTGTTACCTAAATTACTAAATGCAGACTAAAAAAGTGAAACTTTTATAGAATCCGACTTGTTCAAAACAATAATAAGACAGAAACTTGGTGAAACCAAACATTTTACGGTTCCCATTTCCACGTTGTGTTGGGGCCGTGGTGGCGCAGAGGTTAGAAAATCAGAATCCAGTCCGCAGGGGCCGGGATAAGATCCTTGACTCCGCTAAGACCAACCGACTACATGTGATATACGTGCTCGTAAAATATGGGAAATTGGTAGTTTTGTGATCGGTCGCTGAGCAAGTACTATGGGTACAAGGATCAGGAGAAAATTTCTTTTCCCTTCATATCTATGTCTAAATTGCGGAAGTGGCCTCATGAATGAGTGGTGCTGCCATCTATCCATGGTGATTCGAGCCAAGACGTGCTTTCACCCTTGCGGTGCTCCCATGTCAAACGAAAAGTACACCTTCCTGACTTAATTTACAAAAAGCTAAAGGTTGGAGAACTAGGCTTGTTCAAGTGTCATTAGAAACAACAAAGTTTTCTTTAGTACTCAATTTTTTTATGGTTCAACGAAAACATGCTATAAAGACATAAGCTCTTAACATTTTCCGTCATTTCGTGCAACGCCATTGTTTTTTAATACCTAAATCACAAGCTAGTGAATAGCAAAATGAAAATTTGTAATCATATCCGTCTTGTTAAAAATAGTCGAAGATGGTACAGTCCCTGGCCATATTATTAGACGCACAATAAGATTCTATGTAAAATTATAATTATTAGGTGATACTATACAACTGTTTTGTTTTTACTCAGATGAAACCGGTTTGCATTTGCTTACGCTCCTGTATCAATTGGTTAACATTGTAATGCAATACGTTAAAAATAAATACAAATAGAAAGCATATAAAGAATCTCCCGAACCCATGCCTGATATAATAAATATTCTATATTTATATAATATATTGTCTAATTTATCCTATCGTCAAATTTATATTATATATCGTCTCATTTAACCCATTGATACACAAACGTAAACAAATGCAAACCGGATTCAGTCGCGTAAAAACAATAAATCTGCATAGTATCACCTTATAATTAAGAATATACATAGAATCCTAAAGTGCGTCTAATAATTTGGCCAGGAACAGTAGTTTTACGAAACCAAATACTTTGTAGTTTCCATTACCACGTTGCCTTTTTTTAATGTTCAAACAAAGCATGATACAGAAGCTGTATATCACAAAATATTTCCCCAAGTTTCAATCCCTTATTAATTAATTAATGCCTCTCAAGGTCTCTCAAGGGCCAAACAAGTCATCTTCATCAAAACTACTTCACGTTATCATTGCTAATTAATCTAAAAGTAAATTATCTAACCTGATCTTTCCTCGGCTCAAAGTATCCGATTTTGAATCACACTCTAAAGGCGAATCATAATTACCCTCCCCCCCCCTCATCTCTTGTATCATCATTAGGAAATTCATCTAAACTGATGACAGCCGCAGCTGCCGCTTATTTAATTGGGCAACGCGAACTCAATCTAAAATCAACGCCAGAAAATTTAACCGCCCCTCCCTACCCTTCGTAAACGATAAATAGAGTTGCCTAAGTACTGGAATAATTTGAAATAGCATTTATTAGAAATACTTTAATAGCTCGAAAAATTATCTCCCATTAGTTGAGGCTGTAGTGTTATTGAAGTTGCTATGAGCTAGGAGTGAATAGTCGTTAGTTTAATTGTTTCGTACACAATTTCCATAAAAAGAAAGCTATATTGAAAAAAAAATAATTTAGGAGTTCTAATTACATTTTGAAAGCCATTTTAGCGCACTTATAGGGGATATTGAATATTAATCATCAGTAAGAATGGATAATATGAATAGTAGGTACTAAAGAAATACAAAAGTAATTTTATAATTTCATGATGGCCAGTACAAAATTTAAACAGGCAAAACACCTAGTGAAAAAAGCAGAATGTGATATCGATATAAACATTAAGTATTTTCTAAAATTTATTTAATTTCATAAATTTTATCACATTTTATAAAAAGTTAGTATAAATATTTTTTTTTTACGTAACAATCAATATGACGTCTAAAGTTTTACTTCAATGCAAGTGTATAACACATTAATTCAGTGTCGGAACAAATCGAATATCAAAATCTATATACTTTCTTTTTATTACCCATTGGCAAAATGGTTCTTAGTTTGGATTTGATGGCGTCATCACAGTTTTCAAGAACAATAATCAAGAGAAATAGTAAACAGTGCGCATGCGTCGTCATTGCATACGTTTGCTATGGCGACGGCTGCTGTTAGATAACTTTTTTTTTTTTAGAATTCTTATTTTCACTTTTAATTTTGTTATGCATTAAGTTGGTGAGTTTATTTTTGAGATATGGGACCAGAGAGATCCCATAAATACTTCTTGAGTTGTGAAAAAAAGAGAATTTTCATCACTTGAACGATAGTTTTGTTTTTATTGTTCTAATTGAGAATCAGAAATTTTAACCTACAGTTCAAACTGGATTGTTTTCAATACTGATTTGGGTGAATATCACAAATAAAGAGGGTCCAAACTGATTGACACGGTCCCAAAAGTTAGAGCTGAATCAAGAAAAATACGATGCTAAGGCCTAAACTTGTCGAGGCTGAAAAAGCCAAAGAACGTAGACAGGAATACCTTAAGCGTTACACACGAACGGAAAAACGAAAGGATTCCGTTCGCAAAAGTAAGCATGAAGTCCGCCACTCTACCCTACTGGAATTGAACCCTACTGGAGAGCGAATGGTGGCTCTCCGAAGCCCTTTCATGCAAATCCGAGAACTGGGTTTTGATCAGCAGTTAGGGATAAAAGGATCCATTATCAACGTACCCAATGGCTTGCACAAGACCTCTTCCACGCAATATAAATGATTCATTCACTATTCATGGAAATTGAAAAAAGCCTAGTTTTCCAATCATATTTCATGTTATGAACTTGCGAATCCGTATGATGCAGCTTACAATCCCCTTCAAACACCATTGTACTGATCCGAAAATGGTAATATTGATCTCGATAGGCTGTTCAATGTCTATTCAGTCATCAAAAGAATTTACACAGAATGTATCTGAGCTGCATTCATATATGTCTGCGAATTTGTGTACCGAGCAGTTCATGATTAACAGTTAAAGATGTCCAAGATAAACACACGATAAAGTTTCTCTTCCAAAAAAAAAAAAAAAAAATTAGACAACAACCATTTTGCCAATGGGTAACACAACTTTTTAAGCTGCTTTATTTCCCTAACTCGGTTACTGAGTTATAGTAAACTCTAACGGTCTTTTTGGTGATTAAATTGTAGCCAGAGTATTTAAAATTTAACTGTTAGGGGGTTGGCTTTAGTTTTGGCTATATTATCTATTGATAACTCGCCAAATTATGAATCTCTTCCCTTGCTCCCCAGCATCCATTAGGAAATATGCACTTTCTGGAGTTCTTGGTGGTAGAACTGGAAGGCTTTTGGATGTCCGATGACCCTTCAGACCGACCGTTAAAAGTGACGCAAAATTGTTAGATAAAATCGATGCATCAAAAGAAACTGTTTTCGTATCTGTACAAGAGGTAGCTTAATATTTTATTTTGTTAAAATAATATGTCTCTTAATTTTTAAATGTTGCCATATTTGTTTTGTTAATTTTAAAAATGCTGCCTATAAAAGCAGTATGTTTTTCTTTGTTTGATCAGCAGTTTCCCTGTGTTGTGATACAACGGCAATATAAAAGAAATTTTCACTATAGCAATCGGCATAATACTGAGTGTGTAAAAATTTAAAATGTATTGCTTAAGTATTGAAATAATTTGAAATAGCATTTATTAAAAATACTTTAAGAGCTCAAAAAAATTATCCCCTATACTTAAGGCTGTGGTGTTGTTGAAGTTGCTAGGAGCTATGGGTGAATACTCATGTATTGTACACAGCTTTCATTCTTAAAGAAAATCACATTGAAAAAAAATGAAATGATTTAAGGAATCTAATTATATTTCGAAAACCATCAGAGTGTGATTATAAATAAGTGGATTTCATTGTATTATTATAATTATCATTATAATTATAATAATAATTATCATTATAATTATTAAAATAATTATTATAATAATAATTATAATAATTAATATTATAATTATTATTACAATTATCATAATAATATAATTATTATTATTATAATATTATTATAATAAGCCTGATAATTATTATGATAATTATTATAATTATCATTATGATTATTATTATAGTTATTATTATAGTCATTATTATAATTATCATAATATATTTATTGTAATATTTGTCATAAGTATGAATGTATAATATGAACAATAGTCATTACAAAATAGCTAAGTAAGTTGGCTTTTTCATTAAAACTAGAGAAAAGTTGAAGTGGATAAAATATTACAAAATAAAAACTACGTTCGTGGAAATCATACAATACACCTTAAAATTGTTGTTAAAAATATCTCAAGGCCAAATAATGGGAAGAACTCAATATGAAGTAACATTGGTTATCCACTGTTAAACTTTATTGTCATATCGATTTTGTTGAAATGGCTAATCTTTTTAATCAGAATTTCATTGAACGAGTTTAGTTCTGTGAGAAAAATAATGCACTTAAAAGTTACATTTTATCTATAATAGGTTCTTATTGGAAACAATTTTTAATAATTTGTCATGCCCTGATAATAAAAGTGAGGTTTATGGTAACTGTCTTGAAACTACCTTTTATTAAGTGACTTGTCAGAAAAACGTTTGTGAGAGATTTCATTTTGTTTTTATTTTTCAGATATCTGAGATAAATCAAAAGATGACTCTAACGGGAAGTATAAATTTTCTATCTTAACGTCTCAATTTTTCAATTTATACTGAAATCTTTAACGAATTTCCAATACTTTTTCTTGTTAGGAGATAAAAAATTAGAAAAATGTCATTCGTTTATTTGAAATGTATACGTAAAAAACTTTGAGTTCAATTGAAAAACTATTAAGTTCGTTAAAAGTATTGAAAATCAGTGCGTGCAAGTACGAAAAATCCAGCGGCAAAAAATCTCTACTGTCCATGTAATATAAATAAAAAAATATTTAATGTCATAGGTTTACTTAGCGAGTTTTCTATTTTCACTGATAATGGTAGAGAGCTCAGGGACTTCAGAGCGTTCGCCTTCCAATGAAGAGAATCGGTCTAGAATCACGGCGATGGCTAATCGATACGAATTCCGCATCCGGCTTGCACCGACCACAGTGCTGACGTGAAATATCCTCAATGGTAGACGGATCATGGTTTAGAATCCCTTTGCCGTGAGACTAACCATGGTAGGTTTTCGTGGTTTTCTTCTCCTTGTAACGCAAATGTGGGTTAGTTCCCTCAAAAAGTCTTCCGCGAAGGCAAATTTCTTCCAAAATTTTATCCAGGAGTTCATTTGTCTTCTGGATTGGGTTCAAAATTAGAAGGCTACGGAGCTGGACATTAGCCGTCGTAAATCCAAAAATAGAGTTGTAAAATAAAAATTAAAATAAAATATTGGTAGAATGCTAATCTGCCACAAGGGCTCTGTCCGGATTCCCGGCCGATGCACCAAAAAAAGCGTTTGAATTCAATAATCAGAAGGTTCATGAATTAGTATCGGGGGATTTATTGATATTTCGGTATTCAAAACATCATATCGTCGAAATCAGATTAATAAAAAACAATTATTTAACAACAAATATTAATATACATCTTGTCGCCTCCGTGTATGCAGGTCTGCAGTCTGACTCTTCTGATTTGAATACTCCAATTTTATTCTATAACCGTCCTTGAACAGCCGACCCAATTTTGAATTTACTACTACGACTGTGCAACTGCGTAGCCTTGTAACTTTGAACCCAATCCAGAAGACAGGGAAGCCCTCGTGGAGGACTTTTTGGTGGAACGAGCCCGCATTTGCGTTACATGGAGAGAAAAACCACAAAACATCCTATGGTTAGCCTGACGGAGAGGGGACTCTAAACCATGATCCGTCTACCACTGAGAATATTTTTAAGTCAGTACTGTGATCGAAGCAAGCCGGGTGTGGAATTCATATCGATCAGCCATTGCTGGGATTCGTACTCGGTTCACCTCATTCGAAGGAGCTCTATCCCCTGAGCCCCCACGGAATACTCTAATTGTTCTAAGTATAATTTCATTTTCAGTGAAAGCTCATAGGTGGCTTTCTTCACCTTTTTAATTAGTTCATTAAGCAAAATTCGGTCAAATTCAAAATGCAAACTGTCCTTCAAAATCTGGAGTCGTATTTTTAGCGACTTTATGACTCCGACTCTTTTTACCGCAAAATCCGCCTAATTCCGATTCCGACTCCACCGTCTTGAGCATTAGGCTCACCATTCAAGTAGAAGAACGGCAAGTTGACTCAAAATCTTAAGGGGGGAAAAAATGCTTTAATGCTCGCCTTTAAATGCTTTCTTGTGTACAGATTAACCAGTTGTGTGCAATCGGTAGGTCATTGATCTAACCTTAATTTATAACTATCTGTTATCGCTGCTGTAAACCTGATGCGTGTCTACTATTTATTTGGGCAACCTATACACATTAATGATGCTTCAAATACTATTTTTCTACTGAAATAAATGATAAATACTTGCCTCCTAAGCTGAGCTCAACTGCAGATTGGGCTGTGTCTTGATCGTTGTATGCAATGCATTGGTACATACCACGATCTTCTCTTTGTACCGGATCTATTCTTATCACTTCCCTGGATAGCTGACTCACTCGACCGTCTAAGGATAGCACGTCGACATCTTTCCTCCAATGCACACCATGGATTGGATGTCCCGATACTGAGCAGTTGATTATCCATGGTCGACCGACGTGTATCTTTTGTACCACGGGAGACATCGATGTTGACAGAGGAGCTGAGAATAAAGAAAAATAATTATTAAGAAAATGTCACAAGTGTTATGGGGAAAAATAGTTACAATTTAAAAGCGCAGGACGTTTTATCGTTAATTGTAAATGTGGTGTACTTTGTATTCGAGGAAAATATTTGAAGCAAATATGATTCGTAAACAGCTCCCATACTATCTAAATGTTTTTTTTTTATTTGTTTATATATTTTTTAAAAGTGTTTTTTTTTTTTTTTTTTTTTTGTTCAAGACAAAACGACCATTTTAAAGCTGTAATATTGTTCAGCCATTATATTACAATTATTATTTTTTTTAACGAGAAAAACCACTATTACATTCCCTTAAAATTGACCAAACTATCGAAATTTTTTTTATTGCTTATAATAAAACTTCAAACTATTTCGAATGCACTGAAAAAAACATCATCTCTCTATCTACATTTTTAAAAAAGTTATGAATGATTTTAGATAGTCCTAATGCAGAAACTTGCTTAGCAGACAGACTTTAAAGTGCCTTTTCTCATAGATGATAATTTTGTGTTTTAATCGTAGTTAAATCCCTAAGGAATTTTTTCTATTTAAGATAAAACTTTGAAGTAAACTTTTTTATCTTAAGTATAATACACTTATTTAAACTGTGCATGGAATAAGCATTTTAGGAGGTATTACAATTTTTACAGCATGTTATATGTACCTAACAGGAATTTTTAACCTTTTTTTTCATCTTTTTTACAAAATAATCTATAAAAAATATTCTAATTGATGCATCAACAAATGAATGCACAAAATTATTAAGATGTTTATTCTAAGCAAGAAGAAAGAAAAACTTTTTGAAAATATGTTTAAATTAAAAAGCCTTAGGGATTTAAAAATTGTGAATTTTTTCAACTTTTTTTAAAATTTTAAAAAAGTTAAACAGTTTAATTATGTTTTGAAGATAAATTATTGATTATAAGTTAAATGAGCATGTAAAGCATCCACAAAATGAATGATTATACCTTTATTTAAAAAAATTGTTGCAAAGGTACTGTGACCCCTTAAATAAAGCTCTCACTTTAGATTACTTAACAATCCTTAAATCGTATTTCAATAATGATAAATAATAATAATAATAATAATTTCGAATGATCACGTGATTTTTTCGCACGATAACGTGACGGAACTCAAACTCGTGTAATTATATGGAATTACTCACTCATTCAAGTATTATCTCTCTACATCCTAAATCATTATTTTGCTTCCTAGTTTTTTAGTAAACATTACTGCAAAACATTCAGTACTTCAAAAAACTAAACTTTTCAGTAACATTCAAACTTTACTCTAAATCATGTAAACTAGTGTCTATAATAAAAGCAATAGAACGCCATAGTAATTTTTATTTTTTATTTTTAAATACCCTTTAACTTCACAATCGGTTCTTCAACACTTTTATCTAAACTTAGCCACACGGATAGATGGCAGCACCATTCATTCGCGAAGACATTTCCTCAATTTAGACATAGATTTTAAGGAGAAGGAAATTTTCTACAGATCCCTGTACTCAGCTGCTCAGAAACCAACCACTGGACTTTCGATTCCGCATATTTTATGAGTAGTATATCGCATTTTCTCGATGGGTCTTAGCGGAGTCGAGGATCGAACCACGGCCACACCAGACCGGACTCCGATTCGCTAATCTTTGGGCTATCATGGTCAGTCAGAATAAATGAAATCTTTTATTAAAACCCATACTTGTTTCGGTGGTACACCTTCATAAGAAGGATTAATGAAGATGCAACAGGAGTTACGTCACACTAAAGTAATAAATGTATAGTTAAAAGTAACAAGTGTTAACAAATATATATATATATATATATATATATATATATATATATATATATATATATATATATATAAGGGACACAAGTTTCCTTATCTGCGTCAAAGGGTTAAAAGCATTTTGTTTCACCATTTATTCGTTTCATGAAGGTTACACCGGAACTAGCGTAAATTTTAATAAAGTATTTTTCTATTTCTGATTTTTAAACGATGATTTTGATGGAATATTTGATTCACAAAGGATTACTCTTGTATTTTTATGAAAATAAATTGCTTTTTGAAAATTCTGCTTCAATTCTATTCATGTTTGATGACGTAAGGGTTTTGACATTTAAAAACAACTTTCATAATTTTTCCAGCATAAACATAAACATGTTCAGTCTCCCGAAGGTAATTTCTTTCTTTTATCACACAAACATAAATCCCCCACTAAGGCAAAAGGTACTTTTGAGTTTCTGTGAGAGCGATTCGGAAAAGAGCTTATGGTTGGGCTCAGCCGAAATGGAAAGGGAAAAAAAATTATTCTTATGTTTTCATGATTCATACTCAGTCGAATGTTTTAGTGGAAAAACACAGTTTATTCAAAAAAAAAAAAAAAAAAAAAAAAAGATAAAGTTTCGAATTGAGCGTAAAATAACAATGTTTATGTTTCGAACAAAAGAATTTCTTTTGAGAAGAGAAACATTTTCGAAATCCATATCATATATATTTTTGAAAAATGGGAACATAAGTTGTTTCCGAAACAATTCCGTTTTGATACATATTCCACATATTTGAAACAATTTTTTTTTCAATCTTAACTTATTAAACTACTCTTAAATTTACGTTTAAACTAAATTCATGCTTGCAATATATAAAAAGAATTTTTTATTTTCAAAAGTATCCAGGTACTGTAAGTTTCAAAAGTACTGTATCCAATTTTTTTTGCATATTTTTTTACTGCCAAAAATTTCTAATAGAGCTGCGCGGTAGCGGCACGAAACAGTCATTGCAAAGGACTTGGGTTCAATCCCCAATGACATTTTAAATCACATCAATACACTCTCAGGAGAGCAGCGATGGCTCAGGGAATAGAGCGCTCACTTTCTAATGAGGCAAACTGGGTTCGAATCCCAGTCGATACAAATTCTGCATCCGGCTTGCATCGACCACAGTGCTGACGTGAAATATCCTCAGTGGTAGACGGATCATGGGTTGGAGTCCTCTTGCAGTTAGGCTAACCATGGGAGGTTCTCGTGGTCTTCCTCTCTATGTAACGCAAATTAGAGTTAGTTCCATCAAAAAGTCTTCCCATCAAAAGTTAGTTCCATCAAAAGTCCACGAAGGCAAATTTCTGCCAATATCGATCCAGGAGTTACCTTGTCTTCTGGATTGGGTTCGATTAGACGATCGGAAATAATGTAGCAAAATAAGCCGACCGGAGTGTATGTTTGTGAAAAATTTGGCTTTGTAAGAGAAAGATCCTGGGTTCGAATCCCGCTTCAGACATGAGTGTAATTTGTCTTACCTGTCCTTCATGCGTTGTGAAGGTGACATTGAGCCACCTACAGTTCATGACAAAGCGATCATTAGAAAAGTTAGTACATTACACCCTACAAGTTCATTTCTTTTTAGGAAAAAATAGAATGACGAAATTTTTCTTATTTCGTCATTTTGTCGAAATGTTTGCTCGGATTATGTACCAAGAAACGGTTTCGTCAAACACAAAGAAAGTTTCTTGATATTTGAGAATTCCGTTTTTTCAGTATGTGTCCGGCTTATCCGATAAATAAAGACGACCCGTGTGCATTGCCTACCCTATTGTCACAATCCTGCCGTTGGTCATGAAATTTTGGAGCCTTGACCTTAAAGGTCCCCTGGCCTACAACTGGCTATAGCGGGAATGCCTTACTTTTTATCATTTCGAATTATTTCCATACTAAACAAGCATACGAAAGTCATTCGGATTAATAACAATTGCGTCTAAAAACGTAGAAGAAAAAAGAATAAATTTATTACAATGAATGTAAAACTTTTATTAACATCTAGCACGAAGAAAACTATTGTTGAAGGATAATGTCGAACCGTATTTTCGCCATAATTAATTTATAGAAGTTCTTCATTGCAACAAGCGTATTCAGCACAAAACATCGATGAAAAAAAGAAGTTTTACAAGCTCATTACTGGAAAACACGGAAAAAAATGGCAACACGCACTACAATGTTCTCAACACGATTGACATTCAATGCTTTATTGGAAAATGGCTTATTCAAATGGAATTAAAGCAGCTACGATACTGTTCAATTGAAATAGTGGGTGGAGACGATAACAAGTAGGATACATTTGGAAAAAAATATTAAATAGGTTGCAAGCACGAAAAAATTATTTTTAATCGAATACATTTATCTTTTTTGATGAATGATTAATCCAAAAGTTGTCATAATTGTTTTCAATAGTGTCCGAATAAAAGCTCGTGTTTATACTGAAATCGATAACTTATTAATAGATAAGTTAAATAAAAATAATACCAATAAAACTAACAATAAATATAAATAAATTGTGTTATAATAAGACTAACAAAGTATGCTACCCAAAAGGCTCTGTACAATAAAAGAATCAAATTATTGTTAAAAAAATTAAAAATATGCATAACTCAGATAGCCTAAATGTATAATAAAAATAATTGAATTGTATTTAATAAAGATTAAAGTTGCACGCTATTAAAATTATTGAAATCTATATTTTATTTTATTTTATAACGTCGTTGAACAGCCGATCCAATTTTGGGTTTACGACTATTAATGTTTAACTCGGTTCAACTGTTCTACTCGGCCTTGCAATTTTGAACCCAATCCAGAAGGCAAGGGAATTCTTGGATCAGAAACCCCAGAGGTATGATTTAATTTTTATGGGAACATGGAGGACTTATGGAGGTGAATTACGGAGAGAATCACTTATGGAGGTGAATTACTTATAGAGGTGAAAGAGAACTTGTGATGAAAAGTTTTCCCTATGGTATAGCTTCTTCTAAAAAGATCAGTACACAACATTTGTATCTTGCTTGTATATTATTTATTGTGTTAAAATTTCATCATGATTATTATAGTTAAAATTACATATTATGTAGATTTGATGTCTCTTTTTAAGTAATATTGTCAATCTTTTCATTTTATTTTACAATACATTTTATTTTATAACCGTCGATGAGCAGCCGACCTAATTTTGGGTTTACTACTACTAATGTTCATTTCCGTAGCTTTATACTTTTGAACCAATCCAGAAGACAAGGAAACTCCTGGATCAGTACCCCCAGAAGCACGACTTGTTATGGAAAATTGGAGGACCTTGAGACTCGACAGATTTAACGCGCATCAATCACCACGGGGAGTCTTCTTCCGGCGGGGATCGAACCCACGACCCCTTAGACTTGGGCCCAGTGCTTTACCAGCCAGGCTATCCCGGCCTTTATTTTACAATATACTAATATTCATTAATTCATAGTTATGGATTAAAGCATCCAGTCGGAGTGGAGTGTTAAGAATTTGTCAATACAAGCCGTGAGGTGGCGCTCTTGTCTACATCATCAGTTGTCACTCCGGATCAGGACGCATCACCCTTTAATTTCACAATTTTCTTTAACGTTCATAACTCTTATATTATAAATAAACTGTTATCTTTGTAAAAATATCATAATTTATCCATGAAGACCTCGCAAATATTAATCAGTCTGGCGACAAATGAATTGAGGATCACGATAAAAAACATTTCTCATATTTTTTCTGTAGTTTCAAATCTATTTCAGTATTTATAATTACACACAAAGTACAATGTATATTCAATACTGCCAATCTCAAGCAATATTTTTTAAAGAACTACCCTATTGGAAAAAAATCGTAAAACCAGTATCAAAAACCAGTAAAAATGATACCAGAACCAGTATGACCATACTGGAAATTTAAAACCTGGTATAATACCATACTGGAAATTTTAAAACCAGTATGGCACCATACTGGAAATTTCAGAACCAGTATAGCACCATACTGGAAATTTTAAAACCAGTATAACACCATACGGAAAATTTTAAAGCCAGTATAGTGCCATACTGGAAAGTGTAAAACCAGTATGGCACTATATCAGAAATTTAACCAGTATGGATCATACTGGAAATTTTGATACTAGATATAAAATCGCACTGGAAATTTTGATACCAGTTTTCAAACATACTGGGAGTTTTAAAGTAGTTTTAAAATATAGCTTCATTCTTAGTAAGTACATATTGTTCTGAAAATCTAACGGTTTTGACATTTTCAAACTTCGTTTATTTTATTTATTTATTTAAATTATATACTTCTTTCAAATAATTAATTTCTTAGATTTGTATAAGAATTCTTAACGTATATATCAAAGGCGGTTATAGCGTACATTTTCTATGTACATTAATTAAAAAAATACATATTTAAAAATATTAAAATCATTTTATAATTTTGAAGAAAAGGAAGTTTTTGAGTAAGATTTTTACACATTTTAATTATTTTAAATTCTGCTTAAAATCATTTAAATGTAAGTAATTTTCAAATAAAAGTAATTTAATACTAATAGATTGTGTTTTTATACGTTTATTATTTATTTACTTATTTATTTTTTGATTTACAAAATTTATTTTATTCAAAGTCATGATGACATATTATTTAATTGTATCACTTTAAATTTTATTATAAATTGTTTTTATTTATTTATTATATTTGAATTTATTCTAGAACAATGTTACTCCCAACCGAAACTAATTTATCAATTCGCGAAATAAATGAATTAGTTTAGGTTTCAAACAACTTCGTAGCAAAAGAAATATGTTTACATAAATTAAAAATTGATATAAAATCTCAAATTTTTTCCTTCAAACATAAACCTCTCCTTCATAAATTTATAAATTTCAGTCCGTTTTAGAAATTTGTAATTAATAAATTTAAATCATAAAACAAAATAAACTATTTTTGAATGAAATAAATAAATTTGTTTTATAACTATATAGTTAATTCAATTCAATTGAATCTATAAAAGCGAAAAAGAGCGATTAATTCAGAAACGAATGGGAACCACGCAAAAGACGAGAATCGACTTTTAGTAGTTCGTAAATTCTATATCAAGCTACCGCGAATCGATGAATTAGTTCGTTAAATCCATATCACGCTACCTGAGCTATATAGCACAGTTTTTCTAGTTCTTTCCGTTTCTCTGTCTGAACTTCACAGCCAATCACACTTGTTTACATCCGGTCCGGACATCGAGCATCGTGGAAAGAATGGCGGTATATTTTAGTAAGTGCATTTTTCTCTTTATTTCCTGCTTTTATTTGCATCTTTGTTAGTTACAGAAATGTTAAAACGTACGCTTGAGTATGAATAGTGTTTATATTTTAAGTTATCAAGACATATATTACGTTCTTGAATTATTACTGCTTTGCTTGTGCATGCACAGGTTAGGGTAACGATATATAGACTTCATTGCATGAGAAGAAAGTATTTTTAATGTTTTTTTCCTGGGTTTCTTAATGAAACTTTGATTGAATCGCTTTGTCCACATGTTTTTTACATAAATTCTCACTAATATCACCGTTATTAACTAATTAATTATTTATTTAGTTGTATATAATATTTGTAAACTTCGCATTATATATTAAAGTGTTAATCTCAAATTCTTTTGTTATTTTTAATGTTTAATTTTATTTTAAAAATTTTAAAGCATTTAGTTTTAATGATATTTTATTAACTGTTGGTACCCTGAAGTTTCAGTAAAACTAAAATATCATTTTAAAAACAAAGCAGTTGATACTTAAAAGTTTGATATTACTACCTAGTTAATAGCGTACATATATTTTGTAGTTGTATAATTTCTAAATCAATTTTTTTTTTCAGAAATGATTTGGAAAACAGCATATTTCATTTTTATTTCAATAGAGATATGTTTTTCTAGTTCTTGACACATTCAGCATGCAAACTATTATAGAATTGTTTTTAAAAAATTCGATAGTTATTTTATCTTTTATAAATCTACATTTAGGGATATTTCAGTGTCAGGATCCATTGCACCAGCTACAACTGTCAAGATGCCTAAAAGATTTTAAGCTTACAAAATTTATTTATTATTTAAAAAAGAAAAACTAGTAGAGATTTGCCTGGGATGGCTACAAGTTATACTCTTTAAATTGGTCCTGTTCTTTCATGTTTTTGTTTTAATTTCTCCAGGAGGTGGGCCGACCCGAAAGTGGCGGTGATGTTTGCAAAACTCCCAGAATTCTGAAAGTTTTAGTTATCTATATCAATAAAACATTTTGCAAAAAACATAGTAGTTTGCAGTCCCGAATTCATTATATTCTTATCTTAAAAGTGATACGGTGTATATAAAGATATTCAGTTTGTTAATAAATTGAATTAGTGAAACCTTTTTGTAAGTTTTCATATTGTAGTTACAAATTAATTATAAAATAGAACTGAATGCTTCTTAGATTTTAATGAATATAAAAAGTATATGCAAATTTAAATGTTTCAATATTTTTACTTCATTGTTCAGCCACTGAATAGTTCAATTTTTAGCTTTACGTTCAAATTTTATTTGTTTAAAGACTTAAATATGCTTTGCATGATAATGAATTTAAGTGTTAACCTTTTGACGAGGTTATAAGCTGAACTGTTTAAAAATTATTTTACTGAAACTAAAATGGTCAAAAGTTACTTCAGATCATCCATACTTAAATTTTTGCATTGAATCACTCTAAAAAGTTGGTTGGTAATGTGCTTTCATGATGTGGGCGTTTGAGAATTCCTTTGTGTTGTCAACAGGAAGTGGGTTAGTATGAGCCTATGATACCTATGTTAGACATTAACTTCCCTTTATTAGAAATCTCTTTCAAATTACAAAAATAATAAAATTTTGGTGGACCATCATTTTTTCTTACTATTGTCGTGTTGATCTAAGTTTCAATTAGCCAGTTGAAAATAATTTGGATAATTGTTTATTCTTAATTATAAATAATTTATTTTAATCTTTTATTTATTTACAGTCTGTGTATTACAATAGCTGATCTGTAAATTAACATCATACATTGTTTGAAATTTTAGATCATATTTAACTGTAACTGTATATACTTATTTTGAACCAAAGTAAGGTTTAATTTAATCTTATTAAAATAGTATCAAATTTCTATGGTATTATGTTTCAAGATCTTAATAATAAGATTAAATATTGAGTCTAACTTTTTGTATGTGTTGCATATGTTACTGTAGACAATGGATTTTTTAAAAAAATGTATGATTGAACAGTTCCCTTAATATTCGTAATCTTATTAATATGCATACATATTTCATTTTAATTTTGTAAGAATTGAATATATGAAATCTGTTTTTTTGGCATTCTGGGTCTTTGTCTAAGTTATTTACTTCTCTAACAGCTAGTTTCTGAGTTTTTAAAATGCATAAAAGTTAATTAAAAATTGGAGTAAATGTAACCCTATTGATATAAATATTATTATTAAAAAGAAATAATAAGCATAATGCTTTACCAATTTTAATCAAGTCATATGAGCTGAAAAATCTATGCATCCTATTTGTGTCATGGTAAAATTTATCATAATCATATGAAAAATTTAACATAATTAAGCTTTTAGTTAATATAACCTTAATTAACTGTCATTTATAGCATTTTTCATTGTCTATTTATTTATTAATATGATGTGAAAACAGTTGAAAGCTTTTAAAAATTCTTTACTATTTTTATTCATTTAATAATTTTTGTTGTCAATTTAATAGTTAGGAGAGTATACAAATGTCAAAAATGTCTAATGGAATTAACACTGCAATCGGAAATATTGACTTAATCAACATTGTAATCTAAAATTTAGCATAAACAGATAAAGCATAATATTAAAAGATAAGGCATACAATGTTAAAAATGAGATTTTTTGAAATTGTTGTTTAGTCTACACATTCTGTTAATTCAAATTTTGTTTATATTAGGAGCTCTAAATAGAAACATTGTTGCTGGCTCTTATTTGGAGAAGTTAGAAAGATAATTCTAAGAGATAGACATTAGAGAAAAGTCTGAGGGATCCTGCACAACCAAACGACCTCCAAATAGATGGTTAGGTGACGTCGAAGAGACTTGAAAATTGACTGTTAGAAAGTGCATGTTTGACACAGCTAAGACCTGCAAGCGACGGATCTGTTTGTGGAAAATAAAAGTGAATCACAACAAGGGAGAGATATCATATTTAAACTATGCGAATCAATCAGCTTTTTGAAAGCTATATTTTTTAATTTGCACACAAGTGTACTAAAAGTGCTTTTCAGTCGCTTCACGTCATAGGAACTACTGTAATATGACAAATTTGATTTCATTTGATTATAAAAAGATTAATATTTTTTAGGCTGTTATGGTAATGTTTATATCAATTTAGTAATTGTGTAATTCTTATATCTTATTGAAGACAGAGTTTAAATTATGTCATATTCAATGTTTAAAAGTTTTAATATTGTGTTGTGTGTTTTTATTCAGTATATATATTTATTATTATATTAATTATATCTTGTTGAGTTCACACCAATTGTGAAATAAGAAAAGCCTTTGAAAATTTATGCTTTATGAACTTGTGTCGCTATATAAATAATTCGCTCTTGAGATTTAATTTTTGTAGGCGATAACTTTTTTTCCTAATTTAATTTTCAGATATTACGTGATAAGTAAATTATCATAAAAATTAAATACTTCAAATAGAAAATGGGTATAATAAATTGTGTTTTAAGTCAAGGAATCTTAAGAAAAATGTCAATAGAATGACAGAGTAAAATAATTCAAATTTTTTATTTATATTAGTTAATAACTTGTGTCATTTGAGCTTTTATTTGTAGCTATTATTACTACTCTAACCACTATTATGTTTTAATGATTAAAGTTAACTATAATTTAAATATCCAATATATCTAAAATTAAAATAGTTTGTATTTAAATCTATAGTAGCAAGCAAGTACATTGGTCAAGATGTAACATAACTATATAATTATATTTTACAATGTCCGATTTCAAAGTAAATGAACAATGTCAAATTAGATTGATTTCAAATATTTTTGGCGGCATTTCAAACATTATTTGGTATATGTGTTATTTGTATTCCATTTTATTTATCAATTACTTAAATATAAACCAAAGTTAATTGATTTAAATGAAATCATAATTTTATAATTAGATTGTTTAAATTAATATCTATAGATATATACACTTAACATGGTCTCCTTTTTGTGCATGTGTATTTGCATTTGTCAAACATTTCCGTGGCTTAATTATTAAAATTTATTTTGTCAGTTCAAAAGATATTTAAAAAAAGTTAAAAATTAAGATTTTGACTTATTTTAGTCTGGTTTTTGGCTATTCATTACATAATATTTCTAATCCTCAATCAATTTTCATAAAATATGAAGAATGCATTTACACTTTTCTAATGTTGCTGCAAAACATTTTTCGTGTAGTATTTTAGATTCAAATATTATTGACAATTATTTCTAATATATTAATTAATTGTTAAAAAAATTTCATTAACTGTGAAGAAGTTTAAAAAATAAAACAGTTTATTTGATTTTTATAAACATAATGCAAGCTATAGCTTTTGACAAAGTGTGAATTGAGGTCAGTGTTTTATTTCCCTGTATAAATCAGGTGACTTTATTTATTTACACAATTGTATTAATGTTTTATTTTCTAATTCAGAGCAGTTTACTAACCTTCCTTTATCAAATTGTAGTACCTCACTATACTTGTGTTAAAAATAAACCGTTACACCATCCCAGTATACTGGGTTCCTGTATCATACCGGCTTATGAAACACCGGTCCCGGTATGTTACTGGTTCCGGTATCATACCGGAATAAATTTTATACCGGCTTATGAAACACCGGTCCCGGTATGATACTGGTTCCAGTGTTATACTGGAATAAATTTTATACCGGCTTATGAAACACCGGTTCCGGTATGATACTGGTTCCGGTATCATACCGGGATCCATTTGATACCGGCTTATGAAACACCGGTTCCGGTATGATACTGGGTCCGATATAATACCGGATCCAGTATCATACCGGAACCGGTGTTTCATAAGCCGGTATAAATTTTTTTATACCGGGAATTTTTTCCAATAGGGTACAATTAAATCTTTAGATTTTTTAACGGGTACTATTTTAACTTTCAAAATTTACATGGGACACAATTTATAACAGTGATGTATGTCAAACTTAAGGCCAGAAAATCATAAATAATGTTTATTATTACAGGAATGTAGTAAAAGCGAAGCTTTTCGGTTGTTGGAAGTAATTTAAATATTTTTACTAGAGTTTTATTTAATTTAATATCTGCTTGCTACGCATAACAACTTCGAAAGCCACATCGTTATCAATTAAATGAGGGTATGAGATATAATTTTTTTCTGTCATGATTAATTATTCTGGTAAATAATTTTTTACCACATTTTTAAATTTTAGCGAATTGTACTGTATTTCATTCATTTTTAATTCTAGTTTATAATTATTTTGTGAGAAGTAATTAAAGCATTTAAGATAAATAGGTTAATATTAAACTTAATTTTTCACTAAAATTACTCATCACTGAAGCATCGATCGTCGGTGAGCTTTTTATTTTGGACACAGCTCATAATGCGTGTTTAAGAAAATTGCCAAAGTTCGAAAGACGTATTGAAGAAAATTGTCACACTTCGAAAGGCGTATTTAAGAAAATTGCCACAGTTCGAAATACGTATTTAAGAAAATTGTCACAGTTCGAAAGGCGTATTGAAGAAAATTGTCACACTTCGAAAGGCGTATTTAAGAAAATTGCCACAGTTCGAAATACGTATTCAAGAAAATTGTCACAGTTCGAAAGGCGTATTGAAGAAAATTGTCACACTTCGAAACGCGTATTTAAGAAAATTGCCACAGTTCGAAATATCTATTTAAGAAAATTGTCACAGTTCGAAAGGCGTATTTAAGATTAGCATAGTTCGAAATGTGCATTTAAGAAAATTGTCACAGTTCGAAAAGCGTATTGAAGAAAATTGTCACACTTCGAAATGCGTATTTAAGAAAATTATCACAGTTCGAAAGGCGTATATAAGATTAGCATAGTTCGAAATGCGCATTTAAGAAAATTGTCACAGTTCGAAAGGCGTATTGAAGAAAATTGTCACACTTCGAAAGGCGTATTTAAGAAAATTGTCACAGCTTGAAAGGCGTATTTAAGATTAGCATAGTTCGAAATCCGTATTGAATAAAATTGCCACAGTTCGAAATGCTCATTTAAGAAAATTGCCACAGTTCGAAATGCGTATTTAAGAAAATTGTCACAGTTTGAAAAGCGTATTTAAGATTAGCATAGTGCGAAATCCGTATAGAATAAAATTGTCCCGATTCGCATTGCGTATTAAAGAAAATTGTCACAGTTTGAAATGCGTATTTAAGAAAATAGTCATAGTTGGAAATGAGTATTGAAGAAAATTGTCACAGTTCGAAATACGCATATTTAAGAAAATCGTCACAGTTTGAAATGCTTATTGAAGAAAATTTTCACAGTTCGAAATGCTCATTTAAGAAAATTGTCATAGTTCGAAAGGCGTATTGAAGAAAATTGTCACAGTTTGAAATGCTTATTGAAAAAAATTATCACAGGTCGAAATGATTTAAGAAAATTGTCACAGTTCGAAATCAGTATTGAAGAAAATTGTCACAGTTTGAAGCATTTAAAAAAGTCGTTCTCTTTAAGCTATTTTCTACTGTCGAATATCACAGAATATTGTCCATTATGGCTTCGACTAAACTCAAAAAAGTAGATTTTGTTGATTTTAATATCATTTAAATTTACAGCAACATTTACAAAATGATAAATTGAACTATTTATTTTCATTCAATTTGAACCTCAGAGAACCGTAAACAAGTTTAAGAGGGTACGATACGGTTCATCTAGGCATCGTATTAAGGTTTCAATCATTTTTCATAGTTTTGCTGTTTTATAGCTCCAACATTTATAGCTGACTACATTCTTTATAAGTGATTTTCTAACTAAAAAAAATCTCCTTTATTAGGAAGCTTAAACGCATTTAAACAATGTATTTATCGAATGAAAAAGAAAATTGATTGTTAATACACGTTTATTGCAACAATGATATTAACGAAGACATTCAATTTCCAAAAAAAAAAAAAAAAAAATCTCCTTAAGATCAGAAGCCAGATCAAGGATCTACAAATCATTTCTTTCAGAGTAACACTGATTTTATTAGCTCATTAGGCCATCTGATACGTGAGAACATGATGCCGAAAAATTTCGTCTTTTCTTTTCTTTAGCACAGCAAGCTCAGCTAAATAAAACAAAACAAATAAATACGCCGTAATTTTTTTTCCCTTCCTCCGCTCCTCTGGCTTTCCGCCTCTTTCTCTGGCATATAATCGAGTTAGTGCCGTTCTGTGCCATTAAATCAAATTATCTTTTAAACTTTTTTTGTTAGGTATTTTCACTTAGAATTTTTTTGTTCTTTCTATCTTTTGACTAGCATAGCATTTATTAAGGCTGAGCTTTGGTTTTCTGTTATCGTATCAGATAGAAACAGTACTGTCCCGTCATCTATTGTTATTATACCGTACTCGAGCAGTTTAAGTATAATGTTGCTTTTTCTTTCTTTCTTTCTTTTCCTCGAGGATTTTTCTTAACGAAATTTTCTCGCAGATTAAACTACAGGTAGAAAAAAGCAGTAAGAACTTACGGAGAAAAGTTGTTTTTCTAGAGATTTATAAGAAAAATGCAAATATTTATTTCATTAAAGATAGGAGTGCTCGCTCTGTTTTTCTTTTATCGGTACAACGATTAAGATTACGAAAAATTTTTCGCAATGTAAGCAGGATTTGGAGGATGTACTGTATTTGTTCAGTCAAGTGTAAAATAAAACAAATCAGTTTAAAGAAGTTTCCGCCTGTTTTTAGAAGATTTCCGTTGTAGGGTAAAAGGAAATTTGAATAAAAAAAGGAAGGACTTATTTTAAGACTTGCTTCTAAAAAAAACAAGCAATTAAATATGTAACTATTGGGTTAGCAATTAAGTTCCTGGCATCTTTTTTTTTAAATTTCAATATTCCGTATGTTATTAAATTTTTTTAATAGAATGCTTTAGATCATTCAAAAGAAGATATTTTGTTCAACCCAAGTTGTCAAGTTGAGCAAAATAAGAAAAATGAGCATTTCCGAGTACTTCCGACTTTTTGCTTTTATTCTAATTTCTAAAGCCGCTAAAGCTCCTCGTGGAATTTGTAGCTAAAAGAACCACACATGACAAGTTTAAAAAATGAAAATTTTGAACTGAAATGCGCACCTCGCTCTGGGCGTCCATTTGAGTTCAATGGACAGCGATTTAACCAATTTTTGGACGAAAATTTGTTTTATACGAGAATAGAAAATGGAATACCCAACACATAAAACGCTTAAAAATTTCAAAAAAGAAACCGAGTCGATTGAGTCACCAATAATTTAAATATTAATATATTTTTTATTTTGAAATACTCTTCTAAATGTGCAAAAAAAAAAAAAAAAAAAAGAGATCCTTATTCGCAAAAATCTTTTCGTATTAACCGAATTACCCATTAACCGATAAAATATATCAAGTCGTTAAAACTGAAAAGAATCATTGAATAAAAGGTATCGAAAAATTTAAATAAAAACTGCAGATGAATAAATGTATTAAAAAAATATATTGCAAAAATATCGCATAAACTTTTCCAACTAAAATTATTTTTTTCCTAAAGTGGAGAATTTATTTTGTTTAATTTATTTATAAGAATTCAATTGCCTTCTTTTTCTCCATGATCACAACCTAGGTCAGCAACGGTCAAATATGCATGCCTCCTCACGTGAACAGTTGGTGAAGACACCAATTGCAGATGAACGTGCACTAATGGTGACTCCTCGTCCCCTCAGTTCCAAAAACAAACGTATTAACCCCATATGTCCAGATCGGAAAAGCAATAAACTTGTTTTCATAAGCTAATGTACCTCAAAAGTTAGGATGTTTTTTTTAATATTCGCATTAAATGATGCAATTATTAGTGATTTTTAAAGTAATGTGATGGGAAAACTGTTTCATTCGTTTTAAGCGAAAATTCTTGTTAGCGTTTTCGTCTTAACGAGCTTCTACTCAATTTATTTATTTTTACTTGCTTAACTGCCTAGGACAGGTCTTTTTTTACCTAGTAATATATTTTTGCTTAGTTCAGTTAGCAATAAACCTAATTTACAAACTTATTTCAAAACTATCATTTTTATTTTATATCAAAAGAAACGCGATGACTGAAATGACAATGAATACTCCACTAAAGCAAACCTGAACCTCGTTTCCATTTCAGGGAAATTAAAATTGCTTTCATAAGCCTCCGATTTCCTATTTTAAAATATTTATTTCCTTGACAGTAATAAAGCATAGAAGAAGTTCTTCAAGAAACAATGAGATTTAGAACCAATTTCTGATATTTAACACCTCTAATATTCTAAACAAGGATCAAGAATTAAAAAAGTTTTTCGCGAAACAATGAAATTTTCAGTATTTGATCATTAATATTAGAATGCTATTCTAAAATAAGGAGTCATTTCTTTTTTTTGTAAAGGAGCTTTTACTTTGAAAAGAACTCACTAAAAATGATATTTTATTTTGTAAGTTGATTTTTAAGTTACATTTCCAATCAATAAGCGACTTAATAAGATGTGTTATCAAAATTTAAAAAAAAGCTAACAAAAGATATTTCTAAAAGAACTAAGAAGCAGAATAAATTGTACTCGAAAATAAATACGTTTTTTTTTTTCTTTTTTTTTTAAAGCCGAGGTTTCATTTAAAAGTTAATTTAATTTTTTTTAAATTATATTTCAAAATCAAAATCCGAAATTGAACTTTAACACCTGAAACTACTTATTTTTTCTCTATTTATTATGCTTTTATTAATTTTTAGCTGCACTAAGTTTTACACAAAAAACTATGAATTTATACTTAAAACAAGTTTGAACTAAAATTACAAGTTGAAGTACATCTTTTCCCCACTCGTATGTACCAGTTTATCAAGCATTTTTTTAATGTATTGATCAATAAGGCTTATGCCATAGGGCCCTTTTTTGCGTATTTAACAGTAACATTTTATGTTCATATAGTAGTTTAGGGTTTAGTTTGAAGTTGGTTCGATAAGCCACACCCCAGTACAATAAGATAGCATTTAATGTAATTCTAGGGAAGGCCATGAGGCCTTGGCCTATCCGGGGCTGTAATGCCAGTGAAGAAGAAGAGAAAGATGGTTTTTTGCTAAAACCTGTCCCAAAATTGTGCTGCATGTTTCAAAAAACAAATGAGGTTTATTTACTTCTATCCCCAATGGATTACAGTTTATATAAGCAATAGGGTCGATACATCTGAAGTTCAATATACGAATCAGTCTATCACGAACGATATTCCTATTCCTGTACTGCAGGTATTGGTATTCCATAGTACATGTTATTCCTATTTTATCATCCATTCCCTGAGCCAATATAATCCGACATTCAAATATGGGGAAAAAACGCTATTCTTCGATTTTTATTAATGCATTTCTCTTATTATTTTACTGTTGTATTGGCGATTTAAGAATTAACATTCATTTATACGCATAATTTAGCACCATTTTTCAGAGAGAAAAAAAGGAAAGATACCGCGAACAAATATTCCGTGTACCAAACTTAAATAGTGCCATAAATGCCAGGAAGCATAGTATTAAGCCGCAAAAGCTAAAATGATATCAATTCAATTAAAGCAAAGCCTATCTCGTAATGTGACCCTGACTTTTCCCAGGAATAAAACTATTTAGCTACAGAGTATAAAAACCTAGAGGAAATGAATCCCCGCTGTAGGCATACACTATTTAATGGCAGCGAACACCGAGCTGGCGACATTTGGCGAAAACGAAACAGCAACTGTGCAGTTTTCCTTTTGGGCCATCTCCGAGTCAACTAATCTCCGAAACAGAGGCAAAGTAATCCACTTAAGCTGTGACTCAGTTCCTCTGGCCACCCATTTGGGTATAAAGGAAATCCTCGTCTTCTGGTCACCCACAAAAGAACCAAGAGTGCACGAGATGAGAGAGAGGGACGAACAATCGCATTTTCCGCTCCACGGATCCTTATTTGACTTTTCACTGCATCCATCGGAGCGTGGTTGTTGCATGGACAACACATACATTAAAAGGGAACTTGATGAATGTGTTAAGACGAGGATGTTAAATTTTAAACAAGGAAGAGTCATTTAGCATCATCAAAGGAAGGATGCTTTGGAAACTCTCTTCATTTCTAGCCTCGTATGATATTTCGAGAATTAAAACTAGTTCTATAATACGAAAGTTACGGAACACATTATATATATGGCGTCTAATAAATAAATACAGAAAGTAAAAAAGAAACAAAAAACGAAGAAAAACTAGAAACACTCTTTTTTGCGGATATAATCGTGTGAGCTTAAGAAAAGATTATATCTTTTTACGGATTTTTATTATATATATATATATATATATATATATATATATATATATATAGATCAATAAAAAGAGAAGAAGAAAAAATATTAAAATAAAATAAAATTAAAAAAAAATTATATTAAAAAGCCGGAAAACATTAAAATGAAAAGATATAATCGCTTCATCAGCTCACGCGATTATCTCCGCAAAAAGGAGTGCTTTCTAATATTGTATCAATATAGCCAAAACAAAATATAGCAATATAATAGTGTAAGGAGCATAATTTTCTCCGTTTTTCTCTTTTTTCTTGTTGTCTTTATTATGATATATATATATATATATATATATATATATATATATATATATGTTCATTCACTGCAAGGGGCTAGTGGGGACAATCTTGATATTTTGATAAGTTGCCATTTATTACAACTCAGAATGGTTGATTTGAAGCCAAAATGAAGTTAATTTCAATCTTGGATTAATTTTTTGGAGAATAAACACTTAAATATATTAATTAAGTTACTAATTTGTAATAGAGTAATTTGTAATTTGTTACTAATTTGTAATAGGCAAATCAATACCTTTAAAAACCATTATTCAATTTTGTTCATTTGATAAATATTTGTAATTTTTTGTTCATTTTATTAAAAAAAATTTTAACGTCAATTTTAAATGTTGTGGGTTGAGATGCAGTCCTGGTTGTTCTACCACCGGTCGCTGGCTATATATAAAAAAAGTTCGGTAACTATTTTTTCTTCTTCTTGAAATTAGAGAAATGGTTTTTCTTCAGAAAAAATAAATTACTTTTTATTAGAATAATTATATCCAACATTCCTTCTTAAGAATTAAACATCATGATCACGAAATCTATTAGCAACTTCTATTGTAATAACATAAAATACCTGTTTTTTTTTATTATTTTTAAGAAAAAAATATTGACTCTCGCAAAATTTTTAACTCTTATTAAGAAGTCATTGTTGCCAAGAAGTTTCAATTTATTTATATATATCTAATATCATTGCGATTTAAAAATAAACTAAAGTTGCTAACTTATTAATGAAAAAACCTACTTAAAGCATTTATACACGAAGACATAAATTGTTTGGTGCCGAATCCTACTTATACTTTATAAGAAACTATTGAGGAAAAGTTAAGATCGAGATAGGTAAGAAACAGTATCATTTATAACAGGTTATCACAAAATAAAATGTGTTAATAAAAAAGTAAGGAGAAAATTTGAAAGTTATTTTTGCACCTCACTGTTGATTCTACTGAAGTATTCACTGCGTGTTTATGCAGTGTATACTTTCTGTTATACATTGTATTTTGTTTTTCTTTTGCAGCACTGGTGTACATGGAAAAGTGCACCAGTGCTGCCAATTTACGATATCTATGACCAATAAGTCGAAAGTCATTTAAGATCTCCACTTTAGCCCGTCTACAATATCACCCTCTCTAGCTGTGATAGTTCAGGGGATAGAGTGTTTGCTTTCCAATGAACTGAACCGGGTTCGAATCCCAACGATGGCTGGTCGATACGAAATCTGCTCCCGGTTCACACTGACCACAGCGCTGACGTAACATATCCTTAGTGGTAGACGGATCATAGATTAGAGTCCTCTTGCTATCAAGCTAACCTTGGGAGGTTTTCATGGTTTTCTTCTCCATGTAACGCAAATGCGGGTTAGTTCCTTCAAAAAGTCCTCTACAGGGGCAAATTTTTCGAAAACTTGACTTCCAATACTTTTGTACAAATAAGTTTTTGCCGTTCGTCAAGAGATGGCATTACAAGAAGTTTATGTAGAAAATGACTGGTGTTAAACGTCTTATTGTAAGTTTGTTCATCTGGTAACAACATAACCTTAAAATATTAGTGATTCCGTATTAGCATTACATAATTGCTTTCGTGCAAAAATGTCAAGTTTTGTGCCATTTGCGGAAACTTTTGATTTACTACTATAATTTGAAAAAATCTGCAGCTGAGGCGCATGGATTGCTTGGAGAAGCATATGGTGATGAGAGAAGTTGTCGAGAGTGGTTTTAGAAATGTAAAAACGGTGAGTTTGACGTGGAAGAAAAAGAACGCAGTGGAAAGCCGAAATTCTAAGAAGACAAGGAATTGGAAGAAGATTTGTCCCAAACGTAAGAAGAACTTGCTCTTACATTACAATTGACTCAGCAAGCGATTTCATACCGTTTAAAATCGTTGGGAATGATCCAAAAACAAGGAAGTTTGGTTCCATACGAACTGAACCCTTCCATATGCTAACATATATTATCGCTTGAAACAAGTGCCGTTGATATTGGAGAAATGCAATGTTACTATGGTAGGTTCTTGCTGTTTTCCTCGGCATTAAACGCAGATATGCTAATCATAAGTTTAAATACGAATGAGGGCTTGTCGGAATACTGGGATAAGTTTAATTTTGTCTTCAGCGTCAGTTTCTCAATTATAAGTGCATGAATTAAAACGTTTTTATTCAGTGCCCTTTAAACGAAACTGTTCGTAGATGCGATAATAATAGTCAAACACTATTTTTCTTTAAACGAACATAAATTAATATATAGCAAAACTGACAAAAAAGCCAATATTTACAGAAAAAAAAATTGAAAATATCTCCTTCATTTTGATCAATATAAAACTTAAATTCAATAAAGAAAACTTAAACATCCCGTATATATACCGTGATTTTGATACTATTTATTTCTCTATATAAGCCTCTATGTCAGTAAATTTAATCTGATTTCCCAAAGGAAGGATAAATGTATAGATACATCAAATCTGTTTCAGTATTTTCCCGAATCCGATTAAAATACATTCGAATAAAATTTTAAAAATCTGTTTTGGAAATTAATATCATAGATTAAAATAAATATTTGTATTATTATTTCCTTTAAAATTCATTTTGCTCTTATTATATGTAACTTGTCAATACGCTTAATTCAGTGGTTAATAAAATTCCATATTTTCATCATATTTGTCTTTAATTCAATAAGATTGTAGAAGGTGTATTAAATTTTAATTCCAAAACAAATATAATTTTAAAAAAAAACATCTATCTTTGAATATATTATTTTTTGAGCTCGAAATGTTCAATATAAATATTAAATTTAGTGTTTTTTTATAGGATTTAATTAACATTAACTTCAGTGCTTTTAACATTAATATAATTAATATTATTAATAATAACCATTAAAAACAATCAATAAATAATAAATCGACAAACACCATTATTTTTTTTCCTGATAACAGAAAAAGATTTCCTCGTCTCCTTTGTCAATTAATAATTCCATCATGATTTTTGTCCAATAAGAAAACGCCGATAGCAATGGGAAATATTTTTGGACCATTATATTTTTATGTTATATAGAAAAATGAACATAAATTTTAGTTTTTCTAAAAACCTTTTTATCTTGACTTAAATCATTCTTCCTCTGTAAAATATAATAATCAATGAATATTATGATTCAAAAAATTTAAGATCCATGTTATTAAATATAAATTTGAATTTATAAATAAATTCTTTTCATTACTATTTATAAGGTCATATTTTAATTTTAAAAGGAATCCCACTCATTTCATAGTTTTTATTGCTGAAATTTAAACTAGACTCTTGGAAATAATTTTCGAAAGAATCATGTTTCGAGTATAATTTTAAATTTTATTCAAATAATATTTCGGCGAAGAAAATACTTTTTGTTGCGAAATTTCAAAAACTTATCTTAGAAAACCACTTCTTTTTCCTCATTGAACTTTCGCTTATGATATAAATGCGTCTTTAATTAGGAATAAAACGAAATGTTTTCAGTAGAGAAATTTTTTTTATTTTTATTCTTCTGTCTCTTTGGAATTTAAAAGTTTTGTTCTTCTCTTAAGATCTTTTAGAAACTCGCAAATTTAAAAGAAAATCATCATTTTTCCGAAACGAATTAGAAAACCTGAATCAACCGAGCTTCCTGGAGCGTGGAAACGATTTAAATAAAAGGAAGGAAAAAAACTAAGTACACTCAAAAGATTCGTTCGTAAAAGCTTGCTTTTTTAAAAGAAAATGTATATAATCGATAATAACTTTGAAAACCAAAAAGCTGGAACCAAAAATTCATCGCGTATTGTGTCGAAACTTTCTTGGCAGTTTCGAGAAAAGATTTGCCTGAAAAGTCCGGCTTTCGTTGTTATTTTAGGATTTTTCCTTTTGTTCTGCCTGAATTCTTCTCTTCATTTTTGTTAATTCCTTTCATTGGAGAAGGAATTTTTTAAGACGTGTGTGTTTTAAAAAAAGTTCGATTTTCATTGTCAGAATTTCTAGTTAAAATCACTCATTTAAAGATGAAAAAATATTCATATGTAGCGATACGTTTTAAAGAAGATTATTAGTTTTTTTTTTATCATTGAGTTACCAAATTATTGTGAAAAGTGCTCATTGAACTATATGAAAACAATTTTCTTTTTCGCTATAATATAGGAAAATAATATGGGTAGAACCCGAATTTCGATAATTTGAACCCGATTTAATAATTAAAAAAAAAAAAAAAACATCAAAAATATGCTTTTAAAACGCTTTGTAGTAAAACAAGAATCAATTTCTCTCTTAAAATTTTCTGCTAAATATTATTGTATTAAAACACGAAAAACCGAGAGGTAATTTTCATTGAATTTTGAAATTAATGTTAAATCAGGGCTGATATCAATCCGAAAACAGGTAATAAACGGTTAGTAAAAACATTTCAATTTTTCATTTGCTTAAACTGGATCAAGAAATTCCGAGAATTTGATTTTAAAGATGTTCCACGATCAGGAAAGCTTAAATGGACAGATGATGTCAAAATAGAAGTATTGACTCAGACTCGACTCTAGAGATTGCAGGGACGTTGAAGATGAAAGATGTTACATGACTCTAGAGATTGCAGGGACGTTGAAAATGAAAGATGTTACACGAATCAAGAGATTGCAGGTACGTTGAAGATGAAAGATTTTACACGACTCGAGAGATTGCAGGGACGTTTAAGATGAAAGATGTTACACGAATCAAGAGATTGCAGGAACGTTGAAGATGAAAAATGTTCCACGATCAGACACGACTCGAGAGATTGCAGGGACGTTTAAGATGAAAGATGTTCCACGATCAGACACGACTCGAGATATTGCATGGACGTTGAAGATGAAAGATGTTACACGACTCGAGAGATTTCAGAGACGTTGAAAATGAAAGCTGTTCCACGATCAGACACGACTCGAGAGATTGCAGGGACGTTGAAGATGAAAGATGTTACACGACTCGAGAGATTTCCGAGATTTTGAAAATGAAAGCTGTTCCACGATCAGACACGACTAGAGCGATGGCAGGGATGTTGAAGATGAAAGATGTTACACGACTCGAGAGGTTGCAGGGATATTGAAGATCACTCAAAAAAGAGTCAATCGAAATAAACTGGCTCGAAAGCAAGCTTGAAATTTCAATTCCTCGTGAACTCAAAGAAGTTCATATGACGGCAAGTATAAACATCTGAGATATGCTCATGAAAAGTGAACAAAATGAATCTTTTTTAAAACGAATGATAATTTTTGATGAAAAGTGAATTGTTTACAACAATGTGGGGAGTGAACAGTTTTGGTCGCGAAGATTCATCATCAATAACTTTAAAACCAGATTTTTATCTGAGGCATATTATGCTCTCTGTGGGTTGGGATTGGAAGGGTGTGGTGTTTTTTTATCTCCAGACAAAGAACAGAACAATCAAATCAAATTTCTACTGTATGCAATGGGACAGTGTAAACAAAACAGTCTTCTAGAAACATCCTTAGCTCGTCAATCGTAAAAAAGTAGTGCTCTAATACGACAAGGCGAGACCTTACACCTCTTTGGCATCCCGTCAAAAGTCATTAGAGTTTGGATGGGATGTGTTTCCCCACCCACAATACTTGCCTGACCTTTTGCTGTCGGACCTCCACTTGTTTCTCTCCCTTCTAAACTCATTGCGTGAAGTTTTAAAAAAAGAGGGTAGTGATTAAAAAAATGTAACCTATGCATCTATGCTTTAATTATACTAAATAGGAGAAGGAGTGGTAACATGTTTATTTTTAAACATTTTGTCATTATTATTGCAAGTATTTAAATTTAAAAAAAAAGAAATTTCAGTTTTTTGTTTAATTTTATTGTTAGCGTAATATTTGTAGGCGAAAGTGGAGTGAAACCGGGTAGTGGGGTAAAACCAGGTACATCGATTTGGGCGAAATTAGTTCCATTTTCTAGCGGACAAACTGTGACCACTAGTCAAGCAGGAGAACTTACCATGTTGGCTTATTGTAGTTGATCAATTCATGGCTTCTGTGTAGATAAGTTCGTTTTACTTTGTTAACTCTCTAATAAGAATCTCTTGCTTATTAATTGGTCATTAAATCTATAAAAGTTATTTTTAATCCTGGAATTTTCTTTTACTTGATAGGTTACTAGTGTAGTAATATTAAATCAATGCGTCCCATCGTCAAATGATGGGTGTTGTTGGTTCACCAATACTAAACGTCCTTTGATTATTGACCATCATAGTACTAAAACAACATTTTCCATCATGAAATGAGAGAAGTTGTAACTCCAAGAATTGTAAATATAACCTGTTGGTTGACTATAGTACTAAAACAATATTTTCCATCGTGAAATGAGGAAATTTGTTCGTCAAACAATTTCTAACATAACATGTTGGTTGACTATCATATAGTAAAATATCATCTTCCAACATGAAATGATGGAAGTTTATTGGCCCATCAAAATCCATTACAACATTATAGGAATTGTAGTGGCTGAGTGGCGCAGTTGGTTTGTCGTCGGCCTTCTGAGCCCAAGTCTGCGGGTTCGATCCCTGGCCCAGACACCGGATTTTCGGGATGCAGAAAATCCTCAGCGGCCATGTCGTATGATTATGCGGCATGTAAAAGATCCCTGGAGTGCCTTATTGGCTCTTGGCATTTTCGGCTAAATTAAATTTCTAGAGCACTTTAGCATCCAAATAGAGTCTCGGTGCTGCCATCTAGTGTGGCAGAAACTAGACGTCCAAATTAACATGGCCAACGGTATCTCACCCATTGTGGTGGGCACTGAAAGAGTAGATACCACTTCTTGAGAACGCACTAGGTCTGCTCATCGGGAACACTGATTGTGCAGCTCATTGTAAATAAAAAAAAATTAAAAAAATAAAAATTATAGCAATTGTTAGACGATGGTTACCACCAAATAATTCTGGGCCATCAAGAAACCAAAATAAATCATGAAAATATCTTGATGGTCTTCTCAAGAATTTTGTATTTGGCTTATACAAAGTTTTTGTTTTTATATAGGTATAAAAAATACTCTAACATTTTCTTTTGAAAAAAAAAACTTTAATAAACTCAATATTTATTGTAAAGAGTTTTAGTCGCGCCTTCAGTCGTCTTGGGCCCCAGAACGATTTTCTCGTCTCTTTTCCTTGGCCTCCTTTAAATACGGTCTTGGCTACATCACATGTAAATTATATGCATAATTTTCTTAAATTGTCATATAAAATCTAGAAAAAAATTATTTACAAAAAAAATAGTATACTTATGATTTTTTCGAAAATTATATACTGTATATAACTAAACAAGGAATATCTTGGTTAAATCAGACAGTATCAAAGCCGAACAGTTTAACTCCTAGCCTTCGAACCTTAGCCAAACCCTGTATTACCCCACCTTCCCTTGTATACAAGTTGTCCCGTACCTACTGTTCTTAATATATACAGGGGTCTGTCCAGACATTTTGTGAAAGGTCCGTTTTTGTAAAAATTGTGAAAAAATTACTCGTAGTTTGTGAATATAAAATAAACGTTAAGTCACATTCTTTCAACCAGGATCCGCTTTTGTGAATTTGTGAAAATAGGGTCCGTTATTGCAAAAAAAAATTTTTTTCAAAGAGTTTTTAAATTGTAAAGACATACAAGATTATGCTCAACATTGTAAAATTGTAATAAAAAAAATTAAATTTTAAAAAATAAACAGCAAATGCAGCTACTAAATTAGCGATGCAACATACAAATGTTTGTTATTTAGCCTATACTGCTGAACGCAGAATAGGCTAAATTACAATCTATTCGGACGAATAAAGGAAGAAGTGTCTGCCGAAGACAAAATTTAGTTCGTTTACATCTGTCTTTCTCCCCCCCCCCTTCCTGGAAAGGGTTTATTCGATTAACAAAACAATAATGAAGATAAACAAATTTGTGAAGGGTCCGATTAAAAGATAAATTATTTTGTGAAGGGTCCGTTTTTAAGTTAAAATGTTTTGTGAAGGGTCCGTTTTATGAAAAGATATTTTGTGAAGGGCCCGTTAACGGACCCAAATTTCTTCTAAACATACCCCTGCTACAAGCCCTGCTATAAACATACCCCTGCTATAAACAAAATTGCTAAAATTATTTGAACTGCTTAATTAAAATATATTTAAAACCAGAATTTTTTTAAGTCCTTATCTTACGAACGAAAAAATTACCAAATGAATGGCTTAAATACTGTCTATTTTGCTTTTATTGCCAGAAAATTTTTATTTTTTTTTACCAGAAATGTCTCCACCATACGTTGATTTTTCCAGAATTTTTTTTTCTCTGTGTATATTTACTTTTATCAGTGATAAACTCAAAATTTTGCATTACTTATAGACGAACTCTCCTATTTCAAAAGTAAATCTCGATTCGAATGCTTCATATAAATTTCGCATCAACGTAAATAACACATTTTATCAAAAGCGAAATAAAGTTTCGAAAACAAAATCTACTTTTTAAATACTTTTAGTATTTTACAATATAGAAAGATCAAATGCGCAAACCGATTTAGGAAAAAGAACTTGAGTAAAAAGATGAAACCTATCAAATGTTACTACAAAAAAAAACAAAAACAAAAAATAAGTAAATAAAAGTAAAATAAAGCATTTTTCCTTTCATCTAAGATGTCGTGAAAGAAACTGAAGCGAAAAATAAAAGAAAATTCTGTCATGAAAAATAAATTTCCCCATCCCATTCAGGCAAAAGCCTGAAAAGTCCCCCACATACACCCTTCTCTATCGTCTGAAACAAAGTTCTTTCGGAAAAACATTCGGAAAAAAAAAAAAATTGAAATGCGGATTCGAAAAGTCATGTCCGAGTTACGCAAAATTGGAGTAAATCTACATGAGGACGGAAAATGAAAAATAAATGTTCCGAATATTCTAGAAAAAGAATTGAAAAGTTTCAATTGAAGGGAATGAAATGAAATAAATTTTTGAATCCGATTCCGCAAAGTATGATATCTTGCAAAATAAACAAGGAAAAAAAAATAATAGATCAATAATGTGTTTTTGAATTAGTTTCTGAGCGGTATTACTTTTTCATGCATGCATTAAAATACTTCTCTGGAGGAAAATTTGAACAATATTCTTCAACTAGGAAAACATTCTAAAACACGGGTGGAACATTCTAGAATAATTTCGTTTTGGAGAGAAGAGCACGTTTTAGATACTTTGATATTCAAATTCCATAAATGTATTCCGGTAGGGAACTTACACGAATAAGTTAAATGTAAATATTTTCTGTGTAAACTTGCATGCAAATTGAGAAAAATTCTTTTAACATTCATAACCTGTGATTGATATGGAGATACTAAAGTTTAGACATCGAAGTTTTAAGACGTTAGTGCAAAATATACCATTATCATTTTCCGATTAAATGAAATTTATTTTAAATTAAGACTAAAACTGTTTTACAATCATTAGAATTTTTTAATATATATCTAATCAAAGAAAGAAACTGATTTACACAAATTCAGAAGTAGACAAAATAAGTAAGTAACGTTTAAAATAATAAATCAAAATGCAAAAGCGCTAAAAGCAGCTAAATTTGGAAAGTCAGAAACACAATTTTAGCAGAAAACGAAGAATATTTTAAGATATGCGTGTTAGCAAAACAGCACTTCATCAGGGGACACCCTGCACTGATTGGTCAAATTATTACGTTTAAATTTATTTTTAATAATAAAACAGATTTTCTTTCAGCTATTGGGAGGTTCAAAATTACATTAGAAAGTAATAATTTTCCTTTTAATTACTGTAATTATAATATTTTAATTCGAGGTATTTTAAAGACGTTCAAATATTTCGGCCGATATTGAAGCCCGTATAAATACCATACGGTGAAATTTAGGATTTTTTTGTTCCTAAAGCAAATAGATGTCAGCACTTTTTAGAATTTTTACTGATTGAATGTTTTTTGCTTTATTTTTCAAGATTTTCAAAAAGGGTCAGCACTTGATATATTTATTAAGTTTTCTTAATGATTTGGCAATTTATATTTTATTTTGATTTGGTTATTCTAACTGTAACTTTATCTTTATTTATTTTTCTTTAATGTGGGCGTTTCTTTATTAAATCTCACTCTGTGTACTTTTAAATTGTGTTTGTATGTCATTAATTTTTCATTGCATTTACATTCCAATTTTCATAGTTTTTTCTTATTTGTTTATCCTTTATGGGGCCTCGGAGCACAGTTAGTTTTTGGTATTACCACTGACAACAGAAAGGCTCCTGTGTGTTGGCGGGCAGTGTGTCCCCTGATGAAGTGCTGTTTTGCGAAATATTAAAATATTCCTCGTTTTCTGTTGGATTGTGTTTCTGACTTTCGAAATTTTTTAATATATTATCATCTATATTTTCATCATTTTTAATTTTTCAGTAACTTAAAAAAATAAACTGTTCTTTGTAAATACTTTAACAAATTATAGGAAACTAATCTCTAAGAACACATTGAAATTAATTTAAAAATAAGTAAATTTTTTTACGGAAAAACTATGCTTTTAAAATAGTTGTAACTTTATCAAAATTTCTTTTTCTCTAAATAGTTACCGTTTTTGATAAAAATTTAACTTTTTAAACTTGATATTTTAGGCGATTCTTGAATTATTCTTGCGAGAAATTTATTTAGAGTTATTCAAAGGGCAACTAAATTGTAGCATTTCTTTAAAAAATTTAGCTACGTAACATTTTGCTTGAATTGTTGCTCTTTGAATCATAATAACAACAAAGAAGAGTGACTAAATTAATATATCACTATTTAATTAATATTTTTTGTAATTTTAATAAGTATTATAAATAATTTTTTCCCTAAAAATTATTTTGCAAGAAAGTTATATGAATAAATTAATTTTAATATCATCTGCTGAACTTAAATGTAAATTACGAAAAAACTTTTAAGATACATATTTCGTGATTAATATGGTAAGAGGAAAGTTTAAACATCGAATTTTAAGATAGTAAAATCCAAAAATCCTATTATATATATATATATATATATATATATTGAATTTAATATTTGTTTGTAACTTGTAATTAATAAAGTAATATAAAACTGGCATCGAAGTTTAAGACAGCAATACCAAATATAGCATTATCATTTTCAAATAAATTACATTTCTCTTAAATAATGACCAAATATTTTAACTTTCATTAGAAACTCAAAATTACAAATACTTATGTCAAGGAATATTTTTTTCTGGTAATGCCAATGATATATAGTACGTTCCAATCGAATTTTATTAATGTTTTTTTAAATAGTTTTTGGAAAAACAAATTTTGATTTTAATTCAGTGGTGTAATAATTGAATAACAATAAATGCAGTGAATTAATCAACAAAAACACGGAGTGGGTATTTTATTATTAGGTTATTTAAGCCTTCCATTCTTTTCAATAGATATCAGGCAAGCGATTCATTTGCATAACTTAATAACTGACATCAGCGCCCTCTATCAGTGATGTGGAAATTCAAAAGACTAGGTATAGTTCGTTCATCAGGAGTTGGTCCTTGACTCCACCTCCTCGAACACAGAGCTCATTTCAGTGCGGGAGTAAGAAGAGAAACATCTCCGCGCTTGAAATTGAGACAACCCTCAATGCGAGCCAAACACCAAACAGTTAATTCTTTTTCAGTCACTTACTTCGTTTATCATCTGCTATTATACCTAAATATATATTAAATTTAAAAACTGCTGTTTTCCCAGCAAAATATCTCATAAAAGACAAATTTTTCACTCAAAAGAGAGAAATATCATAAAAAATGGCGCGAAATATCATCAATTTTATGAAATATTTAATGTTAAAAATGCACATTAAGTTAGCAAAATAAATATTTTTGCCGTACGACCGCCAAATAGCAACCTTGTTTAGGAATGATCACATCTTTCTCTCAAAAATAGCGAAAGTGTATCGTCGGATACCACGTGATGAAGGCCGAACCAAGTGCCAACTCCTGGTGAATGAGCTATATGGTTATTAAAATAAATTCTTATATATCATCTTACACCTAAATGTAACAATAGTGTGATACATAATAGTAGTATGAATAGTAAACATAATAGAGATATGTTGATAATTTATATATGTAAAATATATATGTAAAAATATATATAAATAAATATCATTAATAAAACTCTGAACTATGTCTAAATAAAACATTAATACAATTGTGATTCCAGTCTTATAAAACATAGGGTTTGAACTAGAAATAAAGCTAACCAATCACATCACAGTTGAATCTCTTTTATTCATATAATATAATAGACGCGAATAGCATCGCTCATCCAGCTGTTAACAAGACCACATTATTAACTTGTTAATTAAATAACGCAATCGCTCACCAAATTGCTCATTTCTGCGCCAAACAGGAAATTAAAGAGAAGACGAAAAGAAGTAAACCAAAGAAACTAACGTAATTTACTTGTAAAAAAAATAATCATTACTTAGCGAGGAATTGCCTCACATGTTTGTTAATTAGTCACCAAACTTTAATCCCGTTTTATTTTTCCAGGTTTATTTCCTGCGCATTATCCCCAATTTTTGACTCGATTGAATTACTTGTCCCGAAAACTCGTGAAATCTTAACTTACTTAGTTATGTAGACTCTTTTAAAAGTAGAAAGATTTAGGTCTTCAAGAAAAGTGGTCCGTCGCCAAGAAAGTGAAGTTTTCTCTTTAGAATTTTGAAAAATTTCCCTTAAGGGCTTATTTTGGGCCATCATCTTCGTTCTAAGATGTCTGGAGTTAAGGTAATATATGCGTCTTGGCTCACAAATGCACTTTCACGTGCGCTGAGATAAGATCGTAAAGTTCTGGGATCAATATACATTCTCCAAGTTGTTTTCGTGTAATTTCTTAGTTTCCTCTTAAAATCGATATTGTGTATTCTGTTTTCAAAGCTATCTGTTGAGTTGATTCACTTAAATGATTATATCATTCTCTCGCTTGTTTGAGAATCTGTATTCCATTTTCAAAGCTTTGTGTATAGTTGATTCACATAAATAATTATATCATTCTCTCGGTTTTTCGGAAATGTACAGTTGTCCGAGATTCTGTATTGTGTTTTCAAACCTATCTGTTGAGTTGCTTCCCTTAAATATTTATATCATTCTCTCGGTTATTCGGAAATAAACCGTTGTCCGAGATTCTGTATTGTGTTTTCAAACTTCTCTGTTGAGTTGCTTCCCTTAAATATTTATAGAATTCTCTCGGTTATTCGGAAATGAACCGTTGTCCGAGATTCTGTATTGTGTTTTCAAACTTAGCTGTTGAGTTGCTTCCCTTAAATATTTATAGAATTCTCTCGGTTATTCGGAAATGAACCGTTGTCCGAGATTCTGTATTGTGTTTTCAAACTTCTCTGTTGAGTTGCTTCCCTTAAATATTTATAGAATTCTCTCGGTTATTCGGAAATGAACAGTTTTCCGAGATTCTGTATTGTGTTTTCAAACTTAGCTGTTGAGTTGCTTCCCTTAAATATTTATAGAATTCTCTCGGTTAATCGGAAATGAACCGTTGTCCGAGATTCTGTATTGTGTTTTCAAACTTCTCTGTTGAGTTGCTTCCCTTAAATATTTATATAATTCTCTCGGTTATTCGGAAATGAAAAGTTGTCCAAGATTCTGTATTGTGTTTTCAAACTTAGCTGTTGAGTTGCTTCCCTTAAATATTTATATCATTCTTTCGGTTATTCGGAAATGAAAAGTTGTCCGAGATTCTGTATTGTGTTTTCAAACTTAGCTGTTGAGTTGCTTCCCTTAAATATTTATATCATTCTTTCGGTTATTCGGAAATGAACAGTTTTCCGAGATTCTGTATTGTGTTTTCAAACTTAGCTGTTGAGTTGCTTCCCTTAAATATTTATATAATTCTCTCGGTTATTCGGAAATGAAAAGTTGTCCAAGATTCTGTATTGTGTTTTCAAACTTAGCTGTTGAGTTGCTTCCCTTAAATATTTATATAATTCTCTCGGTTATTCGGAAATGAAAAGTTGTCCAAGATTCTGTATTGTGTTTTCAAACTTCTCTGTTGAGTTGCTTCCCTTAAATATTTATATCATTCTTTCGGTTATTCGGAAATGAACAGTTGTCCGAGATTCTGTATTGTGTTTTCAAACCTATCTGTTGAGTTGCTTCCCTTAAATATTTATATCATTCTCTCGGTTATTCGGAAATAAACAGTTGTCCGATATTCTGTATTGTGTTTTCAAACTTAGCTGTTGAGTTGCTTCCCTTAAATATTTATATCATTCTCTCGGTTATTCGGAAATGAACAGTTGTCCAAGATTCTGTATTGTGTTTTCAAACTTCTCTGTTGAGTTGCTTCCCTTAAATATTTATAGAATTCTCTCGGTTATTCGGAAATAAACAGTTGTCCGAGATTCTGTATTGTGTTTTCAAACTTCTCTGTTGAGTTGCTTCCCTTAAATATTTATAGAATTCTCTCGGTTATTCGGAAATGAACCGTTGTCCGAGATTCTGTATTGTGTTTTCAAACTTAGCTGTTGAGTTGCTTCCCTTAAATATTTATAGAATTCTCTCGGTTATTCGGAAATGAACCGTTGTCCGAGATTCTGTATTGTGTTTTCAAACTTCTCTGTTGAGTTGCTTCCCTTAAATATTTATAGAATTCTCTCGGTTATTCGGAAATGAACAGTTTTCCGAGATTCTGTATTGTGTTTTCAAACTTAGCTGTTGAGTTGCTTCCCTTAAATATTTATAGAATTCTCTCGGTTATTCGGAAATGAACCGTTGTCCGAGATTCTGTATTGTGTTTTCAAACTTCTCTGTTGAGTTGCTTCCCTTAAATATTTATATAATTCTCTCGGTTATTCGGAAATGAAAAGTTGTCCCAGATTCTGTATTGTGTTTTCAAACTTAGCTGTTGAGTTGCTTCCCTTAAATATTTATATCATTCTTTCGGTTATTCGGAAATGAAAAGTTGTCCGAGATTCTGTATTGTGTTTTCAAACTTAGCTGTTGAGTTGCTTCCCTTAAATATTTATATCATTCTTTCGGTTATTCGGAAATGAACAGTTTTCCGAGATTCTGTATTGTGTTTTCAAACTTAGCTGTTGAGTTGCTTCCCTTAAATATTTATATAATTCTCTCGGTTATTCGGAAATGAAAAGTTGTCCAAGATTCTGTATTGTGTTTACAAACTTAGCTGTTGAGTTGCTTCCTTTAAATATTTATATAATTCTTTCGGTTATTCGGAAATGAACAGTTGTCCGAGATTCTGTATTGTGTTTTCAAACCTATCTGTTGAGTTGCTTCCCTTAAATATTTATATCATTCTCTCGGTTATTCGGAAATAAACAGTTGTCCGATATTCTGTATTGTGTTTTCAAACTTAGCTGTTGAGTTGCTTCCCTTAAATATTTATATCATTCTCTCGGTTATTCGGAAATGAACAGTTGTCCAAGATTCTGTATTGTGTTTTCAAACTTCTCTGTTGAGTTGCTTCCCTTAAATATTTATAGAATTCTCTCGGTTATTCGGAAATAAACCGTTGTCCGAGATTCTGTATTGTGTTTTCAAACTTCTCTGTTGAGTTGCTTCCCTTAAATATTTATAGAATTCTCTCGGTTATTCGGAAATGAACCGTTGTCCGAAATTCTGTATTGTGTTTTCAAACTTAGCTGTTGAGTTGCTTCCCTTAAATATTTATAGAATTCTCTCGGTTATTCGGAAATGAACCGTTGTCCGAGATTCTGTATTGTGTTTTCAAACTTCTCTGTTGAGTTGCTTCCCTTAAATATTTATAGAATTCTCTCGGTTATTCGGAAATGAACAGTTTTCCGAGATTCTGTATTGTGTTTTCAAACTTAGCTGTTGAGTTGCTTCCCTTAAATATTTATAGAATTCTCTCGGTTATTTGGAAATGAACCGTTGTCCGAGATTCTGTATTGTGTTTTCAAACTTCTCTGTTGAGTTGCTTCCCTTAAATATTTATATAATTCTCTCGGTTATTCGGAAATGAAAAGTTGTCCAAGATTCTGTATTGTGTTTTCAAACTTAGCTGTTGAGTTGCTTCCCTTAAATATTTATATCATTCTTTCGGTTATTCGGAAATGAAAAGTTGTCCGAGATTCTGTATTGTGTTTTCAAACTTAGCTGTTGAGTTGCTTCCCTTAAATATTTATATCATTCTTTCGGTTATTCGGAAATGAACAGTTTTCCGAGATTCTGTATTGTGTTTTCAAACTTAGCTGTTGAGTTGCTTCCCTTAAATATTTATATAATTCTCTCGGTTATTCGGAAATGAAAAGTTGTCCAAGATTCTGTATTGTGTTTTCAAACTTAGCTGTTGAGTTGCTTCCCTTAAATATTTATATAATTCTCTCGGTTATTCGGAAATGAAAAGTTGTCTAAGATTCTGTATTGTGTTTTCAAACTTCTCTGTTGAGTTGCTTCCCTTAAATATTTATATCATTCTTTCGGTTATTCGGAAATGAACAGTTGTCCGAGATTCTGTATTGTGTTTTCAAACCTATCTGTTGAGTTGCTTCCCTTAAATAATTATATCAATCTCTCGGTTATTCGGAAATGAACAGTTGTTCCAGAATCTGTATTGTGTTTTGAAACCTATCTTTTGAGTTGCTTCCCTTAAATAATTATATCATTCTCTCGGTTATTCGGAAATGTACAGTTGTCCGAGATTCTGTAATTTGCTTAAAAGTACCAGCACTTTGGGTGCATCATCCATAAAATCCCTTTTAGTGTAAAATTCAATTTACCGTAAAATTCATTTCTACCCTTAAATATTATGCTGCAATTTTTACAGTAATATTTTTTATTCGTGTGATTCAGCGATTTTACGGTAATTAATATTTTTAAAATTACAGTAAATTTAGTTTAAAAATTTCACACAACAACAATAAATACAATCTTAGCACATTTAGGGGGGTGTTGATCTATATTTTAGTTCAAATTAATATGGGGATCCATCATATGGGAAAAATATGAATGATAATATCATGCTTCGTTAACTCTATTACAACACGAAATATTTAAATTTAAGTGGACACATGGTTCAGGTCTTTTTCAGCAGAGTTTCATCTAATTAAGGTTCAACAGTTTAAGAGACAGCCTTAACCCTGTCCCACCCCCGAAGGGGGCATCCAGGTAATACTAGGTGACTATCGTTGGTAGAATCCTCAAATTAGTCGGCGGAGCCGGTGGTGTATGGGCACGCGAGAGTCCATGGCCCCGAGTGACGCACGCGGTAATAGCAACACTACTCGTCGATGGACAGAGGATGCCGGACGGAACAAAACCCAAGTCGGTGCGGCGGTGCCAATCTCAGCTGCAGACGACTCACTAGGAGTGTGGCACCGACAGACAACCGCCACACCGCGACCCCTCGAGGCATCCTCTGACTGGAAGGTTCTTAAAACCACTTTGAACTTTATTTAAAATACAAACTGAAATGGGCCACCAATTCGGTGGTCTTACAAAAATTGAAATATCAAATATTATACAGAGAATTAGCACCCTTTGAAGGGGTGGGGGACGTCATAGATCGGCTTACAAAACATGGGACTAATACTTAATCTTTTTGAAGACTGGTTATCGCTTGTTGGTTCGAGGGGCAATTTCTTTTATGCGCTGGATGGTTTAAGTTGAGCTTTGAACCGACTTTTCGATTCGCTGCTTCACAGTTTACGCACTTGCTCTGTTTTTGCAGTTACTCATTTTGTGCCCTTCCTCGCCGCAATTAGCGCAGCTTTCTTTATTTGTGCAATCACGTGCCATGTTACCGAAGATGTTGCACCTATAGCACCTTAAAGGTCGTAAGTACTCTTTAAGTGGTTCAACAGTTTTAAGAAATTCCAGATCAAATCGCGGTATAAAGCACTTTCCGTGCATCATCCGTAAAATCAATTTTATCATAAAACTTTTACCGTAAAACATTATACCAAATTTTTTACAGCAATATTTATTTAATAAGAGTGATTCAGCGGTTTTATGGTAATTATTACTGTAAAAATTACGGTCGTTACGTCAAATTGTTCCGTAGCATGTTCCGTTAAAAATGAATTTTACGATAAAAAGACGAGCATCCCGAGTGCCGGTACTTTTTATCGTAATTTGTAATTTTTTACAATGAAGGTACCAATATTATGTTCCACGTTTAACTGAATTTTCCGAATAATGATTTACGTCAAAGTGATCAAGTTGGGAGAAAATGTTTTATTTTATATTCATAATTTAGGAAAGAATGATAATTATTTAAAATGAATAAAAAAAGCGGAAAATTATTTTAGTCCTTTAAGCAAGTTTTCAGGAAAAAACACAGCTGATATTTATGAATGATTATTTAGTTCGTTTATTTTGTATTATTATAGCATATAAAATGATTTAGTTCGTAAATGTAATAAAAATGATTAATGTTTTCTAAAAAAAGGTTTTTTTTGTTACAATTATTGAAAAAAAAAGGAAGGGTATCAGAGTTGCTAGATTTACAATAATTTAAAAATAAAAACAGTACGTTTTCGCTCTTAATACGGAACTGATAAGCAAAGATGAAAAAATATTTTTGGAGTCACTACATTTGTATAGATCAACATTAACTCACCAGTGACAAGTAATCTCGTATGAGATCTTTCCTCTCCTAAACTGTTATTAGTCAAACATACATAATGACCACTGTCCGCAACGGTTGCTTGTTGGATTATCAAAGTTCCTTCCAGCTGAGATATTCGATGAGTGGAAAAAATGGGTCTCAACTGACCATTCTCTTGGACAAACCACCTGTAGGTAGGAAGAGGAAAACCATGAGCAAAGCAGGGAAGTGCTATTAAATCGCCTCTTCTTCCATATACTTGCATTTTTACATCAGCCATTCGGGGACGAGAAGTACCTCTAGGTTCTAAAAGAAGAAATAAATAATAACAATTAGCTTAATGTTGTTTTTCACGAACAAAAAATAAAATTATAAAAAAAGATTCTATTTCTCATTCATTGTAAAAGTACAAGCTAAGTCTATTGATTTTCATTTAATAATATCTATCTAATTGACTTATCTACCCAAGTCAAAAATTATTGATGGTTTTCCATTGATGGACCAACATAATCTTGATGGTAACCATCAATAATTCCATCACGAATCATTATATTTTTTGATAGTAATCAACATAAGTAACCATCACCTTAATGAAGGAATTCGGACTGATTTATGATGGTCCAACATAAGAATAGCTACTTGTTTTGATGGTTTGTTCATGTTAAACCATCAGAAATTTCCATCATAGTTTCTTAGAAATCAAATGTTGGAAATATGATGAGCCACCGTCATCCCAATGTAGGAATTCGGACTGATTTATGATGGTCCAACATAAGAATAGCAACTTGTTTTGATGGTTTGTTCATGTTAAACCATCAGAAATTTCCATAGTTTCTTAGAAATCAAATGTTGGAAAGATGATGAGCCACCGTCATCCCAATGTAGGAATTCGGACTGATTTATGATGGTCCAACATAAAAAAAAAAATTTTTTTTTTGATGGTATATTCCAGAAAACCAACAAGAATTTCCATTAAAACCCTCATGGAAATGTATAGTTGAAACCATCATGGATTGTTCTTCTTTGAGAATCAAACTTCTGTTGATGGTTAACCATCATAGTATTAAAGTAGCATTTTCCATCATGGAATGATGGAAGTTTGTTGGCATATCGAAAACCATGAATGCATTATGGAAAATGTTGCATGAGGGTGAACACTGAAACCAACATCAATATGATTTGATGGGACCATCAAGAACTTTGACTTGGGGAATACCTTCTAAAAATATTATATGATTTAAATATACTTTTCCTAAATATAATATATTATTGTTACAATTCAAAGTAATCCCCACCTGCCGTAATTCACTTCTTTTTAGTTTCCAAAGTTCAAAAATTAATATTTAATGCATGGTTGGAATTTTATTTTGAAGAAACCTATTTCTTCCAGATCAAAGAAAGAAACTGGATAAAATTCAATCAACTAGACGAAATAGAAGAAATTGAAAATGACCAATGCAATCATTTAACAATTTTCATTCAATTCATTTATTATAAGAACAGCTTAAATTTTGAATAAATTAAATTTAATTTAATATCAGAAAGTTTATAATTTCTTACAAATCAAGTTTTTTACTTAAAAAAAAAAAAAAAAAAAATTGGTTTAGTGGCCATACTTAACCGTATTTCGTGATAAGACTTATCGAGAAATTATAAAAAGTAGTAGCGTATATTTTAGGCATGTATCTTGTTTATTTAGTATTATTATTAAAATTTAAATTAAATGTCTTACAGCTATGTATATACAGCCCCTGGCCAAATTATTAGACGCACTACGAGATTCTGTGTAAAATCTTAATTATCAGTATATGTATACTATACAGCTTTATTGTTTTTCAGGCTACTGAAACCGGTTTGCACTTGTTTACGTGCATGTATCAATTGGTTAACATTGTAATGCAAGACGTTAAAAATAATTATAAATACGAAGTATATAAGAAATCTCACGAATAATAACCCATTACATGTATGTTTATATATAAAAGTATTGGATACAAACTCGTGCAAAATATGTAGTAATCAAAACACTACAGAGCGTCTAATAATTTGGGCTAATTATTATAATATACTAATATAATACCTGATATAATAAATATTCTATATTTATATATTATATTGTCTAATTTATCCAATTGTCGAATTTATATATCGTCGAATTTAAAAAATTGATACACTAACGTAAACAAGTGCAAACCGTTTTCAGTCACGTAAAAGCAATAAAGCTGTATAGTATCACCTGATCATTAAGATTTTACATTGAATCTTATACAGCGTCTAATAATTTGGCCAGGGACTGTAGTTTAAAAATTAGATTTCATATTACACTTATTCATGTAAAATACAAAAATACCGTTAAAAATATTTTTCTATTTTTCTCTCTCTTGCGGGAAAGTTTTTTCCGGGGCGGAAGTAACTTGCTACCTCTGTTAAGTGCTTTTTCGGAACACTCTTTAATTCTGACATTCAGTCTTCTTCAATCAGTAAATTTTTCAATTTAGAAAACAAAATGTATTGAATATATTTGTCAAAAAAGTTTACTGAATGAATAATCTAAAAAACTTCCGGAACAAAAGAAAAAAAATACTAAATGAACAAGATTAAATTTGTCGAAGCCCTTAAATTCACACTAGTCTCAGAATAAGAGATGATATTTCACTTCTAACTATTATATAAAAACTATTTCTGATATCTTAGTAGCTGAATAGAGAGACACATTTTGGCATGTTATTAAATGTGTATGTTATTTACGTACTATTATTTTCTTGTTATTAGATCAGTCCTGGAACTTAATAGTCTCAATTTGCAAGTTGTTATTTTTTCTTCGTTATTTCTTAATTTATTCGCTCATGAGGCAAGTATGTCGTAATTAAATTTTTTGTCCTTTCGTTTGTCGTAAAAAAATATTACGTTATACATTAAGTAATAAGTTTTATGGAAAGACATTTCAAAAGTGTGACTTTAAACAAACTAAACACGTGATTTAAGATAACTTTGTATCTGAATTGCTAATTTTGAGACGTGTCCTCACGTGTCACGTTAATCATTGAGCTTAACGAATATAAATAGTCAAGTCTCAAAGAACGTGCTTATTTATTTTATGATTAAATAGAGGTGTGAGCTAGCATATATCACTGATATTATCTTTTTAATACTTGATTAAACAAGACCGTCTAAAATTTAAATTATATAAATGCCTAATGCTAAACCGATGAGAAAAATCTATTTTCGAAACGTCTTTCTCGAGTAAACTAGTATTTATGAATGATTTTTAGAATCGGGGATTCAAATTTCAAGATCCTAAAAGAAACGGTTCTGATGTTATAAAATGAGGAGATACACACAGACAAAATCTTAAATCTTTACAAATGTCAAGAAAATCTAAAATTAATTTATTATTTTAGATTTTTTTGACATTAAACATTTGCTTCATGTTTAAGGTTATTAAACCGTCGCTTTTCTTCAGCAAAAGTGCTCCTCAAAAACACCCTAAAAATTAATACTCTTAACTTTTTAAATAAATTTAAATCGAATTGAAGCATGTTTTTTTATAATATTAATTTAAAAGAAATGCGTATAAAATGCAGTAAGTTACATTCATGAGATTGGAAAGTATATTATTGTAATAAAACTGACTAACTAAGCCTAAGTATATATATATATGATGTATTTGTTTTAAGTTCTCAATGCATATTAAATTAACCGTTTTGGTAAAAATATACTTGAGAGTGCCCCTTGGCGCGAAATTGGCGACTTACGTTTGGCGCCATTCCTGTTTGCACGGAACACCGTGGTAACAGCAGTGGCGGCCGAAACATAATGATATTTCAATAAAACAATGGAAATTTCAACTAAACATCGGCCAAAATTTTATAAAATTGCAATGATCTCAATATAAGCAAAATTAATAAACCCAATAAAATGCATTTTGAATCGAAACAAAAATTAATGGAGTTAGCACAGAAAAAAAAAAAAAAAAAAAAAAAAAAAACCAATGCACTTCTTCATTAAGCTAGAATATCATCAGATAAAGGTGCACAGAATTCTCTAATAGCAGTTAGATACTGTCTAAATTCATCATGAATGGAATCTGTGTACCTCCATCACCACATAAATTCGGCGAAATACGAATCGAAAATGGCGTCTGTTGTACCGGACTGGCTGTGACTTTTTTTACTAAAGTCTCTTTTTATGACTGCCCACATACCTTCGATCTTGTTGACCACAAGTAAAAGAAACCTTACCCGCTGGTATCCAACGTCGAACTAACGGACCTCTGAAATTACATATACCGTTGAACGTTTGAAAATAACTCGAAAATCTAAGCCAATCAGAATCACGATTGGGTTTCAACATCGCCCAGCTTAGCGATCAACCTCTATCACAACTTGGCGAGAATCAAGGGGCACCCTCAAATATAGTCTACCCATCGTTTTTATCGTAACTGATCGTATTGCTCGTTAAAAATTGCATTCTTATTCCCATTTTCTCATCATTAATCTCTATCCCAGATTACAATTATGCTATTTTCACCTAAATTTTATAAAAATTAAACAAAGAAAAATAAATAGAATATGAAAACTCCTAACGCCTTAGCTAACGTGCTAATTTAATAAGTTATGTGCTAATTTAATAATTAATAAGTTAATCAACAAAACTGGGTTAGTTGAAATACGTGACAATTAATCTAAGAAATCAATTTAATATATATAATATTTCGTTTGCCTACGTGCCACATCAAAAGCTTTCATCCTCAATGTTTCCAATCACTTGAATTTATTTCGTGGGTCAAAACATGAAAAGTTCTTTCACAAGTAATAAAACATAAACAATACCATTTCCTTATCCACAAAACACAAAAGTTAAGCCTAACTCACACACCGTGTTCTTTTACGTGCGATTAGACCAAATGCTCTCGCAAACGATATTTGTTATCGTCTGCTGTTTTACGATACGTGCGTAGATCGAACGATTGAATCCACCGGCCTAACTTCAGGGAATTGAAAAGCTAGGGAAAAAGAAAGTAAAAATACTTCAGAAAGGGAAAAACAGACCAACTGTTTTCGAGCTCCATATTTTCCCGCTACCTCCGGTCATTACATTGTAATGGAACAACAGTAACCATCGCAACAGTTACATTTATTACGAGAAGAGGGTTATTCGGCAAATTTCCAGCAGTTCTTTTTCGAATATAAGCTAATGTGACATGAAACATGGCTGTCTTTTGAGTATTCGAATGGTAACGATTTTTTTTTTCTCCCCTCGAGTTTTAATGCTTCTGTCAAGTAAAATGATGGGTTTGAATTGCGTTGAAATGTACCGGCGAAAGCATAGAACACTAAAAGTGACGGAAACGATGTTACTGAAAATATATTACTATTTAGAATAAAAATGTGTTATGCATTTTTATTACAATAATTTACTTTACAATCTCACGAATGTAGCTTGCAGCACATTTTGTATGCATTTTTTAAAATTTATATCATAAAAAAACACTTCACAATAAAGACAAAAAGAATTTAAAAAAAAGAGAGATTACCGAAAAAAAAAAAGGAAAATATAATAAATTTTATATACTGAGCATAATCTGCAAGTACATAGAACTCATGAAATAAGTAAAAAATATAGAGAAAACATGCAAAAAAATATAAAGATTTCTTAAACAAAACGAAGAAAAAAATATAAAAATAAAATATTTTTTAAAAATATAAGATTTGAAAAATAAAAAATTAAAAAGCCGGAAAACAAAATAAGGAAAAGATATAATATCGTCATCAGCTCACACGATTATATCCGCTAAAAAGAGTGCTTCCTAATATTGTATTAATATAGCTCAAGCAAAATATATCAATACAATAGCGTGAGTGCATCAAAAAATTTGAAACGAAAATAGAACAAATTGAGCAAAAAATGCAAAATAAAACTTATCAAGCAAAAAAAAAAATAAATAAATAAAAATATAAATAAAATGCAAGAAATAACATAAAATGTAATATATAAAGCGAGTCGTGAATTCATCTGAATTTCCACTTACCAGAATCTTTCAAAAATGACTTAAAATGGTTTCCAAATAATATGAAAATATTTTCTGAAATAGTAAAATATTTTCCAAATACTTAAAATAGTTTACCAAATTACAAAATAAGAAAATATAGAAACGTAAATAGAGGATGAGAGTATCATTTTATGCCGCGTTCTTAGTGAAGTACAGAAGGGTGTTTGATTTGTTATTTTAGTTATCTTGAATTGGCTCGAAACTGGATGTGAAGAAGATAATAATACTATACTGGACAATCCAAAATTTGTAATTAATAAGGTGGAAATTTAATTATAACATTGATGCTCTTAAAGATGTTCTAAATATTTAATGAAAAAAATCCAAAATTGTACAATTTTGTTAAATAGTATTTATCCCAGCGATGGCTGTTCGATACGAATCCTGCATCCGGTTTGCACCGACCACAGTGCTGACGTAAAATATCATTAGTGGTAGACGAATCATGGGTTAGAGTCCCCTTAAAGTCAGGCTATCCGTGGGAGGTTTTCGTGGTTTTTTCTCTGCATGTAACGCAAATGAGGGTTAGTTCTATAAAAAAAAAGTCATCCACGAAGACAAAACTTTCTCTCAATACTTGATCCGGGAGTTCCCTTGTCTTCTGGATTAGGTTCAAGGCTATGGGCTATGGGGAATATTAGTTGTCGTAAACCCAAAAAATTGGGTCAGCTGTACAACGACAGTTATTAAATAAAATAAAATAAAAACAATCCGAGACCGAATTACATGTGGATGAATGTCATTTAGTAACTACAGTAGTAAAATATAGTTTAAAATTGAAGAGCCCATTACTATTAGTCACCTGAGAGTAATTAAAAAAAATTGAAACTAAATCAAACTAGACTTTAAAAGCAATTTCTATAATATTGGTAAACGGTTTGAGAGAGAAATTTCTGTAGTTATTATTATTATTATTTCTCTTTTGAAAAAGAAAATTAATAAATTAATAAAAACCATTAGATGCTGAATATTATTAAACTAGAAAGAAAATATTAAATCAAAAAGAATAAAAATAAGTATTGGCTGGAGCAAAAATTTTCCAAATAATAAAGTCGAAAGTATAAAAAAAGCTAAACAAAAAATGAAAGATAATTGTATATAAGTGCATATCACTTTTTTAAATAATATACTACACACTTAAAGAAAGAAATAATCTAAAAGAATGTGTAAATTGAAAGATACGTTTAAATACTTAATTATAATTATACAGTCCCTTTCCAAGTTATTAAACACACTATAAGATTCTATGTAAAAACTTAATTATCAAGTGATACTAAACAGTTTTATTTTTTTTTACGCGGCTGAAACCAGTTTGCACTTCATTACAATTGGTTTATTATCAATTGGTTAACATTGTAATGCAATACGTAAAAAACAAATACAAATAGGAAGTATATAAAAATTCTCCGGAATAAAAACCCATTACACGTGTGTTTAAATAAAAAAGTATTGCATATTAACTCCTTCAAAACATGTAATTATTAAAACACTACAGTGCGTCTAATAATTTGGTCTAATTATCATAATATACTAATGCAATACTTGATAGTATAATTTTCCTATATGTATATAATATTTCGTCTAATTGTTTTTAATAACCGTCGTTGAACAGCCGACCCAAATTTTGGGTTTACGACTGCTAATGTTCGACTCCGTAACCGTTTAATTTTGAACCCAATCCAGAAGACAAGGGAACTCGATCAACTATTGGGAGAAATTTGCCTTCGTGGAGGACTTTTTGGTGGAACTAACCCGTATTTGCGTTACATGGAAAGGAAGACTACGAGAACCTCCCACGGTTAGCCTGACGGCAAGGGGGTTCATGATCCGTCTCATTGGAAGGCGAATGCTCTATTTTCTGAGCCATCGCGGCTCCATATCGTCTAATTTATTGAATCGTCGAATTTATATTATATATCGTCTAATTTAACCAATTGATACACGAACGTAAACATGTACAATCCGGTTTCAGCCGCGTAAAAACAATATAGTTGTATAGTATCACCTGATAATTAAGATTTTACATAGAATCTTATAGTGAGTCTAATATAATTTGCCATACATTTTGTGAACAAAACTTTAATACGATTCCTGCATTTTCTGCATAAACACAAGAAGTGAAATATGTTCTTTTAACAGAAAAAGTGTGAGTTAAAAATTCACTTCATAATAAACAAAAACGTCCGGAGTTCTCATGATCCTTCAGTAAGAAAGCCGGGACAATTAAAGTTTAAAGCCAGAGGATATTAATTATGGAAAATTACTTTGTAGATCATTCTAGTCGGAGGAGTTGGCTCTAATCCAAACATTAATCAAGGATTAATTATTTGTGGACCATGGTTGCAGAACATATTCATCTCTGCACTCATATAATTAAATTCAGGGACACTGTATCAACTCTGAAGGAGGACAACTATTAAGCCAAAAGAAATATCTCGGGCGAATTTATTATGGTGTATTCTTGCTATATATAGCAGATCTTAAATAGCAATAGTAGTCATATGCTAATTTATTTACACGAAACCATGGTAGATAAATTATGCTGGAGTGGTCGGTGAAAGTTTTTTTTTTTTTTTTTTTTTAAACAAAATATAGAGAGTAAATGAAAATGATTTGTATTTTTCCGTGTAAAATTACACTCTTTAAAATGATGTAAAAATTGTACAGCATACAATTCAAAACTTTTTTGACTACTATTAAATAAAATAATTGCATGGAATTACCTTTAGCTAAACAAATTTCATAGTTGTGTGCAAAAATATTTCTTCGTTTGTAAAGTTCCCGAGATATTGCGAAATAAGCAAAAAGTAAAATTAACAATAAGGGTTCCAAAAGTAGAACTGCGCTCTTGACCATATTTCCCTGATTGCGGCCACTTCTTACATTTCGGGGATCATAAATTCAAATTCATCGAAACAAAGCCATGCTTATTCAGAAAAAGTGCTTTTTTGTGTACGATTTCGTATTATAAAATAACGACTGCATTTATAAATTAGCATATTTGAGATCGCCCCCTCAAACCATTAAAAACGAGTCCTAGAAAGTGAAGATCTGATCATTTAGGTAAAAAGTTATTCAGCGTGGTCCGTTTTTTTTTTTTTTTTTTTTAATGCACTGTACATTTCAGATAATTTTTATGAGGTATAAATATATCTAGCTGTGTGTTTCTTCGCGTTGAGCTACAATATCAGAAGGTGATAATGTGGTTTTATATAGCAATATATTTAATTTGCAGCAAATTTAAACAAAATTATGGTTCAAAGATAACTTTAATTTAAACAATATAGAATTTGGTAATGGCTGACAATTATAAAAACATGTATTTTCTCAGTTGGGATAGTTTAGTTGTAGTTGATTTATATTAAGTTTAGAGAAATAAAATCAACAATATGCTCTGTGTAATACATTGTTGACAATAATGGGAAAGTCCATGATCTGACTCGACAACAAAATCAAAAAAATTTCCACATATAGCAGCATGTGTGCTAATTTGAACGACGGAGAATTAAATGAAGTAGCATTCTTTAACTAGTTGTAGTTCACTCCTTAATTCCGAGATCGAAAATCAACATTGTGCCCTGAGTAATGCATAGTATTGATTGGATCGTACCAAATTTCACTATATACGACAGTTTTGAGGAAAGTTCACGACCTCTTATTGCTTGGACAGTGCCAAATTGCATTGTATATGACCGTTTTAAGGAAAATCCATGACCTGACTCGCCAATAAAATCAAAAAATTTCCACATATAGCAGCGTGTGTGCTAATTTGAACGGAGAATTAAATGAAGTAGCATTCTTTAACTAGTCGTAGTTCACTCCTTAATTCTAAGATCGAAAATCAACATTGTGCCCTGAGTAATGCATAGTATTGATTGGATCGTACCAAATCTCACTATATACGATAGTTTTGAGGAAAGTCCACGACCTCTTATTGCTTGGACAGTGCCAAATTGCATTGTATATGACCGTTTTAAGAAAAATCCATGACCTGACTCGCCAATAAAATCAAACAATTTCCACATATAGCAGCGTGTGTGCTAATTTGAACGGAAAATTAAATGAAGTAGCATTCTTTAACTAGTCGTAGTTCACTCCTTAATTCTAAGATCGAAAATCAACATTGTGCCCTGAGTAATGCATAGTATTGATTGGATCGTACCAAATCTCACTATATACGATAGTTTTGAGGAAAGTCCACGACCTCTTATTGCTTGGACAGTGCCAAATTGCATTGTATATGACCGTTTTAAGGAAAATCCATGACCTGACTCGCCAATAAAATCAAAAAATTTCCACATATAGCAGCGTGTGTGCTAATTTGAACGGAGAATTAAATGAAGTAGCATTCTTTAACTAGTCGTAGTTCACTCCTTAATTCTAAGATCGAAAATCAACATTGCGCCCTGAGTAATGCATAGTATTGATTGGATCGTACCAAATCTCACTATATACGATAGTTTTGAGGAAAGTCCACGACCTCTTATTGCTTGGACAGTGCCAAATTGCATTGTATATGACCGTTTTAAGAAAAATCCATGACCTGACTCGCCAATAAAATCAAAAAATTTCCACATATAGCAGCGTGTGTGCTAATTTGAACGGAAAATTAAATGAAGTAGCATTCTTTAACTAGTCGTAGTTCACTTCTTAATTCTAAGATCGAAAATCAACATTGTGCCCTGAGTAATGCATAGTATTGATTGGATCGTACCAAATCTCACTATATACGATAGTTTTGAGGAAAGTCCACGACCTCTTATTGCTTGGACAGTGCCAAATTGCATTGTATATGACCGTTTTAAGGAAAATCCATGACCTGACTCGCCAATAAAATCAAAAAATTTCCACATATAGCAGCGTGTGTGCTAATTTGAACGGAGGATTAAATGAAGTAGCATTCTTTAACTAGTCGTAGTTCACTCCTTAATTCTAAGATCGAAAATCAACATTGTGCCCTGAGTAATGCATAGTATTGATTGGATCGTACCAAATCTCTCTATATACGATAGTTTTGAGGAAAGTCCACGACCTCTTATTGCTTGGACAGTGCCAAATTGCATTGTATATGACCGTTTTAAGGAAAATCCATGACCTGACTCGACAATAAAATCAAAAAATTTCCACATATAGCAGCGTGTGTGCTAATTTGAACGGAGAATTAAATGAAGTAGCATTCTTTAACTAGTCGTAGTTCACTCCTTAATTCTAAGATCGAAAATCAACATTGTGCCCTGAATAATGCATAGTATTGATTGGATCGTACCAAATCTCACTATATAGGACAGTTTTGAGAAAAGTCCACGACCTCTTATTGCTTGGACAGGGCCAAATTGCATTGTACATGACCGTTTTAAGGAAAATCCATGACCTGACTCGCCAATAAAATCAAAAAATTTCCACATATAGCAGCGTGTGTGCTAATTTGAACGGAGAATTAAATGAAGTAGCATTCTTTAACTAGTCGTAGTTCACTCCTTAATTCTAAGATCGAAAATCAACATTGTGCCCTGAGTAATGCATAGTATTGATTGGATCGTACCAAATCTCACTATATACGATAGTTTTGAGGAAAGTCCACGACCTCTTATTGCTTGGACAGTGCCAAATTGCATTGTATATGACCGTTTTAAGGAAAATCCATGACCTGACTCGCCAATAAAATCAAAAAATTTCCACATATAGCAGCGTGTGTGCTAATTTGAACGGAGGATTAAATGAAGTAGCATTTTTTAACTAGTCGTAGTTCACTCCTTAATTCTAAGATCGAAAATCAACATTGTGCCCTGAGTAATGCATAGTATTGATTGGATCGTACCAAATCTCACTATATACGACAGTTTTGAGAAAAGTCCACGACCTCTTATTGCTTGGACAGGGCCAAATTTCATTGTATATGACCGTTTTAAGGAAAATCCATGACCTGACTCGCCAATAAAATCAAAAAATTTCCACATATAGCAGCGTGTGTGCTAATTTGAACGGAGAATTAAATGAAGTAGCATTCTTTAACTAGTCGTAGTTCACTCCTTAATTCTAAGATCGAAAATCAACATTGTGCCCTGAGTAATGCATAGTATTGATTGGATCGTACCAAATCTCACTATATACGATAGTTTTGAGGAAAGTCCACGACCTCTTATTGCTTGGACAGTGCCAAATTGCATTGTATATGACCGTTTTAAGGAAAATCCATGACCTGACTCGCCAATAAAATCAAAAAATTTCCACATATAGCAGCGTGTGTGCTAATTTGAACGGAGGATTAAATGAAGTAGCATTCTTTAACTAGTCGTAGTTCACTCCTTAATTCTAAGATCGAAAATCAACATTGTGCCCTGAGTAATGCATAGTATTGATTGGATCGTACCAAATCTCTCTATATACGATAGTTTTGAGGAAAGTCCACGACCTCTTATTGCTTGGACTGCCAAATTGCATTGTATATGACCGTTTTAAGGAAAATCCATGACCTGACTCGACAATAAAATCAAAAAATTTCCACATATAGCAGCGTGTGTGCTAATCTGAACGGAGAATTAAATGAAGTAGCATTCTTTAACTAGTCGTAGTTCATTCCTTAATTCCGAGATCGAAAATCAACATTGTGCCCTGAGTAAACTGCGCTATTTTAATTGGACGGTACCCAAAACAAAACCTACTTATCTCCGCGTAATCTTAAATTGTATCTGTCAGTTTTAATGAAAATGCATCGTGTTTATCTGAAGTCCAATTACTAGAATTAATGGCGAGCGACAGTGAAATTACTTTTCTTTAACCCATTCCTTGGAACAATTATTAAATTGAACGATTTGCCCCAATGAGGCGAGCGATGCGTGAAAGGGTGATTTTGAGGAAGAGTAATGTTACATTAATTAGGGAGAAACGGTGTAAACTTTAGTATGAGATAGCCGTTAATATAGTGTTCAGCATAAATCAGGGGACGCAACCTGATATGCCTAAAGACGGTGCTTTTCATAAGGAAAACGGGATAATTTATTACAAAATGAGATAATATGCCTGAAGAAAACGTCTATATGAAGGGCTGTCCTTCTTTATCAGCAAGAGGAGTGATCGATTAGTTGGAAAATAGCCAATAAGAATGAAGAAAAAGATAGATAAATATGAGGTTCAGTCTTTTAAAAGATTTTAAGGAGTCCCAGATACGTCCATAAACGGATGTAGCAGAATTGTTTCAAATTGTTCGTAAAGAGTCTAGCGTACATATTTTTTAATGGAGTAAATTGTTTTATTTGTTCAGGTTTTTTTAAAGATTTTTTATGAAATTTTAAGAAATTCATAAACAAATGGATAGATTTTAATGCGAAATTGTTTTGAACTGTTCTTAGAGAGAATCACATAAATAATTCATATATGACGGACTTCTCTTGTTTAGTCTTAAAAAAAGATTACTAGATTTTTAGATTCTTAAATGGTTTCATAAACAAATGGAACATAATCGTTTTGAACTGCTCTTTTAAAGAGTTGAACAATGCGCCCGAGAAAAAAAAACGAACCATTCTGAATAACTTTTGATCTAATGGTCGAATTTTCACGTTCTAGGGCTCAACTTTAATAGCTCGAGGGGATGACCTCCTCAAATATGCTAATTAATAAATGCAAACGATATTTTAAGTTACGAAATCAGACACAAAAACGTACTTTCTCAGAATAAACATACCTTTTTTCTCCACGGATATCTGACCCCCAAAATATACAGGCTAGCATTTATCTGGGAAATATGGTCTCAATAGTTTGGTAAGGACAGCGCTTCTAAGTTTTGATCCCCTATTTCAATTTTATTTTTTGCGTATTTCGTTAGATCTGGAGAACTTCTTTAAGCGAATTGATTTTTTTTGTTTTTTGGTCCAAAGATTCGTTATCCAAAGATACTTTTATGTAAAAAATAACTCTTAGTAAATATTTATTATTTTTTATTACGTTATTTAAGAATGGTTAAGACGGTCTGAATTGTAAGGTATAAAATTTTTCGCATCATTTCAAAGAACACAATTGTATAACGCAAAATACAAAATTTGAGCGAAATCGGTCGAATAGTTCCTGAGAAATTGAATTTTAAAAAAAGTCATATACTTAAAATTCGAATTATGAATTATGGATGGATTTATAAACACAGAGATATATAGTTTGTCTAAAGTAAAAACCCCCCAGCCATTCGTCTGAACCCTTGGCGGTGACTATGGTAACGAGATATAACTATTTTAAGTAGGGGGGGGGACTGTTTAGGACAGATTTTGGCTAGAGTCGGCGAGAGAAAGGGAATATTTTTTTAGGTCTGTTGTGTTAGTGCTAGAGTGAAGCTACTCTCCCTGAAATGCGCTATTCTTGTTTCCATAGCAGCAGCCGGCCTCAGGCTTTGTGTTGGGAGAAGTTCTTACCGTAGACAAACTATATGTTAATGGAAAAAGTTTGGGATTGCTCTTAAAAAGTTTCACAATAACATTTATATAAGAGAATAATGCTTTATCTGTCCAATCTTTTGATAGATTTTTGTGAATCTCAGACAAATTCATCACTAAAATGTATAATGGAGCAGAATTATTTTGAACTGTTCTTAATGAATTTAACATTCATAATTTAAGTAAGAAGGAACTATTTAATTATCCTTTCTTATAAGAGATATTTTGAATCATTGGTAGATTCATAAACAAATGGAGATATTGTAATAGCTATTTATTTTGAGTTATTTTTTAAGAGTTACAAATACATGATTTATTCAGGAAAATTTAATTTTTTTTCAAATTTAAATTGTTTCATAAGAATGGAATTATATTTGGATAAACGGATATATTGGAAATTTATAATTCTGTGCAAAATATTTTAAAGTCGTATAAACAGTTCCAAAAATATGAAGCTGAAAGTTAAATTAAAACTTCTCAAATTTTTAAAACAGTTCTAACTTTCTACTGCGGTGATTAAATCATTCTTTACTGAACTATCGGAATCTTACTTTCCTAAGTGTGGTCAACCCTCATATTTTAAAACTGTAAATCCACCAAAACGAAAGTATGTTTTTTCTCAGAGAAAGTACATTTATGTATCTACAACTTATATGTTTATTTTTATACTATAACTTCTGTATCGATAACTTATTATATCATCTGCACAAATGTTTTAGCATATTTAAAGTTAGTCCCTTAAACGATTAAAAGATTGCATTTTAGATCGCGAAAATCCATTTACACGATAAAAAGTTATTTAAGTGTTCCATTTTTCTTATTTTGCAAACAAAAAAATCTATTTTGATTAGAAGATGCATTTTGATACCTTTGTGCTTGAAGGCAAGCAACTACCGAAACTGACGGTGATTGAATTTGAAAGTTAAATATCGATAATTTATGAAACATATATATTGATACATCGATGCCAATTACTTAACTTTACGGTATGGATATTTCTGACAAAAAAAAAAAAAAAAAAAAAAACCTTAATTCTGGTAATAAAAACCAAAAACTATCCATTTGGTAATTTTTCCGTTCATATGGTAACGGTTTACCGGAAATTCTGATTTTCAAAACGATAGCTTTTATTACCACACATTTAGTAAAAAATAAAAAATTGAAATATAAATTTAACCGAATAAATAGTTTTAATGAACTGCTCTAAGGTATCATAATAAAATTAGCAAATTTTGCCACATATCATAAAAAAATATTTTATCAATAATTTCACCAGATTTGTTGACAAAGCGCTTTGGAAAAAATTACAGAGTTTTTTTTTTTAATATTCCTTTAGAGCCAGAAGCACGGTAAATTTTACCATATTCTGGAAACTTTGACTATATTTTTTTTTCTCGGTGTAGGCATTCAAAATTTTTAAGAAACTTAATGATATATGAAACTTATATCGTTAAAATTACATTTCTACGGCAATTTTAGTAACAGAGTCTCTAATACGTATTTTTTTTAACCCACAGACGGTTCTGCACGTAAAAAGTCGTAATTTAACCTGTAGTCTTCTCCACATAGCAAAACCGGTTTTCCCATGTTATTAGATAGGGAAATAGCGTATAGGGGAGAAACATTCTCCCAATTTTGCCCTTTTGTTAAACCGCCAGTGGGTCCTGATATACATCGTCTAACTGAACTGGTTTTTATAGATTTTTATCCTCTTGCTTTTTTTTTAAAAAAACTCAACAGTGATTCCAGGATTCGAATACCTTTTTAATTTTTAACTTAGATTACAGATAATTTAAGATCCCTTTTGGTGTTAGTTTTGAACTAAACTTTCTAAAAAATCATTAATAGAGGGATTATCTTATTATCGAGGGATATTTATAGAGAGATTCTCTTACTAGAGAGGGATAAAAATTATTCATAGAGTAATTCTATTATAATAGAGAATAAATATTATTGATAGTGGGATTCTCTTATTATAAAGGGATAAAAAAAACTATTTCTAGTGGGATTCTCTTATGATAGAGGGATAAAAATTATTTATAGAGGGATTCTCTTATTATAAAGGGATAAAAAATTATTTATAGCGGGATTTTCTTATTACAGAGGAATAAAAATTCTTTATAGCTGGATTCTCTTATTATAAAGCGATAAATAATTATTAATAGTGGGATTCTCTTATTACAGAGGAATAAAAATTATTTACAGCGGGATTCTCTTATTATAGAGGGATAAAAATTATTTATAGAGGGATTCTCTTATTACAGAGGGATAAAAATAATTTATAGAGGGATTCTCTTATTATAGAGGGATAAAAATTATTTATAGAGGGATTCTCTTATTATAGAGGGATAAAAATTATTTATAGAGGGATTCTCTGGTTATAAAGGGATAAAAATTATTTATACAGGGATTCTCTGGTTATAAAGGGATAAAAATATTCATACAGGGATAATTCTTACGTTCCAAAGCAAAAATCAAGCCTACTTAGGATAAGGAGGCATTGAATATTTTGTTAATATATTTATCATTCTTTCATCGATCGCAATGTGAACGGAAGTCTAGCTACATAAACTGAAAAATATAAAAACGAAATGTAGGAGCATTTGAAAAAACTTGAAAGGGAAAAAAAAACGAACTTTTGACACAATTCCCTTTCGTTCTTTTTCCTTAGACGAACAGCTATGGCAGTCCCTATTTTCTTTCCCTAGTCTGTCATTTCTTTTTGAGTTGAACGGGCTATTTTGGGGTATCCAGACTGAAGATACGGCTATACCATAGGCTCGCGTATTAGAGTTCTCACCATTGCGTTCTTCCATATTTGACTTTTAAAGTCAGTTCTTTTGGGGGGAAAAGAAAAGCAATAAAAAATTGCAACTATCTTATATAAAAAATATATATATATATCATGCCGTTATGGGATTTGTAGGAGAACATTAAGCAATAAAACTCCATAAAAAGGAGGGTGTTCCCGATCTATAAATACAACTTATCTTGGGTGTGAGATTGATACCAAAAACTTAAAAGGAATAAAATATCATCTACTTATTTTAATAGAGTCAAGTGAAAAAAAAAGTTTTTTTTTTTTCCGAAATTTTTTGCCTTTTTATACATCTCAATTCTTTAATATTGTTATTAAAATAAACATGAATTTTTAGTTCTATCGTTTTAATGGATATCTTTTATTCTTCTATTTTATCGTTTTAATGGAATTATCGTTTTCTATCGCTTAAATAATCTGAATGAAACGTTTAAAATATTTATTTTAGATAATCATTTTTATATTACGCCATCTAAACAATCTATTTTAAATCTAAAAACGCATTAATATAATGCTTTTTTAGAGGAAAAATAAATAAAAATGAATTTCTGAAAAACTTCACATTTAAAAAAATTTAATACAATTAAATGATTTAAAAACAGGTAATTTTCTAAAAACAGATGCCTCACGCGATAAGTTACGGTATTGCATAACTTAAAATGATTTTCTTAAACAAGTTTTAAAACTGATGACAAGATTCAAAATTTTTTTTTTCTTTCTTAAATGTGAGATTTAAGATCTTCACAGATAATTTTATTTCTTTTTCATAAAAAATCTGAATTTTTAAATTTATTTCTTTTATTTTTGTCATTAATTTATTATCAACGCAATCCCAAACGTTTTCCATCAACAGTGTATTTGAAGTAACTCCTGTAAAAAAAAATCACATGACATAAGTTCGAGTGGTCTGGGTACCTTGGTGGCCATGTTTTGAAAGGTAAATTACTTGTCATTTGCGCATTTGACACTGTTTATGAGCTACTGACACCAAAAACACTGTAAGAATTTTGTAAACATATTTGAACTGCACTATAAACCCTTGGAAACGTGAAACTGAGAAATATGTATAACGAACTTAATTATAAACCTTTGGAAGCGTGAAACTAAGAAATATGTATAACGAACTTAATTACTAACCTTTGGAAGCGTGAAACTAAGAAACATGAACAACGAACTTGATTATAGACCTTTGGAAGCGTGAAACTAAGAAATATGTATAACGAACTTAATTACAAACCTTTGGAAGCGTGAAACTAAGAAATATGAACAACGAACTTGATTATAAACCTTTGGAAGCGTGAAACTAAAAAATATGTATAACGAACTTAATTACAAACCTTTGGAAGCGTGAAACTAAGAAACATGAACAACGAACTTGATTATAAACCTTTGGAAGCGTGAAACTAAGAAATATGTATAACGAACTTAATTACAAACCTTTGGAAGCGTGAAACTAAGAAATATGTATAACGAACTTAATTATAAACCTTTGGAAGCGTGTAAACAAGAAACATGAACAACGAACTTGATTATAAACCTTTGGAAGCGTGAAACTAAGAAATATGTATAACGAACTTGATTATAAACCTTTGGAAGCGTGAAACTAAGAAATATGTATAACGAACTTGATTATAAACTTTTGGAAGCGTGAAACTAAGAAATATGTATAACGAACTTGATTATAAACCTTTGGAAGCGTGAAACTAAGAAATATGTATAACGAACTTAATTATAAACCTTTGGAAGCGTGTAACCAAGAAACATGAACAACGAACTTAATTATAAACCTTTGGAAGCGTGAAACTAAGAAATATGTATAACGAACTTAATTACAAACCTTTGGAAGCGTGAAACTAAGAAATATGTGTAACGAACTTAATTATAAACCTTTGGAAGCGTGTAACCAAGAAACATGAACAACGAACTTGATTATAAACCTTTGGAAACGTGAAACTAAGAAATATGTATAACGAACTTGATTATAAACTTTTGGAAGCGTGAAACTAAGAAATATGTATAACGAACTTGATTATAAACCTTTGGAAGCGTGAAACTAAGAAATATGTATAACGAACTTAATTATAAACCTTTGGAAGCGTGTAACCAAGAAACATGAACAACGAACTTGATTATAAACCTTTGGAAACGTGAAACTAAGCAATATGTATAACGAACTTGATTATAAACTTTTGGAAGCGTGAAACTAAGAAATTTGTATAACGAACTTGATTATAAACCTTTGGAAGCGTGAAACTAAGAAATATGTATAACGAACTTGATTATAAACCTTTGGAAGCGTGAACCTTTGGAAGCATGAAACTAAGAAATATGTATAGCGAACTTGATTATAAACCTTTGAAAACGTGAAACTAAGAAATATGTATAACGAACTTGATTATAAACCTTTGGAAGCATGAAACTAAGAAATATGTATAGCGAACTTTTTATAAACCTTTGGAAGCGTAAAACTAAGAAACATGAACAACGGACTTGATTATAAACCTTTGGAAGCATGAAACTAAGGAATATGTATAACGACCTTGATTATAAACCTTTGGAAGCGTAAAACTAAGAAACATGAACAACGAACTTGATTACAGATTATATTTTGTCATGTAAGAAATGGCTTTGTAACTAATTGGTATAACTTTCTTCAATTTTGCTCACCATTTAATGTAATATGTGTTATTGCTTCGAAAATATAAATATTTCAAATCCGATGTCCGAAAATGTGTACAGCTGGGGGACGGGCGTCGATCTTAACATTCAAAATAGTCTTTTTTGGAGGAATGTTTGAAAAATAAATTTTTCGCATACATTTAGCCTCAGAAATTGTTGCACATTAAATTATTTTTAAATGCTTTTCTTTTCTTTAATCATTTTAAAGATGATATACATAATGTTTGAAAGTTCTGTTTATTCAAAAACCGAGTTCATAGCATGTTCTTTAATTAATTTTCCTTTGGTAAATTCAGGTAAGTTCCAAATATAAGATAAATGCCATGTTAAGGCTACGCCAACAAAATAATGTTTCTATAGTTGCATAAAACCACGCGTTTATTTTCTTTATTGTTGTGCTTTTAAAACGCGTTGTTTTTAAAGTCACTAAATAGTTCGTAATCAACGAAAATTTAAATTAAGAAAAATTAAGTAATGGATTCAAGAGAACAATGAGTGTAGAAAATTACCATGGTTAAGGTTAGTGGTTAATTTAGACTGCGAATGTAAACATGATATCGTATGATACTGTCTATTGCTAATCTTTATTTAGAAGAATTAATTTCTAAAAAAGTGATTTGCTCATTCTTATAACATAAATTCATTGAGAAGGAACGGAAATAATGATATATAAAGAAATTGGAGCTAATTAAGCTTTATTATTGTGTGATATATGATTTTAAATTTTGTGAATCATCTCGTAGTCTTGATTAATAGTTACTTTTAGTTACTTTTTTTATTGTTTTAAGAATTAGTTACTTTAAAATTTTTTTTATAAATGGGTAATAAGGGTTGCTATTAAATGCTGCTTTGGATATATATCCTCTCTATCTACACGGAGATTAAAATTCAGGTGAAATTACCGTATTGCATTGTAACATTTCTGGTAAAAAAAACTTAATTCTAGCTAATAAAACCAAAAGATATCGTATTTAAACCATTCATTTGGTAAGTTTTCCGTTCATATAATAACGGTTTACCGGAAATTTTATTTTACAAAATTATAGTTTTTGTTACCACATATTTAGAAAAAAATACGAAACTGAAATGTAGATTTAGCCAAATAAATGGTTTTTGTGCCACGCTTTAAGGTATAATGATAAATTAATAAACTTTTACACAATTACCAAATTTTATCACTTTTCATCGAACCATCTTTTAATGTTTATTATAACAAAATCATTGACAGAAAGCTTAAATAAAAATTTCCAAACCTTTTGGTGTTCGCATATAATCAGGAACACAGTAAATTGTACAATATTCTGATAGTTTTAACCATACTTTTTTCGCAGTGTAGAATAACATAGGAATATAAATTTTTTAAAAAATGGTGCACTAAAGTTGTCTATAAAATGTTCCTTATTAATATTTAATATTTTTACACCATTTAATATTAAAAATTCAAACACTCCTCGATTTTTTCTTCTTCTTTCATTATCACTAAAGGGTAAGAAAAATATTCCATGAAGTACTTGGAAGGTCTCCAACAGTTTGAACTTATTCGACAAAAGAAATATGATTGATTGCCTCCGGCTGTTTTAAGAAGTACGTTAATTTGAACTTTTGTAGAACGATAACAAAAATGTTTTAAAAAATAATAACTTAGAAGAACTTTGAAGAATATTGATAGTTAAGCAATAAGAATAAAAAGAAATAGAATGATAATTTAATTTAACGATCACTGACTGTATAAGGGAATGTTAAAATAAAAATCAGATAATCATGAGTTTAGTTTTAATTAAAAAAAATAGCTTGTATAACATCAACTTTGATAGATTTTTTTTATTTTGATAAGCACGTGCATTAATAAAATAAAAAGTCTATAGATATTTTTAATTTAAATGAATTTTAATTCTGACGTAACATCAATAAAACCATGAAAGCAAAACTATACGGATTTTTAAACATTTACTACTAGCATTAGTAAAAAACTATAGGGGAATTTTTTTTTTTTAACAAGACATGGGAGTTCGGCTTTTCGTATGGTAATAGGCATTGGAGAGTGCCGGACACTGGAAATTCTTCACGTGTTAAAAGGAATGAAGGAAATATTGTGGTGTCAACACTAGGACTCGAACTCCAGTTCAGCCGGTCATGAGATAAGCCCGCTCAGCTATGTACGCAATTGCAAAGAACTAAGTAGTTTCATTAGGTAGTTCTAGTGGGTGCGATAAAATTATGGTTGTTTAACCGTATTAAGTGAAAACAGTTAATAAACAGTTTTTCACAGTACTCAACAGTTTGATTACCATTTTATTTATGGTTATTTGACTGTTTTGATTAAATATAGTTAAATAACCATTCAATAAATGGTTATTTAACCATTTTTTCCGAGAAATTTCTAAAAGTGTACGTAGCAAATTTTAATGCGTAGGCTACGCAAAAGAGTTTTCAAAATAAATAAATAAATACGCTTTTCCATTGTTGAGTAATACTTCAAAGGATGAAATTGAATGCCGTAGTATATTCGGAACTCTGACAAAGACAGTTGAAAATTTTCACGAGAAAGTTCGCATGAGCCGCGCTGTCTCAAGTGTCAGAGGTTCAAATCCCAGAGATGGTTGGTCGATATATATTATTCTCCCTTTTTAGCACAAACACAATGCTTAGGTAAAATGTCCTTAGTAGTACACTTAGCATCGGTTAGAGTACTATTGCCTCCGGGCTGACAGTAAGAGGTTTTAGTGATTTTCTCTCTCCATGTAACGCCAATGCGGGGTTGTTTCAACACAAAGTATTCCAAGAATGTTTGTTTGTACCAATACTAGATCCAAGAGCTCCCGTCTCCTCTGAATTAGGTTTAGAACTACGATGTTACGGAGATGAACCTTGATAGGTGTAAAGAAAAATGGTCAGTTTGTAGAATGGTGGTTAATACCGAAAATGAAATAAAATAATACGTATGTGAGAGCTAAGTTTCCAAGTAACTAATTTGCTGAACAACATGCGTATAACCCTACGCTGAAGATTTCGTAAATCAATAAAAAAAAAAATTTTGCTTAAAAACCTGTGTTTTTTATCAATTTAATTCTCGCGTGAAAGTCGTAATTTTTTGTACTTTTTGTAGTAAAATAAAAACAGTTCTTACTCAATAAACGGAGAAAAAAATTCTCTTAAAATTACCGTAAAAATATCGCAATGGTATTTTGAATAAAAAAAAAAAAAATTCTGGTATTGAAAACCAAAATAAACGGTATTTTACCATTCATTTGGTAATTTTTCCGTGTTACGGTTAATTTACCAAACGAATGGTAAATTACCATCCATTTGGTATTTTATCATTTAATGGTTTACCCAGAAATCTGGTTTTTCAAAAATATAGCTCTTTTTATAACACATTTATTAAAAAATACAAAAACGAAAAGTAAATTTCATCAAATGAATGGTTTTTATGCCCTGCTAAAATATTATGAAAAATTTACCAAATTTTATTATATTTAATAAATTTTATTACACATCATTCAATTACAGTCCCTGGCTAGATTATTAGACGAACAATAAGATTCTATGTAAAATCGTAATTATCATGTGATACCATACAGCTATATTGTTTTAACGCGGTTAAAACCGGTTTGCACTTGCTTACGTTTGTGTATCAATTGCTAGATTATTAGACGAACAATAAGATTCTATGTAAAATCGTAATTATCATGTGATACCATACAGCTATATTGCTTTTACGCGGTTGAAACCGGTTTGCACTTGCTTACGTTTGTGTATCAATTGCTAGATTATTAGACGAACAATAAGATTCTATGTAAAATCGTAATTATCATGTGATACCATACAGCTATATTGTTTTTACGCGGTTGAAACCGGTTTGCACTTGCTTACGTTTGTGTATCAATTGCTAGATTATTAGACGAACAATAAGATTCTATGTAAAATCGTAATTATCATGTGATACCATACAGCTATATTGCTTTTACGCGGTTGAAACCGGTTTGCACTTGCTTACGTTTGTGTATCAATTGCTAGATTATTAGACGAACAATAAGATTCTATGTAAAATCGTAATTATCATGTGATACCATACAGCTATATTGTTTTTACGCGGTTGAAACCGGTTTGCACTTGCTTACGTTTGTGTATCAATTGGTGAACATTGTAATGCAATATGTTAAAATTAAATACAAATAGGAAGTATTTAAAATCTCCTGAATAAAAACCCATCACATGCATGTTGAAATATAAAAGTATTGCAGATAAACTCGTTCAAAACATGTCATAATTAAAAAACTACGGTGCATCTAATAATTTGGTCAAATTATTATAATAAACTAATATAATACCTGATGTAATAAATATTCCATATTTATATAATATATCGTTTAATTTATTCAATAGTCGAATTTATGTAATATATCGTCTCATTTAACCAATTGAAAAACGAACGTAAACAATTGCAAACCGGTTCCAGTCACGTAAAAACAATAAAGCTGTATAGTATTACCTGACAATTAAGATTTTACATAGAATCTTATAGAGCGTCTAATAATTTGGAAAAAGACTGTATATTTTATTGTTAATTTAACCAAAATCAATACAAAAAGCTTTGGTAAAATTATTGAGCGTTTTGCTATTTCCATAGAACCAGAAATGCGGTAAATTTTCCCATATTCTGGTAGTTTCGACCATACTTTTTTCTCCGCGAATAAAAACAAATCATAGCAAAAACAATTAATTTAATTTGCTTCCATACAATTTCCATTTTTTTAAACAAATAAATAAAAAATAAAGAGGAAATATTTCCTAGATGAAAAAATAGCGAATATTTTTTCCCTTCTCGTTACTGATTTGTTTGGGTACAAACAAAATTGAATTCCTGGGATATACTATTTATTTTATTTTGATTTGTTGCAGCAATGATACAACTTGATTTCCCTCCCATATTCTTTGTGATGGAGTTATTAAAATTGTATTTACTCATGAGATCTGTGTGCTCTCTTACGGATAAGTAATCTTTCTCGGAACAGTCAATTTTAGTTTTTGGTATTGAAATCCGATATGAAAAGAGGGGGATTGCAGACAATAACTAAAGAGAGAAGACGGAAAAAAAAAACTCTTCAACATTGAAATTATTTTTAGCTTTAAATAAGCATTTTATGTTTTCCCTGAAGAAATATTAGAAATCAGATATGAGGGGAATTAAATAGAATGTACAAAAATTTTGTTGCAATACTTATAAATATATAAGTGCACAAGACGAAACGATATTTAATTAGTGAAATAGTATCCATATAATTATTTTTACATTGATTCTTTTTCGTGTTTGCAACGATGGAATATAGCTACTATCTACACTTACTGGAAAATTTATTAGACGCCCAATAAGATTCTATGTAAAATCTTAATTATCAGGTGATACTATACAGCTTTATTGTCTTTACGAGATTGAAACCAGTTTGCACTTGTTTACGTTCGTGTATCAATTGGTTAAATAAGAAAATATATAATATAAATTCGACGATTCAATAAATTAAACGATATATTATATAAATATAGAATATTTATTATATCAGGTATTATATGAGTATATTATAATAATTAGACCAAATTGTTAGACGCACTGTAGTGTTTTAATAATTGCATGTTTTGCACGAGTTTATATACAATACTTTTATATTTAAACATACATGTAATGAGCTTTCAATCAGGTAATTTTTTATATACTTCCTATTTGTATTTATTTTTAACGTATTGCATTACAATGTTAAACAATTGATTCAAGAACGTAAACAAAGTAAAGAAGAGTAAACCGGTTACAGAAGAGTAAAAACAATAAAGCTGTATAGTATCACCTGATAATTAAGATTTTACATAGAATCTTATTGTGCGTCTAATATTTTGGCCAGATACTGTAGAACACTCTAATCTCTATTAGATAAGGAAAGTTTAAATAGTTTTCTAACCACAGCGAGTAGAATTTATCGCAAAAAAATATTTGACGTTAATTAAAATTCTGAGTGCTTCAAATTAAGCTAGAATACTGGTACTTTAAGTGGAGATCTATACTGGACAACAATAAGAATTCACTCGTTTTTTAAAAATTTATTCAAACAGAATTTCTCGCAATATTGTCAGAAGCTCCATGACGCAGAATTTTTGATAAACATGTTTTTCATACTTCTTGCCTTATTTTGTATTAATTTAGCTCAATATAAGTGAAGGAATAAAATAAGTAAATAAGTGATAATAAATAAGTAATATTATATTTAGCATTTTAATAATTTATAGTTATGAAATAAAGCATGAAACACCGGTGTCTTTTTCTGCGTAAAAGGCAAAATGTTATCTGATCTAATGTGATGAAATTTTTTACATAAGTTATTGTTGGTTATAATTTAATAGGTTAGGTTCTTTTTGGTGTACAGAATAGACGCTTCAAGGTAACCTGATTTTCCCACTCTTCACACTTTCCCTCCGCTGTCGTCATGAATATGACAGATCTTGCTTTTTCCAAACGCCAGTATATTCCAACTTTTAACTGGAAGGGGTAGTATTGGAAAAACAATCATGACATCGAAACCACGGCAACACAAAGGGAAAAATATGGGGAATGGGAAAATTACGCAAAGATCATGGTCGAAAAAAGCTTATTTCAGACCATTACACTAAAATAATGTTTAGTTTTGAGGATTAGTTGTACCAGGAAATATTGCTTTTAAAGATTGTAAGTCAAAAGTTATTTTACAAGGTGCTAGATTTTTCAACAAAAAATAAGCATTTTCATGTACTTTTTAAGCACTCAAAAAATATTTTTTATCATTTTCCACAAATAAAATCATAATTAGGATCTGTGCAGTAGTCAAAATTATTTTTTTCTATCGTTTAAAGTTCTTAATTTATAAACATAAAATCAATAAAGACATTTCAAACATTTTTCAAAACTTTACATAATCATGATAAAATAACTAGTTTCTGACAAATATTGCAGAGAAAAATGTGCCTATCATGCATTTTTTGTAATTTAGAACGACAATCGACAAGGAAAAGGAAAAAAAAAATCATTTTAAGAGATAGAAAATTAAGCACTTTTTACAAACTCCGAATTAAAAAAAGCACCTTCAAGGGCTTTTACAAAACGTAAATTAAAAACAAGCACCTTTAAGCACTTTCTAAAAACGCTACGCACCCTGTTTTATATTACTCTCTCAAATTATCTGTAAATGACATTTTGACATTTTACGGCAATGGATTTTTAAAATTAGGTTACCTTCAGAAAATTATGTTTTTATATATTAAAATCTTTACTTAATTACATCTAAATAATACATTTATTACATTAAATGAAGTATATTTTTCAAGTTACCAATACAAAGAAAAACAACTTGGAAGCTACTAATAAAGAAAATAAACTGGCGATAATATAAAGCTTTATATTATAAGCATCAGTTTTTTTTTTTAAATCTTACATTAGCTCATGATATAATAATTTAACAAAAAAATTAATGCAAAGAATGGTTTTAGAAAAAAAAATATGATGCCAAATATTTGATTATTCTAATTTGATTTAGAAATATACTTAGATGCTTGCTCTTGCCATGCTCTTATAAATCTCGAGTGATTATTTTATTATTCATTTCGACGGCAATATTAAACAGTACTTTATGAAAAAAGGCTCACAATTTTTAATTTTCATAATTAAACTCCGCATCGCATCACAATATTTTAAGGATGAAAGAAATTAATTTATCAAATTAAGATAAAAACCAAATATTATTTTTAAAAAAAATAGAGATGATGAATATTAAATTTACTACAATGCTATTTTCTGTGCCTTTTCGTTTGAAGAAAAATAATCTTTTAATTCAATTATTCAATTAATACTTTGAACTTCAACCAATATTTTAAAATTTTTTATTCATCTCATTTATATACATCCCATGGAAGTCATTTTGACTGCTTTTTAATTTCAAATAGAAAATTAGAAAAACAATGATGCAATTAGAAAAACAATGATGACACAATTTCTTAGAATTTTGTGACTTTTTTGTACAACATATAATTTTTTTCTTATTAATATTTACTAATAGCTTGTAATATAACTGTAAATAATATAAAAAATATTAAAAATAAATTTTAAACAAATTTTCTTACACATTAGTTATTATTTCACAAGCCAGTCATTTTGATTGCTTTTGGGCTATATAGGTATTTCAGTCTTTCTAGCGTTAAATCAATTTATATTTCAGTAAAAAATTATGGTCATTTAATTTTGGGCAAATGCTTTTTCGAATAATAATTTCTTCAAATTTATTCTTGTAGTTTGACACAATTGTAAAATGACATTTCTACTTCTCCAATTGTTTTTAAAACAAAAGTCTTTTTGTATTTAAAGGTTTTATTTGAAAAAAGTGTCAAACTTTTGGTACAATTCAAAAATAAAATAAAATAACTTCAGCAATTATCGAGGAAGGAAAGAATGTGCTATTTAAAGAAATATATAATGTATCGATAAATAAAAACAGCTGCTTCGAAAAATCATGTGATTAAAATATTATATTTTACTTCAAACGCATTTCAGTGGTTTAAATGCTTAGTACTTAAGAGTTCCACCTTTTACACGTAAACACTCATTAACTAACAAAGCATTCCATAGTCTGTCTACGGTAAGAACTCCCCCCGCCACAAAGTCTGAGGCCATCTGCTGCTATGGAAACAAGAATATATACATTTCAGGGAGGGTAGCTTCTCTTAACTTAAAGGCTAACACAATAGACCGAAGAAAAATATTCCCTTTTTTTCGCTGACCCCACACACCTACTTGAAATAATTATATCTCTTACCATAGTCATCGCCATTGGTCCAGACGGATGGCTAGGGGAGTTTTTGCTCAAAACAAGCTATACGTAATCTAATATGATTTGTTTTTCAAGCTAAGTTTTCACTTTCTATCCGATTAGCCTTGTTAGAAATGGGCTCTACTGTATGGAAGCATTAGAGAGATTTCGCACTTCCATACTCTCCCGTACGCAAGATTACAGCAACTACGCATGCTCGCATTTGCGCATCTTTACGTTATGTTAGCGTGATTTACGCTACAAAGACAAAGCTACAAGCACGCTGTAGCCAAATGTTAAATGTTGTTTTCTGTTTAAGTATGTCCTTGAACTAAAAACATGTAATGCGAATTTGAAGAAATGTATTGATGGCATTAAGAAATGAATCGTGTTATCTTAATGGTAAATTCAATTAAAAAAACAATTTTATTGGTTTTTGTTTAGCATTAGGGTTATCTTACTGCACTAATTCCATAAGAAACTTAGATATATTTTCACTATTTCAAATTTATAATTATATTAACTATACAATTTCGTTAAAAGAAGTTAAATAATCAATGATATTTTTTAAAATATTAATAATAATAATAATATCCACCAAATAAATCTATAATCCACCAAATGTTTCGCTCACAGTTCCGCAGTTTAACGTAGAGCAAAAGCTCCTTGAATTGTATGCCACAGCTTAAAAAAAATAGTCGACATTGATTGTAAATGCTTGTTTTGATTTTGTGTTCTAAGTTAAAATGATATTCCACTGTGTTAGCGTTTTTAACTTACGGATATTTGAAAAATCTCTCATTTTCACTTACGTAAGTTTCCTCTATTCCTTCATTTCACTAGAACTGACGCATGCGCAATTACTTAAAATCTTACGTCCTGGAGCTAACGTAAATTTGCAAAATCTCCCTTATTGTAAAATAGCGGAAACTACATACATTAAAATAGAAATAATTTCTAGTTCACTTTATGATTTTTAATATTAATTTTTTTAAAAGAACTAAAAAGTATAATTTAGGTTTTACCGAATAACACTTTTTTCAAACATTTTGAACATGATAACCATTTTTACAATAAATGTTAGAAAAACAGTTAAATCACCTTAATTCATAATAATAAAATTTAATAAAAAAATGACATGCTGCTTCCTAACCTCCGTCGGTTGTACCAGGTGTATTTTTTATTGACATTAAAATGATATTTTTTGTTAAAGAAACTAGACTTAGAATTTTGTTACAGAAAATTTCCAGACTTTCTTTTATTTTTAACACAATTTATGAAACCATGTACTAATGTATAATCATGTACTTTATAATAATAAACCATGTACTTTACAAATTTAAAAAATTATTTGTAAACTTATCATGTGCAAAACGAAAAAAAAGTTATTTTATATGTCAGAATATCCATCAACAAGCTCATCCACTACTTTACCATAAAATAAAATAAAAAGTTTAGAACAGCTCCTGTCCTCCCTGTCAACTCAAAATCATCCAAGGGTTACGTGGTTTTACCAGTTTGTTACCGGTGGGAAATAAATGTCAAATAAAAATCGACATTTTTAAATTTCCTGAATCAAATTCATAAATCAATTTAAAAATTAAACAAATATAATTTCTATTAGAATATTCATTAATCATAAAAGTTTAAAAAAATTTCCGAACTTTTTACTAAATTTTAACACAATTTATTAAACTAAAGTACTGAGTATTTATAAATTCATCAAACAATTTTTAAACCTTTCATAATTCAGGTGCAGAAATGAAGAAAAGTATAGGTCAGAAAATCCATCACCAAGACCATTCTCTACTACACCATAAAACAATTCGGAAAAGCCACAGAAAAAGAAAGTTTGGAACATCTCCTGTCTCACCTGTCTATACAATACGAAATCGTCCCAAGAAGTAGAAAGAAGAATTGTATGCGGTGGCATCAGTTGCTAACCGATGATAAATCTGTATCGGGTATACGACAGATTCACATAAACTAATAGATTGTCCGGCACCATTTTTCCGGGACACACTCCTGGATATCGGGGTCGTTACCAGGGGTCCCGACTATCCATCACTCCGTAATGTTGAGCGGAGTCTACCCCAAAAAAACAAGAACGAGATATGGAAGTTGGGTAGATCAAGCTACGTTTCTGTTTTTATCTCGGAAAAAAAATGTACTTTGAAGAAAGATGTTTCATAAATCCAACGTTTTCTTTTATTTACCATTTTTTTAAAAAAAAATCTGTTTTATCAGAGAAAGTTAGTGATAGCCAAACATTGACTAGTGATGAAAAAGCGACGGTTAATTAATTAGTCTTTATGTTTCTAAAATAAAATACACTGCATATTTGTTGTTTATGCAATTTTATAAAGGAAATTTCATAAACATTTGTTTGCTGTTGTTGCAATTTTTTAAATAAAGCCATAATCCTAACATAGGATAATACGAAAATTTCAAAACATATAAATTGTGCGTTAAGGAATGTCCAAGTTTTGATATGATGTAATAAAAATTTAATGAACAATTTTAGAAACATGGGCTTATCGTTGATATTAACGATACTTTGAACCTTAATACGGCACAAATTTGCAGTAAATTTAATTAGCTGTCAATTTCCACTACTTTTTCGTTGAAGTTGGATCATAGTCTCATGCAGCAAGTCTAAAGAGTACAATAATATGGTTCAACTAGGCATCCTATTAAGGTTGCTGCAAATTTTAACCCATTGTATGGTTCTACATGATCTAAAATTTCTAATAATGTAGGTTATTTACTACAATTCATGCATCAAATTGTAGGTAAACTAACCTAAATTTTCGTTACTAACGTGCACTTCAAGTTGTATACCAAACCGAACACCATACATAGGTATAGAACCAAATTGTTAAATAAATTATTCTAAAGTAATACCACTTAATATCACATTTTAGGTAGAATAATTCTAAATTACTACTATATCTTTACATGGAATAATTCTGAAACACATATCGTACATTAGATATTATAATCTAGATTATACCATAGTATTATCATATTATTATAAACATATTAACTCTATAATAATGCTTACGAAACTTAATATTTAGACGAAAAATAATAGAGTCAGATGGAATTCTACATTTAAAGGTTTTTAAATTAAATTTTTATTATAATCTTAAACTTCTCGATTTTTGAACATAAATTTTAAATTTTATTTTATAAAAATTAAATAAATATGATTAAAAAAATATGTTAGTGTGTGCTTTAATTCTTAAATATATCAAATAAAAAACGATTACATTCATTTTTTTAAAAAAAAAAAAAATTTAATCTACTAGACTTAAAGAAAATTTCTGTTTCCGCATAATTCTTGAAATTTTAATAGCCGTATATAATATTATTTAATAACCTTTAATAACCAAAAACCATATATAGGTATAGAACCAAATTGTTAGATAAAATAATTGTAAAGCAATGCCACTTAATATCACATTTTAGGTAGAATAATTCTAGATTATTACTATATCTTTTTGTAGAATAATTCTGAAATACGTATCGTACATTAGATATTATAATCTAGATTATACCATAGTACATTATTATATTATTATAAACATATTAACTCTATAATAATGCCTACGAATCTTAATATTTAGGCAAAAAATAATAGACTCAGAGGAAATTCCCCATTTAAAGGTTTTGAAATTAAGTTTTTATTATAATCTTACACTTCTCGCTTTTTGAACATAAATTTAAAATTTTATTTTATAAAAATCAAACAAATATAATTTAAAAAAAAGATGTTAGTGTGTGCTCTAATTCTTAATAAGATCAAATAAAAAACGATTACATTCATGTTTAGAAAAAACTATTTCATCTACAAGACCTAAAGACAATTTCTGTTTCCGCATAATTTAAAAAATTTTGATATTTATAATTTAATTTATATTTTCATATTTTATTTATATTATTTATGTTTTTTATTTATATTTATGCTTGCATATATAATTTTATATTTTTTATTTGCGAAAAAATTTGGAAAAAAATATCTCCGAAACAGTACACAAATTCCTTTTAAAACTCAAAAATTTGGATATTAATATTAAACACATGCAGAAAATCCTTCACATTCAATATAAGAAATTGCAAGAATCCTAATGGATTCAGAGCTATCACTGAATTGACACTATTTTTTTTTGTTCCTGGAATCGCTGAATAGACGACAAGCAAAGATAATTTCAGTGAAAGCTCAATCGATTGCAAAGGGTGCTGGTTATCGCCGTTTTCAACATCTGAAACAGAGGCAGAGGAGCAAGTAGATGTCACATAAAAATTCGGCACGATTGACACTTGAAGCTGTTAGGAAATAATATTCATTCCAAAACGTCTTTTGCCGCAATGTTCACTGCATCAGACGATATCCCTTGTTCTCCACCCCTCTCTTTTTTACTTGACGGCTGTCAAGTCTTTAGGTATGACGAGGGACCATCGTAAAATTAAATTATGCACTGCAAAACTCTTATCTTGAACAAGAAATGACTAAATCATAAATCAGAGTTGCTTCTTTAACCCACACTGTTAGAAATTTCTCGGAAAAAACGGTTAAATAACAATTTATCACATGGTTACTTTACCATATTTAATCAAAACAATCAAATATCCATAAATAAAATGGTAATCAAACTGTTAAGTTTGGGAAGAACTGTTTATAAACTGTTTTAACCTAATACGGTAAAACAACCAGAATTTTATAGCACCAACTAGAACGACCTAATGAAGCTACTTAGTTCTTTGCAACTGCGTACATACCATAGCCGAGTGGGCTTATCTGTCAATCTCATGACCTGGAGTTCGTGTCCTAGTTTTAACACCACAATATTATACTGATATAATACTCCACATAATACACCACAATATATACCGATATAATACACATATACACCATATAATACACCACAATATATACTGATGCACGTTAAATCTGACGAGTCGCAAAGTCCTCCATGTTCCCATAGCAAATCAATACCTCTGGGGGTACAGATCCAGGAGTTTCCTTGTCTTCTGGATTGGTTCAAAGTTACAAGACTACGGAGTTGAACATCAGCAGTCGTAAACTCAAAATTGGGTCGGCTGTTCAACGACGGTTATAATATAAAAAGTATAATTATGAACCTTCGACAAAATGCAAGAAAACGCTGAATCAACCGTTTGGGAAGATTTGTTTTCGCTGTGGACTTTTTTCTCTCTCCATAAACAGTGCGAAATTATTAATTTCTTGATATAGAACTGATCTTTGATTGCACTGTAAACAACAACTCGCTACGGAATGTTGACAGAGATGCCAACTGCTCCGGACACGCCAAAAAAGTTTTTTTTTTTTTTAAAAAAAACGGTAAATAACTACAAACTAAATTTTGCAAATATTCGAGAATTTTTGCTTGCTTTTTGAAAGGTATAGCATGACATAGGTACTATAAAGTGGTGAATTATATAAGACTACGAAACATTTAGAAATAGGGGTGGATAAAAATCTACTAAATTGAATTTATTAAATCAAAAATCACAATTGATGAGCTACCATTTTAAAATATTTATTTGCTGTCCGGAGAAAGTTGGCATCTCTGTGTTCAAGACGTCTGAGACACGTCAATTATTGTTTTGACATAAGAAACACATTACGTCTCCCAGACGTCTTCGTATGGCAAGGGGTTAATGATAAAAGTATATCAATGCAGAAAGACTCTGGAAAACAGAATTTTCATTAAAATGTCCAATGTCTGCGCTCAAATTTTTGATACTGTAGAATCCATCAATTTCAAGTGGAAAAATTCATGTAGAAGAAGAGCTCTGTAACAATTAATGTATTTTAAAATTGTAATGTATACATTAAATGTATTTTGCCCCCTAAGCATTTTTATATAAAGTTTATTAAAGTCAGTATGTTTAACTAAGTTTTGTCACATATTTATATTGTTGAATTAACTTTTTAAAGCCATAGATTATTTAATATGATTTTTGTTAAAAAGTATAATTTAATCCAATTTGACAAAAAAAAGTTTGCAAAAACTGTGTATTAAATGAAAAGGACCTATCGATATCGGTCATCGACATTAGGTTTGAGGAAAAAGTCGCTAATAAGTGATTAAAGCCTACCGGCTACTGGCTATTAATAGAACATTTAAATTTTCAGGTCTAATAGCTAAGTAATTAATAAAAATAACATGCTAATATTTGAGTCCAAATTAAAATATTAATTTTGGCACAGTTTGTACAATTTTTAAAAGGCGACAATCTAGCTGATTTCCGTAATTTTTTAAAAATATTTTTTATAATAACAGAGTACATCGCAATTAAAAGACTGTATGTCACAAAATATTTTGGTTAGATAGAAGAATTCCGGAAAAAATAAATCAGTCATTTCATAAATTGAGCCGCAATGGCAAAGTAGCTAAAGCACTGAGTTGCCATTCATAAGATCGGAGCTCCAGCCCCGGTGTTTGAAGCATATCTTGTTTCGAATATACAAATACAAACTGGTCTTGAAAGTAAAGGTGTGAAATGTTAGCCGCATTGCGGCATCATACTGTTTGCATCGGAATAATTCTAAATAGGATTTTGATATTAATGACCCGTGGAGGGGGCACATCATGAGATCCTTGGTCAACAATTGCCTGTTATGTGAGCTCCTTACTTTTCGTTTTTTTTAAATTTCAGTTTAATCATACAGCAATTAAAGAATTATCATTTTAAAATAAATTTAATTTGCACGTCTATTAGAGTATATTAAAGTATAACTTTAAAAAACTCATATTTTATATTAAATTACGTTGTTAATATATTTACATAATCTTGAAGAGAAAAATATTCATAGAAAGTAAAAACTTTAGAGCCATTATTTTAATGAAACAATAAAGGCGACAGGAAAAAGAATCCATTTCAAAACTTTTTTTTATGAGATTTTTAGTTTCTTATATGAAATATATTTGTAAGGAAATAATATGGAATAAAAATATATTTCGGTTCTTTATAATGCATATCTCAAACCCTTTATAAGGTCGTGAGAGGTATACCACCTATAATAACTTCATAAAACACAAAAGAAAATACAGCAACGAAAGGTTTCGTTTACGTTAATATTGGTAACAGTAAAGGTTGGCGTGGGTTCAAGAAAAGAGGTCAATTCTGGAAAGCTATTTTTTCTAAGAGTAAATGCATCCGTTCATCATTTCTCATCAAGTTTATTTGCAGATATAAACATATAATTTATTAACATATAATTATTCGGTTATTTATAAACACTTAAATTCAAGTTTATTGCCAATTCTTTACAGAAGGTAAAATTTTGAAAACCCTTTAATACTTTTCATTCATTTTTATTCAATACATTTATTCATTCATTCATTACATTTAATCATTCATTCATTTTCATTCATTACATTTATTCATTTTCATTCATTACATTTATTCATTCATTCATTTTTATTCTTTTCAATCATTACATGCATTTTGTATTTTAACCTAACACCATTAGAAGAAAATGTCTCTAAAAATGATTATATAATGTTTAATTATGCTCATAAATACTTAAAGTTACTTATTTAAGTATGTTTATATTTTTTTAGTTTTTAAATATTTTGTTTTAATCTGATTTTTGTATTGTCTTACATAAAAAAAATTAAGAAATTGAATTGTTTTTATAATAAATTAAATGAGTTAATAGTTTTATGCATTTAGTACTAAGATATTAAAATTGATAAAAAATTAAGATGTCGATAAAAACTGAGCATTGATATAAAAATATACATAATAAGATTAAAACATAATAAGATTAATAAAAAGGTAAAGCATAAAATTTTGCAAAGCATTATAAATGCCGCTTTTCTAGTTTTTATCTTTCACAAAAAATTGTAGTTCGTAAATGTAATAGTAATCATGCATTTTACATTGCTCTTAGAATTAAAAATAAAATGCAGTCATAAAATCATGTTTAAAAAGTTATACTTAAAATCAGATTACGAAATGTTAAAAAATATATGATCTCCCCCGATTCATAAATTTTTATTATTTGATTTTCTCGAAATTTCTTCGAAATATGAACAAATAAAAAAAATAGCATCTTGTTTTCGACGAGTGTTGGACGAACCCTTTTTAGCGTAAAAGTAAATTACATATTCATGACTTTCGATTCCAGAATGCAAAAATCTTTTTAATAGAAGAAAGAGCAGACTTTTGTTTTTAAATTTTAAGACACTTTCATTAAAACAGCAAAAATAGTTTGAGAGTAAATTTAAATAAAGATTTCGGGGAAATAATGAAAAAAAAAAAAAATTATGTGAGCAAAATCTGACTAAAATATTCATAGTGGCTGAATCTTATAAATAAGAAATTAATATCATAGATAAGATTTTAGACTTTGAAATATTGAATACTAGCTGAATACTTTTTTTTTCGTACGGTGGGAAGAAAAAGCAAATAATAAATAAATCGGTACTTATCAACACTACGAAATGATACAAAATACTGAAAGAGATATACTGACATAATTAAGTTAAGAAAATTCTAGTTTTCTTTATTTTATTTATTATTTTTTGATCTTCCTAATAGTTTTATTCAAACTGATAAATTAAAACATCCATTACAAAAATTTCAGGTGATTTTGAGGTTTATTTAAGGTTGTTTCAGTGTACGTAGTCAAATTTTTAAACAAAAAATAAGCACCTTTTATGCCTTATTCAAGCACTCAAAATTTTTTTCAAGCACTTTAGAAAATAGCATAATTAGACAGGGTTGGCAAGTTTATGACAATTGATGATTTTTTCCGCATCCGGTTTGCACCGACCACAGTGCTGACGTGAAATATCTTCAGTGGTAGCCGGAACATGGATTAGAGTTCCCTTGCCGTCAGGGTAACCGTGGGAGGTTTTCCTGTCCATGAAACGCAAATGCGTGTTACTTCCACCAAAAAGTCCTTCCCGAAGGCAAATTTCTCCCAATACTTAATCCAGGAGTTCCCTTGTCTTCTGGACTGGGTTCAAAATTACAAGGCTACGGAGTTAAACATTACTAGTCGTTAACTCAAAAAATTGGTTCGGCTGTTCAACGACGGTTATAAAATAAAAAAGGAAATTGGTGATTTTTTCCGGTTTTATTTGTTTGCCAGTGACGAAAACGATGGCGCGTTACCAGTGATGAAATTAACAAGAAAAAAAATTTTCTATCGCTATTAGAGAAAAAAAATTGACAATGTTTAATTGGTTCCCGTACTCAGCAAGAATGTGAGAGATTTTTCGGTACGATTCCAGTGGGCGGAAAATGATGCCTGAAATTAAGAATCTCTTGCAAAATGCAGCAAAGTTGCACATGAGAGGACAAAAATACTAACCACTGAATCCAGCTCAGTATACACACACATGCGGACCCGCAAGTATTTCATTAAACATGTAAAACGAATGGTGTTTTCATACACTACTATTCGACGGTACACTGAAATAGATTGTGGTTGAAATAATTGTGAAAGCGTTGAATAGGAAAATGTCTTTTTGTATAATTTGTGGCGAAAATCAACATGGTAAAGAAAAATATCACATTTCGGAAAAGGGAAAATTAAACACTTTTTAAAAACACCCACGGAAAAAAGCACCTTTAAGGGTTTTAAAAAACGAAAATCGAAAATAAGCACATTTAAGCACTTTTTAAAAACCCTACGCGCCCTGCCTTGAAGGCTAACGGAGGAATGCTTTACATTTATATGATGATTAAGTCTCAATAAAATTTAAAGTTAGAGAATTATTTTCAATGTTACTTCTTACATTAACTTTTCGTTTTTCATCCGATTTTCTCTGGACGATATTTTTAATGATCTAAATTGCTATTTTTTTTTCTTAAAAAGAAAGAAGAGTAAAACATGTGTGCCGCATCACTTTTAACGGATTATAATTTGCACTGTGTGATTTTTTTATTTTTAAAATTTATATGAATTATAAAAATTTATTCCAATTCATCGATATGTATTTTAAATTGAAAAAAAATGAAGACGGGTTCAATGCTGGGAACGAGGCACTATTTATTAAGATGCAAATGTAATTTTTTGAAAATGTGGAGAGTTTCACTCAATGGTTTTGTCATGTTTATGATAATTCTTCGATAAGGAATGACAGGGTAGGAAAAGAACTATATTCATGCCACGAATGTCGAATAAAATGACTATTTTATACTGCCCTTCGGTTGCAGTTATTAGATGAAAAAGAAAGCCGTATGCAAATTAAATTCCCCCGAGGCTAAAAGAGATGCTCTTTTTTTACTGCATAAGAAAAAACTGACAGTAATTTAGGGCTTTCTTTCCAAGCAGGGGAGAAAATCGAAGATAAAAAAAACATCATTATTTAATATTTTGTCAGTGAAAGTTTAAAATATTTTGCTACATTTTCATTCATTTTACATAAATAATATAGTTTTTAATATGTATGTCAATTGAGTTTAAGCATTGCATCTGCGGAATAAAAGAAGGTTCTGGAAGCAAAAAGAAATCTTTTTCTGGGTGTTTGGACCTTTATATTTATTGAATTTATCGAGATAAAATCGTCCATAAAAATAATTTCTCTCTAAACGATTTAAAATCAAGATTAAAATTTACTGGTATTTAAACATTATTCACTTTTTAACTATATAATAAACGAATAAGTTTGATAAATGTGATATGGTATTTAAAGAATAACACTTAACTCCAGTGAATATGATTTATTTTAATTTATATTATATTTTGCCCTGGCCAAATTATTAAACGCACTATAAGATTCTACGTAAAATCTTAATTATCAGGTGATACTATACAAGTTTATTGTTGTTACACGACTGCAATCGTTTGGGACTTGCTTACGTTCGTGTATCAATTGGTTAAATTAGGTGATTTATAATAGATTCTACAATTGGATAAATTAGACGATATATTATATAAATATAGATAATATTTATGATAATTAAAAAATATTTATGATAATTAAAAAATATTTATGATAATTAAATATTATTTATTATATTTCAATAATATTTATTATATCAGGTATTTAATAATTTCTATATTATATATTAGTATAAATTCTATATAAAATCATTGAGTTAATTGTATATTATTGTAAACGAATTTGCTGGAAAATTTCTTTGTTAATTTATATAATTTTTACCATGAGCAAATCTATTTCGGGCAAATTCATGGCTAAAATTATGTGCAAAACAGGCAATTCGTGTATCTTTCTCTTTTCTATTTTATTTAATTTTTTTCATAAATAAAACTTAATTTTCTAAAATTATTAATTGTCAATCTCTTTAAATAATCCATTATAATATTACCTTACACACATCCATTTTTGACAAATCATTGATAACTAACAAATCAAACGCACTTCAGTACTGCAGTAAGAACGCACTTTAAAAGAAAACCCATCTATTAACGCTTTTACCCTAATTTGCGCTTCTGTTTTCATATTTTGTAAACAGGCAATCTTGTTACGAAAATATTTTAAATTATTCTTGAAAAATTTCCCGTTCATGTAAGTCCATTTGAATCCGCGACTCGCTTTATAGATTTCGTTTTATGTTTTATTCTTTTTTTTCTTCATATTTTATTTTCTGTTTATTTTTACTTAAAGTGCTCTATTTTATTTGCTGTAAATTGTTTGTAAAATTTTTTCAGTGCTCCTCACACTATTGTATTGATATATTTTGCTTTGGCTATTGTGTGAGCTGATGAAAAGATTATATCTTTTATTTTAAGGATATTTATTAATTTTTTCCTTTTGTTCTTCTTGTAGTATTATGATGTATATATATATATATATATATATATATATATATTACTAATACTTCAACTAATCTTTTTAATTAATAAGATTTTCCTTATTACCTAAAATGAAAATTTGTAGGGAATTACTTTGCAAGATTTTCCCTAACTTTTATTGAGGATCACAGCGATTTTGTGTCATTTTGATGATTGTTTTCTCTCTATTAATTATTAAATAAATATTGAGCCCTCTTTCACAGCCTGAGACCTGTTTTTATCTTTCCACTCGGCAACGACGTTACATATAGCCATATAATGTAAACAAGAACAATAGACTTCCAAGGGCAGTGAATCAGAACAAAAATAAAATAATAATGTTCAATTAAAACAATCCCAAAAGATTGGAATAACAATGAGAATATTTAAAAATAATACTGTAATTTCATCGAAAGCACTTTAACTTAAAAGTCCTTAGTTTTCAAACACTTTCTATACATTATTTTCCCCAACTTAAAACATTTCTTCCACTTCATAATTACGTATGATATATCAAAGCAAACGAATCGATGGTTAATTTGAAGTTTCAAAAATTTCCAAATAAATTACTTGACGGTTTCAAGTTTAAAAATATTTCCCATTTCAAGTCATGCATATTCTTAACTAGATTGGCAAGGAAGAAAAAAAAAGGAAGGAATTTTAAAAATTTCCAATCTTCAAAGTGTTTAACGTTGCTTCCAAACTTCATTTTAGGTTTAGACTTTACACCAAACGACAAACTTTTAAGATGGAATTTTTCTTATTAAACACAGCTCAAAAATGGTCAAAGGAGAAAAGTAGCGAGAAGAATCCAAAATAGAGAAGGATTTCAATATTGATCCCATTTGCATATTTTCAAAAATGCCTTTTTCAAAAGTGAGATAAGAAAAATGAAGAATGAAGTCCCCTTTTTTTAAAAATAATAATAGCTACATGCTGAGACATGTTTCGTTCAGCCCTCTTTCCATTAGTGTCGGATGACAGGAGAATTTTGGCGACAAGTAGATATAAGATGAGAAAGTTTCTGTGCGATTGGCGAGGTACAACGTAATGTACTGTTACTTTTTTCGGCATATTTCTGTTACGTCAAAAGTCCCATGACTTGCGACACGGGTATTGTTAAAGATATGGAAAAATATTCAAAATTATTCTCCGGATATATTTTGGCGCATAAATAGAGAGTTATTATTATTATCAGATTCGGCGGCTCAAAAGGAAGAAAAAGAAGTATTTGAATATAATGCCAAATGAGCAATGTATTTTAAAGTAGCTTTGGTGGAAGATATATCAATCCGATGCAAATTTCACAATAGGGACCATTTCATGAATAAAAATTCTTTTCAAAAATCAATTTTTTTTGTCGCTGAACATCAACTTTTATTAATCAAGAAGTATTATGGAGTAATTATTTTTAGAAGAAAATTATGCTTTGTATTATTGGAAAAATAATATATATATATATATATATATATATACTGAGAGATCGTTTTTATAGTTAAAAGTTTTAAATGTTTATTTACTAATAGTAATCTACGACCATCTGGTCGTTGTATCTCGCTAACCTGCGAAACAACTTTCGAAGTTCATTTTCAATCACCTTAACTCATTCTACAGATAATAAATCATAGAAGTCTATATTCTTTGTAAATAGAACATGCGTCTCTGCGTTACACGATTTCCCCATTCTCCGCACTTTCCGTCTTTACATTACCATGATTTAACCAATCTTAAATGTTCTGCACGGCAATTTATTCCAAATTTTTAATGAAACGTACTGCCAGAAGAAAGGTTAGATTTGACGAAACCATGGTAACGAAGAGGGAAAAAGTATGGAGAGTGATAAGTGTGGAGATGATAATAAGTAATCTTTTTTAAACGGCCTAAATTTATTAAAACAATGATACACAATAGTTAAAATGAGAAAATAAATATCGATATAACTCTTTTATAGCGAATATGCAAAATTTAACTTGTATGTAAAACTTAACAAATAAAAAAGAATGTTAGCTTATTCGTTTTCCCAGTGATATCTAGTCGAAACGAATCCGCATCCGGCTTGCACCCACAACAGTGCTGACGTGAAATATCCTCAGTGGTAGACGGATCATGGGTTTGAGCCCCCTTGCCATCAGGCTAACCATGGGAGGTTCCCGTGGTCTTCCTCTCCATGTAACGCAGATTAAGGTTAGTTCCATCAAAATGTCCTCCATCAAGGCAAATTTTTCCCAATACTTGATCCAGGAGTTGCTTTGTCTTGTGGATCGGGTTCAAAATTACAAGGCTACGGAGTTGAACATTTGTAGTCGTAAGCCCAAAAATTGGGCCGGTTGTTTAACGACGGTTATGTATTTAAAAAAAAGCAATGAAGCATGTTGTTCATGTCTTTATCAGGCCTATCTCATCAGTGATTCGGCAAGCTTTGAGGTTGTTTTAGTTTTTCTTTGAGTATAGATTATTTAACTATTTCAAAGTATATATTGTTTTTACTTCAATTTTAAAAAGGATTTACAAAATTATACAAGCGATATTGATTATGTAACACTTTGTACAAAGTAATTATTTTTGCTTTGTTAAAAATATAATTGTATTATTGCCATATACGTAAGAAACATAGTGTTATAAAATCATTGGAAAAAAAATTACATTTTTTAATGTCTACAAAATAATACACATTATTTTAAACATCGTTTTTTTTTTTTGCGCATTAATCTTTTTTCAGTAAAAAAGAAAGAAAAACAAAAAATAAATAAACAAAAGGTAAAAATCATAAAAGAGGAAAAAAAAATCCGAACAATGCTACCATAGTTTTAATTTCCGGTTGTTTCATCATCTTGGGGAAAAAACTATCCCATGGAAAGAAAGCAGATTTTTTCTTCTATAAATCTTAATTTAGTTTGTAAGATTTCTTTTAATTTGAACAATTTAACAGATTTTTTTAATAGCAATGAAACATTTAATAAAGTATTAAATATTTGTAAAATATTGTATATTAGCATACAATACTGAAATCTAACGTAAAACTAAATTGTAGTGTAAAAAATTCCTTTTTAGACTTTATTCAGAATTTCTTACAATTGGATAAACAAGTAAAATAGATGGAGTTAAAAGCAGTTTTGAAAGGTCTTTTTTTTCAAATGTTATTAATGTTAAAATAAGACTTTTTTTGTCCTGTTGCTAAATTTCCACTTGAGCTAATAATATTTGCTTTTAAATTCAAGACTAAAATTTATTGTTTTAAATTAAGTAGTTGTTTTACAGACGGCGATGTGTTGTTTTCATAATATATTTTGATCGCCAATTAGGGTATATAATATGAAAACTGAGAAAAACATCGACAGTTTTATGAGGCTAATATTTTTATCAGCTTTTAATTTGCAAAATTATTTATACTTATGACTTCCTTTATTCATTTATATTACAATTTTATATTTCAAAACCGTCGTTGAACAGCCCACCCAATTTTTTGGGCTTACGACTACCAATGTTCAACTCCGTAGCCCTGTAATTTTGAACCCAATCCACAAGACAATGGAACTTCAAGATCAAGTATTGAGAGAAATTTGCGGACTCTAACCCATGAACCGTCTACTACTGAAGATATTTATTAATTACAATTCAGAACTTTTGCTTTTTCAAATAAAATGTTGTACACTGGGACCTATTTTGGTATATAAATTACTTTCCTTACAAAAGTGTTAATGTGCGAGTTCCAATATATTTAAAGTAATTAAAAAAATAAATTTTTTAACATAAAGTTGCATTCAGTTTTTTTTAACGTTTGATAGTAGGCGTGGGCTGCTTGTCTAGTATTCAATATAGTATACGTAAACTATTAGTCAGGGGGGAGGTTCTGAAACATAATAGTAATATTTATGATACCTTTTCGAAGAACATTTTGGTTAACTTTCTCTTAACGAAACATTTCCGTTAACATAATATGGAACTTGGGCCCTCTATATTTTTATCTAAATATTACGGGCAAAGATTTGTTTTTTTATATCATATGATGATAAAATGCAATGAAATTATATTTTATAATAATTCAATTACCTATATTTCAAATATACATTAGGAATTTATAAAAGTTTTGGAAACAGACATACACAAACATTGAGAAAATTAAATGATATAGATTACCATTGAAACAGGCTTGTAAACGCGTAAAAAAATTTTTTAATTGGGCAATTTTAAATTGTTTAATCAATATAGGAGTTTATTAAAAAAGCAGAGCACTCATTTTGTATTTTATAACCGTCGTTGAACAGCCGACCCTATTTTTTGGGTTTACGACAAAACCCCGAAAACTTCCCACGGTTAGACTGACGGAAAGGGGACTCTAACCCATGATTCGTCTACCACTGAGGATATTTTACGTCAGCACTGTGGTCAGTGCAAGCCAGATACGGAATTCATTTCGACCAGCCATTGTTGGCATTCAAACCCGATTCACCTAATTTGAAGGTGATCCTAAACATATAATGCAATTTTATTTCATCGAACACTTTCTCGTTCTATTAATTAAATACAAATAATTCACCGCTTTTAATGTTCGAAGCTTTTTTTTTCAAAAATCATTATTTTAAAGGTATTTATGTTGAAATATTTTAAAATATCGAATATTTTTAAGCCATTAAAAATAAGGAAGATGAAATCTTTAAAAAAAAAGTCACCATTTAAGTTTTTTTTCCGGTTTCAAGATAATAAAAATAACTGCACATTATAAACGAAATATTAATGAGATTTCTGAAAATACATTAAAATGAATTTTTAAAAAAAAAGTATAACTAGAATGTAAAATGAATTTTTATCTATATATGATAACAGAAAATACAATTTTAAAAGATGTAAAAGATCAAAAATATCAGTAATGTAGTTCTGCAGAGCACGATCGTTCAGGTAAAAAAATATACTCTTTTGAAACCTTTAAAAAATATTTAATGAACTCCATTCATACTTAATAATAATCTTTTAAATGATTTGAAATTTTAAAAACTGTTTTATAAAAGACATTTCAGACGTTTGAATATAAGCAAAAATAATAAATAATTATTTTCTCATTTCAAAAAATTAAGAAGTAATATTTCCGTATAGTAATAAGTCCGAAATAACTTTATAGTTTAATAGTATAGTAATAAGTCTGAAATAATTTTGTAGTTTAATAGTATAGTAATAAGTCCGAAATAACTATATAGTTTAATAGTATAGTAATAAGTCCGAAATAACTATATAGTTTAATAGTATAGTAATAAGTCTGAAATAATTTTGTAGTTTAAAAGTATAGTAATAAGTCCGAAATAACTTTATAGTTTAATAGTATCGTAATAAGTCTGAAATAATTTAGTAGTTTAAAAATTATTTCGGACTTAAAATGATGTATTAATATATTAAAATATAACTTGTCCTCTGAATAATATATTTAGAGATATAATAAAAACTATAATTATTATAGAAAAAGAGAAAAAACATAATAAAAGAATAAATGAGCGAGAATAGTTATATCTAATTGGATAAGAGAAGTTAATTGTAATTTAAATCTTTTCAACAATGACATTTTTAGTTTCAAATGATATTTGGTTGCAGTTAAGCGCTATGAAATATACCGAATTCCTTTTGGTAAAACTGAGTAGATGCTGATTGTGAATTTGGAGCGGATCCAAAATAATCCAAAGTTCACTCTCTGCTACGGCAGTAGAGAATTGCGCTGGTGAGCATAAATTTACTATATTTATTTTGCTGTCCAGGATTTCTTAGTCCAGAATTTTATAGGTTTTCTTTTGTTATCCAGCTGTATCTTTTTTTCTTCTTTTTGAATTATGTTTGGAAACATAGTTCAGGTAAAACAAACCATTTATTTTTAGACATTCTTTTTTGTGTTGTGGAAACTTTAGTTTGTCTTTCTGTTTTCAGTTAAAAAAATTCTTCTAGTTTTAAAAGATTTATATTGACTCAAAAACGAATGATGTCTTGCAGTTGAAAAACTGGTAACTAAAATTCCTACGGTTGAATGCCAGCGATTTTGGGAATTCTTAAAGCAGTTTTTTCAGTTTTAGTTTGAAATCCGATTAAAAGCATATTTAATGTTAATTGGTGCAAAGTTGCATTTTCGGAGAGTCGGCCTTTATTTATACAGCCAGATCACTTCTTTGAAAAGTACTCGTAGTTATTTAGTTGGTCATTCATCTTTACGATTATTATAAAGCTTTCTAACTTATTCGGGGATGTACGTCCTTTTCCAATATCGTTAAAAAATCAGGTTGAAAAAACAAAAGGTCCAGGGTTCAATTCCAGCCAGTGTAAAAAAAATATCTTTCTCGCACTTTCTCTGCATTGTTTTCCAGGGACAACGAATAAGTAACTTCTTCATTCCTCTAGAGATAACAGAATTACACTTCTTCGCCTCCTTCCACGGTTCGCCTTGATTCGACAAGAAAATCGTCAGAGTCTCAAGCAACAATTTAGCTCCGAATTAAATATAACTTTTACGAGCATAACATTAATTTACAGCCTCGAAGAGTTCTATTGACATTTTTTTCGTTTTGTATAAATTGTTTTTTCTGTTTTTTATTTGTTTTTATTATCTAGTTATAATTGTTTCATTTCGCTACCTATACATAAAACATTCGTACATAATATTGTTTGAATTGGTTTCTATACATACCGTAATCCCAACACTTTCGCTATCTATGTATATTGTATATATATAATTTTGCTGGCAGGTAATGCCAAAGTACTATTTTCATCAATTAAAAGAATTATAAAAAATGTTGAGAAGAAAAGCTACGATGCTAATTTAATAGAAGAAATCAAGAATAAGAAATTCAATTAATAAAATTCCAAACTCCCCTAGATCCATTGCAGTGGCGGCGTTCCGTCTGGAGACTGGACATGACTGCTTTGCTAAACATCTATACTGAATTGGTATATATGGCAGTCCTATGTGCACTTTGTGCAACCAGAACTTTGAGATAGACAAAGATCATTTGCTCAGTTGTTCTTCATTAAATGAAGAAGATTTATTCAGTCGATATTGGCGAGCTAGGAAGTTGATGCAATTGGTACCCAGCGACTGATTCTCGTTCATGTTTAAGTGGTTCATGTTTTGCAAGTATTTATTGTTCTTGTTATTATATTGTTCTTGTATTGTTCAATGGTTCAGTTTTTGTTGTATATGCTCCAATCTCATGCATCTTCGATGCATGGGGGCCAATGATGTAAAGTCAAGTGCTTTTGCAATTAAAAAAAAAACTATATATATATATATATATATATATATATATATATATATATATATATATATATATATATATATATATATATATATATATATATATTCATAATTTACTGACATCTATACAAAAGTAATTTATTCTAAATAAGAATTAATATTAATTGTAAATTTAAACATTTTACACGATTAATAATGTGCCTTTTTTATTTAAAAGAGAAAAGAAATAATAGGAAAATAGAGAAACAGAATAATAAAATGTATGTTAATGATAATAAATAGGCTATGAATAGTTTCCGTTTAAAGAGATCAATATTTATAAGGAAAAATGAGGTAGTACAATAAATTTTGTATATTAAAATTAATTAAATTAAAATTAAATAGTGTAATACTTTAGTATGTAGAATAATTTTATCTTCATACATTTTCTCACAAACTACGAATAGATCTTAACTTAAATACAAATTTTAATAAATTAAATTTTATGCAATACAAAAACTAAAATAAAAGCAAATTATTTTTTAATTTTACTTTGTTCAATTAATTTTATAAACTAATATCAAAGAATAGTTTAACGTATTGAGTTAAACGTCGAAACAACGCACAATTTATTTTTCCTTTTCATACAAAATAATATTACGCTGAACATAAATTTAAATCGGAGTAAAAAAAAAAAGGAAATAAAATAAGTAAACTTCTTTTTCAAAAAAAGTTAATTTTTGCATTAAAATTTTCCACTCGTCTTTAATTAAATCCTTCATCATATAACTGCCCCATTTCTTGTTCGCCCAAGAAATTCAATACTAATGAAATTTAAGCTTCTAGTAAGAAAAATAAATACGATATATAAATTCCGTTCTTTTCCGTTGCATCAGTGATTCTTCAAAGAAATACACTCTTAGCCCAGTTTACTAGAATACATTACAGCATCGGCGCAATCCATTCATGTTTACAGAGATAGAACCTGAAAACTTCTAACATTTTTCCCTTTTTTATTCCCACAACATAAATCCTAAATGCAAAACATATGTTTGAATAGATGCATCAGGGATTTTTTGTTTGTTTGTGTAGGGATAATGTATTTGTTGGAAGAGTGTTTTTTCCCTCTACCCGGTGATGTGTATTTTTTGATCAAAAAATGAATGAATAAATAAAAAAAAATCAATGTATTCAATTTCTAAGCTTAATATTAAACAAAATATTTTGTTCTGGTTTATTTGCTTTTTTAGGAGATGACCGGTTTTAATTTATTGCAATATTAATTTTTTTTCCAAAAAAAAATTATCTTATGAAATGTATTATTTTATTTATTGAATAAAAAAATGAAAGGTTAACTTTTGTGAATTAAAATGAATCAACATAGTAAAGGAATAAAAATTTTCCTGTTTTAATAACCTTCCCAGTTCGCTCATTTAATAATGTTCGATTAAAACTGGCCAGCTTTACGAATTTTGCGCTGTTTCTTATTGAAATTTCTATTTAATACACTAATATTTTATTCAATTACAAGGGTAATTAAAATAAATCAGCCAAATAAATTAATTGAACTATATTATTTTAATAACCTTCCCAGTTCAGTATTTGAATAATTATTTTTTTATTAATACTGATCATGAGACTCATGCATTTGGACAGTTTTGCATAGAAATTTTGCCTCAGTAAGCAATTTTTTCATTGAATAGCAAAGTAGAAAACTATATTTTGGGAATTAAAAAATAAATAGATAAATTAATCTTTACTCAGTGTCGTAAATGACAGTGTCGCAACCCCGTGGGGCAGTAGGGGGCAAGCTCCAGAAAAAAAATAAAACTGCGAATTGCAAAAAAATTTATTATTTTTTATTTATAAAATACTTTTTATTTCACTTCATAAATAATAATAATCTTTAACTGAACTTTAAATCTAATTATTGTAAGATAGTGAGTTATTCAATCGTATTACCGATCCATTTCATTTCAATGTGGTAAGTACATATTGTAAGATAGTGAGTTATTCAATCGTATTATCTATATATTTCATTTCAATGTGGTGAGTACATATTGTAAGATAGTGAGTTATTCAATCGTATTATCTATATATTTCATTTCAATGTGGTGAGTACATATTGTAAGATAGTGAGTTATTCAATCGTATTATCTATATATTTCATTTCAATGTGGTGAGTACATATTGTAAGATAGTGAGTTATTCAATCGTATTATCTATATATTTCATTTCCATGTGGTGAGTACATATTGTAAGATAGTGAGTTATTCAATCGTATTATCTATATATTTCATTTCAATGTGGTAAGTACATATTGTAAGATAGTGAGTTATTCAATCGTATTACCGATGTATTTCATTTCAAAGTGGGAAGTATATAAAGTAATGTAGTAAGTACATATTGTAAGATAGTGAAATCGTATTTTCGATATATTTCATTTCAATGTGGTAAGTACATATTGTAAGATAGTGAGTTATTCAATCGTTTTATCTATATATTTCATTTCAATGTGGTGAGTACATATTGTAAGATAGTGAGTTATTCAATCGTATTATCTATATATTTCATTTCAATGTGGTGAGTACATATTGTAAGATAGTGAGTTATTCAATCGTATTATCTATATATTTCATTTCAATGTGGTAAGTACATATTGTAAGATAGTGAGTTATTCAATCGTATTATCTATATATTTCATTTCAATGTGGTAAGTACATATTGTAAGATAGTGAGTTATTCAATCGTATTATCTATATATTTCATTTCAATGTGGTGAGTACATATTGTAAGATAGTGAGTTATTCAATCGTATTATCTATATATTTCATTTCAATGTGGTAAGTACATATTGTAAGATAGTGAGTTATTCAATCGTATTACCGATGTATTTCATTTCAAAGTGGGAAGTATATAAAGTAATGTAGTAAGTACATATTGTAAGATAGTGAAATCGTATTTTCGATATATTTCATTTCAATGTGGTAAGTACATATTGTAAGATAGTGAGTTATTCAATCGTATTATCTATATATTTCATTTCAATGTGGTGAGTACATATTGTAAGATAGTGAGTTATTCAATCCTATTGCCGATGTATTTCATTTCAAAGTGGTAAGTATATAAAGTAATGTAGTAAGTATATATTGTAAGATGGTGAGATCGTATTATCGATACATTTCATTTCAATGTGGTAAGTATATAAAGTAATGTGGTAAGTATATATTGTAAGATAGTGAGATCGTATTATTGATACATTTCATTATAATGCGGTAAGTATATAAAGTCATGTGGTAAGTATATATTGAAAAATAGCGAGTTATTTAATCGTATTATCGATATATTTCATTTCAAAGCAGTAAGTATGCAAAAAATTTCAATTAAGTACCTTTAAGGAATGCAACATTTTTGTTACAATTACGATTTTCCCTATCTTAAATTAAAATGAAATTAATTGGAAATGAAATTAATGGTTATAAATATGTGTATTTATCTTAATCATAGTGTTTTTGATTCATATCATAAGTTTAAATTTTTTGGAATAAGATAGGGCACATTTAAAAATCTTGCTGGGGGGTGGGTAAGGTGCGCACCAAAGTCTACGTAGACTTCTGACTTCGCTATTTTACAAACTTTTCCAGTTAAATCATTGAATATTTTTTAAAAAATATAACTGATAAAGGTTTACGCGACTGAATTGTTTTGTATAGAAATTTCTCACCAATGCAAGCGTTTTTGCTTGGGATAAATAAAACAGCCTAGTTAAAAAATTAAATTTTCTTATTTAAATAATATTCCTAGTTCAGTCATTGAATATTTTTTTTATTAAATATGAACAAGATTTACTTAATTTGGCAGTTTTGTATAGAAATTTTTCCTCAATATAAAACTTCTTCATTCCATAAAAAGCAAATTGTTGTTTTTGGAATTAAAATAAATCAGCATATTTTATTTTATGACTGTCGTTGAACAGCTGACTACTAATGTTCAACTCAGTACCCTTGTACTTTTGAGCCAATCCAGAAGACAAGGAAACTCCTGGATCAGTACCCCCAGAGGTTTGATTTTTTATGGGAACATGGAGGACTTTGTGACTCGACAGATTTAGCGTGCATCACAACACGGGAGTCTTCGGCCGCCGGGGATCAAACCCACGACCTCTTGGACATGGGCTTAGTGCCCTAGCTATCCCAGCCTAAATAAAGAAATCAGCATAATAAATAAATTAAAATTTCGTATTTTAGTATAATTTCCAACCCAGTCATTAAATTTTTTTTTATTAAATTTGAAGAAACCTTACGCAATTGGGCAATTTTGTGTAGAAATTTCTCCTCGATGCACACATTTTTAATTCAATAACAAGGAAATTTTTTTCTGAGAATTTAAATAAATCAGTTCAATAAATAAACTAAACTTTCTTATTTTAGTAAAATACACAGTCTCAGTCATTGAATAATTTATTTTTATTAAAACTGATCAAGCGTAACGAAATTGGATAGTTTTGTATAGAAATTTTGTATAGTTTTGTATACACAATTTTTCTTTTTCAACAACAATGGAGAAACTGATTTGTGTTATTTTAATTATTTACTTATTTTATGACAGGAAAAAAAAAAGGTTAGGTGAAAAGCTGTCTTTAGGTATCGTTAACACTTAATCGGTTAATTATAGCTTTAACTATTCTAGTAAAACTTGTAATTCTAAACTGTCTTTAAACGAACATAAAAAAGAGCAGCTGCACAATTAAAAACATTGCTTTTAAACTTCTTCCGAATTTTAAAATTTATTATATGTTCTACTTCTTTATCAATTGATTTAGACAACTGAGCTTTTTTTTAAACTCCAATCCCTTCATCAAAAGAAATATAGGGACACAAAAGATTACGTAAAATTCAGATATGATAGTTAATTGTGCAGTAACAGTTTTATATCTCATTCCAATCAAATATAATATACTATATGAAAACAGATTTCTGTCAGTATTAAATGGGAATTTATATTAATGAGTTCGAATTTTAAACGAATGGTCGTGGGTTTAAATACTGGGGGAAATGTGACGGATTCGAGTATCTGTGCAATCCCTTTGAATTTTTGCAACTTTCTTTTGATGAGAACTTTGATCAATTTTTTTGTCTGCAATCGTTTGGCCATTGTCGCTCACAAAAGGGTATGTTCATCGTTTAGGTAAAATATTTATCTAGTCAGGTGTTCTCTAGTTTCTTCCCTGTATTCAGAAAAGTAAATGTCCGTTTAGACTGAGATAGAACTTTCTCTAAGAGACCCTCTTATAAGAAGAGGTCATTGCATCTTATAAAGGTTCCTGTCACTGATAATCACTTCACAACAGATCACTTCACCAACACGATCAATTCGGTGACAGTCTCCGTTACGATCATATCGCCTACAGCTCATTTGGCCGACATAATCATTTTTCTGACACAATCGATTCTGAAGATCAATTTTGAATTTCAATTTAAATTTTTTACAAATTTTGGTATTTTTCAAATCTCCGCTATTTGAAGAAAACTTTTTGAATTTCTTTTATATTTAATCCGCTTCATCTGGCGAAAATCATAATTGTGCTCTTAATTAACTTACTTAATTAAAATTTGGTTATTGCTGAGACTTGGGGATGCAATTGTTCAATACTGTTAGATCACTTTTTGAAATGTTTTTGTTGTAGTCGGCCATCAGGAAGACGGGGTGTGAATATGCTTTCCAGTGACGCCAGCTATGGCCAAGAATTCGATTTCTACCCCACCCTTAGGTCACACCTGTTTATAGGGAGGATCCATTCATTCATCCATTCATTCATAAACAAATCGTAATTTTGACATGAACCAGAGAACGATAAATCTACAATTCAGGAAGTATAATTTCTTATGCGAACATGGATGACTTTGTGACCCGACAAATTTAACGTGCATCAGTCACCATTTATTACACTGGGGATTTTAGGCCGGCTGGATTCGATCTCCCGTTCTCAGGAACAAGAGTCCAGTGTCCTGCCAACCAGGCTATCCCGGCCCTACTGTATTTGAAAAGAAAGCACTAAATTAGCTGTTTTAATGTTCCTACAAAAAATGTTTGGTTAAAAAATAAAATCTACTCGGTGGTAAGTTGTACCATTTTTAAACGAGCCTGGGTAATTGCGGAAGGATTTAGGAATATAGTTTTTGTATCTGTTGTCCTAAGAAATAACGTTTAGTTAAATCTAAAAGCCACAACACAAAAAGTGGTGCCATGAACAGGATACGAACCTGGGTAGTTTCGCAATTCCTATTTTTGTTGCTGTTATAATATTACTATGAAAAAAAGCTATACAGCTAACATCAAAAGATACAAAATACAAGAGTATATAACACCATTTTCAAGTAATACAGATAAATAAGCTCATGCACGCCGACAAACCAAAACAAAAATTCCCAGATAAACTGAAGTCATTCATCAAATCAAACGTCAAAAATATTCAGAATTCATTCATTCTCATTCTGGAACAATTTGTCATAGATTCCCACCTAGTCACGACAGTTTTCTCAGTTTCAGTTTCAAAAATAAGATACAAAATCTCCTTTCAGGCGAATAAAAACTGAATAATAAATAAGTTTACTTCCATCCAACCGTCACAAAGCACAAAATAAACTAAAAAAAATATTTTACATGAATTTTTTTTAGCCACGAGTCAGAATTTTCAAACGTAATCTAAGATAACTGAAAAAACGAAAGGATATTTGTTTATCCATCTATGACAGCTGACATTGTTACTGTATAGTAAGAAATATAGTTTTAACTTAAGTTTATGCCCCTTTATAGTTCTGTATATATATATATATATATATATATATATATATATATATATATATATATATATATATATATATATATATATATATATATATATATATATATATATATATATATATACCGCAAGAATTGATTGAAAACTTTGAATCGGAATTCAACCAAGTGTGTTCTGTAACGTCTTCATCTAAAATCAACTTTTTCGGCGCAAAATCCTGAGATGAGAGGTTTAGTTTCCGCCTCAACAATTGGTTCAAAACTTATAGGGACCGTACAAAAATATATGGTTCCCGATTTCTCCCGAACGGGTAAATTACCACCAGAAATAGATTTTTTTTTTTTAAATTATTTTTCTGAAAAGTTGTTACAGGATACAGCTAGACAAATATTTTTTGTTTGAATGATTTCTGGGAGCAGTATTTTTACTTGAATCTTTCATTTTGTTTCGTTTTTTTTTATTGATGATTTTTTTTCTATTACTTTTACTTTAAGGGATAGGTAGTATATGTTGACACTTTTTGTCAATCGAATGAAAAGGTTTCGTTGGATAAAGACAAAAGATTTGAAAGCTTCATTCGGAGAAACGTAAATTTATTTTTTCCTTGAGTGAAAATAGGAAGAGTTGTTTTAAAAGGAGTATTCTTCTTTTGAAGTTATTGAAATGAAAATGATCTTTATTTAAAAAAATTATAATGAATTAATTATAAAACCTTAAGTCTGAATACAGAGCATCAAATATTAACAACTAAAGCAATCTTCTCGGATAAATTTTATTGGTAAAATGCACCAAAATAAATGTATGAATCAATAAAAAGATATTCAGTTTTATTCCTAAACTTCTTTATAAATTTTTAAATTGAACTGGAGATGAAATGGAAGATTTTGTTCATAAAACTACGCAATAGTATTTTTTTTTTTAAATTTTATAAATATTTTACTTTCCATAAAAATTTAATTACCTTAAGGAAATGAAATAAAATGACATGCATACATTGAAACTGAATTTTAACTCTTAGTTTTTCTCTCCAAAGCAAAGAAATCAGTTTTTCTAAGTTTATTTACACAGGGAAATAATGAACGTTTATTTACACAGGGGAAGTTTATTTACACAGGGAAATAATGTACACACTTATTTACCTTTATTCAAAATCATGAATTCAAATGAATTATTTATAGTTAAATTCACATGCTAAAATAAATTATTTATACTGAAATTCATAAATTGAAATCAAATATATATCGAGAAATTCATAAATTCAAACCATTCACTTCGACAGAAATTCTGGATTGTTAGAATTTTAATTCTAAAATTTTGGTAAAACAACCGATAGCAGTCAGTTCATCCGATAAAACATAAAATATACGGTAAAGAACATATTTTACCTCTACAGTATTGAAACCGTTTACAACTAATATGGTTATGAAGCCATGAATACAAAACTATACGGTTTTTAACCATTTTCATCTAGCATGTTGTCAAAAGCGTAAAAAGAAAATTTTACTTGACATTGCATCTAGGTTTTTCGTTAGGTAACGGGCATTGGAAAGTTAAAGACTCTAAAAGTCTACTTGAGTTGAAGGGAATGGAAGAAATATTAAATAAAAATGGTCTGAACTCTGCTATTAGCCCTCTTGGCTTTAATATGTAAACAGCTTCATGGAACTAAGTGGTTTCTTCAGGAAGGCTTAGTTGGTGCGATAAAAATCTGGCTATCCAACCGTATCAGGTGAAAACAGTTAATAATAGGTTTTTATCACAATTACGGTGTGTATACCATCTTATTTATGGTTATTTGACTGTTTTGTTTAAATATGGTAAAATAACAGTTAAATAAATTGTTATTTTTTTCCGAGAAATTTCCAACAGTGCATATTGAAATTCATTAATTCAAATAAATAATTTAAATAGAAATTCATAAATTCAAATTATTTATTTACAGTGGCTTTCGTACATTTAAACAATTTATTTATACTGAAATTCATAAGTTTAAAAAAAAATTATATTAAAATTCATAATTTCAAATCCATTATTATAAAAGGGAAAAGGGTGCTCGTTTGAATTTAGAAGTTAACAGCATGTTTATATATTGGACGTATTTAGGACGAGGAAGAATTGAAACTTTACGACGATGAGACAAACAAGTCGGGGTTAACAATGTTTTTGCCTAGTGAACGACTTAAATCAAATGCAAAAACTATAACTCACTTTAATTTTTTTTAAATGAAAATATATTGCTGCGACTAACATTTTCATCCTTAAATCACATTTTATTTTCTTCTTCTCTTTGTCAACATTTTGACTTTCTAAACCATTCTAAATCTATGAATAAGCTAACACAATTAACAGTTTGCATACCATCTTATTTATGGTAATTTGACTATTACGCTTAAATATGGTAAAATAACAATTAAATGGTTAATTGTTATTTAACCATTTTTTTCAGAGAAATTTTTACAATGTGATTTTCTAAATCTATGGATAAGCTAAGCTTTAACTTATAATCAAGAAAGGGCCAAAATTCAGTTACAAAGTTTTCCTAAGCATCTTTAACATTCATTTGCATCAAAATTCATACTAATAAAAGTAAAATTTGAAACACATATTTCTTAAAGTATATAAAAATATTTTTCACAAGTGTGAATGCACTTTTTAAACACCTTGTCCTTTTCTTTCACAAATTATAAGTTTTAATTCAAAAATATATTATTGTCATTATTGTGTCAAAATTACATTTTTCATGCAGCGTGTAATTTTAAATCAATAAAGGTAAAATTTAAATTTTCAAGTATTAAAAAATATTTCTATAAACATAAAATTTATAATATTGTTCAGAATTTTTTAGGTAGGTAGGTATTTTATTTACGTCGCACTAGAGCTGCACAATAGGCTATTGGTGACAATCTGGGAAACACCCCGGAGGATCATAGAAGACATGCCATCACAATGTCAATCCTCTGCAGAGGAGATTTTTCATACGTTTGCTCAACGACCTGCGCAAGAAGTCAAGCACTTTACGGTAGAACAGTTTTATGAGGATTATGAGGATACGACGGAGTTTTATGAGGATACGGCGCACCCTCGATCTCTACGTAGACTGATCAAAGTGGCCACCCACCCACTTACTGACCGTAGCTCAAAATTTTTTAAGTTAAATATTCAAAGCAATGGATTTCCCAGATGAAGAGAGAAAGGGTTAAGTACTTACAGTCGTAGTTAATAAAAAACACATTACGAACGAGTTATTAATTATAACAACTGTTCTTACTTTTACGAAAATAAACCAAACGCGATGATACTTTATTTTGATACAATCAATTACTTAAAATTTTGCGAAATCTTTATGCCATTCATTAAGTTGAAGAGATATTTATTTACAATCGTATGTAATAAATTGGACCTTAATTATTTACGATAGTGATTAATAACAAGGAATTAACAAAAGAGTCATTAATTATAATAACTATCGTTTTGCGAAAGCAAATCAAACGTAATGAAACCTTGCACTGATACTATCAATAGGATTAATAAAGTACCATCAATTACTCAAACTTTTGTGAAACCATTATACGTAGTCAATTGCTGAAGAAATACGTTAACAAATAAGTTAAATTATGTTTGAAACAATTTAGTTACCTTACTCTGTACATTTAAAATTTTGTAGTAAATTAGTTAACGCCTCTAGCTTGGATCAGTTTTAATGCAATTCTAATATCATTAATTTTTAAAACAATATACTTCAATTTCTCAATTAAATTAAATCAAGCTATGTTTGATAAGTGTTAATAACTTGCTTTATCAGTTTATTAGAAGTAAGAATGTAATTCAATTAAATTAAATCTAGCTATCTTTCATAAGTTAATAACTTGTAATAATAAGCCCTTCATTATTTACAATCTCAATTATTTACAATCGTATTTAATAACAAGCAATTAACCAAAAAAATAATTAATTATAACAGTTATTCTTTTGCGAAAGCAAATCAAACGCAATGAAACGTTTCACTGATACTACCAATAGGATTAATATAGAACTAACAATTACTCAAAATTTTGTGAAACTATTAAACGTTGTCAATTGTTGAAGAGATACTTTAACAAACAAGTTTAATTATGTTTGAAACAATTTAGTTACCTTACTCTGTACATTTAAAGTTTTGTAATAAATTAGTTAACGTCTCTAGTTTGAATCAGTTTTAATGCAATTCTAATATCATTAATTTTTAAAACAATATACTTCAATTCCTCAATTCAATTAAATCAAGTTACGTTTGATAAGTGTTAAGTTAATAACTTGCTTTATCAGATTATTAGAAGGAAGAATGTCCCATTTAAAATTTCGACGTGTAGTTTTCAAGAAACTCCCCGATGTTTGATTTCTCAAATACTTTAACAGCCGGTTTGATTTTCAATATCAGATGGCCTTTCAAAATTGAATTCATATAATTAGAAATGGTATTTGTATATCTAGAACAAGAATAAGAAGTCGACTCATTTCAATACACAAACTTCGAACTCAGTTTGGCGTTGCCCGTTGATTCCATGGTTTAATCAATCGTACTATTTCCAAAGTCTTCAGACAGAATAATTTTGAATAATTGAATGATAATAAACCCAGCTAGATATTTGATGAAATAAAATTTTTCCGTCATACCAGCATTCAAAATGAGTTTTCAGGTTTCGACTCGCGGAATTAATTGCCCGGAATGTTCTCAATACATTAAGGAATCGATCAAAACTTCTGACTAAATTTTCGAAGCTCGACTTAATGAAACAGAGGTAAGACTAATTATATGAAAGGGAAAGTGTGACACTTTATGAGAAACGGTACTTTGTCACAAGTTGCTTACATGAGAAAAGTCAACTGAAATATTTTTTTTTTTTTCAAAATGATGTGTGATACTCATATTTTCACTACGAACACATTACGATTATTATTTATGTTAATTGCATCAAATTTTTGAATATATTTCTGTATCTTGATTTAATGAAACAGAAGTAAGACGAGTTAAATGAAGGGAAAGTTATCACTTTCTTGTGAGACTTTTAAAGCTTCCAATTATTTTATTTGATTTTAATTCATTCACAGAATATAACTATAAGAATTTATCTTTAGTATTTCATAATAAAAATGACACTATTCCTGATTGATGACTGTGTTTGAAATCAATTTTACACGTTACGTGTTTGAAGTCAATTTGTGACACTTTATGAGAAACGGAACTTTGTCACAACTTGCTTACATGAGACAAGTCAACTGAAATACTCTTTTTTTTTAAAAAAATGATTTGTGTTATTACATGCTTATATTTTCACTACGATCAAATTACGATTATTATTTATGTTAATTCCATGAAATTATTGAATAAATTTGTGAATCTTGATTTAATGAAACAGAAGTATAACGAGTTAAATGAAGGGAAAATTATCACTTTCTTGTAAGACTTTTAAAGCATCCAATTATTTTATTTGATTTTAATTCATTCACAAAATATATAACTATAAGAATTAATCTTTAGTATTTCCAACTAAAAAGGACACTATTCCTGATTGATGACTGTGTTTGAAGTCAAATTTACACGCGTGTTTGCGGTCAATTTGTGACACTTAATGAGAAACGGTACTTTGTCACAACTGGCTTACATGAGACAAGTCAACTGAAAAACTTTTTTTTTCAAAAATGATTTGTGTTATTACATGCACACTACGATCAAATTACGTAATCAGCGTAGTTATATTAATTATATCAAATTTTTGAATCTAGATTCAATGAAACAGAAATAAGAAGAGTTAAATGAAGGGAAAGTTATCACTTTCTTGTGAGACTTTTAAAGCTTCCAATTATGACTGTTATCCGTATTATTAATAGTGCTTAAAATTGATTTTAATTCACTTACAAAATGAAACTATAACAATTTATCTTAAGTATTTACAATAAAAAATAACCATATTCCTGATTATTGTATTCATGATCATTGTATTGTGTTTGAAGTCAATTTTAATCCCAAAAAATTTATTAATATTTATTTCTTATTCTTCCAATTTATGAATAAGTATAAACCTGATGAATGTCTAGGTTTGAAATTTAATTTATTAAAAAAAAAACAGTAAAGATTGATATCTAGAATTTCTAGTTATGAATGGCTATAACTCTGCTTATTGACTGAGTTTGAATTTCGATCTTTATACAAAACACTATCAGAATTAATATCTAGAACTTAAAATTATCAATAACCATAACCTGATTATTAATTGTGTATGAAATTGATTTTTATTCGCGAAAAATTATAAGAATTTAGATGTATAACTTCTATGTATTATGAAGGAATTAATCACGAATAGGACTTTTTACCCTTTTAAACTAACTTAATTTGGTTTATTTTTAATTATTCATCAACACAATTTAAATTTTTTTTGGTAAAAATGTTTAAATAGCAATTTCATTGATCTTTGTTTTACAACCGTCGTTGAATTGCCTCTGCAATTTTCGGACTTACGACTACTAATGTTCCACTTCGTAGCAATATAAATTTGAACCCAATCAAGAAGAAAAGGGAACGTCTGATTCGGATCAAGTATTGTGAGAAATTTGCCGTCGTGCAGGAATTTTTTAGGGAACTTACCCGCATTCGCGTTACACGGAGAGGAAGACCACGAGAACCTCCCACGTTTAGCCCGACGGCAATGGGACTTTAACCCATGGTTCGTCTACCACTGAGGATATTTCACGCCCGCACTATGGTCGGTGCAAGTCAGATGCGGAATTCGTATCTACCAGCCATCGCCGGGATTCGAACCCAGTTCACCTCATTGGAAGGCGAATGCTCTATCATCTGAGCCATCCAGGCTCTATTTCATTGATTGTTATTTTACCGAATTCTAACTTAACTGTCGAATTAAATTAAAGTATGGTTTAAACGAAGAAGGTTCAAAAAGAACATGCTGCTCTGAACATACGGTTTTACAAACGAAACAGTCAAATAACCATAAATAAGATGGTAGTCAAACTGTTAACTGTGAGAAAAACCTTTTATGAACTGTTTTCATGTAAAACGGATAAACAAGTAATATTTTATTGTACCAACTAGGCCCACCAAATGAAGCGTTCGTTTTAGCTGGGTAAATATTATTGCAGAGAGGGCTAATCTGTCAATCTCATGACCGACAGAAAGGGGATTCGAGACCAAGCTTCGACACCACAATATTTCCTCCATTCCCTTCAATACATGAAGTGTTTCCAGCATCCCAATTTGTGACCCCATATTATTGGAATAGATGCTTTCATTTACGCGTAGATAAAGCATCATAAAGCTGCTTAACACAAAAAAGGATAATACTTGCCATATATTACGATAAGTGAAACAGCCAGATAAACTAATTAAATCACATTCCATTCTTCACTTGATAAAACACAACTCAACCACAGACTAACTCCAATGTATTTTACCTAATAAAAAGCATAGCTCTAATTGTCAGATAAATTTCTATTTTACGGTTTTAAAACCATGCTAGTTGTAAATGGATAAAATTCAGTTTAGTTTTGTATTCATGGTTTTTTTTTTTTTAACCATTAAAGTTGTAAACGATTTCAAAACCGTAAAGGTAAAAAACGTTCTTTATCGCAAACTTTACTGTTAATTGGACTAACAAAATTCTGCCGGTTATTTCACCGTATTCTTATAATGAAAGTTCTAACAGTGATATATAGAAGCCGAATGTGCAGTGCTCATATCAACAAAATTAACGCATTGTATTTCAAAGAAGTTAAGATTACTTTCTGAGCTAATAAATATTTAATTAGTTTATTTCACATGTTATTTTAACGTGATTTTTCTCTCTTGGGATACTTTTTCATGCAATATTTACTCTTTAAAAATGATACAACTTCATGCCTTTTTAATTAAAAAAATTAAATTAAAACATACATATTTATATATTATTATTATGTTTTATAAATTCATGCCGATTGTTTCCTCTGTAATCGCTTCCCGTAATCTACATTTTAATCAATCCAAGTTTACATTTTTACTTCTCTGATATTACAAGGTTCAACTAGAAATTTTGTAAATAATAAGTATTTATTCATGCTCATCTAAGTAAACACAGCAATTAAGTTTTTCTTGTCTGATAATTTCGATTCATAAATTTTCCTATTTGATTTCATTTCTGATTTTTTTTAATTAATATTTAATTTCTCAATTTCATAGTAATTTTTTTAGAATACTTGAAATATTTTTAAATAAACTTGTTTTAACTATAACAAGCAACTAAACAAAACTATAACTATGACAAAATTCATTTCATTATCAAATGTCAAATTAGAGATAAATATAATTAATGAAATTTTATATTTATAAAATTTTTAAACCTTATGTTAGATTAAATGTTCGTAAAAAGAACAAATTGAATTTTTTTTAAATATGTTCTTTAATAATCCTTAAATCTCTGAAAGATTCATGGACAATATTGTTTTTATTTAGTTAACTGTTATTTGTTTCAAGCCAGACATGTCATATTAAATAATATAGTTTATGGAGTTATAAAATTTCTTCGACGAACAAAAATACCAGAAAATCAAACTTCATATCAAATCGTTAGACAAATAGTTTAGTGAAGGAAAATAAACAATATTTTCTTGCAATGCTTTTAGAGAACAGTTCTATTTTCGTCAGATAAAATTATTATTATTTTTTAAATATTTTTTTAATTTAATTTATAATATTTATGCGTTTTTATTATGAAACTACAGCTCTGGCCTGACACTTAGTTTTATAACAAAATCATTCAATTTATTTTTCTTCATTATTCAATTTTTTTGTTAAAAAATGCTAGAATTTTATATAAAGTCTTTTTTTTCCTATTACTACTCATACATTGGAATACATATACATAAACATTAATGATGTTTTGTTTTTGTAATCTTGATAAAATAGGCTATTTAATGAATAAACAAGTACAAATTTAACTCGCTTTCTTAATAACAGTGTTTAAAAAATTCCCACAATAATTACTGTTATTAAAGAATCAAAAAATTACACGTTTAATCCATTCATTTTTTGCATCGAATTAAAAAATTTTCTTATTGTAAACTTAATAAGAAAATACAATCGAACAACCACAGCACAATAACAATCACAAAAATAGACACAATAAGAAAGTACTGAAAATACAAGTTTAGACCAACATTAGGAAATTTTTTTTCAGATTTTAATGCATTAAAATTATTCCTGACTAACAGGATAGTTTTAATGACATAAATGAAGAAAAAAAATAATGATTATGATTATTGATCAACATAATGATTATGAATGAAAAACAATTAATCATTTCCCGAATTCTCTAAGAACTAATAAATGACTCTATCCTTTCTTCAAAATGATATTTATAAATTTTTAATTGGATTATTGCTTTAAATTTTTTTCACTAATATCGATTAAAAATTTCTTAACTAAAATTTCAAATAGACTAAATATCATTGGGCAAATATTTTATAGCTTAATATTTTTCAATTATGTTCTCAAATTTTTTGAAAGAGGAGTTCATATTCTTTGAATATTTTAATACAGTCTTACGTTCACTATTAGAGTTTGTTTAGATAAACCCTAGATTGTATTAGATTTTACAAACATTACATTTTTTAGAGTAAGAATGATAAAGTTTTAAAAAAGTATCATGAAAATAAAGTCCAAAAAATAATTTGACTTTCCTTATCCAGGAGACATTTTACCAAAAAGAAACATTTTATTTGAAATTTTGCTTCCTATATAGTTGTTAGCGTTAGCACAATACTTTATTACGCAATATTTTGTCCTCACTGTATAAAGTTGGCACAAATGAATGGTTGAATTAGAGGAAGTTAAGGTTTCACAATATTGCAGAGCCTGGCGACAAAGGACTTTCAAAAAAATTTTTTTAAATTATCAAGGGATTTGCTTGAAATTTTCAGGATATATTTATATTGTTAAAAACAACTATTATACAAAATTTCAAAAAACTATTTTAAAATTTAAGAATTTTAAAAATTTAAAATTTTGAATTTTTTTTGTTTTTTTTATATTATTCCTCGCGTCTGAAATTTTGTTAAAATGACAAAATTCTTTTAAAATATAACATATTAGGTAATACTAAAAAAATTGTTGGGAGTACTTTTTTTATTTTTTATTATAGAAACAAATGACATTGAAAAAACAGTAAAAAACCAACATTTTTGGGAAAATATCATCATACCGCTATAAAATATCATGTATAAAAAAAATACTATTCACTTAATTCAAAAACCTTTTCCAACAAAATGTTAATAATATTCATAAATATATATCATTAAATTCTCAGGTCAATAGAATGAAAATTCATTTCGCTGGAACAGTTTGAAATTTGTAAATTTGTCAAAAAAGACATTTTGAGAAAAATGACTTTTACTACTTTTTCTTTGAAAATTTTACTTTTGAACAAATATTTCTTATTTAAGTATAAATACCTATAAATATTGTCTAATGAACTAGTTTAATAATTATATAATTAAAATTTTTTTAAAAAAATTAACAAAATATTCAACAAAAAAAAAAAACACGCTTCAAGGAAAATAAAAAATTTTAATTACAAATGTAAGAATCAAAGGATTTATATGAAGTTTTTAACATACTTTATATTATAAAAATATAATAAAAATTCTTAAATACAATTTATTGTGAAAGAAACTTATAATAAGCAATGTGCATAATAGTTAAAATGCTCCGGCAGAATATGTCACTCCTTCTTTCTTTTGTTTTTTTTTATCCACTGATTTTTTTTTGTATTTTTTCAAAATTCGCTGACTTTTATAATCAGTGGAGGTTCGCAAAACTTTTTGGGTTTCTCGACGCTTATCCTTTCTCTTGGCGATTTGTAGCGATTTGCTTTCTTCAAGCAAAGAATCGGGAGATGCCAATTGCAGAGATTTTGCGCAGCCAAAATTAAATTCAGACACAGCTGAAGTAACAGCTATCTCGATTCTCTTTTTAGAAACAAATGTCTCTTTTGGGCATTTTGCCCATATACAACTGTGTAGGCATTCGTTCATATTTTGTGTCTTGCCTTTGCAGCAACGAGACAAAAGTTCTTCTGATGCCAGTCTTTGATATACTGGAAGAATTTTTTCCACAACTTCCTCGCATAAATTGGTTTTCATTGACGAGTGCTTTTTTGGTGGAACACCTTTTGCAGTAGCACGTTGGAAAAAACACCAAGAATCTTTCCCTTTTGGACATTTGCCATGCTGCGGCTTTGTATCTGTAGACATACAGTGAAACAAGCTAGCAAAAATAGCAGTTTTCATTTCCCCTATCTCCGGTGCATTCAACTTGATTGCTTTATGGTAGTAGTTTTGCAGCCTTACAATTGTTTCCTCCTTGAGGTTGCCAGATTTCCTACCACCTAAAGTTATTCCTTTAGTTTTCCACTCCTTCACTTTGTTTCTAAGAGCGGTGCCGAGTCTTTTGGAAACATGATTAATACATTCCTCCTTCTTGATCATTATATCAGGACCATAGATGTGAGCATTGTTCAGTCGATCGTGTGTTTTTGTATCCCCATCAGAGAGCATAGATACATATCTCAATGATGAATTCGAGAGAGATCGCCCCCACAAAATTAGGGCTGCATGCAATTCCATGCTATTCGACGAACCATCAAAATTTTTTTCGCAATCGGGCTTATGCCCGTCTTGCCACAAATTAAATTGCGCGGTATCACTACCCAAACTTTTTGAAGTTGTAGCACACTCATGGCAATACTTAGATAAAATCTCATAGTCTACAACAAGACCTGTAATGGTTTCGATAACAATACCTATACCATATAATGAGGTATGGCCACGCTTATGCCAAGTTCCATCATACGAAACGCAAATGTCAATGACATCATCATCATATCAGGACCTTTCAAGTTTGAATTAGCCTCCAAGTAAACACTTCGAACAGTTTGCCAAGCAAGTTGTAGTGTTTCACATTTCACTTTCTTTTTAATTTCAATAAGTGATTCAAGGCACTTTCGAAAAGTTCTACTATCCATAGTGGGCATACCTAAAGCCATAGAAAAAGTCTCCAATGCAGCATGCCCCTTACCCATTTCCACAACCGCTGAAACAAGTTTATTGTTGACATCAAACCTTCGGCCCAATTCAACACGTTCACTTGAAAAGGATGTGCCACCTACATGGCCACAAGCAGAGCACAATAATTGCAGTTTTGTGGAATATCCATAATTATCCAAAGCTGACAATGACAGTGCAAGTGATTTACACTCAGTGCAAGGCACATTTTCAAAAAGTTTTTCCAAAGAGGAAATATCAACAATGTTATAGATACATATTTTTTTATCCAAGTTTTCACTATTCACTTCATCTGAAATGGTAGTTGTTTTTTCCTTCTTAGAAACACCTTTTTTGAAATTTTCTAAAAGTGCCCTCTTTCGTTTTGTTGGTCTTCCTTTTAACTTATGCCAACGAGAACTGGTGTTATTCATGTTACAAATAAATAAAACAAAATAACAAATAAAACAAAATTGGAAACAAAACTGATAATTAACAAAAGCAAAAGAAAAATATAATAGAAACAAAACAAAAATATAATAGAAACAAAACAAAAATATAACGAAAACAAAACTAATAACAAACAAAAATTAATCAAAAAAATTATCTCAAAAGAACAAACGCTCGCTAAAAAGATTGGTAAACAAACAATCAATAAATGATTGATACAGTCACAGTTAAGAACTATGTTGCCAACAAATTCAGAAATTAAATTAAAGTACTAAAAATATTTTGAAAATTTAAAATACAACTAAAATAAAACTGAATGAGAAAGAAGCAGTGAAAAACGAAACTAATTTTAACAGTTACCTGCAGACAAGAAAATGTAAACAAAGGGGCGTGGTCAAAATTGAAATGGCCATAACTTCGTCAATTTTGCTCTAATTCCAGATTTTTTTTTCTTTAAATGTTCAGTTAAAGGCATAGATTTCAAAAATATAAAAAGTAAAAATTCGATTTTTTGACAAATTTTAGCTTCCTTGAAAGTCCCTTGTCACCTTACCTCCATAACCATACTGGCCGACAACTGTTGCGGATATGCTTCCGCAATGCAATTCCGGAAAAGCATATCCGCAACAAACTGTTGCTAATATGCTTTTACAATTAATAATAAAATCTTAAATACTCGTATTTATATTTTCAAAATTGTAACATAATATGCATTGAATTTCACAAAAATATTCTCAATCTTTTTTTTTATTGACGAATATTCGATGTGGGACCCTTTTGTTACACGTCAAAAGAATTCACTTTGTCATTCGAAATATTTCTATTTCGACACTTTAAAGGACTTATTTATTATAGTGTATAAATGCTTTATTCAAGTTCTTACATTGTTTACAGTGTTAGCAGTTCATAAACAATGATTTGAACGAAAAAAAGAGACACAATGACGTAAAGTCCGCGTGTTTCAAAGCGAATCATTTATCACCCACACGTTCAAAACGCTATTTTTGAACTACCAATAGATAATAGACTCCAATAGATAGTAAGAGTTTAAATAGATAGCAGAGCTTAAGAGACACCAATAAATAGCAAGAGTTCAAGATTTACCAAGATTATTTGTAAGAGTTTAAGAGATACCAATAGACAGCAAGAGTTTAACAGATAAGATTTACTATAACATGGTATATACAAAGCAGATAACCAATTCAGCTAAAACTTGCATATAAAAAATGATAAACAATGTTGCATTTTCCAGTTTAAACTTATCTAATATGCTTACATTAATATTGTTTTCTCTAACTTAGACCAGCCTATGTTACTGATACAGACCAATCCATTCTTCTGATGTCACTGTCTCATTTCCTTGTACAGGCCAGTGCATTTGACTGATATCAATGTTCCATTTCCCCGTACAGACCAGTCCATTCTACTGATATCAATGTTCCATTTCCCCGTAGAGACCAGTCCATTCTACTGATATCAGTGTTCCATTTCCCCGTACAGACCAGCCCATTCTACTGATATCAGGGTTCCATTTCCCCGTACAGACCAGTCCATTCTACTGATATCAATGTTCCATTTCCCCGTACAGATCAGTCCATTCTACTGATTTAGACCAATGCAGTGTATTGACTTACTCTACTGATATCAATATACCGTGACCAGTCCATTGTACTGATCTACTCTACTGATATCAGTGTTCCATTTCCCCGTACAGATCAATACATTTTTTTTTATTGATTTCTATTGATCATTTTTTGCAGGGTTGTACAGTAAAAAGAACTATTGGTAGTGTGAAATTAGAGAATGAGTGGAAAGAGCTTACTTACAGATTAATTAAAATTACCGTACTGTATGGTAATGAAATCCCGATTAAAAAAAAACATAATTCAGGTAAATAAAACTAAAATATACGGTATTTAAACCTTTCATTTGGTAATTTTTCCGTTCATATGGTAACGGTTTACCGAAAATTTCATGTTTTCAAGATTATAGTTCTTATTAACGCTCATTTAGTAACAATTTCAAAACTTTTTTTTTTCAACAGCAGACATTGAACATATTCATGGAAGGTGCCAGAAATGTTGCTCATTTTGCGTTGCCTGATGAACATCTTGAGCAATGTCACGGAGGCGAGCAACATTACACACGCCACACTCCCTGAGCGGGATTCGAACCCGCAGCCATTGGCTCTGCAGGCAGACACGCTAACAAATACAAAATTGAATTAAAACGAAGGAATAATTTTTATGCTTCATATCATGGAAAACCGTCAAATTGTAACGCATGTTATAAAACAATATTTTATTTTTATCTTTGCGATAACCAAACCGCTTCGGTAAAAATCACATTGCTTTTGGTGTTCCCATAAAGTCAGAAACACGGTAATTGTTAACTTATTCTATTAGTTTCAACTATATTTTTTTTCTCAGTGCGGTTTATTATTTGTGCCCAACCTTTTTAACTTGTTTCCATGACTCGATCGCTTAGCCGGATGGAATTTTAACGCTTACTTTATTATCATAACTTATTGTCTATAATGATAAATGTTTGTTAAGAAGCAAAATATTATTTTCTTTCTCATTGAAAATGGAATAAGTAAGAAATTTAAGTTATGAGAAATTAAAGAAAAAATCTTAATGAAAAAAGCATTGAAGTTTCATTAAAGATAAATCAGTTAAAAGTTATAATAATTTGATATAAAACAAGATTATAAATCAGTATTTTTTCGCAAAATAGAACAAAATATTTTAAAACTCCGACTTATTCAATAAGATTTATTTTTTGGCATACTAGAAAAACTGTAAAGTTATTTTCCCTGCTTGAAAGAAAGTGTTTGCCTAAAATAGCCTAGACTTGATCCCAATCAAGAATTTATGATCCACTTAAAGAAAATCCACGGATAAAGAACATAGAATTTTAAGATTTCTTTTATCTTTTTTAGGAAAAAAAATATTGAAAAATGTCTGTCTTTTCATTTAGAAAAAGAAAGATTTCTTCATATCTCGTATAGACAAAGAAGAAAAGAAATTCAAAGGAACTTTGGCAGATACAGGTATTTTTCTGTAAGTTCTGGTTCACGATATAGTTACGCAATACGTATCACGGTTTATGTTCAGGCTGTTGTCATTGAGTTTTATTATTTTTATTAAAATGTATTATTTCAGAGCAGATAATGACATTGAAGATAAAAAAGAAATTGACAAATTTAAAATGAAATTTTAAAGTATTTAATTACTCAAGAATTAATATTTGAATGAAATACTTAACTCTATAAGAAAATCTTTTGAATTTTTTTTTCATATTTAAATCATACATTACCAGACATTTACAAATAAATTTTTATTGACAGTTTTTTTTTTTTTTGTTTCCTTACCACAGGTTGGCTTATAGCTCGCATCGAGGAAAATGAAAGAAAACTTAACTGGTAGTTGATGTTCTGGTTCTTGATATAGTTACGCAATATGTGTCACGATTTATGTTCGGACTGTTGTCATTGAGGTTTATTATTTTTATTAAAACGTATTATTTCAGAGCAGATAATGACCATTGAAGATAAAAAAGAAATTGATAAACTTAAAATGAAAGGTTTGAAAGTGTTTAATTACTCAAGAATAAATATTTGAGTGAATTACTTAACTCTATGAGACATTATTTTGAAATTTTTTTTTCATACTTCAGTCGTACATTATAAAGTAATTTTTATTGGCAGTTTTTTTTTTTTTTTGTTTCTTTCCTTATTACAGGTTGGCTTATGGCTCGCATCGAGGAAAATGAAATAAAATTTTACCCATTAGTTAATAAGCATCTTTAGATTATTGTCCGGGATATAAAATTAAATTTAATTTTAAACTTGAAAGAAGTTTAAAATTAATTTTGACTTCAAGTTTATGAAAGATAAACTTGAAGTCAAAATTCTTTCGTAAACTAGAAAAACATGTTTAAAATCTACGTTGTTTCGCTTTTCAAGGAATTTTTTTCGACTCACGTCACGAATTGACGTTAACTGCTGACGTAACAATTGACATTACGAATACAACTGATGCATTTCCGATCAGTGATCACCGAGTGACCGCTTGGAAAAATATGGGTGGCAAATGTATCGCGACTTTAGTATCAGAATTTTAATTTTATTTCATCTACAATAAACGTTAGGAATAGGTGCTTTAATAAAGGATATTTAATTCGATATATTGCAATCAATCTTATTAAGATCATTCTAATTCATTATTCACCCTTTATAATATTGGATCTATAGTACTGGAATTTTAATCGAAAAAAAGTGCGTGGAGTCCCTCCGCGTGGAAGAAGTTAAACTTCGTAACCTGCGACGTTAATTGTAGAGGAATCAGCAGTCGTAGAAGGATCACTAGTTCTATTCAACGACTCTTTTTCCTGCTCCCTATTAAATTATATGTGTATCAAAACAAACTAAACAAATATTTATAGAAAAACAAAAGTTTTATGTCTTTTATTATTTTTATGCTAGTGAGAACCAAAACAATATGGAAATGAATGAGGGAAAACTGGATCCTACCACGTGATTTCCCGGCCAATAAAAATGTAGCGTTAAACGTTTAACGCTTCCTTGTTGGAAATCGCATAAGAAGTAAAACTTCAATAAAAAGGTGATATGAGAGATTTAAAATATTTTACTTTTTTCTTTAAACTTGCATACAGAACGTTATCAACCCCGGGTGACTTTCTATACGCTGACAAAAAAAGTTAATGAACAAAGAGACAAAATATGTTAATGAAATGGAATTTCTCAGAAGCGACGACTAACAGCGTCCTCTGATGTTTTTACCGGAAAAAACTACACTTTCGATAAAAATTGAAAACCTTTCATTATATTCACCTATAATGTTTCTTAACTTATTTTAAAGGTTTAAACTTTTAAAAAACCCTATTTCGACTCCGTCCTCTACCCTTTAAGTATGCTTTAAATTATTTTCTTTCACTGTTTCGCTGTTGCTGGTTTACTTTTAACTGTTTCAATCCCTATATTTCACAGATAGTGACTAGCATATGTAACAATTGTTTATGCTAGTTAAATAGATAAAAACGAAACATTTTAAACAAATAACTGTTAAAAAGTAATGCACATTATAAATGAAAAAAAAAATACCTGTTACAATTAGCTTGCCGGCTTTGGCACTTTCAACGACTTCTCCAGTTAGCCTGTTCCTAGTCTGGCACTTATAACTTCTGTGAGAAAAACTGGTTTCTACATTTCTTATATGCAATGTACCCCAAGGAAACGTTAAGTAACGACCACCTGTAAGGAAGAAATTTTAAAAATTTTTTTTTAAAAAAACAAGTATCATAACAAAATTATAAATTGTCTTTATTTCTTCGAAGCCTATTGAATTGTTATAAAAGTGGGAATTTTATTTTATTTTATAACCATCGCTGAACATCCGACCGAATTTTATGGGCTTACGACTACCAATGTTCAACTCCGTAGCCTTGTAATTTTGATTCCAATCCGAAAGACAAGAGAACTCATGGATCAAATGTTGGGAGAAATTTTGCCTTCGTGGAAGACTTTCTGATGGAACTAACCCGCATCTGCGTTACATAGAGAGGAAGACCACGAGAACCTCACACGGTTAGCCTGACGGAAAGGAGACTCTAATAATCTATGATCCGTCTACCACTGAGGATATTTCACGTCAGCACTGTGGTCGGTGCAAGCCGGATGCGGAATTCGTAACCCCGCCATTGCCGGGATTCGAACCCGGTTCATCTCATTGGAAGGCGAACCCTCTATTTCCTGAGCCATTGCGGTAAAATGTATTTAACAAAATTTATATTGCAAAACAGTTACTTAAAATAGAATTTACAGTCTCTGGCCAAATTATTAGACGTACTATAAGATTCTATGTAAAATCTTAATTATCAGATGATGCTATACAGCTTTATTGCTTTTACACGGCTGAAACCGGTTTACACTTGTTCATGTATCAATTGGTTAAAATTGTAATAAAATACGTTAAAAATAAATACACATAGGAAGTAAATAAAAATATATAAAAATTCTCCAGATGATGCTATACAGCTTTATTGCTTTTACACGGCAGAAACCGGTTTACATTTGTTCATGTATCAATTGGTTAAAATTGTAATAAAATACGTTAAAAATAAATACACATAGGAAGTAAATAAAAATATATAAAAAATCTCCAGAACAAAAACCAATTACATATATGCTTAAATATAAAAGTATTGCATACAAAATCATGTTAAACATGTAAATATTAAAACACTACAGTGCATCTAACAATTTGGTCTCATTATTATAATATACTAATATAATACCTGATATAATAAACATTCTATAATTTTAAAATATATCGTATAATTTGATGAACAGTTGAATTTATATTATTTATCGTCTAATTTAACCAATTGATACACTAATGTAAACAAGTGCAAACCGGTTTCAGTCGCATAAAAATAATAAAGCTGTATAGTATCACCTGATAATTTAGATTTTACATAGAATCTTATAGTGCGTCTAATAACTTGGCCATGGACTATTAGTGTACACAATGGAGCCATTTTATTCGTCTTAAAAAGGTTGGTTTCTATTCAAATGATCTGATCTGCTGATTTCAGAGAAACAGTATCATGCACGCAAATAAACATATATTCCCAAAAACATTAATATCTGCTGATTATATACACCACTAGAGCAAGCATTTTTTATTTTTTTGTTGTGAAGATCCTATAATATTTGGGTTAGTAGGACGCCCCATAAGCATTGAGCAAATCCGGCAAACGCGTTATTGAAACTGTCGGATTTTTCACATTGTACTGTAATACCCCTGGCAACAATTATACTTTGGCCCTAGTTGGGCTCAATATGGGTCCTATATGAACATACACAGAGGGACCACTATTGGAATGTTTAGATTCTTTAACATTGGTCCTATGCAGTGCCTATATAGGGCCAATATAGGTCTTATATTGATTGAATAATGATTATAAAATATCGAATGAATCGTACAATTCTATAAGGTCCCATATCGGAAAAACATCGGCCACTTTTGAACCCTTATTGAGCAAAGATTCATGAATATTGTTCTAATGAGGATCCAAGTCATTTGCTGCTAAGGATACCGCTGCAGTTTTAATTCTTTAAATAAGTAACAAACTTGAAAATATAATACGATAACAAAAGTGCATCGAAATGATTTCGTTATTTTTTTTCCTTGTATTGTTTTATCTTTATCTCTTTTAAGGTACATTGCGTAAGAATATCAAATAATTTCAAAAATTATAATAGTAAGTTACATAAATATTGAAGGCCGGGATAGCCTGGTCGGTAGGGCGCTGGGCCCATGTCCGACAGTTCGTGGGTTCGAACCCCGCCGGCCGAAGACTCCCCGTGCAGTTGGTGACTGATGCACGTTAAAATTCTGTCGAGTCGAAAAGTCCTCCATGTTCCCATAACAAATCAATACCTATGGGGGTACTGGATTGGAGATCGATCGTTCTCTGATTCAGGTCAAAATTACGATCTGTGGATGAATGAATGGGTCCGCCTGATAAACAGGTGTGACGTATGGTTAGGCAGAAGTTGAATTCTTGGCCATACACTCTGCCTTAAATTTGCTCGGTTTCACCAAGCAGGCTTGCCCGTGTGGCATTAGAACCAACCAACCTAAATATTGAGATTGCTAAAATGTTTGGCGACCCCTGCTGCAAGTCCCGTGTGCTCAATGGGGTTCGGGAACCACAGTTTAAGAAAATCTGCACTCAAGATAAATCGGATTCTTTTATCCTGCCAGTTCAAAACACCTGGAAAAATCTTTCTTTTTTAACCGGCTGCTCCAGGCTACCCTTTAAAGTTTGGATTTATAAACCGGGTGGTTCCGTTTACCCGGCGGGTATTAAAAAATTTATGCAAAAAAAAATAAAAAATCGTATTATTTTCCATTGAAAAAATGTTTTATAAAATATCGTTCAAAATAAATAAAATTATGTACTATTATTCTTAGATTTTTTTAAAAATAATGTAAAAGAAAAAATTCTAAAAGTCGTAACTATTCGGATGTGGTAGGATTAACGTAAAACTTTGTCATGAAGTGGAGATATCTGCTTTAATTGTCTTTTATAATTAATTAAATTTTAAATAGTATTTATTAATGTAGTCTGTTAAGCATAGAATGTTTGAAAAATATTTTAACAAAATGAGGGTATGAAATAACGATGATTACTAAAGCTCTATGGGAACACCGAGAAGCTCGGTAGTTTTAACCGAAGCACTTTAGTAAAATTAGCAATAAAATATGGTTTTATAATATGTGATAAATTTGGTTATGTGATAAAATTTGGTAATTCTATCATGATACCTTAGATCATGATATAAAAACCATTTTTTCGTTTAAACTAACTTTTTATATTTGAATTGTTTTACTAAATGTGTGCTAAATGTTTGCTAAATGTGTACCGAATTTCAAGCTTATGAACAAAAATGTTTTTACCAGAAATGTCATATCCATACAGTACTGTAATTTTACCATATTTTTTTCAGTGTGTGATTTGAAATATTTTTTATGTAGTAATAGTATTAATATTTTCCAAGTGTTAGGTAAAAATTTTGTTAGTTTGATTTGTAATTTGATTTAAAATTTTGTTAGTTTTGTTGGTTTCTCCTGAGCTAGCTACTGAGCAATACCTTAATCAATAAAGATATTAGTGCAGACGTAAATATGACGTCACAAAGACGTCATCTCTCCTTAAACTGGAAAGTTTCAGTTATTAATAACAAGCTGTGACGAGTGGTCAAGCTAGAGATGTTTTTCTTTTTTCAATTGAATTATTTTTAGATTTTGTTTTAGAATGCGGAGTAGTATACAATATGTTTGTTTTTACTTTAAGTAATTGAACTTTCAATAAAAAGTTTATTTTTATGACCTATGATTCGCTGTTATATTCGTAAACAGAAAGGCTATTGTAGTTTGACTGAAGAGAAAGTGTATAATAAATTTTTATAGAGTATAAAGATGAAGTTGAAACTGCATTTAAATGTGTATGTAAATCTATTCTAAAAGCAAACCATCTTTATTTTTTATGTTTCAAACAAGTAATAATACAAAGCAATAATTTAAGGCTATAATACAAAGCTATAATGCCTTTCGAATTTCCCTTCTATGCTTTACAATTAATAAGTTACACTTTTCACTCAACCCAAATGCTTCCGCCACGAATTTTAGTTCCATTCAAATCCAAAACTTTTTCATTTGGCACAAATGAGTGCATCATTTCGCCAAGAATTCTTCATCTGAAGTTGGCACACCACTTGGGGGAAAAAACGTATTCCCATCTCATGAATTGAAGATGGCTTCTTCCATACGAAATGTGTGATCGAAAAGAGAAATGATGCTACTCAGAAGAAGAAGAAGAAAAAAAGACGTCAGGGTGCTATGGTTGGATGATTTATATCATCGGCGCCCAATTCTTGATGTCTTCAATCTATTACACCAGAATACTAATCTTCTCTCTCAATGTGTTATGGCGTTTGTGGTGAGCACAACAGGTTATCCATACATTTTCCAACAAAATGCATGCTTTGCAATATTTTGTGGCAAAATTTCGCTCGATGCAAAAGTTTATAGACGAAACTGTAAACTTCTATGTGGTTATAAAATTTAAGGATGGTTGAATTTATTTGAATAATTATAATTATTGTATTTTATTTAAACAATTTTTCACATTTCAATCAAAATTTATTTTCGATTTTCATAGACAACAGCTATTTACATGGACTTATTACACACTTTCAGATATAAAACGCTCACTTTTGACGATTCAGTAATCTTTAAACTGTATTTCGTAAATTTTGAGAATCACGAGCTCTCGTGAGTTGTGACGAAACGAGAACTCTCAAATATATGACGAAAATGTTTCCTAAAATTGGAACCTCATCGCCTTGCATTGGGGATTGTTAATTAGAATGACGAAATTAGAATGACGAAATGTCTTTCTTTTGACAAAATTCGTTTCCTCGAAGAAGTGACGATTTTTATTTCGTCACTTTGACGAAATGTTCGTTCGGAGCATGTATAAGGGGAAAAAAAAGAAGTTGTAATAGCCTTATTACGATCACTAGTTACCCATTGGTCAAATCGTTCTGGATTGACTTCGTTAAACGCCACACCATTTCAAATCATTGTTTGCAAAAACTGTCTCAATCGATGTTTGTCGTCGGATTGATTTTCATATCCTGCCTATGTACGTGTCTCAAGGCGTCACAAAATACGTTTCCTTCTTCAGCATTCATATTTATATTGAAATCACAGTCAAGCCAGAAATTATACGTCAATAATAAAAAGAATGTAAAAACACTAAATTATTATGATGTAAATGCAATAAAAATGCCAGCTAGTGAAAATAAAAATAAAAACAGCAGCAGTCGCCATAGCAACGCATGCAATGAAGACGCATGCGCACTACTTACTGTTACTCTTTAACACAGTTGAAAAGTGTGTGGACGCTATCAAATCCAAACCAAGACCCATTTAGCCAATGGGTAATATTATTTTTTCAGTTGAAAAAATTATTAAAAATGTTGTAAAGAATATTGGAAGCTGGGGCTCAGGAGAATAATAAGAATTGAAGATCAATATTAATTTACACGATAATATGATTAAATTTGGAATAGTGTTCAGCAAATTTCCATAAATTTGTACGATGTCACGCTAAAATTCACACCAAAACGTCAAACAGTGTACAGAAAGTTTATATTTAAAAGGAAACAACATTCTGCAGTAAAAAATTGCACTGATATTGAACCGCGAAAGTTATTAAAATCGCATAGATTAGTTGTTATTCGTAACCATTTAGATGACATCCATGTGATCTATGTATTGTTAAATACTGATTAGCGTTGAGTCGTAACTAAAACATCAGATAACCATTCATTGTTAATTAGAGCAATGAATCTCATAATTGATACTCGGGGCATCATTTCCATCGCAAATACGATAGGAGAACTCTCATGACAGTCCAAGTGGTAGAAACCTTTGTATTGATCTGTCAACTCTGGGAAAAAAATTCTAACATTTATCTGCAAAGTCAATTATTTGTATTCAAATAATGCAGCTGTTATGTTTGCCAGTTTCAATAGACTGGAATGTATAATACTGGAATGTATAATACTGGAATGTATAATACTAGAAAATAAAATTAAATAACTGCACTAATAAATGAAAATATTTACAAATTAATAATTGAAAATTTATTAATATGGATCATCCGAGTCGCGATGACTCAGGGGATAGAGCGTTCGCCTTCCAATGAGGTGAACCGGGTTCGAATTCGGCGATGGCTGGTCGATACGAATCCGCATCTGGCTTGCACCGACCGCAGTGCTGACGTGAAATATCTTGAGTGGTAGACGGATCATGGGTTAGAGTCCCTTTGCCGCCTGGCTAACCGTGGGAGGTTCTCGTGGTCTTCCTCTCCATGTAACGCAAATGCGTGTTAGTTCCATCAAAAAGTCCTTCACAAAGACACAATTTCTCCCAACACTTTATCTATGGGTTCTCTTGTCTTCTGGATTAAATTCAAAATTACAAGGCTAGCGACGTTGAACATTAGTAGTCGAAAACCCAAAAAAATTAGGTTGGTTGTTCAACGATGGATATAAAATTTAAAAAAAAATTGGAACATGATTGAAAAGAAGAAATGCTAAGCAACACTAAAAAATAAGAGTTAAAATTAAATCTTACCAACTGTTTATCAAAATAAAATTGTGCTAATTGATTGGCTTCGATTAACTAAAATAATTAAATTGTAATTTCAGTAATTTTTAGCTTATTGACTACTACACTTAGCTTATCGACTACGTTATTAATTTCATTCATTTCGTTATAATACTATCACGTTCAGGTTTTATTTTTACTAAAATTGTTTCCTGGGAGAAAAGTTTTGATAAGCAGAATGAACTTGATCGCTGAATTTTCGGGATTTTTTTTTATTTCTTCACTGAATTTTGCAATGAAATCTCGACATCCTTGACTAAACAATTCATTTTCTTCAGAATTTTAAAATTTTGTTTATCTGGAATTTTTTTAAGGAACTCCTGCGTCTTTTCAAGTTCAGAAAAATTACATTAGAAAGAAAGTTATGGTGTTTCGTTGTGACGGAAATTCTACATGATTTTAGAACATTTGTCAAAGAAAAAGAAGCAGCAATTTATGCAAATTAAGAGACACAAATGAACATTTGCATGGAAAAAACAAAAATGCTGTTGAAATCTGTTGAATCATTAGCAAGGAATGTGCAATGAAAAAAATCATACGAACTGAGATTCAATGATGAAGCTTGACAGTTATTTTTAAACCTTTTCAACTCATCTTTCTTATAATACGCACACGAGTTTTGAAGCTTTCAACCCGCCTTCTCTAGTACTGATTCGTTTTTATATCCGTCGTTGAACAGCCGACCCAATTTCGGGTTTTCGACTACTAATGTTCAACTGTAACTTTGAACCAGTCCAGAAGACAAGGAAAATCCTGGACCTGTACCCCAGAGGTGTGATTTGTTATGGGAACATGGAGCACTCGACAGATTTAACTTGCACCAGTCACCATTTACTACACGGAGAGAGTTCGGCCGGCCGGAATCGAACCCACGAACTCTTGGACATGGGCCGAGTGCCCTACCAACCAGGCTATCACGCCCCTAAAGGATTGTCAGAAGTATTTTTTCCCTAACTTAATAGCGTTCTAAATTAGCAAAAATTCCAATAATAATCCCCCCCCCTTTTTTTTGCACTAATATTTAAAACATATATATTGAGAGCTGACCAAATCTTAACTTTCTAGGTTCTAGGACTCTATCTTAATGGTTGCAGGGGTTGATCTCAAATATGGTTATGAATTCGTGCAGACGATATTTTTAGTTACGAAATAAGACACAAAAACATACTTTCTCTGAATAAAGACGTATTTTTTTCGACAGATTCGGATTTTTGATTCCAAAATATAGGGTGAGGTGTAATCTGGGATTAATGAACCCTATATTTTGGTAAGGAGAGCTGTATAAAGTTTGCACCCCTTAAGGTTAATTTTCCTTTTTGTGCATTTCATCATATCTGAAGAACTTTTTAAGACAATTAAAAAAAATTTGCACACAATTATATACGCAATATATTTTTTGCGCACTGTACATGTAAGTAAAATAAAATTTTGTCACGTGCCATGTAAATTTTATAATATTCTTTGAGTTTCTTTTAATAAATAAATCACGTACTTAATGATTTATTAAACTTTAAAATAAAAAAGGGGGATATAAAAATCAATCAAACTCTCGTTGTTCCTAATACTTGTGGAAAAAAAAAAAAAAAAACTCCCAAAGAACAGCGTAAACAGAAGGCAAACGATTTAAAGCTTGTATCTCACTGAAGAGCACGCGTTTCAATCATTATGCATTAGTGATCCAAGGGGATGCCAAGGAAAGAGCACCGAAACCATCCCACCCATCAAAGAACAAGAAAAAGATAATAGCAAAATAATAGAAAAAGAAGAGAGGGAAGATGCTCAGAATCAACCGATTCGGAATTGTTTTCTATGTGAACTGGGGGGAAGGGGGTCTGCGAATGCATGAAAAGTGGGGATGTTCGATACCGGGGCGGGGAAGAAATGTTTTCTTGTCAGTACCACGTGCCACAAACACAAGTCTGGTTCCTTAATGACGATAGGGAGGTTTGGATGAGTAGATCCACCAAGAAAAAATAAATATGTGGGAGTTTGGGGGTGGAAACGAGGAACGACCACTGGTCAATCGATAGAAACCATCCGTTAGCTATCGAACTCGATGGCAAATCCAGTCAATAAAGAAATAACAAACTTAAGCCGATTAACGCATGGTTCGCTTGCAGCTCTATAAATCACGACAGTACTTGGATGAATGCAATATTTTTTTGTACCTCTCATTTCTGATGAAATATGGTATCCAAATGGAATATAAAGTAGTTTTCAAAAGCTTTAAGGAACTAAAAGAGTGATTAAAGATGCTTATTTTCGTTTTGAATAAAGGAAAAGGTATTTTGTAATGTTAATATTTATTCTTTGAGGGCAGAATTTTTTCGGGCTTTCTGCGACTAACTTCCCTAGTACTAATACTTTGATTTAAGATACATTTAATTACAACAATTACTAATTTAAAGTAACATGAATGTTGTGTTTACAGAAGTTAATATATAATAAAAATGTATAAAAAAATTTTTATTGCAAAAGTAATATTTTTTTTTAATTCTAATATTCCAGGCGATATTCTCGCATTTTGTAGGCGGAAAAATGCACTCATTATTTCCCTTTTCGAATTTTGTAATTCATTACTCAAGTTAAAATCCGTAACTAAATTAAACAATAATAAATCAAAATTCGTACATAAATTAAAAATCGTAAAATCCGTGTATTAACTCTCAAAATAAACGTCACGAATCAGGCGAATAGGGCATAAAAATTATAGATATTCAAATAAGTGTATGTAAAATATAGTGTTCTTTAAAGGAAAAAAATGAAAGAAAGAGCATCTTTTCTAGAGCGAACTATCTTTTAAACTTTAGCGATTTCTGAATTTTTTATTTTATACTATTAATTTGAAATTCTAGATGAAGCCAGTCATTACCGATTTTTTTTTAGATCACAAATGAGAATAGAAAAATCATGATTATTTCTTTCCTCTCTGAGGCGCAAAAAAAAGATCTTTGAAAAAAATTCTGCAGAAAAAAAAATACTTTTCAAAAAATTATGCAGAAAGGAAAACCAAAATTTTTCCTTTCCCGATTGAAAAATATTTTTGTAAATAACTCTGTAACGCTCTGCGACAATGTCGCCCTGTCGCCGCAATTCTGCCACGTGGCTTTGATGAAAGGTAATGAGGATTGTAAGCAATTTGAACTATTAAATAAAACAAACTTAAAATCTCTAATATTTTGTTATTTTTCACAAAAAAAAAAAAAAAAAATGCAGATTCGGGACAAGTATATCCTTAATAAAAGCATAATGGTATACATCTGTTTCTTATTGCTGTTGGCGCAGTTTTACTGGCGAGTAAATCACAGTATGGCTTCCTAAAGGAGATCCACATATCTTTGTTTTTTACAAGTGCAAAAGTTGTGAAATTATTTGTAACATGTTAATTATTTACATAAATAAACCCAAGAAACTGAAGCTGTAAGCTTTTACGTGATTAGAAAATTTCTTTGAATTCAAAAAGGTGCAGATTGAAATAAAAGTCCTCATATTCCAAGAGCTCAAAAATAGACGCCCATTCTCAAGACTTGCCAGATAGGAACGATAAGAAACAAAAATGATTCGAAAGATAAAACACTGAGTTGCCAACGTGAAAAAAGAAAATAAAGAAAACCTTTATTTTCCATATTTTATTTCATGCCATTAATTTCAATGTAATTTTTTTTCTATTTTATGACCTTAAAAAGTTTATTTTTGTAGGAAGATAATTAGTTTTGATTTTATTAATTGATTTAAATTCTTAAGATTTTATGTTAGAACACATTTCAAATGGACTTAACTAAGTAGCGAGCACAGCGGAATCATATAAAATTGCATGGCATTCTTCAGGGGTTAAGAGCGTCAGCGAGTAGGAGATAAAGTTCACTACTTTTTTTTTAAACTTTCTTAAATGAAATATATAATTAAACCTAAAAGTTTTTTTAAAAAAAAGCACAGAAACACCATCAAACAGTTTATTTCATATTTTATTTTTATTTTACAAACGCAACTGGAGAAAAAAAATTACACGTGTAGGATTATTTACTTTTAAACGAAATAAACCCTGTCAACTCAAAGGTGTCAGAACTGAAAATACTACCTATGCCACACGGTTCCTTCAACCGTAAATAACTCTCATTAAAATAAAACCAGAGTTTCTTTTTTATTTTGAAATATCTTTTTAAATATATACAATTTTAAATAAAGAGTTCGGTTTAAAAATGCTGTGATACTCTGACACTTGTAAGGCACTTTGAAGTGATCGTAATCCGGCTTAAGCGTTCCTCCTTCTAAGAATTTTCTACTCTACAAAAAAAAAAGTTAAGTCTACGAGTTTAAAGAATTTTCAGGACTTCGTAAAATTGATTAAGAGGCGTAATTAAACGCATAGTAATTTCAATCATTTTTTTTAAGATTTTTTTTTTTTTATGTTTACAAGTTTAAAAATGCATTTAATGAATGTTATTAAAATTAATTAGCTAGTTTTGATACTTATAGAGTTTAAAGAAGCGAAAAGAATGGCACGCGTATAAAGAGTAATGTAGACAGGATATATATACACACACGCATACAGTATATATATGAAGAAATACTAAAAAGATTATTTTCTAATCTTAGAGATATTTAGTTCATGTGATTTTTAATACGTAGCAATAAAACTTAAAGCTTTCAGAGGTTACAGTGACCTACAATAAATTGCGAAAGAAAATAAGTATTTTTAAACACCCTAGCGAGAAAATTAAGCAATAAGATTGTAACCAATATGGATTGCTATTGTTGTTATATTTAATAGTTGCATACAGTTTTGTAATCTTAGATCTATTCATAGAGATATGAACATTTTTATAAAAAATAAATTCTTCTCGCCTTACGTTTTTTTGCTATATTTTTATAGATATTCAATGGGATTAAAAAAACGTTTTGGTGCAATTTAAAACTAATTACAAAATTGTTGATTTAAAATGTTAAAAATTTTTGTTAAAAACTGGGCAAGTTATTAGTATTTAAGCTAGTTCTTTCATAATTTTTTTTCATACTTTTGTAGTGAATCGTATTTAGCAACTTATAAAAATTTTATATGAATGTCTTAAATATTTAAAAAGTTTCAAGCAAATTTCTAAGTAGTTTTTTGTACTTTTCAAAAAAAAGAAAAAAGAAACCTCACAACAATCAGGGGTTTCTCAAAAATATCATTAGTTTTCCTTAAAATCAATAACATTTCCATAAATGTAATAATAAATGATAATGCCTTAAAAATAATCGTTCGGAAACTAATCTTCCACAAATGGGTTTCATTTTTAATAAGACTTTTTTAATAGTACAAGATGAAATTTGTGGATCATTACCATTTTGAGCTCTCTTTTAAGAAGTACAAAAACTACTTAGAAAATTGCTTGAAACTTTAAAAAATTTTAAGATATTGAAATTAAGCTTTTATCAGTAAGTGCCAAATATGATTCCTCAAAAAAAAAATGAAAAAAACTTTTTAACATTTTTTTTGCGCATGCACAGTATAAAGCAACTAGCTTAAATACTCATGTCTTGTCTTGCGCAATTTTTTGCGATTTTTTTTTTTTAAATTTTAAATCAACAGTTTTGTAATTAAGCTTAAATGTTTCCAAAAAAATTGTTAAATTTCATTGAAGATTTATGAAGTTACATAAAAAAAAAAATTAAAAAAACGCAAGGCGAAAAAAAAATTTTTTTTTTTCAAAAATTTCCATATCTCCATAAATATATACTCCAGCATTACGAAATTTTATGCAGCTATTAAAAAAAGCAACTAAAGTAATCGATAGTTGTTTTCTTGATTTTCTGTCATACTGTGTTCAAAAATATTTGTTTTTCATCGTAATTTATTGTAGGGATTCCAAATTGATATTCCATGGATGTTTAACTGATAATTCCCAAAACTGTTATGTGTGTACTTATGATTTTAACATATTTTAACAATTATTTTCAACGAAGCCTCAAACTTTTATAGTTTCCTTGAAGAAACAATTCGAAAAACAACTATGAAACATTCAATTACCAATATGGTATTTCAAACAAAAGCATTCTTTTATTTAATATATGTTGAATTACGTTAGGGAAAATGTCCTGGCTCAACATATGGCTATAAAATTAAAAAAGAAAAACCGTTTCTAAGCTATTCTATATTACATATTCGGTTATAAAAAATTCCAATTGATCCAGAGACATTTATAATTGTGATGTTATTGATAGGGTTGCCAATATTGCCCTTTTTTATTTCCCTTCATAAATTTTTTCTTTCACTTCATACCATAAAACCACCACAAAAAACGGCAAAGCACCGGAATCGCTAACTTCATTCATAAATTTATACGACAGATTTTAAATATAAATCACAAAGATCCCATCTACTCGCCATTTTTAAGAGAGTCAGCCAAAAATTTTTTTTAAAAAAACCGGGAGGAGAGAATGAAATATAAAAACGACGCCAAGCCAACAATACTTGGCGCATTAAGAGTTTATCTAAAGATGGGTAACGGAAAAAATTGCATTAATATGAAGGAAAGGGAACGAGCACACAATACATGTAATCAATCATCCATTTGGAATGCCCGGAAAAAGAAAACAAAATGGCGCTAGTTCTTACCAAACACTACACCAGCAGACTTCTGAAGCAGCAACAGAAAAAAAAAAAAAAAGAGTGAGACTGACTGAGCGAATTTGAATGGCACGGAATGGTTTAGACCCTACAGTTTAAAGAAAAGGCATGGCCCATCTGTTACTAAGAGGAAGACAGGCCTTCAGGTCCATCAAAAAGCAATATCATCAAGAGGCAAAATGTGATTCCATTTTGGAAAAGATATGATACGTCATGGGATGGACGGGCTTACGTACTTAATGCAGCTCCGGGGATGGTATTTTATGTGAATTTGCTTTTCATTTTTCCATCTTTCCTCAACCGGCGTCAACGTCAACTCATTTGAGGAACGATTTGACAGAGGTTTCAACGGTGAAATATTTTTGGACATTTTTGGTGAGCAGAGGAATTTTAATGAGAATTTTTTTTCCTTCTTCTTCTCCAGAGTGTCCTCGTCGAGAAAGGGAGCAAAATTCTCCTCCGAAAAGCAAATCTACATACGATTATTAAGATCAGTTGCGAGTGAAATATTGCTTTTTGAGGAAATGAAAGAATGCCGGATAGGTTCTAATGAGAGAAAGATGGATTTTTGTTCCGTTTACGGCTTTTCCAGGTCAGGTGACATTGATGCCCATAAAAATAAATTTCTGAGGTCGGCGCTTGTAATTTAACCGAACAGAAAACCAGTTAAAAGTTATTCCAGAGGGGTTTTTTTTAATCAAAAAGATGGCAAATTTAAGTTTATATGATAAAATATTTAACGAAATTTATTTTAAAAATAAATCTTAAAGAAATGATGAGAAACAATGCATACAATAAAAATATTGGATTTCATAATATTTCAGAAGTTTGTTTCTAGCGTACAAACCCTTTTCAATAGTTTGAAGAAAAAAAAACCGTTATGAACTTAATATTTAAAATTTTGCATTCAAAATTTCAATTTGTCAGTACATTTTTAGAAAATACCAAAGGATAGAGTTTTTATCCTCTTATGCATATACAAATTTTGTTCCTTAATGAACTTAACAATAGTGCATCAATCAAAAGAAATTTAAAATTTGTCATTCTTTCAACGTTTGTAGGTTAGTCTTGGTTTAACATACATGAAAGTTTAAGGGGAAAATAAAGTTAAGAAGCATTTAAATTGTTTAAAAGAGCATGTTCGTGGAAATGAAGGCCGATTATTATACATTCGACAAAAACATACAAATACTCATCTGATGATTTAAAAAATATCTATTTAGAATACCGTGACAATAACTATTTCGTATGATGTCTTTCATTATAAAAATATTTTAATATGAAAAGAAAAAAAAGAAACATATAACATAAGTTTCTCAATTTAATCTGTCTCTAGATACCTTATATAAGTATGTAAGATATTTGAAACATGCGAGAATATCGAATTCCAGAAATAATATTTTAATTTAAATGGAAGTTATTTTAACATTTCTTTCTGTATTATATGTATATATATATATATATATATATATATATATATATATATATATATATATATATATATATATATATATATATATATATATATATATATATATATATATATATATATATATATATATATATATATATATATATATATATATATATATATATATATATATATATATATATATAATAAATACAAAAAACACGAAGAAAATTAAGAAAAACAATTAAGTTTTATTTATTGCGCATAAGCTGCAAGTAAATAGAGCTCATAAAAAAAGTTCAAAATGTAGATAAAACAAGGGAAAAATTACAGAACAATGTAAAAAGGGGAAAAAAAGAAAAATAATATTAAAAATAGCAAAAAAATCCGAAAAAAAAGGGAAGAATTTTTTTAAAAAAATCCGAAAAAAAAGGGAAGAATTTTTTTAAAAAAATCCGTAAAATGAAAGATATAATCTTTTCATCAGCCCACGCGATTATATCCGCAAAAAAGAGTGCTTTCTTATATTGTATCAATATAGCCAAAGCAAAATATATCAATACGATAGTGTGAGGAGCACTCAAAAATTTTACAAAAAAAATTACAACAAATAAAATACAACACAGTAAGTAAAAATATCACGTAAAAACATAAAATGAAATATGAAGTAAAAACAGAATAAAACATGAAATGAAATCTATAAAGCGAGTAGTGAATTCAAATGAACTTACATGAACGGGACATTTTTGAAAACAAAAGCGCAAATTGAGCTAAAAGCAACAAAAGGAGTTTTGTATTAAAGTGCGTTCTTATTGCATTACTGAAGTGCGTTTGATTTGTTTGTTATCAAGGATGGGACCGAAAATAGATGTCCGCAAGGTAATATTATACTGGATAATTTAAAAAAATTATCCAGTATAATTTTAAAAATTATAATTATAACTTGCTTTGGCTATTATATGGCTTATTGATATATTTTGCTTTGGCTATATTGATACAATATTAGAAAGCACTCTTTATCGCGGATATAATCGTGTGGGCTGATGAAAAGATTATATCTTTTATTTTCAGGAATTTTTTAAAAAATTTTTGTCTTTTTTTTCGGATTTTTTTCCTGTTTTTTTTGTGATTTTTATTATTATTTTTCCTTTTTTCCCCTTTTTTCATTGTTCTGTAATTTTTCCCTTGTTTTATCTGCATTTTGAATATATATATATATATATATATATATATATATATATATATATATATATATATATATATATTATATATATATATATATATATATATATATATATATATATATATATTATATATATATATATATATATATATATATATATATATATATATATATATATTATTTCGTTGTTATTCTAACTTAACGTCACTTAAGCCGAAGTTTAAGTTACATCCTAACTAACGATGTGACTTTAAAAAAACTGAAATAAAAGCATCTTCTGATTCTACAACAGGAGTAGTTTTCATAAAAAAAAATTATAACTCTTCTCTTCCAAACGTTTTTTATGATAGTGTAATTTTTTTGAGCAAACAACATTATATATTTGCAACTACCGTATAAGTTGACGAAAAACTTATGTAGAATCTGCATATTTATGAAAGTGAAAAATAAAAATTCAAACGCTTCGTGCTCATTGAATTTGTGTGCTAATAAGACGCATAAATCTGAATAAATCAGAAGATTTTTAATTGAAATTTTTAATGACTTATGTTACTTTTGTTTATTAGTTCTCAAATAGTTTTTTGATTAATTTCTTCGACTTTAAAATAAATTTTAATGTAAACATAAATAGTTAAAATTACCAGAGATCACAAACATAGATTTTGGTAATTGTATATGTCGTAGTTTTTAGTAGTAACAGATATAAGTTTCCCAAGTAGTATTTCAAACAGCATTTTCTAACTTCCTCATTAGCTACACTTTTAAAACAATATAATAATATAACAGTTCAAATATGTTTTAATGTATTTTAAATTCTAAAAAGAACAAATTAGAATGCTTTTAGAAATTACAGTCGATTTTTTCTCATCATAAGCACACTTAAATTTACTTGTTTCAGTACATAGTGTACAGTGCTCTAAAGTTAAAAAAAAAAAAGGACCACCCTGAATTACTCGTTCTCGTTTTAGGACTCAATTATGATGGTTCGAGAAGGTGACCTCAAACATGCTAATTAATTTTCGCATGCGTTTTTTAAAATACGAAACCAGACACAAAAAGGTCTTAATAAATTTTTTTAGTCGTTACAAGCACATTAATCCTTATCCATTTTACTTCTTCAAAAGCTGTTAAAACTTTTTCTAACGTTTAGTTTTGCTTGCAATTAAATTTTATAATTTGTAAGTTTAAAGATTTAGATAAAAAGTAAAACATTCCCGCTACAGACCATTGTAGACCAGGGGTCGAGGCTCCCCAATTTCAAGACCAACTGCATGATTTTATTTTAATTTCTCTTAAAGCCGTCGTTGAATAGCCGACCCAATGTTGTGTTTACGACCACGAATTTTCAACTCATTAGCCTTGCATTTTTGGATCCAACCCCAAAAAACAAGTGAACGCCTGGATCAAGTATTTGGTGAAATTCGCCTTCATGGCAGACTTTTTGAAGGAACTAACCCGCACATGGAAGAGAAAACCACAGAAACTCTAATCCATGATCCGTCTACCACAGAGGTTATTTTATGTCAGCATTGTGGTTGGTGCGAGCCGGACGCGAAATTCGTATTGATCAGCCATTGCTGAGAATCGAACCCGGTTCACCTTATTGGGAGGCGAACGCTTTATTCCCTGCGTCACCGATGCTCCCAGCCGCATGATTGAGGCAATGTGGTCACTTTTACTTTCCAGGTTAGTCCATCGTTCGGAAGCTGAGTGGGCCGCCACGTGTGATGAACTGTAGTCCTTCACAAGGACACAGCGTCATCGTGGCTCTATTAGGTCTAGATACCAAAGTCAAAATTCTTGATAGTCCCATCAATTCATATTGATGGTTTATGTTGGTTTCAGTGCAATTCATCATGGTCCAACATCATTTGATGGTCACCATCATCCAACATTTCCCATTATGTGTTCTTGGTTTTTGATATGCCAACAAACTTCCATCATTTCATGATGGAATATGCTTCTTTAATGCTATGGTGGTTTACCATCAAGAGAAGTTCGATTCTCATGGACCAACAATCCATGATGATCCGTGATGGTCCATGATGGTTCCAACTATACATTTCCATGATGGTTTAATGAAAATTCTTGTTGGTTCTAAGAAATATACCATCAAAATAATTTGGTTTTTTTTTATGTTAGCCCATCATAAATCAGTCCGAATTCTTCCTTTAGAATGATTGTTGTTCATGATCATTCCAACATTTGATTTCAACGAAACTATAATGGAAATTTCTGATGGTTTAACATGAACAAACCATCAAAACAAGTTAGGTTATTCTTATGTTGGACCATCATGAATCAGTCCAAATTCTTACTTCATGATGATTGTTGTTCATGGTCGTTCCAACATTTGATTTCAACAAAAATATAATGGAAATTTTTGATGGTTTAACAGGAACAAACCATCAAAACAAATTTTGTTATTCTTATGTTGGATCATCATAAATCAGTCCAAATTCTTACTTTAGGAAGATTGTTGTTCATGATCGTTCCAACATTTGATTTCAACGAAACTATAATGGAAATTTCTGATAGTTTAACATGAACAAACCATCAAAACAAGTTTTGTTTTTCTTATGTTGGCCCATCATAAATCAGTCCGAATTTTTACTTTAGGATGATTGTTGTTCATGATCGATCCAACATTTGATTTCAACAAAAATATAATGGAAATTTCGGATGGTTTAACATGAACAAACCATCAAAACAAGTTTTGTTTTTCTTATGTTGGCCCATCATAAATCAGTCCGAATTTTTACTTTAGGATGATTGTTGTTCATGATCGATCCAACATTTGATTTCAACAAAATATAATGGAAATTTCGGATGGTTTAACATGAACAAACCATCAAAACAAGTTTTGTTATTCTTATGTTGGATTATCATAAATCAGTCCAAATTCCTATATTGGGGTGATGGTTACTTATGTTGGTTACCATCAAAAAATATTATGGTTCATGATGGAATTATTCATGGTTGTCATCGAGATTTTGTTGGTTCATCAGTGAAAAAGAGCATAAAAATTTTGACTTGGGTAGGCTTCTGAATAATTACAGTTTTCTCCTGGTTTATCAGTAATATTAAAACAATCTGTACCTAACAAATAGTTGTGTTTTGAAACCCTTTACTACCACATAAACACTCACACACATACTGAAAAAAATATGGCTTCTATTCGTTATTTTCCAACTAATTTTTATTTTTTGAAACTTTATCTGTTTGAAATAATAAATAATAACGAAATCGGCTGCTCACTTTTTTATAGGTTTTGAAAATCGGTAAGGAAAAATAGTAATTTCTTTTTATTGAGACGAATAAATGCTTATAGATGCTAGATTTATCTGAGGCAATTGTGATATTATTCACAAGGATTTAATTTTTATTTGACTATCATTAATCGAATAAGATTTAGAAAAACTGAATTAGGATTAGGAATTCAACAACTTAAATAAATAATATGGTAAAAAATCAGTGTTAAGATGTAACGGAAAGAACAATTATACTAAGTCGAATTTGGAAACACAAGACAAAAATTTGTCTTCAAAAAAATTAATAAAATGATTAAAGAATTATTATTATATTTAAAGAGGAAACTAAACGGAGAGATGGATGCAATAAAGAACTTCAATTAAGGGACGCCTGCCTGCATTTATATGGGAGGTTTTCTGTTACACCCATATTTTGTTCTTTTTTAGTATTTCGAATTTTAACTTAACTATAATTTTTATCATTTTCGGTTTATAAATTTTATTACATTTCATGTATTGAATCTGGCTTTATATCTTCCAAAGGAGTTTGGGGACGCAAATAACAATTTTGTTTTATTAAATAATATATTATTATGGTCTTATTAATTTATTTTCATAGTAAAGCTCTAACATGAATGCATTCAAGGTGGTTACGTGATAAATTCCATGTTTTATTATTCATTTTTAATTTACTTAATGTTTCATTTTAATGATTCAATTTTAGTTCTCTAATCTCTATTTCAATTTATTTGGAACTCAATTCGCCTGATATCTCAATTCGGAACTCGATTCGCCCCTTTTAACCACACATTGCACTGTAAAAAATTCCGAATCAAATTACTTACGAAGTATTGGCACTCTATGTGCCGGTACTTGTTAGCGTAAAATCCATTTTTACAGAAACGAAAAATCTGACACACCGTTATTTTTACAGTTATTACAGTAAAATCACAGAAACATTCTAATTAAATAAATAATTACTGTAAAACAACAGCATAATGTTTTATAATAATAATGGATTTTATGAATGATGTACACAAAGTGCAGGTAATTTATATCGTAATTTGATCCGGAATTTTTACAGTATATTCAGAGTGTTACAACAATTGTTTCATATGAAGCGTTTTTAAAAACACCATATTTTGTTTTACAAAGGTCAAAATTTAAATTGGTCATTTTAATTTTAAGAAAATGGAAGCGATAAAAATGTTTATTACCAACTCTCTACACACTAAACAAAATATTCTACAAAATAGCATAAATATATATATATTAAATATTACTTTCTATTACAGAACAAAATATGAAAATAGTTTCTGATCAGTTAATTGTATAAAAAAACTTAACAAAAGAACAGTGGTGGCTCAGAGGATAGAGGGTTTGCCTTCCAATGAGGTAAACCAGGTTCGAATCCCAGGAATGGTTGGTCGATACGAACTCCGCACCAGGCTAGCATAGACCATAGCACTGATATCCTGAGTGGTAAACGGATTATGATTTAAGGTCCCCTTGCTGTCGGGTTAACCGTGGGAGGTTTTCATGGTTTTCCTCTCCATATAACGCAAATGCGAGTTTTAGTTCCGTTAAAAAGTCCTTTACGAAGGCAAATTTTTCCAAAACATGAAGCAGGATTTACCTTGTCCTCTAGATTGGGTCTAAACCCAAAAAATTGGGTCGACTCTTCAACGACGATTATAAAATAAAATAAAAAGTTTTGGTTTAAAAAATATATAATTTTGAGTTCTACTTATCTTAGTGATAATTTATCATCTCATTACAAAAATAATATCATTATTCTGCTTTCTTTATGTTACTTTTATTATTTTACTTTTCTATAAATCTAATTTATTCAATATTGGTCTTCATTAATTTAGTCTTGACAATAAATATTTAGTTCATTAATTTATTTAACAAGGTGCACTTTCTCGCCCGAAAAAATATTGTTGTTTATTTAACATTCTGGGTATTTGGGGTTTTCCTCTCCATTTAACGCAAATGCGGGTTAGTTCCATCTAAAAGTCTTCTACGAAGACAAATTTCTCCCAATAGATGATCACTTGTCTTCTGGGTTGTGTTAAAAATTAAAAGGTTACGGAGTTGAACACTGGTAGTCGTAAACCCAAAATTGCGTCGGCTGTTCAATGACGGTTATAAAATAAAAATAAAATTAATTTAATGTGCTTACCAATGGATGATGAGGGTTGAATAACTTTTCCAGTCAATTCTTCTCTCCAGGATATTACGGAGACATACTCTTCCATAAATCCGGGAATGTTACACCTCAATACAGCAGTACTGCCCGCCGTTACGAATTCATCATACACTTCAACAATATAATGCTGGCTCACAACTGAAAAGACATAAGCTTATTTAAAATCACAAAAACTCGTATAACCTTTAAATAAGATTATTATGAATATCATTCCACTTTAGTGCAAAAAAAATGTTATGTTCCACTCTATAGTTCCAAATTACACTGTTAGAATTTTCTCGTTTAAAATGGTTAAATAATAATTCATTCAATTGTTATTTTACCATATTCGAACAAAACTGCCAAATAAACATAAATGAGACGGTATTCAAACTATTAACGGTGAGAAAAATCGTTTCACCTAATACGGTTAAACAATCAGAATTTTATTGCCTACGTAACGAAGCTACTTAGTTTCTTGCAGTTGGGTACATATTAGAACCGAGATGGCTAATCTGTCAATATCCTGAGTGACAGAACTGGGGTTTGAATCCCAGTGTCGATAATACTATATTTCCTCCATTACTTTCAACAAGATTTTCCAGTGTGATGCACTCTCCAATTTGTGACTGTGGTCTATTAGAGTACGATAGTCTCATTTACACATAGATGGCAGCACTATAAAACTGCTAAACAATCTCCAGGTCCAGTTAATTTTTTTTTTTTTTTTTTGGTTATGAAACCATGCTAGTTGTAAATGGTTTAAAAACCGTAAAGATGAAAAATGTTCTTTGCCGTAAATTTTAAGGTTAAATAGATGAACAGACTGCTGCCTGTTATTTTACCATAATTTTAGAATAAAAATTCTAACAGTGTAGATCTGCATAAATTAGTCAACATACAAATTAGTTAAACACAATAATACATACACGGACAAAAAAAAAATATCTAGATCATTCTACAAAAAAAACTTACACATTCAATAAGCACATCACAAATAATTGAGAACTACTGTAAACGTTGGTTTTTTTTTTTTTTTTTATCTTATGAGTCGTGTAAGTTAGAATTCTTTTTTTTTTCATTTAAATTTGTTTGAAATTTATAATAATCAGTAATTAAAAATATATCTACAAAAATATCTAATATGTTTTTTTACAACATCAGTGGTCACAGTTTGTACAATTTTAAGTTCTCTAAACCGCAGTTTTTTTTTACCTATTTTATGTAGACGAAGAAAAAAATTTCTGGTAAAATTACCGCACGGTATAGTGATGACATTTCTGGTAAAAAAAAACAACAACATAATTCTAGTTAATAAAATAAAATATACGTATTTAAATCATTAGTTTGATAATTTTTCCATTCATGCTTAAAACGGAAATTCCGGTTTTCAAAATTATAGTTCTGGCTCTCAAACATTTAGTAAAAATACCGAACTGAAAAGTATATTCAACCGAGGTTTTTGTGCCATGCTCTAAGATATTATGATGAAATTACCAAATTTCATCTCGTTCTATTAAACGGTATTTTACTGTTTGTTACAATATTTTTATTACTTTATTGTTTTTATTTTTTTACTGCTTTTATTATTATTATATTTATTTTAATTACCCAAGTGCTTCAATAAAAAATAACGAGTTTTTTTGTGTTCCCATAGAGCAAGAAACACTAAAACTATTTTGACAGTTTTGACCATACTTTTTTCTAAGTGCATTTATAATTTTGGAACTTCGATAGTAGAAGTAGCACAGCGCCTTAGGGAGCTCACTGCTATGATTTAATATGCTAATATTTGATAGTGTTTAAATATAGATCGTTTGTAGCGGTGGAAAAACAATTTACATGCGTTTAATCAAATCAACTAGTAAGAAGCGTCAGCTAAAATGTAAGGATTTTACCTCGCTTGAAAGTTAGCTGAAGTTCGATTGTCATACTATTTGGTGAAGTATCGACAATAAATTCTCTTTATAATAGTCGAAAAACAACTGTAAATCAACCGAAACTTAAATTATCGTTCGTTCACCAGAAGTTGGCACTTGGCTCCACCTCCTCGGACGCAGAGTTCATTTCAGCGCGGGAGTAAGAGGAGAAACATCTCCTCACTTGAAAATGAGACTACCCTTAATGTGCGCCAGACGCAAACAGTAAATTCTTTTTCAGTCATTTACTTCGCTTTATCATTTGCTATAATACCTTTCATTACTCTAGCTAATCAAATATATTTTAAATTTAAAAACTGCTGTTTTCATAGCAAAATGTCTCAAAAAAGGCAAACTATTCACTCAAAAGAGAGAAATATCATCAAGTTTAAGAAATATTTAATCTTAAAAAAAAATGCACCTTTGCGAAATAAATATTTTTGTAATTCGATCGTCAAATAGCAACCTTGTTCAGGATTGTTCACATCCTTCTCCCAAAAATAACGAAATAGTATAGTCGGATACCACGTGATGAAGGCGGAGCCAAGTGCCAACTCCTGCTGAACGAACTATACATTATCATAACCCAAACTAAAGTTGAACTGTGAGTGCTTTAGCAAATCGAAAAGTGGTCGAAATTGTGGCCAAGACTCTAACTTTACAGATTTACGAACGAGTTAATAAAAAAAGACCATTTTGCAAGTTCAAGTACTAAGCAATGTTTTGTTTTTAAATATACAAACTAATTTTTCACAAACATAATAAAAACAACAAAACCATTTATTATGATTTTGTTTTTGAATTCTTCAAAAAGTTTTAATTCTTCTACTTGAAAACGCGTAGTTAATCAATGACACTAGTATGTGATGATTGGAGGTGGGAGGCAACTACGGCGAAGTACTAAAACTCTTTCTAAAAATATATTTGCAAAGCCATTATCATAAACCCGTAAAAGAAACAAAACGCAACTCGAAAGGACTCCATAGAGATAACATCATTAGTAATTGTCTTTGAATAGTTGGGTAGATAAGAGAATCAGCACAAAGGGAAAATTACTGGGAAAATGCAGCCCTTTAATAGCGAATGAAATATTTCTTTTTTCATTTTGTTGAGAGGTTAAAATAGATATTACAATCCTTTTATGTATGGAAAATAAATTTCTAGTCCATTATGCGCATTATTACTTTAGAACGAGTTCTTACTCCAAAGGAATTAAAACTGATAAAAAAAAATTCTAAAATTTTTAATGAATGAAATATTTTTTTTTCAATTACTGTTTTCATTTTTAAAACAGATGAAGAGAGTTAATGAAAGTACAGTGTTTTTGAAAGGCACTAGATGCAGTTTTGGTTTACATTACCCACATTTTTAATTAAAAAAAAAACTATTTTTCTAAAGTTTTAATTAAAAATGTGTTATACATAGAAATTATAAAGCTAAACCGATTTATTTTGGACAGCGTTTAACGTTTTCAAACGCGATAAAACAAAGGTTTAAAATCAGTTTATATCTCTTTTAATCTTCCTTAAATTGTTCTTACTTTGTACTTATTTATTTATTTCGAAGTTGTTGTTCTTTTCACGGTTAATACTTCTTTTTATCCTTTTAAAAGCTGAGTAAATTGCTGGAGGGGTTAAGACCTTTAACTATCATTTTGCGGTTAGAATTACAAGAAGGCACATCAACTAGAAGCCAGACGGGTTTTTTTCTCCCTGCTTTGCGAACAAGCATTAAAGAATAAATTTTTATAAAAGAAACAACAAAAACAAAATTATGTACGTCGTTTCAGTATCACTATTTGGGTTAAATTTAATTTGTAGGAAAAGATGATAAATGACCTTTATTTAAATTTGAAGCACCTATTTAAAAAAATTTTAAATACAAAACTGCTAGTCGTGGTTTTTCAAATCGCCCCAGCAAAATTCGGTAACAAATAATTTTTCTTTTTCTTTTATAATTTTAAATTATTTAAAGAATGACTTTTGTCTTTATAACCGTCGTTGAACAGTCGACACAATTTTGGGTTTACGACTACTAATGTTCAACTCCATAGCCTTGTAACTTTGAACCAATTCAGAAGACAAGGAAACTCCTGGATCAGTATCTCCAGATGTATTGATTTGTTAAAGGAACATAGAAGACTTTAAAGATTCGACAGATTTAAAGTCTACCAGTCACCATTTACTACACGGAGAGTCTTCCGCCGGCCTGGGATCGTACCCACGAACTCTTGGAAATGGGCCCAGTGTCCAACCAACCAGGTTTTTTCGAAGTTTTCGAGGCTCTAGATGCAAAAGGTGCAACATATCCGGAATTTACTTGAAGCTTGAAGAATTTTATCCTATAAAAACCGCGCATAGGAGACTGTTTTGGCCTTAATTCTTGAATGAAACATCTTTCCCAAATAGCAAAATAAGGTTTATTTTCACTCAGAAAAAAACTAAACTTAAAAAGGTTTGTAAAGCGGTTTGCGTGTAAACCTTCTAACCTTAAAACGACAATCTGCTCTATTACACGCACATTACCCTAATCCAAAACCTTAGAAAACAACCCACTACATAAAAACCTTGTATCGAGGATGACGTAGGGTTTTCAAGAGTGAAAAAAAAATCCTTTAATAAAGCTAGTCTCAAGGTGAATATAATCTTAAATCTAGGTAATTATAAGGTTTTCTTTTCGCAAAGCTCAGCTAAAATCCACCTTGTCATGAAATTTTAATGGATTACTCCCTATAAGGAATGCCATTTGATCTGTTCGCTTAGTGTGACGTCAGATAAAACGTCATTATGGGCTTTAGTGACGATATTTTTTAACAAAAAAGCTATAAAAAATAATTTTTAATCCTATAAGGATGAAAGGTTTGAAACTGCAATATTTTTACTTTATTGAAAAAAGGTTTTTAGTGCTAACATTTTCGTGACAATAAAAAGAAAATTCCGACACAAGGTTGCCGTAAGGTTACATGCTTTCTGAGTTTCATGTATACAAAGTCAGGCAGTTAAAGATCAATAAAAAAAACAAAAATCGTTCAAATTTGATGAATGTTCAAATTGTCTTATTATTGTCCAGCAAACAATATCATCCACAACAAAAAAAATCTACAAATTATTTTAGAACAAAGTTCTCTCAATCGATGTCAATACGTAAATATAGCACGAGTCTATAAAATTGTTCGTTATAAAGACAATACAAGTTTTCGTTTAATTAAATCCTAATTAGAAGTTGTTAAAATGAACGATAAAAAAGCAATGAAAAGTAACAAATGTAATGAAATAAAATATTTAATATATTTTACGAAAATTAATTATATTTTTTTCTGCGCTTTTCAAAATGTAACGATTGTAGATTTTAAAAGTAATAATATGTAACGAAAAAAAATATGAACTATTGAAATTAAACATTTTTCCGTTCCAGTTTCTATATCTATTAAATTAATGTATTGTTCCTATTGTGCATCGTGTTTTAAGCTATCGATTAGTAGCTTTGTAAGTTATTAAAATTGCAGTTTAGTGATGAGTTTCTTTCGTTCTTTTTTTTTTTTTTTTTTGTAAGCATTTTTAATAAGCTTCGTTCGTAAAATGTCCAGGGACAGAACTCAAGCATCTTTTATTACTAAGCTTAAAAAGAAGACTCTCTATTTTAATTGCAGAAGATCCAAATAATTATGTGACACAATAGAATAATAAAACAAAAATTCTTTTCACTTGTTTCTGTCCTTTGGGATTCTAAAATAAAAAGGATAATTTTTAGGAAATGTCTTGCGAATTTCAGTTTATTATCTGCTACTGCATGGAATTAAAACTTTATTATTTTTTACAGCCGATGCAGTAGTTCTAATGAAAAAAAAAACTATTTAAATACATTTGTTGAAAAATTAGTGCATTATATTTAAACAATCTAAATATGGAGACAAATAAATTAATTTCAAATGTTTAAAAACTTTTAATTATGCCATCAGTAAATTAACATCAGAAATTACGCTAAATTTTCAGGAACACTTTTAATTACTGAAATTATATCATAAAACGCAAACTGTGTTAAAATTATAAAAATCTGTATATGTATTATTTACAATAAAGTCATTAAATATGAAAGAATAAGAAATTAATATAAAACTTTTAAATTATGCGTTACAACACGTTAATTATATCACACTGTCTATAACTTTGTAGTAAAAACAGTAAACGCACTTTTATTGTAATTCTAATATTAGTAATCGAAGTAAATATTTTAGTTTTACTTTCTCATGAAGTTATGGCATCACGATGTATCGTCACGCTAACATCGCGATATTTTGATGCATCGCGATGTTTTGGTACATTAATAATTTGTCACCAGATAAGAAATTTCCTTAAAAGTCTTCAGCGACATCAACACTTTAAACTATATTTCTTACTGTATTTTTTTTTCAATGAAATTCTAACTCTAAAGTAATTAACTAATTCAAAGACTTATTTTACGACACTTAATATTAATAAACACTTTATAACTCGAATACCATTATTAAGAAAGCGTTCTAAGCCAGTTTTAAAATTAATGGATTGAATCAATTAATTTAAACTTTTCGATTACTCCAAAGGATTCGACTTCTTAGCTGTTCTTGTTTTCGAAATCCTATAAGTTTACTTCCACCTTTTTAGCCTAAACAGGAACACAACATTTTTGTTTTAACAAATTATTCTTAAAAAGTATGTACACTGTTAAAATTTTCATTCTACAATTATGGTAAAATAATTGACAGCTGTCTGTCCATCCGCTTTACCGTAAGTTTGCAGTAAAGAACACTTTTTTCCTTATGGTTTTGAAACCATTTACAAAAAGTATGGTTATAAAACCATGAATACAAAACTATTCGTTTTTTAACCATTTACTACTAGCATTTTTCAAAAATATAGAAAAAAAAATATTTAACTAGACATAGGAGCTCGGCCTTTTGTAATGTAATGGGCATTGGAGAGTGCCGAACACTGGAAATTCTTCATGTGTTGAAGGGAATGAAGAAAATATAGCGATCTCAACACTAGGACTCTAACTCAGTTCTGCCGGTCTGAGATTGGCAGATAAGCCAGTTCGGCTATGATATGTACCCAGTTGCAAAGGACTAAGTAGCTTCATTACGTGGTTCTAGTCGGTGTGATAAAATTCCGGTTGTTTAACCGTATTAGGAGAAAGCAATTAATAAACAGTTTTTTTTAAACTTAACGGTTTGATTACCATTTTATTTATGGTTATTTGACTGTTTAGATTAAATATGGTAAAATAACCATTCAATAAATTGTTATTTAACCATTTTTTCCGAGAAATTTCTAAAGTAAAGAAAATTTGCAAGCAAATTATGTAAGCAAATCATGATTTAAAATTAAAATAACTATATATGAATAGAGTCAATACTTTGCACGTCTATAATAATTTTGGAAAAGTATTTTAATAGTATTTTAACATTTAGTAACAGTTTATAAAATGATCATTTTGTTAAATAACAAACAAACAGCACGAATTTTGAATATATTTAGCCATTATTCGCAGTAAAGAAAACTTATTGATTTTCTTATTTATTTTCTTTCTTTTCTGGTTTTTCAAGACTAATCTTGAAAAACCAGAATTTCCAGCAAACCGTTACAAAATGAAAGAAAAAATTACCAAATGAATGGTTTAAATACCATATATATTCTCCGTTTAGTGATTTTGGTATTGATTTTTAAAAGAATTTTGCTAAATTTCTTTTGATGAATAGTCTAAATAGGCTACCAATACAAATTTATCACAAGACCAGACATTCCATAAAATATTTCAACAGCACCATTACTCCAAACTACATTTCTTACTGAAGTTTATATTTACGGAAACAACTAACTTATAATTAACTACCCAATTCAAAAATGCATTCCACTAGGCCTAGCTCATACTCTTCTCAACACTGTCTAAACGAGACTTAAGATTCATGAATCGAATCACTTAATTTAAAATTTTTCAGTTTACTCCTGAGAATTCGACGCCTTTAGAGGTGATCACATTATCGAAAACCTATTAATAAACTTTTCACCCCTATTTTTACTAAACGCAACTTTTATCCGCATAAATATATTACTGTCCTCTTTTCTTGGCGAAAAATCAATTCTTCTCTCTCTCTCTTGCATCATCGGATTAAAATCTAAGTTTAATTCTGAACGAAGAAAACTATCTACAGAGATTAGTAGCAAAACTTTTTAAGATCTATATCCTTTCCAAAACTGTTAAAAGCTCTTATCTTCTGCGAAACAGCTGTGATGAGAATGGTGAAAACTATTTTTGAGATAACTTTGACATTGATCCGCCTTTTTTTATTTAATATTTTCAAAAAAAAATGTTTTTTTTTCTTCTCTACGTCACTTCTCGTCTATTTTTGGTTCTTTTCCAATTTTTCAGCCATTTATTTTTTTTAAAACATAAAATTGTTAGGTCAATATATTTAAGATAAAATTAATTTGAGTAGTTTCGTTTTGAATTTAAATTAAGAATAGATTAGTTTCCAGTATAATTATGATAAAGCAATATACTTTTAACTGATAGAATTTCATGAACAATGATTAAAGCCAGTACATAATCTCAATATATATATATATATATATATATATGAAGATCTCTTTTAATATGTAAAAATAAATATGTCAATGAATGAATTGCATTATCATAATCTATTTAATATTATAACCGTGGTTGAACAGCCTCTACCCTAATTTAAGGTTTACCACCATCAATGCTCAACTCCATAGCCTTGTAATTTTGAATCTAATCCAGAAGACAAAGGAACTTCTGGATCAAGTATTGGAGAACATTTAATGGAACTAACCCGCATTTGAATTTCATGGAGAGGAAAACTGTTAAAACCATTTACGGTTAGCCTGACGGCAAGAGACGATAACCCATGATCCGTCTACCACTGAGGTTATTTCACGACAGTACTGTGGTCGGTGCGAGTCGGGAGCAGAATTCGTATCCTCTAGACATCGTTGGGAATCAAACCCAGTTCACTTTATTGGACGGCGAACGCTTTATTCTACGAGTAACCACGGCTCTATCTTAATCAAATATATCTTAATTAAAAATTATCGTCAACGAAATAGCTGTCATGAGAATGGTGAAAACTATTTTTGAGATAACGTTTACACTGATTTGCTTTTTTATTTTATTTAATATTTTTAAAAAAAATGTATTCTTCTTCTACGTCACATCTTATCTATTTTTGGTTGTTTTCCAATTTTTCAGTTATTTGTTTTTTAAAACATAAATTGTTAGGTCAATATATTCAAGATAAAATTGTTTTAGATAGTTTCGTTTCGATAGATAAAATAGTTTCGTTTAGAACTTAAATTAATGATACGCTTAATGATGTAATTTAGTATTAAAAACTAAATATGTTACATGAATAAATTGCATCATATCGAAATGTAAATTGTGACAATCGAAACCCCCTGCCAACGCCAGAATGAACACTAAAGAGACTCAAATAGAACAATTCTAAGTTAGTTTAACTCCATCTCTCGAACCGCAAACATGTAGGTTCGCCAATCACAACGGTGGGCGCCAATTTGTGGTGCCATTCGACTCAAAGAATTCTAATCAACGGTGTGATTTAAGAATTTTAATGGGACAAAGGTCATAAAATGGTAAGTTACAAGTCACAAAACATCACAAAATAAAGCATTAATACAATTAGGGAGAAAACAAAACTTAAGTGGGGGAATTCGAAACCTACATGTTTGCGATTCGAGAGATGGAGTTAAACTAACTTAGAACTGTTCTATTTGAGTCTCTTTAGTGCTCATAGATGGCGTTGGGAGGGGGTTTCGATTGTCACAAAATAAATTATTGCAGGATAACTTACTTCCCTGCTGCGTAATTCTTAGTGATTCTGCCAGAATTTTTTTGCATTTTCATATTTTAATTTTTTTTTCAGAATTGTCGTGGTTAATTTACGTTTGAGAAAGAGAATTTGCCGCCTCGAAGGATTTCTTCCGTGGTATCATGGTTTAGATTTCGTGATTTACCTTTGCATGTAACTATATGTAGGCTGGCTCTATAAAAAAATTTTGAACGAAGGCAAGTTTGTTCCAATGATTAAACCAAGAGTTCCCTTGTTTTCTCGGTTAGGAATTCAATTGAAAAAATTACAAGGCTACAGAATTAAACATTGGTAGTTGTATATCCGAAAATGGGTTGGCTGTTCGACGCCGGTCATAAAATACAAAATTATAATAAATAAAATTTAGTTTAAATATCTATCTCATCGTATCGAAACTGTACTAAAAAGTGCACCTATTTTACGTATATTAAGATATTTTTTCTCGTTGCAATTTCTAATATAAAAAATAATGCATTCATATTAAAAAAAAAAAATTTAAAATTTTATGGAAAAAATTATCAAAAGCTATAAGGTCGAGATAAAAATATTTTCTCACCCTTTAAAATAAAAATTTACAAACCCCAAACATTTAAAAAAAACACGAAATGTAGACTAGTTTTAACTAAAGGAGTACAATTTTTCAAAAACACTTGGGGATGACAACTATCTTGATCTCCCGCTTAGGATCCACTTGAGTAAATGCATTCACCCCCAGAAGAAATCAATCATACCAAATATTCTTTTTATCTCCGAGCATTCTGAAACATGCTAAGCAACTGACTCCATCCCCCGACTGTTATGGATTAAATTGTTTATTCGACCCGACTTTTAAAAGCAAAGTGAAACTGTCGTCATTTCTCTAAAGTTACATTCTTCGTCTGAATCCAGCGTGAAGGCGACCCCCGACCCAATTTATCAAAACGATGACCAAAGGAACCCGACCCCTTGCATTTCCGACTCTGAAGCGAAATGGTGACTCAATCTGAATGAAAGGAAGGCATTCCCCTTCTTTTGGGAGAAATTCCAGAATTCGGAATTTCTCCGCCCCCTTTTCTCAGACGATAAATAGTCACATTAGACTTTCTCATTTCGGCTTCAGAATTCGAATGGTTTTGGAGTGTATTTCAGAAGGGTGAAAGGGACTATCTCAAAATGTATGTCTTCGTGTATCCTTTTCATCCGATGCAAAAATTCCAAAAGTTGCCTTATAAAAATAAAATAACATTATTGTCCTAGGTTTACAGGGAACTTATTTTAACGCTTCCCTTTATTAAATCATATTTTTTATTCCATTATTAAATATAAGGAACTGAAATCTAAGTTATAAGTTTTAACAGTCACCATGGACCCAATCTGGGACCACGTATTTAAAAAAAAATATTTTTTATATATATACTCTTTTGAAACACTATGTAGTACATTCAGGGTGTTCAAGAAATACGGAAACGTTCAAATACATCAAGAGATTTGCATTCTTGATGACTCATCAAACTCGATCCGTCCTTTTAACTTTCAACCTGGTATGATTTACTACACATTCTTCAATGCTAGAAACCTCTCGGAAAAATGAGTTAAACAGCAATTTATTTGACCGTTATTTTACAATATTCAATAAAAGCTGTTATGTAACCATAAAAAATGGTATTAAAACTGTTAACTGCTAGAAATATCTTTATTTACTGCTTTCACTCAATACGGTTAAAGAACGTGGATTTCATCCAGGCCAACTAAGCCCACAGCCAATGAAAATCAAGCGCAAGTTGCGATAAATGTTGCGAATTCATATTTTTTATTTTTTGTAATCAGGTGTACAACACGTCAGAGTATGACTAATAATTTTATAGTAATAAGTATGTAGTGAACACATTACGAAGCCACTCAACTCCACGAAACTGTGTACATACTTTATCCGAGAAGGTTAATCTTGTCAAACTTATGACCAGCTGAGCCTGGGTTCGAATACAAGGGTTGACACAAAAATGTTAAATATTTTCCATCTCTCACGAAAGATGGTACCACTAGATAAACTAATTTTATATTTCCGGTTTCGTTCCGGTTAAACTAATTTTATATTTCCGGTTTGACGATTACTCTAGTCGTAATTAAATACACGACTGTATAATTTTGTATTCACTGCCTTTTAACAATACCAGTTGTAAACGGTTTCAAACCCTAAAATATAAAAAAATGTTCCCAACTGTGAATTTTATGGTTAATTCGATCGACAGACTGTTGCCGGCCATTTTACTATGAAAATTCTATGCGCTTTTTTAAGCAAAATATAAAAATAAAAGTAGAAAGATAGATCAGCATGGATCTATTACTTAGAAGAAGCTCATTCCTCATAAATACAAACATTATTTTTGAAAAACTATGACGGATTCTGAACCTTTTTATGTATATATTACTGGTGATGTTTGTATTTTATAAGTATTATTCATTCATACTTAAGTATATTCAATGCATTTGCGACATTACACAGAATACCGAGACATTTTATAGAATGCCTAATGTGTCTTCTACTTTGCCGGTCAGTCATGGGATATTTTATAGAATGCTTAAGCAGTGAGGAAAATGTGTTATCATTTCATATTTTTCCAGTCAATTTTCAGTATTTTATAAAACGTCTAGGTATTCTACACTGTCAGAAATTTCTCGGACAAAATAGTTAAATAATAATTTATTTAATTGCAATTGTACCATATTCAAACAAAACAGTCAAATAACCATAAATCAGATGGTAATCAAACTGTTAACTGTGAGGAAAACCGCTTTCACTTAACACGGTTAAGCAACCAGAATTTTATCGCACAAACTATGCCCAGATTATGAAGCCATTTAGTTCCATTACCTAACGAAAAGCCTAGCTCCTGCGTCTTGTTAAATTTTTTTCCCGCAGATTTGAAACCATGCTAATTGTAAATGGTTAAAATCCGTAAAGTTTTGTATTAATGGTTTTATAACCTTACTAATTGTAACCGATTTCAAAACCGTGAAGGAAAAAAAATGTTTTTTTTTTTACCGTAAACTTTAATCGGATGGACAGACTGCTGTCGGTTATTTTATCATAATTTTAGAAGGAAAATTCTAACAGTGTATATAAAGTTGGATGTCAAACTTTTCCAGTAACATAGTTAAAAAATACAAGCAAAGCAAAAAAAAATCAATTTTAAGTATGATATTCATGAAAATAACGGGATACCTACAATACTCGACAAATAGAATTGAAGAAAATAAATAATGTACGAAATCCTTTTTTATAAAAACATTTTTTTTCTTCCCTTTTTTTATTTATCAGAACGCGCTATGCATGCATTTTCAATGGTATTTATTTCATTATTTTCTCATACTGAAGTGAGTTTAGCTTATTTTGTAAATAAATAAGTAATCAATTTATTTTTACGTTGAAAGTAAAGAACGCATTCAGTGGGAAATGCACGCAACACTGAATAGTATTCTGGGTACTTTCGTGAGGAAAAAACATAAATGAAGGAAAAAGAAAGAAGAAAAAAATCATTTATATAAAAAGGACGGGTTGCATTTAATTTTTAATAAGCTAAGTAAGATTGTTTTTAAACTGTATAAGTTACAAGTTATTAGATATATCATGATTATTGAACAAAAATAAATGATTTATTTCGAAAATATTGTGTCATAATGTTGTGCTTTAATAAATAAACAAAAGTAAATCAATAAGTGTTTTATTCCTAAAATTCGATAAACAGTAGATGAAGTAAAAATATTTTTTACACTTATCTTTTTCATGATATTCTAGTTCAATTTAGGATTGATAAAATGCTATTTCTAAAGTGAATATATTTTGAAGAGCACAAAACTGTGCTTTCAAATTTCTGTTTTTAAACTTTAACTCACTGTTAATGTGATATTTGTCAGCATAACTACAATGGATAGGTGTGAATGAATTTTGGGGAAAATATGAAACGTTCTGAGAACTAATTAAGGAAAAAAATTAATATGTTGGTTTTAAATGTTTTAATCTTAACAAATACATGTGATGTCTCAATGTGACGCTGATATCTCAAGAACTTTTTAAGCGAATTGAAAGCTTTTGGAACCCAATTATAAAATTCGGTTATCCAAAGATTCGTTTATCCATGCAAAAAATACCTTCAAATAAATATTTATTATTTCTTATTACTCTATCTAACAAGGGTCGAAAAATTTTTGAATTGTGAGGTATGCAAATTTTGAACCACTTTAAAGAACATTATTTTACAAAGAAAAATACGAAATTTGTACAAAATCCGGCGTATAAATCCTGAAAAATCGAATTTTTAATATCTGACTTTTTAAAATTAAATTTCTCAGGAACTATTCAACCGATTTCACTCAAAGTGTGCATTTCGACATGTAAAATTATATTCTTTAAAATGGTGCATGGTGCAAAAATTTGTTTACCTTACAATTTAAAAACTTTTTTACCATAAATTAATAAAATAGTAAAAAAAGAATAAATATTAAGTAAAATTTATTTTTTTGCATAGAATTATCTTTGAATAAACGAATTTTATAATAGTGTGCAAAAATTGTTTTTCAAATCGCTTTAAATGTATAGCGAAATACGCAAAAAGAAAAATTACCATTAAGGGGTCTAAACTTTAGACCCCATTCTTGACCAAACTATTGGGACCATATTTCCCAGATTGCGACTACCCCCTATATTTTGGGGGGTCAGAAATCTGATACCATCGAAAAAAATATATGTTTATTAAAAGAAAGTTTGTTTTGTGTCGGATTTTTCTACTGAAAATATCGTTTGCACTTATTAATTAGCATATATGATTTCACCCCCACAAGCAAATAAGATTGAGTCCTAGAACGTGAAGATTCAATTATTAGACCAAAATTAATCATGAGGACCGTTTTATTGGCGCGCTGTACACATATTTTAGTCAATGATTTAAACTATCTTATTAAAATATTTCTTTTGCATAAGTGTCACATACTTCGCACATATTTGTTGTTAGATATCTGGAAGAGACGTCATCGCAGGTAAATAGTAACATTTATCAATTTCGAAACCAATCAGGTTCGACACACACGAGCCATATTGCTTACAGGTATCCAATTAAACCTGCTTTGAATCCCATGGTTTGACATAATCACTTCTTTTCGACAAACGTACTCAATTATAAATTTATTTATTCAATTCGTTAAATTTCTTAATTACTTAGTTTTTTATCCAAGCTTAATTTCGTAAACGTATAATAAAAACGTTTTAACTAATAAACGTTTAAGAAAAATTGATTTACAAAAAAAAAAAAAAAAAAAAAAAATCATAAATAAATACAAATGCAAATACTTTATAAATACTCAATAATTGTTTAATTAAAACATCTCTGTTTCAAAATATTTACAAGCAATATTATTTTATATTTAAATTTCTTTCTTTACCAGGGTGTGCGTAGCCAAATCTCACAACACAATAAAGCACCTTTAAAGTACTTTTTAAGTACTCAAAAATATTTTTAAGCAGTTTATACATTAACAAAATACAAAATAATTTTCAAAGACTTTACATGATCATGATAAAATAACTAGTTTCTAACAAAGAACTCTTTTTCTTGATTGTATTAGTCACCATAAAAAGATCGTTTCGGTTCGATTTTAGAGGGTGGAAAATGAAGCCTGAAATTCAGAATGTCTTGCAAAATGCAGCAGAGTTGCACATGAGAGTGCAATAATCTCACTGAACCCAGCTCCAGGGCTAAAGAGAAGAGAGAAGGGCTAGTTCCTTCCTCTCTTAGAGCTGAAGCTACGATTTCTCTCTTCATGACGTCACTGTGTACACAGATCTCGGAGATCGCTAGCAAAGATATTATGATAACTTTGCATCTTTCTCTCTTAAAATAAGTTAGACTTTTTCTGGATATTAGCTTTCTAACTTTACATAATTAACACATTATTTCTGTTCATAAACATAGTTCAAAAAAACTTTATTGGCCATTATGTTAAAAAAATACCATTTTAAAATTATAAAAATACTTTACTAGCAGGCGAGATACTTTATTTTAAAAAGTTCAGTTTTAACTTTTATCATTAAGAAAAATTAAATCATATATCGACACTTTTATCTACATATTCTTTGATAACAATAAGTTGGGTTAAATTTAGAATCCTGATTTTAAAATATGCCGTTAATAGCAATTTGTTCAAACTTAATCATTAGGAAACATCAACCTTAAACGCTAATTACTGAAACAAAATAATGATTTAGGTTCATAATGATATTAGAAATTTTACAATTGTTTATAGATATTTAAATTTTAGATTATATAATTTATAGATATTTAAAATTAAGAGAATATAATTAAAAAGTCATAAATATTTAGAATAACTACATTAGGAGAATTTTAACTATATACTATATATTTTATTTATACTTTTGATTTACGTTTTAATTTTCTTTGACTTTATCCATTTTTTAATTTTTTCGCCTGCCATACATAGTTACTCATTTACTTTAGGGAACACGTGGAAAATAACATATTTTTTCTTTTGTGTTTCTATCAGAATTTTTTGGAAGTTGCAATCGCGCAAACTGGCATTTCGTTAAAAGTTTTAAATTTTTGTAAATTTACAGAAAAAAACTGAGGAAAGTCATTATAGAAAAAAACAAATGTCTTGGAATATGTCACAAAAAGGAATGCTCCAATATTAGTTAGAGGTAGTTAGACCGAACGCTCCGTTCTTGAAGTAAAAGTGCAAGCTTTGTTCCACAGTGACGTCACTGGAGAAAATGGGAGGTTTGGCGCGGCGAGAGTTGCTTCAAAGGAGTGAACCAGCCCTTCTATTCTCTTAGCTCAGTAGACCCAGCTCAGTAGACGTAGCTCAGTAGACGCACATGCGGACTCGCAAGTATTTCATCAAATGTAAAATGATTGGTGCTTTCATACGCTATGGAACGACGATAGGCCGAAATGGAGTGTGGTAGAATGAATTGTGAAAACGTGGAATAGAACAATGTGAAAAGCATGGTTTTGCATAATACGTGGCGAAAATCGACAGAAAAAAATCTCATTTTTAAAAAGAGAAAATTAAGCTCTTTTTAAAAATCCCCCATGAAAAAAAAAAAAAAACACTTTAAGGGCTTTTAAAAAACGAAAATCAAAATTAAGCATCTTTAAGCACTTTTTAAAAACGCTACGCACCATGTTTACTTAGTTTTGTATCCAAGCTTACCCTCGCAAACGTATAATAAAAACACTTTAAAAGTTTTTAAAAAAAATCGATTAACAGAAAAAAAAATTAATACAAATGCAAAATATTTTAAAACTACTCAATTATTGTAATTAAAACATCTCTGCTTCACAAAATACTCTACAAGCAATATGAATTTTCGTAGAGCTTTAATTACATTCTCAACAAAATAAATTTTCCTCGTCTTCTTCTAATTCACTAATAGCCGAACATAAGTGCAAAGAACCTTAACCAGCACTTAACTGTATTTTCTTTACAAGAAAAACGCTAAAAGTTTTCTGGCGAAATAAACGATAATTGCCAACTAAACAGAAGAGAAAAAAAAGTGAAGCTTGTTTTTTACTCTTTTTTTATTGTTTAGCGTCTCAGTCCACTTTATTAATCCTAATTTGAAGAAGATGCTGAGGGCATAAAAGCCAAAAACTATTTTTTTACACTATTTTCCACCGAGCGGGAGCTTTTTTATGCTTTCACGTTTGGCAACAGCACTAGCGTCAGCACGCGTTCATTCATTTCATTATTGAAAACGACATAATAAGAATGGATGGCCACTTCTGCTAATGAGCAAAATTTTCTGATTTTTTTGATGCTTTTCATCTAAAACGCCTCCGACTGCCCAGGAACAAAAACCATTTATTTCATTTATCTCTACATTTCATAATTTAATACTACAATTTAGATTAGAGACGGGAGGGGATGTAGAAGAATTCATCGTTTTTCGTTCTTTTTAAGTGGGGAAGATAGGAAAGATAAATATTTCGGGTGATTTAACTGGTGCAAGGTCACAGTTATTTATCGTCCCACGTGATGATGAGGCATTACACCTGTATTGTAATTGCTGTTTGTTTATTAGATTAGTAATCTGCTTTTGTTGCTTTGAGGTTAATCGAAATTTTTATTAAAACTACTTTAATGCAATTAGCTGAGAAAATTGCATTTTGGTGCATGATTAATCTTCGAAAGTTAGTTTTTGTATTATAAATAAATTACTAAAATATATAATTAGAGTAAAATATGCGGGATTTATGTAGAAAATAAATAAATATAAAATCACGCAGAGTAAAACTGGAAAATGTTTGTATCGTTTGTTTTAAATTAAAAATGATTTATTATTAACTTAGAAATTAGTTAAGGTTATTTCATTTTATTCTTGATACCTGTTGAGGGGTGAAAACCACCTTGGCTCTGCTGTTTGCGTTTTTTTTTTTCTTTTACACTACATCAAGTTTTTTGCGTCCTTAATTGCCCTTTGCCTAAAAAAATTGGTATTTAAAAAAATGTGAAAGTAAGAACTACTAAACGTAAAAAATATGAACTAAAGCAAGCGATTCCAGTCCGGTTCAAGTTGAACATTAGTAGTCTTATGCCCAAAAACATGTGTCGGCTGTACAACGACGGTTATAAAATAAAATAAAATAAAAATAAAAAATATTCAAAATTTTCTACCCAGCCAAGGTTTATTCTAAGATAATAAAATATTTGTTTTCTCTTTAACTTTCGAAAACCAATTTAACATATTTTGCTATTATTTGGTATTTTTTTGAATGCAAAAAGAATGAAATTACTTATTCTGGACCAAGTGGAAACAGAATTTCGTTATAAACGTCGATATCTTGTTAAATATCATACGGAACATCATTAAAACAGTCAAGTTTTTAATAAAATAACTTGTAAATAACATTAGATGTTTAAAAATATCGCACAGAACTTAACAATAAACAGTCAACAAGTTAATTAAATCACGTGTAATAAATATAAGAGAGCGTTCACAAATGATGTCACGGTTGGAGAAGGGGAGGTTCTTAAAAATTATGTCAATTTGTGACAAACACAGTGTAAAAAATTCCGGTTCAAACTAAAGTAAAAAGTAGTACTGGCACTGAGAGTACCAATAAATTTTCCCATAAATTTTAACTTAACAAAAATCTGCTACACCGTAATTTTACAGTAATTCTTATAGTCCTTAAAAATATTTCTCTTAAAACTATGGTAAAATAGATTTTACGGTAAACATGAATTTTTCGATGAAATAGATTTTGAGAAGGGTGCCATCACTTTTTATCGTAATTTGAACCTCAATGATATAAGTTTGGGAGTAAAAAGAAGTGTAACATCACAAAATTTTTTTATGATTAAAAACATTTGAAATTCGTAGATTAAATATTTTCACTTTATTAGTTTCCAGAACGCTTAATATATTTTTTCATAAAAATGAGTACAAATCTATCCATTATATTTGTTGTGCCGACAAATGTCACATTAACAAATACAGTTAAAGTTAAAATAAATTAAATATGATCTAACGTGTTTGTTTCTGAATTGCTATGTTTGTATATCCCAGCGTTACGTGCGATATTAGGAATTAAGGGATAAAATGTGACACTTTGGGACAAAGGGTAGAATGAAGTCAAAAATATTAAATTAAAATTGTGACATCGTTTCAGGACAACCCCTTATTCTAGGGTAAAATTAGAAAATTTTGTTACGGGCCTGTGGCTAGAGGTAACATTTTTAACACTTTTTGAAAGATTTGGCCATTTTTCTCAAAAATTTAAAATTTTAAGCGATTACGCAATTTTTTAAGTCAATAATGTAAGGCATTTCTCTTGAAGGCATTTCCTAATATATAATTAAGATTACAATAGTATTATTATTAATATAACATATGATAATATTGTGCTTTTATTATTACTGGTGAATATTATAATGAGTATTACAATATTACACGTGATGAATATAACTTAAAATTTATGAATATTACAAAACGAAGTATAGACTTGATGAAACAAGCTTGAAATAAAGTAATTTTCAAAATATTATAAATTATTCGTTAGAATCCAATATTTATTTATATTTTTTTTAATATAATATAACGTACATGGGATACATTTACGTCGAAAAAAGCGGCGATAGGGTTGAAAGTGAAAGATAATTTTTCAATCGCCATTTGTAATATTTAGCTGCCCAATGGCCGCTGAAGGCAGTTAGTTTTGCCCTTTACCATTTTTTCTATAATTAGAGCGAGAAAAACCTTCATATATATATATGGGTGATTCTCACGAAATATGACAATTCACTGTCCCTTGCTCCAAGATCTAATACTATAATACGAAAAGAACTTTTTTTTAAAAAAATTAATAAATAGCATTGCTGTTAGCATTTTAAAATGACTTTGCATTGACTAGCATTGACTGTTTTGTATAGTTAAAAAATTTAATTGAACTTCAAAAAATCATTTTCCTGGCATGTCCCGAACAATGTTTCCATTAATAACTAGCTTCAAAACTTCCTATAAATTTTTCAATATCTAATTTTTTTATCTCAACCGGTGTAAGCATTTCTAGAATATACGCAGATGGTATTATTTACAAAATCTTCGTTTAAATTAATTTTTTCTGTCAATAATTTATTTGTCCCAAGAAAATGTGTCATTTTCCTGGCTACTTTTATTGAGTGGTTTGTAACCAAAATAGATAGAGCCAGCAACCAATATCTTATGTTAATAGATTGATTAGATACCCTCCTATATGAACATGTCTTGTTGCATGAAAAAAGAACCAATTTTCTGGTTCAAAATCTATTTCAAAAAATTTTTCAATGTGAGTAGGTTTTTGTGTTGTCATTTTCCTGGTTTCTTGAAACCATTAATAACATAAACTACATAGATTTATCTGAGTTATTTTAAAAAATCCTGTTGTTTTCTGCAGAATGTAAACGTCTTAGGCCAAAATATTTAATTAAAGTAAAGTTATATGCTATAAAATGGCGAATTTGTCATTATCCTGGCTTATGAATGCCAGGACATTGAAGTGTTACCAGAATTTTTTTTAACTGCTAATACTGTAAGGAGGGAAAGCAAATATTAACCCAATACCAAGTTTATGTATGATTGTAATATGCTTGGATGTAATCAAAGTTATTTATTTATTGATTGATTGATTATCATACACAATTTTATTCTGTACATATCAGCAACAAAAAAAATTTTGTGATTTTTTTTCTAGAGTGGATAAAAAGAATTAATTTAAGCAATTCATGGTCCATATACCATAAAGGCTTAAGTTGAGTTACTTACTAATAACTTAAAATGACTTTTTTTTAAACTTCTAAGCTAATATGTCATTTTCCTGGCATTCAAGATTTGGTAAATTTCTATTTTTTTTCCCCGAGCAAATGTCAATAAACTACACTGCTGTCTATGAGATATTAATAAGTGTAACTGAAGAAGTATACAAAAAAAATTTTAGATTATTTTGACGACTTTAAATTTGAAGAAATTTTTGGGTCCGAATTGTCATATTTCGTGAGAATCACCCATATATATATATCACAATAAAAAGGACATAAAGAAAAAAGAGAAGAAGAAAATTATTTAAAAAAATAATAATAACCCAGAAAAAGCGATATAATCTCATCATCAGCTCACACGATTATTATATCCTTTGAAACTTAATTGACTAAATTTATTAGAGCTATTTAAATAAGTTTGGATACATGTCTCAATGTATATTAATGTAAAGGTATATGAATATACAATTTAAAGGCAAAAGTAACTTTTTTTATGAAAATAAAAAAAGGAACGTTTATTTCTGGACGAGAGAAAATATTCAAATACGAATCTATCTAAATCAATCTATAATAATTAGACGACGTGGCTTTTCAATAACCAGATAATTTTTTCTAATAACAATTTAAAATTCATTAACTTGATTAGTATGCAACTAAATGGTAGCTTTATAAACCTCATATAATAAATAATTTACAAACTTCCTTACAGTATTAGTTGGAGATACTTATTTTGAATGCATTGATGGTATTTAATTTGCTGAACGTTAATGCAACATAATTGAATCATTGGAATACCGAGGAAGTGCATCGCTCCTTTTTGCTTAATCAGATTTTCGCCAAAAGGGAAGCCAAACGTTAAGAAGACTCTCGTATCAAATATTAACATGTATTCGCCGAACAAATGCTTTTAATTGCTGTCTTGTAATAGAGAAGGCGAATTTCTTCGCCGGAATAATCCAGTTCTAAAACCCGAAAAGGAAACTAATTTAATTTCTGTGGGTTCGGTTCGACTTCTTTGAATGTCGGTTTATATGCGCAGAGCTAGAAGTTGATAGAAGCTGAAAATGAATTTAAATACCATTTTGAACATTGATCTGCAAGGCATTCGAAAAAAAAAAATTTGGAAAAGTCATAAGTACGAATCGGGTCTAAAATCTGAAAAAAGGAGAATTAGTTATAATAGATGCATTTAATGATAAAACCCAACGCTGCCTCCTAGGATAGAGACATAAAAATGTTTTGTTGCGGATTTGTATTTTTCAGAAAAAAAGTCAGAGTTCAACTTATTAGTTTGTGCATGTTGCCCTCATAGATGGAGCTAAAAGCGTATAAAATCAAAACTTTACAAATCTGTATAAATTATTTAAAATAGAATTAACTCAGATTTATTCCAGTTCTAAAAAATTTAAAAATAGTTGTGCTTAATATTTTGAAAAACCTGTTTAATGATACCACAATATAACCTATTAGTTTGTGCATGTTGGCCTGACAGATGGAGTTAAAAACTATCTTCAAAATCTTACAAATTGGTTCAAATTATTTAAAATAGAGTTAACTGGACGAATTTATCCCAGCTCTAAAAATAAAAGAATGAAAATAGACGTGCCTAATATTTTGAAAATCATGTCTAATGATGCCAAACTTCCTTGAAGTTGACCCCCACTTAAGGATATGAAGTGAGAATCGAGTTTGGCAGAGTCATCGTTAGACTTTTAACTATTTCCCTGATTATCCCGAGTTAACTCGGGTATGTATATATTGCAACTATTTATATATAATAAACAATTATTTAAAAATTATTTTTCAATTACTGGACAAAATTTCATATTTTTCAAAGACATAAGACTGTATATATTTTGAGTTTTGTTCAATAAATTTTGCAATAAGACTAATGTGAGTCATTCAACGTAAAAGTGGTAAAATTTCGCTACTTAACTCTTCAAAATAAGTAACGATCAATTTGGAAAATTTATTCTCCAAAGTAAATCATTTTTGAGTGTTTGTTTGTGTTAATATATATATATATATATATATATATATATATATATATATATATATATATATATATATATATATATAATAACAGAGCTTCATCCCTGTTATCAGTGGTGTATTTAGCTTTAATAATGCAGTCGTAAGCCATGTTACACACAAAAAATCTTTATTAATGGTAGTAGGCTGGTATCGATAACAGTCCACATCCACACTCCGCAAGGGAGGGGGTGGACAAGACTTCGGACAATTCTGGAACAAATTACCAGGATCACAACATGATGGAAAAAAGCCATGCGAAAAGCATTGCTCTCGCTTTTATACCAACACAGATTTGAGTAAACAGGCACAGTCGTTGACATTCTAATATCCTTACGCATTAAGGAAAATCATTTCATGCTTCCTTATATGGAAGTGAAAGGGGGAGAGATTCTATAAATAACTCAATCGTATGTTTATCAGCCTTGACTTCCCAAAATAGAATCTCTCTACGCTTATTCTTTAACAAAGACATTTTATTAAAACGAAAGAGATTTAATTCTTTTATTAATACAAAAGTATTATACTTTTTGTATTACATCCCCCCCAAAAAAGATTTTTGGCAAGCCAAAAAGAAATCATAATAAAATTTAGAATTCTCTGAACTTTTAAAATTTATGTTGGTACGACTGTTCCTTTTCACTACTACAAATAGCATTTTTTCAATTATCTGTAAAAAAAACAACTGTATACAATGACAACAATAAAAACATGATAATACATTTTATCTGTTTAGGCAACTAAACAGAAAGAAAAATGAAACATATATTTATAACTAATCTACTAAAATTTTCAAAAATTTTTTTCACACAAAAATATACATAATTTTTATGGATTTTTATCCAAATATCACTTCTTCCCTTGAAGAAGTAAAGAAATTTTCTTTTGTTTTGGACACTATTCATGATTTAATTTCTACATTTGTGGGTTGTTATATTTCCTAAGATTTGATACATGTACTATTTCAAAATTTTGTTTACTTAAATTTTTCTTTCTATTTCCTATTTTTTCGTCGATGTTAACCTGATAATGTATGCACCCATTACCTAGTTCTATCTTCGAATCATTTGAAATGTTTGGCCTTTCTTTCTTTTTCCTATTTTTCCTGTTCTTTTTGTTATTAACTTCTTGGTCATTCTTTCTTTTTCCTATTTTTCCTGTTCTTTTTATTTTTGTTACCCCTCACATTATTTTTTTTTTCAAAATGTTTACTTTTACTGAAACATCTTAAACTTTTTTCAAAATGTTTACTTTTGTTGAAACATCTTAAACTTCTATTTTTTTTTTCAAAATGTTTATTTTTATTGAAACATCTTAAACTTTCATTTTTTCAAAATGTTTACTTTTATTGAAACATCTTAAACTTTCATTTTTTTTTTTCACAATCTTTGACCTTAACATTATGAGAATTCTGTTGTCTAATGTGCAAGGATAAGTTGTCATTGTTAGATTTAGCAGAGATGATCAGTCTCTTACCAAATTGAGTAACAACTGGCCCGACACAATCAAAAAACAAACAAAAATCTTTGCAAGTTTGCAACCCTACTAAAGCATACATTATCTCAGTATCAAGTATAAAAAACTTAGCTGAGTTAATAATTTCGCCTATCGTAATAAGGGGAAACTCACAAATTTTGTTAAGTGTGAAATGTCTTTTTGTTTGGGTAACATTTAATTTTTCACATTTTTAATAGGAATATTTAGTTTTGACCAAGTCCGAAAAAGAAAAAGCCTTACAAATTTCTTTTAGTTTTGTTTTTGTTTGAAAAGCTGAAAAATTTTGAATTTTGTTTGCCGTCACAAATTTAATTGACGTTTGAAACACATTTTTTTCCCTCAAAAACATTTTAAATGCATAAAAATACACTATTATATAATTCAAAAAAAGCAAGATAAACATACGAAATGCAATCAATTCTTAAATATTTTTCTGTATTAAATTATTCATAATAAGAAATTTAAAACACTACTCATCTCTAATTTCACTAAAATAAGTTATCATAACAGTATCACAAACTATGAGAAAGAAGAAAAAAAATGTATATCTACAGTACTTTATTTTGGCCTTCATGACTTTTTGTTTTTCGTTGAAGAGAAAGAAAAAACATATCATTGCACTTCATGAATATTCATGATTAAGCTTCGCGCACATTCACTTTTGTTTTCCTTTTTCACTCTTTTTTTTTCACATAAGTCTTCGGGACTTCACACACGCGTGCACATATCACTGGTGTTCACAGCAGCTTTTTAATGAAAGGAACTTTTAATAAAGAAGCAAAAAGCTTCTCTCTAAATTTAATGTAAATCGCGCACATTCACTTTTGTTTTCACAATTTGAGCACTACGGAATTGTAGGGTTATCGGTCATTTCCAGATTGGACACTGTAGGGTCATCTCGATCAACACTATGGGTTTCAGAGAGGCATGTGACGAGCTCGAGCCAACGTCAGCATTCTCCCAGCGATGAAGGTACGGATAGTTAAAGATGGAGTGGTGAAAACAGACCTGCTTCCTTCATTTGTTTTTCACCGCGGACTAGGCACTTCTTTCTTTCGTCCTTCGTCCCCCGGGATGAGGTTTTATCAACGTTGTAGTCAGCCGGAAAATAGATAACAATGGTTTCCTCGACCAAGCAAAATATCCTGCCGGCTTATAATAACAGTGCTTAAATATTGCATCGTTTCCATGATACACTCCAAACAATCTTTATTAATGGTAGTAGGCTGGTATCGATAACAGTCCACATCCACACTCCGCAAGGGAGGGGGTGGACAAGACTTCGGACAATTCTGGAACAAATTACCAGGATCACAACATGATGGAAAAAAGCCATGCGAAAAGCATTGCTCTCGCTTTTATACCAACACAGATTTGAGTAAACAGGCACAGTCGTTGACATTCTAATATCCTTACGCATTAAGGAAAATCATTTCATGCTTCCTTATATGGAAGTGAAAGGGGGAGAGATTCTATAAATAACTCAATCGTATGTTTATCAGCCTTGACTTCCCAAAATAGAATCTCTCTACGCTTATTCTTTAACAAAGACATTTTATTAAAACGAAAGAGATTTAATTCTTTTATTAATACAAAAGTATTATACTTTTTGTATTACATATATATATATATAATAGAGAAACAGTCAATATTATTAATATCTGCTTCTTTTAGTCAAAGAAATAATTAACAAAACGCGAAATAATGACATTGACCTAACTTCATTGGTTATTATTCATAATAACCGGTTAAATGTGATAAATTCGCATAAATTATTCAACTTTAAACCGGCTTATTTGGTTACTATTAATATTGAGCGGTTAGTATTACTTATTAGTATAACTTTTAGCATTGGCTGTTGCATATTTATATAATAGTATATTTCAATTACTACTTTTTTATGCATCGAAAGATTTCATATCTTAAAAACTGTTGATTTTAAGATATGAAATGGTTGAACCGGCTTAAAAACTGCTTCTAAAAATTCAAAAAATACTTAAAAGTGAGTGAAATAAAATAAACAGTTAATTAATTAAATGGAGAAAATAATTAAACTGAAGAACGTGGAAGTTCGTAATTAGATATCTACTCATTTGTTAATATTTGCAGAATTTCATTAGAATATGCATATTAAGGAAAAACAAAAGAACATTATATGGAAAAAAAGAAGGAAAAAAAAGAAATTTTCAATCATGAAAGCTCAGAAGTACACCCTAATTCAACCCGAGCTATCATTTGATGCAAGTTTTTTTTTTCTTTCATTTTTCAAGACTTGTGAGGAATTTTTTCATCAGCTACTGAATTATAATAAAAAAAAAATAACACAGAGTGGCGTGATATCATGAGAAATGCTTACGTTGCTAAGCAAACAATTTTTTGCAATTAGAATCTAAAAAAGAATGTTTTTCGTTCCATACATGCATAAATTAATTGGATATTCTTTCAGTATAAAAGAATATTAAACAAGAGAGATTTTTAAATTAGTTTTCAAAGTTTTTATTCATTGAATGACTTTTTTTATGATATGCATTTTTATTAGGGTGCAATTCGTTCTTCTAGTTATAAGTCACCTTTGATAATCTAAGATGTGAAAATGAGAAACGGAATACTTTTGTACGCAAAAAATATTTCATATGACTTATCAAAATTTGTGTTTACATTATTAAAATGATGTAAGAAGTTTTTGTTTAGTCTGTATTTTAAAACTGAAACTTGAATATTTATTATTTCATTATAGAAGAGCTCCAGTATTTAACTTCAAATTTTAGAAAATTCCAAGCCCAGTATTTAACTGTTGTTAGTGGTGCCATTGTCCTGAATTTAACATTTTGCGTAGACCCTTAAATATCTTTTTTCCCTTTATAATAACATTTTCGCTCAAATTATTGATTTAAATTATAAAACGTTTTTATTTTCGAATTTCATTCCTTACAGACAGTTTCATATTTTTTGGGCATTATTTTTATATATTTCATAGATTTTTTTCTTCTTCAAATTTTCGATTACTGCGTAATTTTTATCAATATATAGATATATTGGACACTGACGAGTTCTTTAAGCGAGGGTTTTATATTCATGCCCCGCCTGAATCAAATAATATTTAGACACACTATTCTACACTACTCTAAACTATTTATGATTCTATGTCGTATCTTTACACTCTACAGAAAAAAAAAGATAAAAAACGAATTAAATTGCGGTAAAACTACCGACATTCAGGGTGCTGCTTCTTTTTACTGTAAAATTCATTTTTACAGGAAGATGTTACAACGAAAGTGAAAATCTGATTTAGCGTAATTTTTACAGTAATAATTACTGTAAAAACACTAAATCACTCTAATTAAATAAATATTGTAAAAATTGCACTACATTACATAGTAATTTCATTCAGAATTTTTGACAATGTGCTTCTGAGATTTTAATTTTCATGAAAGCTTTTTCAAAACTCATTAAAATGATTTAAATATGAATTTTTTATTTTTGATCTTCATAAGACTTTTCTTTTTTTCTATCTTCTAGCTGTATTCATATTAAAAACACAAATCACGAAAAAAGCCCCATTAATCTTTACTTGAATTATTGTAATAGATTATATGATTTTCGGAATTTCAGATGGTTTTCTTTCCGGATTGATCAACTTAACATTTTATTTATAACTTATTCAATCAATATATATTTATATATATTGAATCAATATTTATTTATAACTTATTCAATTAATTAATTTATACTATAGTAGTAAAAGTGAGGGAAGCCATCTAAAAATAATAGTTTTAAATCATCATAAAATGTTTAATATACTTTTATTTAAAATTGATTGAATGATAAATTTTTTTATTTCTTTCTAATAATTTGATTTCTATTAATATTTTTCTGGCGCGGGGCTACTAGAAGTATAGCAACCATAATATTGTCACTATATCAATGGTTCCCAACCTTCCTAATTGTGCTGTTTACTAATTTTGTTTAAAAATAAAATATTTAAGTAAAGAAAAGAAATTAGGCAAATACACTGCAAAAATTCAGGATCAAATTACAGTATAGTGTACCGGCACTTTGGGTGCATCCTCCGTAAAATCCATTTTACCGTAAAAACCATTTTTGTCGTAAAATTTTATACCGCATTTGTTACAGTGTTATTTTTTTAATTAGAGTTATTCAAGGATTTTACAGTAATAATTACTGTTAAAATTGCGGTGCACAAATTTTTTTGTTCCGTAACATGTTCCAGTAAAAATCTATTATACGGTAAAAAGTATCAGCACCCTGAGGGCCGGAGCTTTTAACAATGCCTATATTACAAGAAGAATTAAAAATTCTCTTTTCATAAAGGAAGTCGATTTATTGTATTCAATTCACTGCTATCAAAGTGAATCTTGACCAGTGGTCACGGCCTACAACAACGCTTTTCAATGCTAATTTTTAACTAATTTATGTGATTCAAAACTTCACAAATGGCGCAAACATTCCGATCTTTCTAAAATATTATCATAATTTTTAGATATTTACGTTCTTTTTTTCCTCATTTGAAATAATTTGCGCTGGAAACTTATTCTGATTCCTGAAAATGCTATACCTCGTGAAAATGCCCCGCTTATCCAAGTCTTATGACGACTCTGAGTGCAAATTGCTGAAATACTAACCTATTGGAATAAATCCAAAGCAGATCATTGAATGAAAACTCCCAAAACTAGAAGAAAAAAAGAATTCGTAGATTTATATAACAGCCTGATATATTTCAAGAAACACTCATAAAAATGAATGGGCGCAAATTGTGTTCTAGCCATAAAGATAAAAGTCAAATTATTCTTCTTTAAGTTATGAAGAATTCAGGACACAATTTTCGCTAAAGGTGTAACGTACAAAGTCATTACAGGAAAAGAAATATGATTTACAGACTACTCATTTACAGTGCCTGACAAGCTCGTTAGAAAACTAAGCACGGAGATAATGGGGGAAGCCTGAAATCATGGATTTTCGTTGCCAAGGCGCTGACTGCAAATTGAAATCCTGATTAAAATGCATTTTTACCGGTCGTAGAATCATGGTTGAACTTTTATGAAATTGCACGATTTTGTGCTTAACAATTATAGATGTTTTACAAAATATTATAAATACTTCTATGCGGAGAAAAAAAAGTATATTCATAATTACCGGAATATGGTTTAATTAAGCGTGTTTCTGGTTCTATGGAGAACACCAAAGAGCTCGGCGATTTTCCCAGAATCACTTCGACAAGGATTTTGGTAAAATTAACAATAAAATGCTTTAAAAACCATCATTATCTAGAAAAACTATCATTATCTATTAAAAATTATCTAGACAATAGGACTTGCTTTAAAAACTATCATACAATGACAAATATTTAACTTTTTTTTGTTTGCCCGAGATGATTCGGGATAGTAAACTGATGGTAGATTAAATGTTTTTTACACATAAAAAAATTAAAATTTTAAATTAAAACTTGTATATTATGTTTTGTTGTAGTTCCTTGTATGAATGATATAAAAAATTTTGTGATTTTTTGCTGTTAATTAGAATTTTGATTTTTTTTTACCAGTCTTAACCATACAGTATGGTTATTTTACCAGAATGTTTTCTCTATGTATACTAACTCTTTGTAGACAATCTTTCTTTCGACAGCAAATGTTTTAGAAGACTTTAAGTGTCTAAACTGTTGGCATTATTTAAAACATTATGCTTGGAACGGTTTTCTTTCTCCTTTTTTCATGCAAAATTTGCAATGGCAGAAATGAGCGCGGAAAGTTTAGGGCTTCTTTTCTTTTATAATTACATTATTAAACGCAGTCTTACATAAATATAAAAAAACGGAAATATAACAAAATTGATGATATTAAAACTATAAAGAATTTATTGACTTATTCAATCCAGTTTGGTCTATCCGAATTTAGCAAGGATAACAATGACACCATTTCTAAAAGCTTTAAGCATGATATTTCATAGTGTACCAAGAGCTCGTCCGCGTCCAAAACATATCCTACTAAACCAAATATTGTTTATATAGAGCTAGTTTAGAAAGGTTCGTATTATTTTGTATCCCATTTGTACGTGCATCACACAAAAAATTTTAAAAAAAAAAACGATTATACTTTTGGTTTTATAACCACCATTTGAGCAACCGACCCACTCTTTTTGGGTTTATAACAGTCAATTTTCATCTCCGTAGTCTTGTAATTTCGATCCCAACCCAAAAGACAAGAAACCTCCTGGATCAAGCGACAAGATGAACAAATACCTTCGTGGAGAACTTTTGAATGGAGCTAAATAGAATTTTCGTTACACAGGGAGGAAAACCTCTCACAGAAAGCCCGGTGGCAAGAGAACTTAAATCCATAATCTAGCAACAACTCAAAATACTTTACGTCCGCAATGTGATCAGAATACTTATCGACCATACATTGCTGAATTCGAATTCTGCTCTGGATCACGTCATTGGTTGGCGTATATATGACAGTACTTAGTACATAGAATAATAGAAAATAGAGCTGCTTAATTAAAATTTGAGTGAAATAAAAAGAAGTCACAGTTAGACAGTTTGTACAGTTAGATATTTTAATTATAAAATAGTAAAAAATTTTCGTCTATTTTACATTGAATATGTATTAATTATTTTTAATTTTATTGAAAAAAATTACAAGAAATTACAAATAATTTGTAAAAATATGCAATACGAACAAAGTTAGAAAAATCTTTTTTAAGATACCTGCAGTGACACTCTCACATTAAGATTTTTTTGTACAGTTAGATATTTTAATTACAAGCTCGTAACAAACTTTTGTCTATGTGACTTTGTATATGTATTTATTAATTTTAAATTTTGTGAATAAAAATTACAAGGAATGGCAGATAACTTGTAAAATACGCAATGCAAACATAGTCGGGAGAATCTTTTTTAAGATACCCGTAGTGTCTCACACACACACATCAAGATAATTTTTTTGTACAGTTAGATATTTCAATTACAAAGTAGTAACAATTTTTTGTCTATTTTACTTTGTATATGTGTTTATTAATTTTAGTTTTTGTAGAAAATTTTTTTTCAAGAAATCACAGATAATTTGTAAAATAAGCGAGGCAAACATAGTTGGAAAAATCTTTTTTAAGATAAATTTCTAACAATTTCCAGTTCATTTTTATGTTTCAACAGCAACCAAAAATTTACTTTAATATCAGCAAGAGTTTATTAAGATTACGCCAGAGCTTTGGAATTTATTGCTTAAAAATAATAATTTCATTTCAAAATTTAAAATTCAGTCTCATTCATCATCACCCAGCTATAACCAAGCATCTAGTTTCTTTTTCAATCCCTTAGTTTAACGCCTGTGAAACGTTAAAACTAAAGTTTTAAATTAGGGTTGAATGAGTATTACTCTGAAGCTACCTTTTTTAACCAAGAATGCTCTTCGTCTGCGGGATGAATCTACAGTCCCAGGCCAAACTATTAGACGCACTATAAGATTCTATGCAAAATTTTAATCATCAGGTCATACTATAGAGCTTTATTGTTTTTACGAGACTGAAACCGATTTACACTTGTTTATTTTTGCGTATCAGTTGGCTAACATTGCAATGCAATACGTTACAAATATGAAGTATATAAAAATTCTCTTGAATAAAAACCCATGACAGGTCTGTTTAAATATAAGCGTCTTGTATATAAACTATTGAAAAACATGCAATTATCAAAACACCACAGTGCGTCTAATAATTTGCTCTAATTATTATGATATACTAATAGAATACCTGATTTAATAAATATTTTATATTTATATAATATATCTTCTGTTTTACCCAATCGTCTAATTAACATTATAAATCGTCTAATTTAACCCAGTGATACACAAACGTAAAGAAGTACAATCCGGTTTCAGCCGTAAAAACTGGTGAAGCTGTATAGTATCACCTAATAATTAAGATTTTACATAAAATCTTATAGTGCGTCTAATAATTTGGTCAGGGACTGTATAATTGTTTCAAAACAGACTAAATTATTTTCATACATTATTTCCCAGATTAAAAAACTATTTATAAAAAAATTAGCTCAGTTGACGAGTGGTACTTCATGTATATCCTGGTAGTTTATTTTGAGGCACTATGTTTTTAAATGTTATTTATAAAAAAGATACAAACCACTTGAAGAGTATTTTTAGATTACTTTCTTTTTTAAAAAAATCCAATCAAAACCCCAACCTTTTTGTGCTAGGTTGTTTTTGTTTTTTCTTAGTTTCTGTGAAGGTGGAAATTTTGAGCTAAAAGTTTTACCTCTTTTCGACTAGCTACGGGACTTAAATCTCTACAGAGCCTCATGAAGAGTTTACTTTTAATTTAATATTTGTTTACATGTTTTCTAAATTTATGTCTCGGCATTATCTATTTTATACACACACACAGATATATTTATATATATATATATATATATATATATATATATATATATATATATATATATATATATATATATATATATATATATATATATATATATATATATATATATAATTATTCTTTATTTTGAAATGCCTCTTTCTCTATTATAGAGGAATGCGTCCTAATAACAACCTTTACGTTTTTCCATTAATTTTTTATTATTTTTCTAATTCTGTTTCAATGTTAGTTTTCAAGCTGAACTTATAAAAATTATTATTTTTTAAACAGAAGTCTAACTTTTTAATAATATCATTTGTACTCCATTTTTAAATTACAATGTATTAATTTATTTACATCTCAGAAATTTCATCTTTTATATCCTGCTTCAAAAACTAATATACTGATATATTCTTATCGTCTTAAATTATTTGCACTATAAACTTTAATAAGAATTATTTTTAAAAAAAATTATATATATATTTTTCCGAAATTTTATTTTGATACCTTTACTTTTCAAACAATATAATATTTTAAAATCTAAATAATCTAATTATTTAATCTAATAATCTAATTTAATTTCAATGCTCTAAAAGCTTTTAAAAATATTTGAAATATTTTTGGGATAAATTTTTAACAATAACGGTAAAATTAAAAACTATATTTTATAAGCAAATATTTAACTTTTTATAAATTTTTCTACATATTTTCATTCCCTTAAAATATTATAATAATTAACTTGCTTTTTAAAAAATTTTATATTTCAAAACATGTTTATAAAAATTCAAATGAATTATTTTATGCACAATAAGCTTTTAAAAATTGATCTAAATATTTTAAAGGTATCTTTTTTTATAATTAATGCAAATTATAAGAAAAACAAAGATTTTCTAGCAACAAATTTAATTTTTATAAATTTGGTCATGAGTGCATAATTTTCTCCTAAAATAGTACAATCAATTAAGTAATTTTATCAATTAAATAATTTTAAATTTGTTTCATAAATTTATATCAAATTGTTTTATGCCCCGTAAGCTTTAAAAAAATCGAAAAATTTTATAAATATTTTTATTAATTACGACAAGCTTAAAAATAGTGCTTCACAAATCAAACATTTTAACTTTTTAAAAAATTTTCTGCATATTTGAATAATATTCCCTCATAAGAGTAAATTAAATTTTAAGCAGTTCAATACTTTAATAACTGTTTCATAAATTCATATAAGCTATTTTATCTAGAGCTAAGCTAAAGCTAGAGTTTTGAAAAAAATATTACAAATACTTTTGAAATATAATTTTAATAATCGCAAAAAACTAAAAAATATGGTATTATAGGAAAAGATTAAAAATTTTTTTTAATCGTTCAGTATATTTGCATAGTACACTAACTGGACAAGTTATTAGATGCAATATAAGATTCTAAGTAAAATCTTAATTATCAGGAAATACTATACAGCTGTATTGTTTTAATGCGGCTGAAACCGGTTGACACTTGTTTACGTTCATGTCTGAATTGGCTAACATTATAATTCAATATTTTAAAAATAAATACAAATAGAAAAATAAAAAAAAATCATCAGAATAAAAGACCATTACATGTATGTTTAAATATAAAAGAATTGCATATAAACTTGTGCAAACATGCAATTATAAGTGCGTCGAATAATTTGGTCGAATTATTATAATATACTAATATAATACTTTACATAATAAATATTCTGTATTTATATAATATATTTTTTATTTCATCTAATAGTCGAATTTATATTAAATATCGTCTAATTTAAAAAATTAATACACAAGTGTAAAGAATTCAAACCGGTTTCAGTCGCGTAAAAATTATGGTGTTATAGGAAAAAATATGTAATTAATATAACATACTAATATAATACTTCATATAATAAATATTCTATATTTATATAATATATCGTCTATTTTATTCGATCGTTGAATTTATATTAAATAACGTCTATTTTAACCAAATGATACACAAACGTAAACAATTCAAACCGGTTTCAGTCGCTCACAAAATATGGTGTTGTAGGAAAAAAATGTAATTATTATAATATACTGATATAATAAATATTCTATATTTATATAGTATATCGTCTATTTTATCCAATAATTGAATTTATATTAAATATCGTCTATTTTAACCAATTGATAGACGAACGTAAACAAGTGTAAGCCGGTTTCAGGCGCATAAAAACAATAAAGTTGTATAGTATCGCCCTATAATTAAGATTTTACATAGAATTTCATAATGCGTTGAATAATTTGAACAGGAACTGTATTTTTCCTAAATATTATATTGATTCATGGTTTTTTTATTTAAACAGTTCAATATTTCATAACCGGTTTCGTATCTTTTAACAGTTATTTAAAACTCTCTCAAGGACATCCTGCTCCATTTTGTTACACTCCCAAAAGTAATTCTCATCTGCATACATTAACCATCCATTGATATCTCATTTATTGTACCTTTATTTCTCTGTTCGAATCCCGAAGGGGACATTTTAAATGCTAATTTCAAACTCACTAAAGGATAGTTGTAAAAAAGGAACATATAATAGACTGAGGCGGTCATTAAGATCGCCAAATTCATTACTTAATGGTATTCCCATTTAAAGCTATTCTCAAACTTTTCAAAAAGAGCATGCTAATCATGGCGAGATAACCGATCACGAAACAAAATTTAAAAAAAAAAAGTTCTTTAATTAAAAACTATTTTTCCTTTTTTTTTTCCTCCCGAAACTGAAAAAGGAAGAAAATTTGGAAGAGAGTAGAATCATCATTTCAATTGCACATTTGATTAAGCAAGCCTATTAAAGCATGACAAAAAATTCCTCCATTAAACATCGGTGGTCTAAGAAACCGTCGGGACTGAAAAAGAAGGAGTTTCTTCGGGTAATGGGTTCTGGAATGTAATTGCAGACAGACTTAAACGGTCTTTTGGGTATCACTTGGGTAAAGAGTAATTAAGCCGAGGGTAATGCGCCTCGACACTTTGGTTTTAATCGATATAGAGAATCCTCTGACATATTGATAGGAGCCAACCAAAAAGGCCCTTGACAAAAAAAAAAAAAAAAAAAAAATAGATGAGTGAATCGGTTTTCGTACGAGAAGTGGAAAATTCATCTGCTTAAATGAGTTCTTCAGATTCAAATCAAGGAACTGTAATAATTTTCTCCGTTTTTTTGAAGATGTGTGTTCTACTCGAAGAAAGATTGCGGAAAATTGCAGTCTAAGAGTAATTAAAATTCATGAAAAAAAAATGTGCATAAAATTTAAAGTGCTCTTATCTCAAAGAAATAGCTCAAAAATATCTGAGATTTTTATAGCATCTTAGAAATTTTAACGAATCAAAAACTTTGAATTGAGAAACATAATTTAAAAAAAAATTATTTAATGCATTACATACATTGATTTAATACTAGTTTAAATACATTAATACATTTTATTCCTCAATAAACAATGTTTATTTTTTTTTTACTCTCCATTGCCTCAAAACTCTTAAACAACACATTATTTTGTTTAGGCGCACCGTTAGAAATTTTAAAGTGTGTGAACCATAATATCGTTAAAATTTTCTGTTGCCTTATTATGAAGCCAAGTTGAACCATATTATTATTATTATCATTGAACTCATTTATACGAAAATATGGTTCAATTTGACCCAAAAGACGGTTCAACTTAACATTCTTTTAAGATTGAGACAAATTTGCCTCTTATATGGGTTCAAAGTATCGATATTAAGGTTCAATGTTGAACAGATATTTCGGAAACAGTAAAAAGTAAAAACAAAACTAGCAAATTAATGATATATAGAAGTAAAAAAATGAGCTTACTATGCAAACAGTAAACTAAGCATTTTAAGAAAAATGAAATGGTTAAAAAATATTTTGAGTTAGGATTTTCCAAATCGTTAGTTTGAACTGAGTAAATCGAATGAACTAGAGTAAACCGAAAAGTGTGAGGAAAAAAGTTGAGATCGAACAAACTCCAAATAACCTTGAACGAATGCTGTTTACTCAGCAAGCGTTTATATAGTTTGTCTAAAGTAAGAACTTCCCTAGCCATTCGTCTGAACCCGTGGCAGTGACCATGGTAACGAGGTCAAGTAGGAGTGTGGGATTACTGTAAAGGGCAGGTTTTGGGTCGAGTCGACGAGAGAAAGGGAATCTTTTTCTTCGGTCTATTGTGTAGTGAAGAGAAGCTACCCTTCTTAATATATAAAAAATCTCCTGAATAAAAACCCAATGCCAGGTCTGTTTAAATATAAGCGTATTGTATATAAACTAGTGAAAAACATGCAATTATTAAAACACCACAGTGCGTCTAATAATTTGCTCTAATTATTATGATATACTAATAGAATACCTGATATAATAAATATTCTATATTTATATAATATATCTTCTATTTTACCCAATCGTCTAATTTACATTATAAATCGTCTAATTTAAACCAGTGATACACAAACGTAAACAAGTACAAACCGGTTTCAGCCGTAAAAACTGGTGAAGCTGTATAGTATCACCTGATAATTAAGATTTTACATAGAATCTTATAGTGCGTCTAATAATTTGGTCAGGGACTGTATAATTGTTTCAAAACAGACTAAATTATTTTCATGCATTATTTCCTAGATTAAAAAACTATTTATTAAAAAATAAGCCCAGTTGACGAGTGGTACTTCATGTATATCCTGTTAGTTTATTTTGTGGCACTATGTTTTTAAATGTTATTTATAAAAAAGATACAAACCACTTGAAGAGTATTTTTAGATTACTTAAAAAAAAAAAAAAAAATCCAATCAAAACTTCTGTAAAGTATATTACCTGATAGTTAAGATTTTACTTGGAATCTTATAGTGCGTTTAATAATTTGACCAGGGACTATATATAAAATGTATTACGTTCAAATGAACGAGTTTCCGTGAATATGTTAGCCAGCATATCAAAGAAATAATAAAAACAATTCATTTAATTTTAGTTATATAGTATTTTTTCGAGTGATGTCAATAAATATTTAATTTAAAATCTTTCTTTGTTTAACTCTTATCTATGCCCTTTAGATGGGTAATAAAATTCTTTCCTTCTTGACATATTGAAAATAGAACCTAGTTTTCTTGATCTTTACGTTCTACGACTGTTTTAAATTGTTCTATTTTCATGCTTCTATATACACTTCAAATATTTTGAAATAAAGTAATGCAAAATGTTGAATTGGTTTATTCTAATTGTTATATATTCTCTATTGGAACGATTCTCTTGTAAACAAGCATTTCCTTTTAATTCCTATGAAACTCTGTGATTTTGTATAAAAAAAAAGGTTTTTGATTCATAAAACAAACAAATAATATACCAAGAACTGTTTTGCAAAGTCACCAAGCTTCTATCGAATTCCAGGATATCTCTTTTTCTAATAAATCTAAAGAATGGAAACTTGGAGTAGACAGATAAGGATTTTGTTGCCAAAAATGCCGCCAAAGTCATCAATAAATGTTATTCAAAGTTATTGTTATTAATTATAAATAGAATATTGGAGCCAAATAACGATGCTTGTAAGTTATTATTGTTTGCTGTTAAAATAAAATAAGTCGCAAAACTAAAAGGATATTTTGTGGTAAAATGGTGCGTGGTAACCAAAAAGCAATAAAATATTTGTTAGTTCATGATAAAATTATGCAAGAAACACAGATTTTCATCCAAAGCATATTTTTCATAATAAATTTTTCGATGACAAAAGAGATTTCCTCAGAAAATGTGTTCCTATTTAAAAATCGCAACACAAATAACGAAATATTTGAAATACTATTCATATAAAAGGATCACATTTAAAGACATATTACTAAGCTATCAGGTCTCAACATCAATATACTCCGCTTTTACTACTTCAAAAGAAAAATATTTAAAGACGAAAGTAGATGAACAAAAAAGCATGAAAATAAGATAATACTTCCATCAATATTATATTGAAGTTTATGAAACAATATTACAATTTAACATAGAATCAGATTTTAAAAATATTAGATTGCAAATTTTCTTTTATCGCAATCGCGAAACTTATGAAGACTGTCGCAGTTTCCTTAGAATTCAAGAAAATTTAAGTAACGTAATTTCGATGCAAAATATTTATTTTTTCTGCATGAAGCAATAAAACTAATTCTATTTCAAGAATTAATTTGTTTCAGCTTTCATCATAGCAAATTTTCTTCTAAAGGCTTAATAATTTTTTCTCTTTTGAAGTTTTCAATGACTTGAGTATTTTATTGAATATGCGCCATTTAGAAAATATTACGCTTTATATAGGCAGCTTTTTAAATAAATTTGGAAAATACATTATACATATTTTTAACTTTCATTCAGACTTTGTTTACTTTAAGCGTTAAAAATATTGAGTCATAATATTGTACTTTGACATTAATATGTTGTTAAAATAAATCAGGTTTAAATATTGTTTTTGAGCATAATCAGACAAAATTTGTTAATAGATTTACTGGGTAACACTTTGTAAACAGCAAACATTTTAAAAATGCGTTACTTTTTTTTTCATTTTTAATGTAACCTAAAATATTAAGACAACATTCCAACTACGTCTTACTTATTTTAAATAAATACACACATGATTGAACTTGTTTTTAACAGTATTTGCTATAAGCATTAGAAAAAGTTCGAAGATGTTCAAAAATTCGAAATGTGTGATTCTTTTCAAATACATGTAAAAACCTAAAAACCGAAAAACTCTGAAAGAAAGTTATTTTAAACTGTACTTTAGGGAGAGAAAAAAAAACATTTGAAAAATTTCAAGAAAAATCTGAAGAGTATACTTGAGAATTATAATTGTATACTGGAAAAACTAATTCTAATCTCATGCATGCAATTGATTCCGTAAAACGTTTAGTTTTTGCCACTTAAAATTGCATAGTTTAAAATGTAGAATAGTTTTGTTAACAATTCAATAATTTTTCCCATCATTATTAAATTAAATCATAAAAAATAAGTATTAGTCATACTTTTCTTACAATAAATTTTATTTTGGATAAACGGTTTTACAACTGTATACAAAAATTATTTGATTTACGTGATTCGTTTTGGTTAAGGACCTGGGATTTCTAGCTGCCTTTTTGACTAAAATATTACCACCTATTTTGGATCGAGAAATCCGTTCCGTCGAGTAAAAGCAAATTGATTCAGAGAATCAACGTTTCTGTGTCAGATTTTGAATATTACGGCTATAACCGTTATTTTGAGGATCAAGAACCACAACTAATCGAAAAAAGTATGTTTATTCAGAGAATGTACCTTTCTGTGTCTGTTTTTGTACATTACGGCTTACCACTTATTTAAAGTATCGAGAAATCTAATCAGTCGAGAAAAAAGTAAATTGATTCCGATAATGTATGCTTCTGTGTCTGATTTTTCACATTACGGCTAACCACTATTTTGAGAATCGAAAAATCTAATACGTTGGTTCATAAAAGAGATTCTGAGAATGTACGTTTCTGTGTTAGATTGTGTATATTATGGCCAATCACTATTTTTAGTATCAATAACCATAACCAATCGAAATGCAGTATGTTCATTCAGAGAATATACGTTTTTTTTTCTGATTTTATACATTAAGGTTAGCCACTATTTTAAGGATCAAGAACCTTAGCCAATCGAGAGAGAAAATTCATTCACAGAATATACTTTGTTAAGTCTGAAATTTGATTTAAAATATTTTTTGCTCCTTAAGTATATTTAGGGTCATGCCCTTGACCGTTTGAAATAAAATATTATTATGGAAAAATTTAATCATTAAATAAAAATGATTAACGTATTAAAAGGATCAATGGATCATTTTTTATTTTGCACAAAGGTAAAGAAATATCTTATATTTCCAAGTACATAATTGGAAATGATAGTTCTTCGAAAAAGCTTTGAAACCCATAAATTTAAACATGAAATAACATATTAGATTTCATAAGAATTCAAATTAAAGCGTCACTATCAGAATTACATTTTGATAAATAGCTCTACAATACGGAAAGTTTTAGATTGCAAAACTTCTTTCCGAAATTGTTATTAGAAAATATGTTCAAAGGCATTGCATTTTCAAAGTATATATCCTAATTTTAAAAGCAAATCCTGTAATTTCGATATAAAATATTCATTTGATTCGCATTGAGCTATAAAATGAGTTTAATTCATGAATTATTTAAATATTCTAAATAAACAGTCGACAGAAACTTGCGTGGGAAGATGAAATATTTTCTCATTCTTTCATTTTTTTTTTAATTTTTTACTCACAGAAATCTTATTTTTTGCTCAAATATATAGAGTTTCAATTAAATTTAGAATAACCTCATTCAGTGCTTTTTTATCGATGGGGTTTATGTCCGGTGCATTTGGTGGCATTGGAAGTACGATAACTTACCATTGTGTTCTTAAAACGCGTATATTGCGAGCTGTATGACAAGTCGCAATGTCCTGCTGGTAGACAACGTCGTGAAGAAGACAATTAATATACATGTGATGGTTGACGTGAGTTTATTTCTGCTTATCTGTTAAGTTTTCCAAAAACATGACAACATCTTGGGATTACTGAGTTAAGATTCTACAGACCATAAAATTCCCTCCTCCAGTTTGTTCTTTCAAATGCAGAGCATTTGTTTCAGATATTTTGCACCGTATACGACAATGCCCACAGGTCCGAGGGAGCAAAAAAAGCGATCTATCCCCGAATTCGCTGAATGGTAACTGTAGATGTCCAGATGCAGTACTGGCGTCTAAAACCATTCATAGTACAGGGTGATCTGCAGTCAGCATTGGTGCTTCACCAGGCATGTGCTGTGGAGTTTCATATGAGCAACATTGTCGGGTTCGATTGACTCATTCCATTCGCCCTGAGAAGAATTTAATTCCTTCTCAGGGCGCTAAGAAGAATTAAATTCAATTCACATCACCTCGGTATGATGTATTTTGCAGAAACGAGAAAGTTAATACCATAAGAAAATGTAATTCAAATAAAGATTTAATTAGATAACGGCATTATAAATAGGTCACATTTGATACTTTCTTTAAGGTAATAATGATGTAGAAAGGAGTTTTTATTGTTATAAATATCATATGTAATGCAGTACACGCAAGATATATCTCATCTCGTTACATCGAATGGTTGGATATACCGCCGTTCTGTAACTTATCCTTCTGAAAAAGGTTAGAGAATCAGACTTTAGTCTGGACGGTCCGGGGCTCGATATCAACTCCTCTTAGACCCATCAAGAATAACTATATACACGGCCTTAAAATCACCTATATCCTATGGTCGTTGAGCTGTACCATGGGTACAGGAATCTGAAGAAAATTTCCTTCCTGTTCAGATTCGTATCGATCAGTCATCGCTGGAATTCGAAGCTGGGTCACCTCATTGGTAGACGAGAGCTTTATCCCCTACGCCACAACGGCTGTGGTCACCTTATTTTATTTTATTTTATAACCATCGTTGAACAGCCGACCCAATTTATGGGTTTTCGTCCACTAATGTTCACCTACGTATCTTTGTAATTTTGAACCCAATTCAGAAGACAGGGAAGTTCCTGGATCAAGTAGTGGGAGAAATTTGCCTTCGTGGAGGACTTTTTGATGGAGCTAACCCTTATTTGCGTTAGGAAGATCACGAGAATCTCCCACTGTTAGCCTGACGACGAGGAAATTCTAACCCATGATCCGTCGACACTGAGGATATTTCACGTCGGCACTGTAGTCGGTGTAAGACGGATGCTGCATTCGTATCGACTGGGATTCGAACCCGGTTCGCCTCATTGGAAGACTAACGCTCTATGCCATGAGGCATGGCGATCCGAAATTAGCTATTTAAAAATGCCTTTAATTTTGGCACGGAGGTCAGTGATCAAGTTTTTTGGGAGTCGAATGGATCAGTCTGTTACTGCAGTACGCCGAGAATTGCAACATTTTCTTCTGAAATTCCTAACATACTTTTCTTTAAACTGCTAATCTCCGTAGTGCAAATTTCTAAACTGCTAACTAATTTCTGTGTTTGGTTATTTTAGGTTAAAATCACAAGTAGGTGGAGCTCTACTGTGAGTGGATTGTGAATGCGCAATGTCTATGTTCATTACGAAAGAAAGCTATGCACTGAGTTTATTAAGTCATGGGAGACCTCTTAATATCGCCTCGCACCTTCTTTAGTTCTACGTAGTGCAGCAATTCGCCTGCGGCATGGACTCAACAAGTAGTTAGAAGTCTTTAGCAAGATGATTCAGCCATGCAGCCCTAATAGTGTAAGAATTTGTGCACGAATTTACCTTTCTATTACATCTCATTAATGTTCGATGGGATTCATGTCAGACTATCTTGGTGGACACATCGCTGAAATCATTGGTGGAAAATTATTCACCGGCATTATCCTGGATTTTCTTCAAAACAGTCGCGAACAATTGAGGCTTGGCACAGCGCATTGTTACCTATAAAAATCGCATCGTTGTTTGGACACATGAAGTCCATGAATGGTTTCAAGTGGTCCCCGATTAATTGGACATATTAATTTCCAGTCACTGTTTGATGAAATCGGGCCATAGGACCCTGACCATGCTATAAGAAACCAGCACACATGATCAGATCATACAGTGCCTTGTTAACAGTTTGGGTCCATGGCTTCGTGTTTTTTTTTTTTTTTTGGGGGGGGGGGTTTCGTGGAGTTTTCATTGGGTTTTAAGAGTTTACAATTGAGATTATAAAAACCGCGATGGCTCAGGAGATAGAGCGATCGCCGTCGAATGAGGTGAGCCGGGATCGAATCCCGGCGATACGAATCCGCATCCGGCTTGCACCTACCACAGTGCTGACGTGAAATATCCTCAATGGTAGACGGATCATGGGTTAGTGTCCCCTAGCCGCCAGGCTAACCATGGGAGTTCTCGTTTCAAATGCGGGTTAGTTCTATCAAAAAGTCCTCCACAAAGGCAAATTTCTCCCAATATTTGATCCAGGAGTTCCTTTGTCTTCTGAATTCGGTACAAAATTACAAGGCTACGTAGTTGAACATTAGTAGCAGTAAACCCAAAAATTGGGTCGGCTGTTCAAAGACGGTCATTAAAAAATAACAATTGATATTATAAATTGAAAGATATAAAGGAAACGTTTAATTTTAATGAAATATAACTCATCTCAATATACAGCGAGGCTAAAAATGTATTCTTCATCGAGTGATTGCTATTAAATAATTATAAATACATTCTTATAATTGAACTTACGTCTTTTTATCTAGTTTGAACAATTTTAAACTGTTATCTAATGCTTAGTTTTGACCAATTTTAAGTACGGTCCTTTTGACCGATTTAAAATCTTTGACTGTTGACCGAAACCTATTCAACCCAATATTCTATACTTTTAAAATAATAAATAGGTTTTCAAGATTTGTTAAAAAAAAAAAATACTAGAGACTTTAATCTAATGATCCGTTAAATACTTTTCGCAGCAATGTTTATTATTAATTAACTTATCAGTTCTCGTGCAGTTAAACGCTTGGGAACGTAACAAATTCTAAGTTTAGGAAAGAAACGTTTCTTATGAAACGAAGACTTATCTCATTCGAGAACGAGGTAGAAAAGAAAGAAGGAGGGAAGGAAAAAAAAAAAAAAAAAAAAAAAACGTTCGAAATCACGTGATTCTCAGTCTTTTGTTTTGACGTCTGAGATCTCTTCGCCATAAGGGATACCCCGGAACAAACTTTTCTTTCGAAAGTTCTTATTCCAGTTGCGTGAGTGGGGAGTTTGATGAATAGAGTAAAACGGAGTGTGCACGAGAGCCCCCCATGAGGAAAAACGGGATGATTCTGCCATTTTCTTCTATGAATGACAGCTAGAGTTCGTGTTTGTCACTAAATGAGGACATAAAACTGTTCTATCGCTTGCACTTTTAGAGATGTGCCTAATGATACTTCTGATCAATAACGTTTATTGTGAGAACGAGTGTATTTTCATTTTAATTTCACACCATGAATTAAAATTGTGTCACCTTACTTGATTTGATGAGACTGGCTGTTCTCATTAAGGAGTTAATTAAATTAAATGATTGTTTCAGTTTTTGATGAGTAAATGGAGATATTAAATAAATTACCTTTTGTCAAAATGTTTTGTTTGCGATGTTAAAAAGACACAAACAAAGTGTGTTATTTGTTTACATAAAAGATTGTCACACTTAAATTACTTTCGTTAGAGAGTAGTGTAGTATACATTGTAAAAAATGCTTACTCACATTTAACAAAACTTTCTTTAGACGAAACTGTTTGCTCCGAGCGTTCATTTCGTTAAAAAAAACTAAATTTCTACAGAGATGCCAATTTGCTCCAAACAGCAAATAAATATTTTCGAGTGGTAGTTTATTAATGTGTAATTCTCGGTCTAATACATTAAATTCATTTGGATTTTATCTACGACTATTTCTAAATAATTCGAAGGCTTATATAATTCACCACTTTGTAACAGTTAAGTAATGCCACATCGTTTTAAAGGAAAGCATAATTAGTCAAATATTTGTAAATTTTAGTTTGTATACCGTTTTTTAAATTATTATGCCGCGTCCGGAGCAGTTGACATCTCTTGTTTCTGTCGTCCCTTCCTCAAAGAAACGAATTTTGTTAATAGTAAAAAAATATTTCGTCCTTCTATTTTTACAAAAAAAAAAAAAAAAAGTCTTAGTATCTAAATTTTTTAATACTCAATATGTAGGGAGTCCAATATAGCTGGGTCTATATCAACTTAACAACAAGAAAGACAAATGGAACCGAGAGATAAATTACGCCTAAATCCGAAGCGGAATTCGAACACAGGATCCTCATGGAACGAGGCCAACTCTTTCTCGATATCAGTCGTATTTATTAATACGTAATTCAAATTTATAAAAAAAATATATTTTTATCTAAATAAGGGATTAAAAATTCCTTCAAAATCATTTTATTTTGTAAACGACGTTGAACAGTTAACCCAATTCTGAGTTTACAACAACTATCAATATTCACCACCGTAGCCGTGTAATCTTGAGCCGAGCCTAGAAGACAAGGGAATTCCTGGATTAAGCACTTAAACAAACAAGCCTTCGTGGAGGACTTTTAATGGAGCTAACCCGCATTTGCGTTACATAGTGAGGAAAACTACGAAAACCTCCCACAGTTTTGCTCAATGGCAAGAGGATTCTAATCCATGATCTTTTGAGGATATTTTTACGTCAGCACTGTGGGATATACTTCTAAAACTGATGGGGTTGGAAATATTTAATTTTCGTCTAAAATACCTTTATAGGTTCAGCAGATTTTTTTTTATATACATATGAAAGAAAAACGTATTAACAATCAAACGTCTATTTCGCAGTATTACATCTTAGAAACTCTATAATCTTTCCCCCTTGATTTTGATTCAAAGAACTGAACTAGAAAACATTTTTGTAGTGATAAGTTCTCAAACTACTAACAGTGAATAGACACACAATAATTGGCGTATAAATTGGACTTGAAGGCTATTCGTTTAACAGTCTGTAAGGACAAGAATTAAATTAGATAAACATTCCGAATTGAAACTAATTAAACACAAACAAGGAAATGAACGACGTTTTGAGGCTTAGCAGGTCACTAAAACCGTGACAGTTATTTTCTGAACTAGTTAGGTGTTAAAATTAACTAGTATCATTATATAATAATTGAAAATAATTTATGACGTAGTTGTTCTGGTAGAAAAAGGTTAGGGATTATTAGGGATTAAAGTACTTGTTTTAACAGTCTGTAAGGACAAGAATTAAATTAGATAAACATTCCGAATTGAAACTAATTAAACACAAACAAGGAAATGAACGACGTTTTGAGGCTTAGCAGGTCACTAAAACCGTGACAGTTATTTTCTGAACTAGTTAGGTGTTAAAATTAACTAGTATCATTATATAATAATTGAAAATAATTTATGACGTAGTTGTTCTGGTAGAAAAAGGTTAGGGATTATTAGGGATTAAAGTACTTGTTTTCAAATTTTTCTACCGATATTGAAAATTCTTTTGTAATGGTTCATTATTTCATTATTATATTATTAAGGTATTTTTGCAAGTCTCCTTTTTTTGTAATGGTTCATTATTAAAGAATGGCATATTTTTGTAATTGTATTTTGTATTAATTGTATTTTGTTGCTTACTTATTTTTTGTAATGGTACATTATTATTGTATTGGTATTGTTTTATTATTGTATTGGAATTGTAATATTATTGTATTTATAGTGTATTATTATTGGTTTATGTATTATTATTGTATTGTTATTGTATTATTATTGTATTGGCATATTATGTCGTCATAATTTATTCTTTGTATTGTGATTATAATATTACCGTGTTGGTATATAATGTTTCCGTAACTTATTTTTTGTATTGGTATATTATTATAATATTGTTGCGCAACTCATTTTCGTATTGATATATTATTAAGGTATTTCTCAAAAACTGAATTTCTTTATAGGTTCCAGTAATTTTTCACATACATTCTGAAGTGATTTACTCACATACAGTGTAAAATATTCCTGATAAAATTACGGTAAAAGTACCGGCAATCTGACGATTACTGTAGAATTCATTTTTACAATAAAATTTTATGGATCAAAAAGACTCTCATACCGTAGCTTTTACAATAATTTAAAAATAACTGAATGACTGTAATTAATAAATGTTTCTGTAAAAATTACGGTATAAAATGTGCGCTAAAAATGGATCCTACAGTAGAATGAATTTTACGGATGAAGCACCTAGGGTGCCAGTACTTTTTGACCGTAGTTTAATCAGGAAATTTTTAGAGTATATTTTTTCTTAAAATTCTTTTTCCTGTCCCCAAAACCGATCATCCACTGACAGAATATAAATGGAATTAAACTTTATACCATTAATGGTAGCTAAAAAGACAACTTCATTGGATAAGTACACTTTTAATTGTTTAAAAGTGTACTTACTAAATATAAAACGGCTCTTCTTCAAGGGAGAAGTAAACCTCAAATAAATAGAACGGATTTCTTTTTTAAATATAACAATCTGCAAAATAAAACGTAAGCAAAGCTGCTTAAAATAAAATATTTTAATATCTTAAATAAATTAATTCGAAATTCTTCTTCGTTTCAATATCGTATAAGAGGTTTATGAATAAAATAAAGAAGAATATCATTCTTAAAATATATATATATATATATATATATATATATATATATATTTTAAGATCTTAAATAAATTAATTAGAAATTCTTCCTCTCGATATCATGAAAGAGGTTTATGATTAAAATAAAAGAGAAAAAAAATCACTTCGAAAAAATAAAAGTATCCACTTAGAGATATTCCAAGCCGATCCTTAAAGCGTTTTGTAAAGAAATGAATTCCCTCTAATAAACAAGATAAATTCGAATTTTTTGTTGCTTTCACGAACCACCGGTTTTACACTCTTTTTCGCCAAATCCTCACCAAACGCGGAGTAATCAATCGAGGCACAAAATTCACAAGTCTATTTTCCCCACCGATGGTGAATACTTACATCCCCCCAACAAAAGGTGAAAGTAATTTTTTCCACCCAAAGAAGCAAGAATAAAACGAAAAAGAAAAAAATAGAAGATATGCAAATATGGGAATGAGATTGCTGCTGAAGCTTTTTGGTCGAACGGAACCAAGTATTTCCCATGGAAGTTTCTTTTCTCAGAAGCTGCATGATAGATGATGGCGGAGAAAAAATTTCCCTATTCCAACTTTTTTGGTAATAAGCACTAAGACTTCCTCTCTCCACAACCCTTTTATAGTGGTTCAAAAACTTTTCCTCTGGCAAATCAATGACTATTTGTTATGGAAAATCCCTTCTCTTTTTTCCCTTTTCTTCCCCAAAATAGCATACCCAGTCGACGAAGAGGGAAGTACATTACTTTACCTCACCTACTCCGATGGAGGCATGAGTTTTTTTCTCAAGTAAGAGGATATAAATGCAATGGGGGAAAAAATCAAACAAAATAGGGACTTTTAGCGAGACAAAATGGATGGTAAAACAAGTTTTACGTCATTTGGGCGAGTCAGATGGTGGTTTAGAGCAATAACTCAAAAAGAATGGGCGATCTGTTTTTGATCTGGAATAACTAGTGAGCATTTCAAAACATATTTTCCAATACAACATAATGTTTTCGAATCACTCAAAGGCTATAAAAAGCTTACCTTGTTTGCTTTGAAAATGAGATAATATTTTTTGAATTATTATTTTCTTTTTGAGTAAATATTGTAGTAGAATAAAGGTTAACAAATACCATTGTTAACCATTGTTAAGTGTTTAATTAACAAAACTTAACACATTGCTGACCGGCAACTTTTCTGTGGAACGGATGTGGAAGTAAAACAATATAAATAAACATTAAAAATTTCTTTTTCGTATGATAAAAAGTATAACAATCACCTACGTGTAATGGTACACCACAAGTTTTGCAAATATATCGGGTTGCATAAAGGTATAATAAATTGGTAGAGAATTAAATAGTAAAACTTGAAAAGTAAGGAAAATTACGCCCACTTTTTAAAATAGTCACCACGAGATCACTGCTAACATGATTGCTATGACTCGTGACCGGTCAACGCTTGGCCACGAAAACACGAGTTAACTCGTGACCGGTCAGCAATGTGTTAAATGTAGGAAACATAATTACAAACCACTATATAAATCACATATTATACTTTTTTTGCGTAGATATTAGAATACATAGATGTATTTTCTTTTGCGTAGATGTACTTTATTTTGCGTTTGTTGTCAAAAAGCTCAAGAAGCTTTGCTTTATAAAAGATAAGATATGTTTTTTTTAATATTCATATTGTTTTTATTGTGTTTCTTTTTTAGATATAGTAATAGAATAAACGTAAGCCGCGAGCGATAGCTCAGGGAATAGAGCTTCCGCTTCCACTGAGGTGAACCGGGTTAGAATTCAGCGATGGCTGGCCGATACGAATCCGCATCCGACTCATACCGACCACAGTGCTGACGTGAAATATCCTCAGTAGTAGACGGATCATGGGTTGGAGTCACCGTAAGGCGAACCGTGGGAGGTTCTCGTGGTCTTCCTTTCCATGTAACGCAAATGTGGGTTAGTTTCATCAAAAATTCCTCCACGAAGACAAATTTCTCCCTATACTTGATGGGTTCCCTTATATTCTGGATTGGGTTCAAAATTACAAGGCTACGGAGTAGAACATTAGTAGTCGTAAACCCAAAAAGTCGGTCAGCTGTTCAACGACTGCTACAAAATAAAATAGAATAAAGTCGGTAAATAGTTGAGTAGCCGTCAAAGCATGACAATCGTAGGGATTATGGTTCCAAATTGACTTACAATGCAAATTAACTAGTTTTGTTTTTCTTTCACAAAACTGTAAACATTTATCAAAGTGTTTCTTTATTTTAAAAATGAGCAATAACTAAGTATAACATTTAGGCATTTTCAAAAATAATTTCAGTTTTCGTGAAAAAAAGTAAGAATTTGACAGTATGGCAAAAGTGTCCTTTTTTTTAGGCATTTGAATATAAATGAAAGGTTTTAACGTTTCTTATAAATGCCTAAAGCTTATAAATGTTTTAATATAGATAGATAAAGAAAAATATATCTTATGCATATATAAGAAGATAAAGGCGAATCAATTATCAATCTTAGTCGTTTGATTTTACCAAAATCAGCAAATACTTTTAATTTCATGTTTTATTGCTAAAATTCATTTCATTAAAATTAATTCCTAACAAAATGTTTCTTAAATTTCTGAAAAATATTTATAAAAGAAAATTAAAAAATAAATAAATATCATGTTTGTATGTGAATTTTTATTGCTCATATACTTTACCCTGGAAACTTTAAGTTTTGTTTTTGACTTAAAATCATAAGAGGAAAGATATGTAAATAAGTCATGGTGGGTACGATAAAAAACTGGTTAGTTGGACTTTGGTTACTAGATGTAATCTTGAAAAACAGGCCGTGGTATTCCAGTGGTTAGAGAATCAGATTCCGGTCCGGGGGTGATGGGGTTTGATCCTTGACTCCTCTGAGATCCACCGAGTACATCACGTGTTCGTAATATCTGTGGAATCGAAAATCCTGTAGTCGGTCGCTGCACATATAGGAATCAGGAGAAAATTTCCTTTTTCTTCAAATCTATGTCTAAATTGAGGAAGTGGCCTCACCATTGAGTGGTACAGCCATCGATCCGTGGGATTCTGAGTTTAGACGTACTTTCACCTAAGCGGTGCTCTCTTGTCAAATGACAGGTGTGCCTTCCTGAATAAGTTCGTAAAAGTTCAAAGACTGACGAGTTCAGCTTGCCCAAGTGTCATTAAAAACAATATCTTGGAAACGAGAACAATCAAGTCATAGAAAAATATGGTAATAAAAGTTCCTTTCCTTTTATTTCATAGATTCAAACTGAAGGTTGAGTCATGTCTTAAAATCAAATGCTTTAAATAGGACAGAATATCACCAATTAATTATTTTGAAATTTAAATTAGTTGAATAAGATAACTATTGAACAAGTTCAGATAAAAAAGTGAGAGAATTTTTTTTATCTAGTTAAAACTTATTTATGTTTGCTACAATCAAAAATATAAATGGGGATGAGGTGTACTTGTCTGAAACTTCATTCCTAGAATACTTTTTCTGTTAAGCGTGTTTAAAACAAATTTATTTACACACCTTTGGCATTTGCTCATTTTTGTAATGTTTTCTAAATGCATTTTTTATGTAAAAAAAAAAAGATATTCGAAATTCTTAAAAATTGTTTTCGTTACATACCATTTTATTCAATATCGCATTATGTTACTGAGCACAAATTTAAACTAAAATCTCTATTTTGAAAAAATAAAGGAAAAAAGTATTCTATTCTTTATTTATTATCAAACCTTTGCTATTAAACAAACTTTAGCTTTTGTATTTATTTGTTATTTTAATTCATTTCAACTTTAAATTTCAATTTGGAAAAGAATATCGTATTAAATATTTCATTTCATTTCAAATTTCGTATAGATTCAGTCGATAAAAAACAAACAAATAATGTTTATTTCATAAAACTTAAATAATACCATTGCTATAAATTATATACTGCCTTGCAATTAAAATACCAACGTAATTCAAAATCAAGATTTTTATATAATTGACAATTGAAGTCCTCACACCCAGAAGAGGTGAGACCAAGTATTTGTATAAATGCATCAAAAAATTTGTTCCAGAGTGCAATTCAGTCAAACTTAATATAATTCACTTTTTAAATTAAGTAAACCTAAATTTAGTTTCAGTAACCGTAATCTTGATTTGAGTAATAATTAAGAAACCAATTTCATAGAAAAAAAGTATTTTATATTTTTCAAAAGTTTCAATTTTTTTACAAGCGGCTGAAATAATACTGCTCTCATGGTTAAATAATTTGAAAATGCATTTTATTCGCAGAATATTCGGTTTAAATATTAACTTTCTTAATATTTATAAAAAAAAAAGGAATTTTCAAAGCAATTAATCAAAAAGATTGCATAGCCAGAATTTTTAAGAAAGTATCATTTATCACATGTAAAAAAGAAAGTGTGTATTATGTATTCATCTTGTGTTATAATTGACTCTTTCGTTATTTCTTTTACAAAAGTTATTAATTTAAAGTACATTCATATATTTCGCACCATATACTGAAACGAAAATTTAGAAATAACATTTTACACAAGAATATAACATTTTTGAATCATCATTTTCTTTCAAAGTTGCATTAATGACGACTGTAATTTTCAGCTTGTATGTAAAAACTGAAAGAGAGTTAATTACCTTTTAATGACGGCAAAACAATGCCCGGAATATAAGACAAAAAATGAATTAAGAATCTTTAATCATTTAATTGCCTTTAGTATCTTATGTCAACTAGGCAGTACTTAATTACAGAATAAGTTAAAAATAGTTTTTAAGTTATTTCGTTTTTATTTAAATAAATGTATCACATTGTTTATTTTAATTATAAATTTGGTTTTATTGTTGAGATAAAATGAAAAATTTCTAAAATGAGTATTTTTGGGATAAGAAAAGTGGTGTTAAATACAGTGAAACCTCTCGGGAGCGACTACTCTCTGTTCCACAGTAAAATGGTCGTTAATGGAGGTTGGTCGTTACTTAGGGGTTACCTCCATCGACTTCAGAATGTTATGCATGATTTTTTGCAAACAATTTTAATTTTAGTCAATGTCAATTTCTTAATGCGGAAATGCCACTTATGTTGGCATCAGAAAATCAGATCGATAAATAAAATTTATTATAAATAAAATTGATCCTCACTGATATAATTATGCGCGAAAACAAATTTACCAATTATGAATGATAGAACAAGTACTTTGGTGTAAGAAAGTAAGAGGATTTTCAGACTTGGTTGATAATCTCTTGACCGATTTTAGTGAAATTTGATATATACAAAATTGATACAATACAAAACAAATAGCTATTCAACAATTATAATACACGCGTATGATCGTGCGGAACGCTCGTTGGAGTCGGAAGGTATGAAACAGCTGTTATAACAAAGTATAAACAAAGTATAAAGTGCAGTATAAAAAAAAAGGGTTAATAGGGGGTATGGTCCCTTCTTACAGGCCTTGAAGCGTGATTTCATACTTGAAATAAGACAGTTTATCATTTCCTGTGGCGATTGGCCTAAATTGTCCGGTGGCAATTTCATACCTTCCAACTCCAACCAGTGTTACGCATGATCATGCGTCTGTTGCAATTGTTGAAAGGTTATTTGCTTTGTTTATTCATTAAAACCAATCCATTAGTTCTAGAAATAACAGGCCAAGTCAGCAAATTCTCTTAATTTCTTACACCAGTGTATTTTAAATAAATAAACAATTATGTTTTTTAGTTAAAGTTTGCATTTAATTTTATAGCATAAAAATTAGTTATCTTTAAAAGATGGGAAGAGGCTTGTTTGATTGAGATGCGTAATTTTTTTTCCTTCTAAAATAACTTTTTTTTTTCTAAATTAACTTTCAACTCTAAAAATAAATCATTGATAGCATCGTCTTTATTGCACTCTGACTGAAACATGAGATCGTCAAAAAGAGCTTTGTAAATTAGAGCTTCACACAAATATTTCGAATTCATTTTAATCCATTTCATTTGTTTTGTTAATATTTTTTGTTTTGTATTTTTTTCGTGTTTCCTTATTTAACCTTTTCCTCATTTGGTGCAGAGGTTTTCCCGGTCGCTGGGAGAGGTTTTGATGGTCTCTTCTAAAGGTTTTCTTCAACGGAAAGTCTATGAAAAAAATTTTATGCTTCGCTAAAGTGGTCGTAAATAGAGGAGGTCATTACATAGAGGAGGTCATTACATAGAGATGATCTTTCCAGGACGTTTCACTGCATGTTAATTTTTATAGTTGACTTGTCCGAATTTTTAGAAGACGATGAGTTCCTGTGCGCTTTGCTCACCTACCCCACGACTGCTCTCCAAATAATTTCTTTTCTTGACGATTAACAGATGGTTACATAAAAATAAAATATTACACTGAGGAACAATATTTATGCATTTATACAAATACTAGATCTTGCCTATATTTGGGTGTAAACGTTTCAAATTTGAAGTCAAATTTGCTCCTTAAGCTGCACTTTTTTTTAAAAATGACATTTTTAAGATTATTTTTGTTGAATGGCACGCCATATATAACAGGGGGTGGTACAAATGTTGTGATAAATTTCTAGGGGAGTTAGGGCACATCATCAGAATTTTGATTCTGATGATGAGCCGTGGATCAACTTCTGGATCAAGTATTGGGAGAAATTTGCCTTCGAGGAGGACTTTTTGATGCAACTAACCCGCATGTGCGTTACATGGAAAGGAAAACCACGAAAATCTTCCGCGGTTAGCGTTGTGATCGCGGAAAATATTTTGAAGAAAATCTGATAAGCAAGTGCATAGCATAGATGGTATGATTCAAAAATTATGCATAAGCATAGTTGGAGCAATCAATCAGAATAGTAAATAACTCGATATGTACTAATAAATATGTAAATAAAACTTTTCTATTGTATTGCACTTACGGTTAATTATTGTTACCCACTACAAGCGCAATTAGTTAAATACGTGAATTACATGCGTCCTTACATAAGTTTCTTTCGCAAGCCTGTTTTAATATATTTATTTGTTTCTGTTTCCATTCAACATATATAAAGGCTACGTGTAATTTATTGAACTGAATTTAAACCCACAGTAAAGCTACACTACCCTACAATAATTGAAGAGACACTTTCAGTTTTTGCGATTTTCTTAAATTTCTCAAAAAATACTTAAAGGATCATTTTGTAACTTAGGAGACGTTTAGTTCACGCGATTTTTCAAAAGCTTTCGGAGGTTTGAGAGGCCTACAATAAAATACAAAAGAAAACAAGTATTTTTGCACAGCCTATGGCAGAAAATTTAATAAAAAAAACTTGTAACGTGCATCGATTACTTTAGTTGTTATTTTTAACCGCTTCTCTGATTATCCCGAGTTAACTCGAGTATGTATATATTGCAAATATTTATTATCCCGAGTAAACTCGGGCATTGCAGAATTCGTCAATACTTTTTGTTTTATCACCTTTTTATTCAGCCGGAAGCAAAAAAATTAATAATAATATTCGGCTGTGATTGGAAGTTTGCCAATATTTGTTTGGGAGTTTTGCTATTTGTGGGACTGCAAATGTGTTTTGTACAATCGTATATACGATGGGTGAATTTGCATAGATAAAAAGAGTAAAAAAAAATGGCGTTCGCGGGCGAAAGTGGAAAGTGGTTGATAACTGCACAAAGTTTCGTAAAAAAAGAGTAAATATTTATTGAGATATTGACATTTTTATAAAACATTAATTTTTTTTTTGTCTTACGTGTTTTCATTATAACTTTATAGATATTCAATGGAATTAAACAAAATATTTGGAGCAATTCAACATTAATTACAATAGTAAAAGAATTCGTTAAAAACTGCGCAAGATACGAGTATTTAAGCTAGTTCTCTTATACTGCGCAAAAAAATTAAAAAAAAGTTTTTTTATAATTTTGTAAGGTCTCGCATTTTGCAACCAATGATAAAAACTTTATTTGAATATCTTACAAATTTAAAAAGTTTCAAACAATTTTCTAAGTAGTTTTTGTACTTTTTAAAAGAAAGATCAAAACGATAATGGTTATCTACAAATTTCATCTTATACTATAAAATAAGATTTATTAAAAATGAGACTGGCATGAGACTTAACTGACCCTCATAAAAGTATGCTTTATTTTGCATGTTTTTTTTTTCTCTAAACCATTAAAGTTAAGTTTTCGTACGATTATTGCAAGGTATTATCATTTTTAATAAAATTTTGTTTTATGATGCAAAATCAAATTTGTGAAAAACCCCTGATCATTTTGGGCTTTCTTTTGAACAGTACAAAAACTACTTAGAAAATTGCTTCATTTTTTAAAATTTTTTAAGATATTCAAATCAAATTATGAAAAAAAAAATTCTTTTAAATGTTTTCAGTTCATGAGCAACATAAAAGAACTAGTTTAAATACACATAACTTGTGCAATTTTTAACGAATTTAAAAAAAAATTTAAATCGACAATTTTGTAATTAATCTTAAATTGCTCCAGAAATTTTGCTTAATTCCAGAAAATATCTATAAAGTTATAATAAAAAACGTAAAGCGAAAAAATAAACTTTTTTTTTTAAAAAAATGTCCATATTACCATAAATATTTACTCTTAAGTTTACGAATTTTATGCAGTTATTAAAATTAACAACTAAAGTAATCGATACAAGTCACAAGCTTATTGCTTGATTTTCTAGCATAGGGTGTTCAAAAATACTCGTTTTTTTTTTTTTTTTTTTTGAATTTACTGTAGGTTTCTCAAAACTCTGAAAGCTTTAAATTTTATTGCTAAGTATGAAAAATCACATGAATTAAACATCTCTAACTTCTTCTTGTACATTATACGCCGCATAAAGTTTCGGATCAAATCACGGTGAAAAATACCTGCACTTCAGGATATCGATACTTTTTTCCGTAAAACCAATTTATACCGGAACGTGTTACGGAACCGAAATCTGATATGCCGTAATTCTTACCTTTATTACCGTAAAATGAAACACTTTTATTAAATAAATATTACCGTAAAATTTACGTTCTAATATTTTACGGTAAAATGGATTTTACGAATGATGCACCCAAAGTGCCTGTATTTTATATCGTATTTTGATCCGGAATTTTTTACGATGTACACGTTCCTCAAAAGTTAAGCTGTTATTTATTATTATAATTTTGAAGCAGTTGTATTTTGTTATACTTTTGAAGCTGCTATATTTTCGTAATGTATAATCAAAGGTGAAGAATACTAATTATTTAATATTGGAGTAGAAAGATTTAATATGGAAGTAAATATTTAATATTGTGGCAAATATTTAAATTTGAAGTAAATAACAGTTATAATTTATATTCCCGAATTTTTAGCAACCAATTATCCTAGATTTTGCGTTTAAAATTCTAAGAAATAAAAAAAAATTGACTTAATTAAGCAACTTCTTTTTTTAATTACTTTATATCACATGTTCAAGAATTACAGTATGATTTATTCTGGAAAAAATTCCATTTCATTTAGAATTCATTCATTAATTTAAATATCTATTTGAAAAAGTTAATTTCAAATCAAATGTTATTTCATGTTCAAGCAATACAGTATGATTTATTCTAGAAGAAATTCCATTTTATTTAGAATTTATTCATTAATTTGAATATATAATTGAAAAAGTTAATTTCAAATCAAATGTTATTTCATGATCAAGCATTACAGTATATTTTATTTTTCTTATAATAGATTGCGATTTTATTTTCTAATTTTATTAACAATTTGTAGATAAGAAATATTGACTTTGCAAAAGTTTCAGTTCGAAAACGAGCTAAATTACGAGATAATGAAAGACAAAAACTATCGTATACAAAATCAAATAATTTTCACGGTTTCGATTTATCAAAAGAAGACATTCATTTTCTTTCAAAACCTAATGTGTTAATTATAATTATTTTCCCTCAAATGCGAACAACAAATAACTCCCCGCCATTCTAATAAATGCTTAATTTTTCTCCCTTGAAAGAATGTGTTTCAACATGTTCTGTGCGCTTTAATCACACCTTCCAAACTTTTCCTTTGACGAAACGAGTTGATATTTTGCACTGATAGTTTCTCTTAAGCATCCTGTGGCAACACGTGACCTGGATGAGAGATTAACAATCACAATGAAATCTGCGGCAGTTAAATTGCAATTAGGTACCCTTCTGCTTGAACTTGGCGAGAAAACTTGGATCGCGCCAGCCTCCTTGTTGAGATCGGCAGTTTCAATAACCATTAATCTCCCAGACGGTATAGGTACAGAAATGATGTTTATTTTGCGGGCTTTCAAACAGAAGTGAGTAAATTATCTTACCCGAATGAAAACGGGTAATTTAAGAAATTATGATTGATTAACATAAAATGCTTTTGTTTTCTGGAAAAGAACAGTCTTATGTAGTTATAAGAAAGAATTTAAGCACTTATTCATCAAAATAATACGGGTTATCACAGCCACTGGGCTTGTGACATGCGAAAAATTAACTGAAGCAGTCAATCTTAAAAGGGTGTATGTTGCAAATCTACACTTTCGAGAAAAACCAAAAACTGGGGAAAGATTGTTTCTATTGCTTCCAAATTGTTGGATTCTTCTCTTTAGGCAGTCTACGAAAAAAGGTAGAAAATATAGGCTTTGTTTCACGAAATTGAGTGAAATAGCTCTGAATACTTTTCAGAAATCTTTCGTAGTTTCTTTTTTTTCTTTCAAGAGCTGATGAAGTTGATGTGAATCATTTGTTGATGTCAATCATTCCCTTTATGAAATTGGGAGAAATAGTGTTTAAGAATTTTTAGAACTCAAAACAAATTTATTAAAAGCTGATAATGTTAATTGGAACCAGTTCACTCTATCTCATATACGAAGCAAACCTCAAGTAGCACATAATTTAATGTTATGTCTTAAACGTGGATAAAAAAAAAACTAGTATTAACTATTATAATAACATAGAAGAGTTGTGGTCGCCTAATTACGATCACTGGTTACCCACTGGTCAAATGCTTTTTCTTTCTGGATTGTCTCCGTTTAACGCCCCAACATTTCAAATCATTAGTTGCAAAAACTGTCTCAATTGATGTTTGTCGTCGGATTGATTTTCATATCCATCCTATGTACGTGTTTCAAGACGTCACAAAATACTTTTCCTTCTTCACCATTCATATTTATATTGAAATCACCGTCAAGCCAGTAATTATACATTAATAATAAAAAGAATATAAAAATACTATAAATTATTACTATGTAAATACATTAATAATGCATGCTAGTGAAAATAAAAAAGAAAACAGCAGCGGTCGCCATAGCAATGCATGCAATGACGACGCATGCGTACTGTTTACTATTACTCTTGAACAGAGTTGATAAGTGTGTGGACGCCATCAAATTCAAACCAAGATCCATGTTGCCAATGGGTAATAAAATAGATGGTAAGTAAAGGAATTATTTTATGAAATTGCAAAAAAATAACGTTTAATAACCTTAAGAACTCATACACAAATATTAAAACCGAATAAGCAGGATTTGAAATATTTAGCTCTCCTTCTAAAATTTTAAAGAAATCCTCATCTAGCTCACAATTTATTCGGGGATTAAAATTTGCTTTATTAGGGTTCTCTTTAAATTTAAGTTCATTAAATTCTGATATTCAATAAGCATTCTTTTAAGTTACAAAATAAGTTAAGTTAAATTTTAAAGTTATGTTCATCTTGCTCACAAAATTTTCGGGGATTAAAATTTGCTTTATGAAGGTTCTCTTTCAATTTAAGTTCATTAAATTCTGATATTCAATAAGTATTCTTTTAAGTTACAAAATAAGTTAAGTTAAATTTTAAAGTTATGCTCATCTTGCTCACAAAGTTTTCGGGGATTAAAATTTGTTTTACGAAGGTTCTCTTTAAATTTAAGTTCATTAAATTCTGATATTCAATAAGTATTCTTTTAAGTAACAAAATAAGTTAAGTTAAATTTTAAAGTTATGCTCATCTTGCTCACAAAATTTTCGGGGATTAAAGTTTGCTTTATGAAGGTTCTCTTTAAATTTAAGTTCATTAAATTTTGATATTCAATAAGTATTCTTTTTAGTTGAACAGAAAAATAAGTCACCATCCATAATAATCAGTATTTTGCATTTCATACAGAAATAAAAAGCTAAATTTAAAAACATAGACGAATAGTTCCTTCTTCAAAACTATTCATAAATACGGACTTATGAAAAATGTATCAAACCTTTCTCTCGCACTCTGAACAGAAAATTTTTAAAAAAAGAAAAAAAAACTTATTTAAAATAGATACAGTAGGGGTGCGTTATAGATTTCTGGAGAATAAATATACTCCAAAAGAGAACATAGCAGTGGAATAAAAATATTTCGCTCCATCAGAATAAAAACATTTATTTACTTTTTTATTGAATATGAGATGTTGAATATATTCAGTAAAATATTGACTGAAACAAAAAGTAAATTTAAATAAATGCTCCTCTGGCTACGTTATAATGCAATAACGAGATCAACTACGTAAGAATAAATGCCTTATAAGATAATCAGATAAAAAATGAAAGGAACACAGATGCTAAGAGTAAAAAAGGCATTTGAAGAAATGGAAAGTATATGTTGCGATTATTTGCTTATGTTGCTGCATCATTTCTTCAATAATATTTATAAATATATATTTCTTAACTTAAAACTGAAAACAAATTGTAAGAAAGTTGAAATTCATTCAAAGAAAATATTTCCGCAAACGTGAGCTTTTTTGAATTAAATGTAGTACGACTTTCGTAAATTTATATCTGAAAAGAAAATGCTTGAGTTACTCCAAGCGGTAATCATATAGATTTAGTATGAATAAAAATAATTCTGAGTTGTGTTAGTGATGTGATATAAATTTTCTATAAGTTTTGCTATAAGCAAAAAAAAATTATCTGACTTATCTAAATATATTCTTATGGTAAATATATATATATGTATATTTGACATATAGATATATGTATTGTGTATGGATATTGAATGTGTTTGAAGAATGACACGTTTGGTTTTAAAACCAGCTCAATTCATTTATATTACAAGATACATTATTCATATCACAAAAAAATGCATGCAGACAAGTGAATTTTAAAAAAAATATATTTCTTTTTTGTAGAAAAGGATGTTTAAAAAAGTAAAAAGATTGCGATTTTTTTTATTGCTAAGTATATTTTTTTCAAGGAAAAAAAAAGCTTTTTAGCTTGAACTTAAATAATTATTCGTTTTTTTTTCAATTCTTTTTTAAAAACCTAAACGTCTAAAAATTTTTAACTGCTAATTAAAAAAATATATCGGATTTCCCCACTTGTAGTATTTAACTGGTATCTAGGCGTCGTCGTTTTAAGTTAAAAAACGCCAACTACTTTGGAGATAAAGTTTTAAATTTTTGTTAAAATATTTTTATGTTTGTATAATGTACAATGTGCTAAAAAAACGGACTCTTAATGACTTTTGATCTAATGATCAGATTCATTCTAGTGCTCATTCTTCATAGTTCGAGTGGGTGACCTCAAATATGCTAAAAAATAAGTGCAGATGATATTTTAGCTTACTAAATCAAACACAAAAACGTACTTTCTCTGAATGAATATACTTCTTTTCGACGGATTTGGATTCTTTATCCTCAAAATATAGGGGGGGAAGCCGCAATCTGGGAAATATTGTCCCCATAGTTTGGTCAAGAGAGCAGTTCCAAGTTTGGACCCCTTACTGTTAATTTTACTTTTGGTGTATTTCGCAATATCCCGAGATCTTTTTAAACGAAAAAGAAATTTGAACAAAATTATGAAATTCGTTTTGCCAAAGGTAATTCCATGCGAAAATAACTTTTATTAAATTTTTATTATTTTATTTAATAGTAGTCAAAAAAGTTTTAAATTGTATGGTGTACAAAATTTTACATCATTTTAAAGAGTGTAATTTTACATGGCAAAATACAGATCATTATCATTTACTCGCTACTTGAGACAGAAACAAAATTCAAGTAGATTTGGAGACATAATATTGAAATCATTAATTTAATTTGCGGAAAAATCAAAGACTTAGTTAAAAGGAGGAGATTAGTTATTAGGAAGGATTTAGTTAAAAGGAAGAGATGATAGAATTTTTAAAAACTAGAAATTAGTTTGAAACGATAACCTTACATCTTCTAATTAATAAGAGTTAACTATAAATTAAATTACGAAATCATACACAAAAACTTATTTTCTCAGAATATACTTCTTCTCGAATAATTGGATAATTGACTCTCAAAATATGGTGGTAGTGTGAAAATATGGTTGCAAAAATTGGTCAAGATAGCGAGTGAGCAGCCCCTTTATGATAATTTTGCCTTATATCGGGAATTAAGTGAATCGAAAATTTTCATCCAATGATGATTCCACAATAAAGATAACTCCAAAATAAAGATAATTCCATAATAAAGATAATTCTATGTAAAGAAAGAAATATTAATTTTTACTATTTAGTTCTTAATGATCAAAAAACATTTTAAATATTGTTTGGAACGTTAACTTTTTTTATCATTTTCATCATTTGAATCGGGAATTAATGAATCGGAAATTTCTTAAAATTGTAAAACTTTTTCATCTAATGAAGATTCCATAATGAAGGTAATTTCATAATAAAGATAATTCTATGTAAAGAAAGAAATATTAATTTTTACTATTTTATTCAGTAATGATCAAAAAAATTTTAATTAATTGTTTGGTATGAAGATTTTTTTAATCATTTGAATTTGAAATTATAAAATTTTAAACGAAAATATAAAAAAAAAAGGAGTGAAACTGGTCAAATAGTTCTTAAGAAATTAAAATTTAAAAATAGGACTTCTTTAATTTCGTAATTTAATCAATACCAACATAAATTAATATATTTGATTTCGATTTTTAGAGTCATTAAGATTGGTATTTAGTTCATGAACTGTGATCATAAAAAGAAAAGTAATTCACTTAGTTCTTCTTTGGTTCACTGAATGTCACTTTCATACAGTTTTACAGCTTTAAAAACATTTAAATAATTTTAATAAATTAATAGTTGATTAAAAAATTTTATAAATTAATAATTAATTAAATAATTTCAATCAATTAATAATTAATTAGATTTAACAACATGATTAACACTTACTTCCTTTGACCCTAACATCTCTGCTTCCAATGGACCCAACCGAGTTGCTGGCGATACACCTATAATCTGTCACGTGAATGTCTGGTCTTTGATCTTCGGCTCTGAAAGGTGGAAACACAAGAGATCCGTCAGGCCGGACATGCCTTAATCCAGCAACGTCCGAGATAAAACTACCGTCCAGAGCATGTGCCCACCTAATCGTCGGTGGTGGTATTCCTTCTGCAGAGCATGGAATGACTGTTCCTGTTGCGTTTGAAAACTCCACTTTGTTAGGAGGTTCGTAAGTGAACACGGGACCTTTGCGGTCTTGGTTTGTTCCGATAGAGGCTGAAATAAAAGAGAATTTTCTTTTATCAATTAAGAAATATGTTTGTTCACCAAAATATCAATACAACAATATATAGTAATTCCATGCAATTCCGTTTCTGTATAAGTGCTGTAAAAATACCGCCAGCTTAAATGATTCCCCCCATTTCCAAAGATCTGTTTATTTACAAGTATATGACGTACAAAGACGGGTGATGCATGGAAAGATATAGCTACTCACCAAGTGTCTGGTACAGAATACAAATGTGTGCACTCTGGATCACCCGGTACATATACTAATGGTAAATCACAGCTTAACAACCATGATGTGTTTCAGCTATATTTAAGGCAATGAGGGGGGCGCTTAATATTGGCATTGGGAGTTCATAATCTTTGTCCTTTAAAGGCTGGCATTGGGAGTGCATAATCTTTGTCCTTCACAGGTTGGCATTTGGAGTGTATAAACTTTGCCCTTCACAGGTTGGCATTGAGAGTGCCTAAACATTGTCCCTTAGATGTTGGCATTGGGAGTTCATAATCTTTGTCCTTTAAAGGCTGGCATTGGGAGTGCATAATCTTTGTCCTTCACAGGTTGGCATTTGGAGTGTATAAACTTTGCCCTTCACAGGTTGGCATTGAGAGTGCCTAAACATTGTCCCTTAGATGTTGGCATTGGGAGTTCATAATCTTTGTCCTTTAAAGGCTGGCATTGGGAGTGCATAATCTTTGTCCTTCACAGGTTGGCATTTGGAGTGTATAAACTTTGCTCTTCACAGGTTGGCATTGAGAGTGCCTAAACATTGTCCCTTAGATGTTGGCATTGGGATTTCACAATCTTTGTCCTTTAAAGGCTGGCATTGGGAGTGCATAATCTTTGTCCTTCACAGGTTAGCATTTGGAGTGTATAAACTTTGCCCTTCACAGGTTGGCATTGAGAGTGCCTAAACATTGTCCCTTAGATGTTGGCATTGGGATTTCACAATATTTGTCCTTTAAAGGCTGGCATTGGGAGTGAATAATCTTTGTCCTTCACACGTTGGCATTTGGAGTGTATAAACTTCGCCCTTCACAAGTTAGTATTGGGAGTGCATAAAATTTGTCCTTTAGAGGTTGGCATTGGGAGTGCATAAACTTTGTCCTTCACAAGTTAGCGTTGGGGATGCATAACCTTTGTCCGACAGAAGTTGTCATTTGGAGTGCATAGAATTTGCAAGAACACGTTAGAACAAGTTGGCGTAGGGAATGCATAATTTTTTTCCGCAAGTCTCTGTAATCTCATTGCCAACCACAATGAAAGAAAGGTACACTGCTGCTGTGACGGACATTGAGAGAAAATGACGTTAAAATAAAGATAAAACTGGTTTTCCTCAGAAATGTGTGTCTGGTAATAAAGGACACACCCATTGAATATTTCTGGTATTTACTAGAAACTTTGGTGAGTGTATGCATCTTTAAATAAATCATCCATCTACGTCTTTTTTTACGTCAAATACTTGTTTACAAACAATCCTTTAAATTGGATTAATCAACTAGGTTAAGATTTATTTAAATTAATACAATTCGTAAAAATTAGACAAGGAGTTAATGAATTTCGCAAACTAAAGAATTGCTCTACTTTTCTATGTCAAAAACTTTTTTTTAACACACAAAGATAAGTTTAAAGTTGTAAAGTTATTAAATAGAAATTAATATATCGAGTGCTCTGTAGTTGAAACTTTTAGCATATAATTTTAAAATATGAAAACGGAAAATGTGCATATTGGGGATCTCAAATTAATATGGAAACTAGGAACAAAAGTAAAAAAGCTATCAGAAAGTAACAAATCATTAAAGAGCTAGTACACAAAAAGGAAAGAAAAACGATTGTCAGAAACAGCTTTAAGTTTCAATCAGCTATCAAGCTGGTATTGATGGTTTTTTTATTTCACCTAATTCTAAACTTTTCCGTGAGATCTTGACAAAGTTTTCATTTTTTATCACTTTGTGACTTTAAAATAAAACTTTTTTTTTTCTTCATTCTAGCGAAGGATTTTAAAAATGTACATAAGCGATGATTACGGCTTACTATATAAATTGTACTTTTTTTTTTGGTAACGAAACAACATTTAACGCCCTTTTAAATGACATAAAAACATCCAATCTATTATTATCAAAGATTACGTATAAGTTCTGAATTAAATAGTTCAGAGTTGCTAGATAAGCGTTTAAAATTTTTGCCTTACATTACAAAAAGCAAAGTACAAACTTCTACATGGAGAAAAAAATTCTGCTCAAATTACCGAATTGAATGGTAATATCATTACTGGTAAAATAGAACAACGTAATTCTGGGTTACAAAACCAAAAAATACGGTATTTAAAACTCGCATAAACCGTTAATTACTGAATCATATTTCAATTCGTTCATTTTTGCCACATAAAAGCGATATATTTATTATTTATGTAAAGTAAAAATGGGACATTTAATGTTTTGTAGCGATTATCACGTATAATCAGTCAAAAAATAGTTTCATTTAAGCCTTTATAAAATGCCAAATATTTTTTTTTTATACGCAAGCAGAAATATATTTAATCATTTTATTAAACTCCGAAAACATATAAATTCAAAACTTCCCCAGCCATACACAATGAATAAACTTTTCAAAGTTTATCAGCCACATGTGACTATGAAAAGGTTAATCTCTCAGCCATGCTTCTTCCAAGCTGTTTATCAGACACCAAATAACGAATATAACCCAACTTCTTTTTTTTTCCCCGTCTTTTGATCCACAGTTATACGAAGTCCGGAACAAATCAAGCAAAACAAAAATTAATACTTAGGGGAAGACGTACCATCCATCTTGGCGAAGATTATTTCTTTCTTTTGTCATTATTTTTGGCAGACTTGGGTTTGTTCCGTGAACATTGTGTGATCTTCTGGTGTTCTCCCTATTCTTTTATTATGAGAATAATAGTTGGAGGGTAGAAGCGAAGTTGAAACTAGCCGCACATCGAACAAAACTATGAGTGTGTGGTCTCGGAGGATGCTCTCGCAATTACGTTATTGCATTCGAGGGTTGCGGCTCCCCAGTGGCGCAGAAACAGAAGGCCAGACGCTCTCTATCAACCTCAAAGCAATGATATTAATGAAAGCGCTAATAAATATTACATGGTTTTTTCCAACGTTGCACGACAGCGTTCTGGAAAGGGTCAGCGATTGCTGTAAGCATTCGAGGAAGGATACGCGGATGAAGTGCATTTTTAATGGATGATGAGATATAAAATGGGAGCATAGACAGAAACTTTGAAAAGGCATTTAAAATAATCTTGATTTTATCTCAGAAGTAAGGGCTTTCTTACCTTAATTAAATGAAATGCATCCTAACAAATAACAAGATGATGGTAAATTAAATAATTCCGGTAGATTGTTTCCTATCATGTACAGTCCCTGGCCATATTATTCGACATACTATAAGATTCTATGTAAAATTATAATTATCAGGTGATAGTATACAACTTTTTACTCGGATGAAACCAGTTTGCATTTATTTACGCTCAATTGGTTAACATTGTAAACGTTTAAAATAAATACAAATAGGAAGTATATAAAAAATCTCTTGAATTAAAACCCATTACATATATGTTTAAATATAAAAGTATTGCATATAAACTAGTGCAAATCATGTAATTATTAAAAAACTACAGTGCGTCTAATAAGTTGATCTAATTATTATAATATACTAATATAGTACTTGATGTAATAAATATTCTATATTTATATAATATATCGTCTAATTTATCCTATCGTCAAATTTGTATTATATATTATCTAATGTAACCAATTGATACACTAACGTAAACAAGTGCAAACCGGTTTCAGTCATATAAAAACAATAAAGCTGTATAATATCACCTGCTAATTAAGACTTTACAAAGAATATGATAGTGCATCGAATAATTCGGCCAGAAAATGTATATTCTAATAAACCATTTGTGGAAAAAGAATTGCCCACAATTCGTGATTCATATTAAACAAATAAAACTAAATGTTAATTAATTAAAATAATAAAAAATAAATACAAATTTGTTATTAAATAGTAAAACTAATAATATGATTTTAAATTCTAAACAATGACGGGGCAAAAAAAATCAAAGAATCTTCATAAGAATTGATGGAAAAATTCCCTTTATTTAATGCAAAGAAAAGAGAAAATCTGCATTTTAAACCAACAAAATAATCATTCTTAGCTTTAAAACTAGTAAATAAACTAATATTCTAATATTTTCATTTAATTTAGATTAAAATAAATATTATTCCATTACAGGATACAGCGCTCTTATATGATTTTCGTTTATATCTGTCATACTCTTCTATATATCTAAAATATTCGAACATAGTAATTATAAAAATAAAATAATAGTTTATATTTTTGTAATAGTTAAGTTATAAAGTAGGTATGGTAGACAGAAGATAGACATTATTTTTAATAAAAATAATATTTTATTTTTTTGGTTTACAATTTTAAAAAGAAAAATTCCCATTCCTTTACTTAAAGTTTTATTTTACGTAATAGTAATAGTTAAATAGATATAAAAGAACTGTCAAATTATAAGTATACATTAATGTTTTTCAAATTTACTAAGAAGAAACATGTATTTTTACCACGAAAAAAGAAAATTTCAATAAATATTTATTATTTTTTATTATTTTATTTTATAATAGTCGAAAAAATTTTCAATTGAAAGATGTACAATTTTTTACATCATTTTAAAGTTTCTAATTTCGAAACACAAAATTTGTACGAAATCGGTTGCATAGTTTCTGAGAAATCGAATTTTAAATATGCAACTTTTTAAAAATTCGATTTCTCAGGAACTATGGAACCGATTTCGCTCACATTTTGTATGTTGAAATTATATACTTTAAACCGATGTAAAAATTTTTACACCTTACAATTAAAAACATTTTCGACTAGTATTAAATAAAATAATAAAAAATCATAAATATTTAGTAAAATTTATTTTTTGCGTAATTTATTTATTTTTTCAATTGAATATAACTGATCTTTATAATTGTGTGCAAAAGATTATAGAGAGATACGCAGAAAGTATAATTAACGTTAAGGGGTCCAGACATCGAACCGCTTTCCTGACCAAACTATTTAGATTATATTTCCCAGATTGCGGGGCTATCCCTATATATTTTGAGGTCCAGAAACTCGAATCCGTCGGGAACAAAAATATGTTTGTTCAGAGAAAATACGTTTTTGTGTCTAATTTCGTAACTTAAAAATTCGTCTGCAATAATTAATTAGCATATTCGAGGTCACCCCTTCGAATCATAAGGATTGAGTCCTAGAACGCAAAACTCTGATCATTAGATTAAAAGTTATTTAGGACAGTCCTTTTTTTTCTCTTTTTTTTTTCTTCCTGGTGCACTGGACATGTGATGCAATCGAGGCCGAACTGGAGGAGGAAGGAGCTCAAGACTGCTCTAGTATCGATCAAAATTCCTTACTCAAATATAGTGTTTATTAATTAGTTTATTTTAAAATAAAATTATATAGGATTTCTTTATATCTATAGATAAATTAAAATTTTGAATAAAGTATTTTCGTAAATTTTGTATAATTCCACAAACATTTGAGAAGAGAAGAAAGCCCGTTATAAATTTTGCCTTAGAGCCCTTACAACCTTTGTTCAGTCTTGGATGTAGTTATCTTCTTCCTCTGCAGCACCACAGCTCTTCTGGTCCCAGCGTGAACACACACGAATGGGGGGGGGGGGGTGACAAGACTGGGTAGTACCCGGTCTTACCCCGATAGCAGAGATTATCGGAACGAAACAAAACATTGCTACTTTTGTTTATTAGAATATGAATCTTTTGTAAACGTAAAATAAACTGGACTAAAATTAACTTATCAACACAGACCTTGCGAATTCATTAACAACAGCACGCCTGTATGGCAGGTCCTTTTTAAAGTGCACTTCAGAATTTTCCCGCTAGAGAACAGAACTACTTTTGACACATTCGAGGTACCCTGTCTCAATCCACTTTTTAATAAGTAAAAATACGTATATTTGTTAAAAGATTTTTTTAAAAGTGTCTTTACATATGGCAATTAATAAATTACTTCACGAAACATTTATAGTAAAATCGACAAACTCTAGTGATTAGCTGTTTATTGAAACGACTTTGAACAATAACTATTCACGGAAAAAATTCTGGTAAAATTACCGTACTGTGTGGTAAAAAAAAAACATAATTCCGCTAATAAAAACTAAAATATACGGTACTTAAACCATTAATTTGGTAATTTTTCCGTTTAGATGGAAACGGTTAACCAAAAGTCCTGGTTTTCAAAATTATAGTTCTTATTATCAATTATCAATTATCTTATTATCTTATTACGCAATGAAAAAAATACAAAATTGAAAAGTAAATTTAATTGAATAAATAGTTTTATGCCAGACTCTAAGATATCATGATAAAATTACCAACTTTTGCGAGACTAATCAAATATTATAAAATAATATTCGATTATTCATTTAACCAAAATCATTACCAAAACGCTTCGGCCTTTTTGGTGCTACCATAGAGCCAGATTCTAGTAGTTTTGACAATACATCCTTTCTTAGTGTACGGTACGGATTATGTATTTACATGATTTGTCTTTTGAAATAACAAGTCTATTTAATGATATTTAAAAAAATTCTCCGAGTTTCTTAGAGAAATTTCGTTTCTGGTTAGTTTTCTATTTATTTTATTAACAATAACTTAAAATTCTAAAAATAATAAACAATAATAATCTAAACAAAACAATAAAACAAAACTTTTTGTGGTCTATAAACTTATCTTTTCTCCAGCTAAGTTTATCTAAAAATGTCACTCAGAAATAGTGTATAAACAGTATATTATGTGTCAAAAATATCTGAAATTCATTTTTATTCCGATTTCTAAACGACTAAAAATAAATATTGTGTGATAATAAATTACTGAAGTTGTTTTAATGTATGATATATAATCTATAGCATTTCTTTAGCGATTCCAGTTTAATTGCATCTGAAAATTTAAACATTTCTTTAAACTTATCTAACTTATCTTTATCTAACTCTAACGAACTTACCTAGCGAAACTTATCTTTATTAAACTTATATTTATTATTATTATCTAAAAAAGTGACTCAGAAATAGTATATTATGACTCAAAAATATCCGAAATTCATTTTTTTTTCGTTTTCGAAATGGCTAAAAATAATTTTTTAATAATAAATGACTCAAGTTTAGCGATTCCAGTTAAATAATTGCATCCATAAATGTAAACATTAGAAAGTGATTAAAAATTTACTACTGTATTTCATCAATTAATGGTTAAACATATTTCCAACGTACTATCAGGCATTCATTAATACAACAAATTTTTAACGTACTTTAATGGTATTTAATTAAACAAACTTGTAATGAAGTTTAGTAGTTTATAATTAAACCAGGGGTAGCTATCTATTTCTCGCTGCTGTCAGAACTGTTTTCTCAGTTCCTTTCGGATCATTTCGCAATTAAAAACCACTCGTCTTGTTCGTTAGGATCTATTGCAATTTACTCTAGCTGTATATGAAAATGCTTTTTTTTAAAATAAATTTCTAAAAATATAAAACGTATAAATCCTGTAAAACCTTTAATTTATATAAATTTGATTTGTTCCGTCATTAAATTTGCGATCATTTAAACAACTATTATCATATTACCTACATAAGTAAATTAGTTGCATTCTATCACAGTATCAATAGTACCTTCGCACTCAAATAAAGTGACCAGAGCCGCGATGGCTCAAGGGATAGAGCGTTCGCCTTCCAATGAGGTGAACCGGGTTCGAATCCTAGTCGATACGAATTCCGCATCCGGCTTGCATCAACCACAGTGCTGACGTGAGATTTGAATGGTGACACGACCCACCCTATTTGTTTAGGGTTTACGTTAAGATTACATCAAGATCATACAACTGGATTGAAACATGATTACAACTTCAATAAAAGATCGCCACAAGGAACAATGATACAAATGCGGTCAAACAAACAAATTAAATAAAATAGGTCAAAGGACTCTTATAGTGTTAGCTGATTATAGGGTAGGAGGTCCAACGAACCCCGGCTGACGTGAGATATCCTCAGTGGTAGACAGATCACGGGTTAGAGTCCCCTTGTCGTCAAGTTAACAGTGGGAGGTTCTCGTGGTCTTCTCTCCACGTAACGGGTTAGCTCCATCAAAATTCCTCCACCAAGGCAAATTTCTCCCACTACTTGATCCAAGAGTTTCCTTGTCTTCTGGATTGGGTTCAAAATTACAAGGATGCGTAGTTGAACATTAGTGGATGAAAACCCAAAAATTGGGTCGGCTGTTCAACAACGGTTATAAAATAAAATAAGGTGACCACAGCCGTAGTGGCTTAGGGGATAGAGCGCTCGTCTACCAATGAGGTGACCCGGCTTCGAAGTCCAGCGATGGCTGATCGATACAAATCTGAACGGGATAGATCTGAACTAGAAGGTAATTTTCTCCAGATCCATGTACCCATGGTAAAACTCAACGACCACATGATATTCAATTCCAGAGATACGATCACGTATATAGTATATACTCGATTGATCTTAGAGGAGTCGATATCGAACACTGGACTCTCTGAACCAAAGTCCGATTCTCTATTCTTTTTCAGAAGGATTAGTTACAGTACGGCGGTATATCCGAGCATTCGATGTAACGGGATATTATGTATCTAGCGCGTACTGCATTACATATGTTATTTATAACAATAAAAACTCCCTTCTACATTAATATTACTTTAAGGAAAATATCAAACGTGACCTATTTATATTGCCGTTACTGTTATACGCCCCCTTAATGAATTTTAATGAGAACACTATTCCTAATCTAGTGTTTATCTAATTAAATCTTTATTTGAATTACATTTTCTTATTGTATTAACTTTCTCGTTAGTGCAAAATACTTCATCTCGAAGTGAAGTGAATTGAATTTAATTCTTCTTAGCGCAAATACAAGGAATTAAATTCTTCTCGGGGTGAATGGAATGATTTAATCGAACCCGACACATCATCTCAAATTCGACTGAAGTGTGCTTTCCGACAGAAATTCTAGGAATGGCAGCTCGAAATTTCGAATCTGATAGTGAATTCGAATGAAGGAGGCATGGTCCAGAAAAGAGATCACAGGGAATGGTTGAAATGGATAGTCCATATTCCACTAACAACAACCTGATGCTCTCTGTCATCCCCACAACATTTGCATACCAAAGATAAATCTGCTCCAAATCCGAACGTTAGGTTTATTCGTCTAATGAATATCGTCAGCGCGGATTGTACGCAAGAAATGGAAATCTACTCTAGAGTGACAGGAAATCATGATATGGTAATAGAAACTGTTTAAAATTTTATGGGAACTTTTATTTAAATTGAGATTTTTTTTTATTTTATGAAACATACAATAAAAATTTATAAATATTATATACCAGACAATAAAATAAACTTTTAATAACTTTTTGCTATACACTAGTGTTTAAAATCGAAAGAATTTTTCGATTTCCTCTATTGTTGAAGTTGTTTATTTACGTCGCCCTAGAGCTGCACAATAGGCTAGTGTTTTATTTTATAACCGTCGTTGAACAGCAGACCCGATTTTGAGTTAACGACTATCAATGTTCAACTCCCCAGTCTTGTAATTTTGAACTCAATCTAGAAGACAAGAGAACTCCAGGATCAAGTATTGAGAGAAATTTTACCTTCTTGGAGGACTTTTTGATTGAACTAACCCACATTTGTATTACATGGAGAGGAAAACCTTCCGTGGTAAGTATGACGGAAAAGGGATTTTAACCCATGATTTGTCTATCCCTGAGGATATTATATCAAGCGGATGTGGAATTTGTATCGACCAACTGTGGGATTCGAACCCGGTTTACCTCATTGGGAGGCGGATGCGCAATCCCCTGAGCCACCATGACTGCATATTAGGCTATTGGCGCCGGTCTGGGAAACATCCCTGAGGATGATTCGAAGACATGCCATCACGACTTTGAACCTTAGCAGAGGGGTGGCACCCCCGTTTCGGTAGCCCGACGACTTGCGCGTGAAGTCGTGCACTTTACGGTAGAACAATTTAACGATGACCAATACCGCAAAATTTAGGTCTACCTGATGAAAGTGGTCAGTCACTCACAAACTAACCGCAGCAAGTGATACTGGACTTGGGTCATCTTCTAAGAACCGTGTCTTAACGATCAGTCCACTGAGGGAGATTTCATCTCTTATCTCTAGCAACAAATGGCCGATTTAAGTGGAATTTGGTTTGATAAAATAAATAGAAAATAGTTACATTCAATAGTTACAATGCACACACATGAACATACACTCATTTGAGTTGGAATAGTGGCTTATGAGTTTATGAACAAGGAATGGCTTGTTATTTTCATGGCCCCTTCAAAATTAATTTTCAAAGGTCCTCACATCTTTTTGTCACGTAGGGTGCTAGATAGATAAAGTGCTCCCGAGACAATTGGTCACACTCCATCAGCTAAGTTAATTTCCGATAATCGAAGGAAGGCCAGATTCGTGGCGAAAAACCAAATGTCCCATGCAGTCAGCCTTCATAGGTCTTAAGCAGAGTTCTACCTAGGAATAAAAAAAGGGCCGGACTTCCTTACAGATAAGGGCATTTTCAGCTTTAATAGAGCTTCAGTTTTTCACTTAACACCTTAAAATTTATCAAAATGTGCAATAAACTGAATTTAACCCTCAACAATTTTTAAATTACTCTCTTATAATATTTTATGTGTGTATTTCAAAAAGTAATTCTCAAAAATTATCAAAATAAGAGACAAAAAAAAAGGTATTTTTTTTTAAAATAAAGTAAGACACTAAAAGATAATCACTGTGCAAAAATATTTTTTGAAAAAAAAAATAGACTAAAATATTAATTGGTAAACAACTTGAAAACTTTTTTTTCTATTATTTAAATTGAAAATTAAGAGAAAATGAACAATTCAAGAGTAATTTTTTAAAGGTATTTTACTTAAAAAATAATTTTACCCTCCATTACCCTACATTAATATAACGATCCGAAAAAAATTTAACCAATTGAGAATAATTCTAACAAAATAAATATTTGTAGTAACCAGAATTAAACTTATAAACAAAGATAATTTTACCACTGTGTAATTACTATTCAAACAGTTAATTATTATTTATATGAATGGAATATGAATAAAAAAAAAAAGGCCGTGTTCTTAAGGAATTGCGGCATATTTTTTCAAAAAAAGGCAAAGAGGGAGCAGCAAAGGGCAAGCAGGCTGGGCTGCCCTTTTAAAAACGCTTAGGGAGAACACTGGTTTAAGTCTGGAGAGCTGGATGGTCAATACCTCCTTCAACTGGCTTCACTTTTTAGATATTTATCGACAATTTATGCTCTAAGAGGCTGTTAGTCGTTTAAATGAAGACTGGGCCGACTGCACTACTAAACGGCTCCAAGAGTGAATCTCAATACTCACACTAGAACAAACAAAACAAAGAGATCTACAAAACTCTTTTTAGGGCAGTCTTGACATACGCTTCTGAAGCTTGGACTATGACAAAACTGGAGGAAAATTGTATCACAATATTTGAGAGAAAGATTTTGCGGTGTATACTTGGTGGTGTAAATAAAAACAATAACAGGAGAAGGAGATTTACTTTTGAACTGTACAAGATTTATAAGCACACAATCCAATATTATTAAATACACAAGAATAAATAGAATTAATTGGATGGCTCACGTTATTCGAATGAGTGATGACAATACAGTAAGAAATATACTGCTTTTTAGACCTACTGGAATAATTAACCGGGGAAGGCCGCGGTTGAGATGGGCTGACTCCGTGGAGTCTGAGTCTTGCAATTAATGAAAAGAATTGGAGATCAAAGATAAATCGGAAGTCGTTACTGAGAAATCTTCAGAGGAAGGCATTGACGCACAATGGGCTGCCTGGCCAACTATGATGATGACGATGATGTGTTCCTTGCTCTTAGTTTTAAATGAAAAAATATATGGACCCAAATAATAATTATTGAGAAATAAATAATTTCACCGGAACAAATTATTTCATGAGGGGAAAATTCAGTAAATAATTCTCCTTTCAGGAATAAATAGTTTTGTGCCCACAGAGGAATCAAGAGTGTGCACTTGCTTCCTCTAGAGGAATCCGATAAGTTAAAAATTTTGATTTGTTCTTAAATATCATATTTTTCTTATTTTAAATAATTGAAAATAATACATGTAATATTGAACCGACTCCCTTTTACACACTGAGAGCAAAAGTTGATATATTTTTCAGGAAATTGATAAATGTAGTACAGGTACTAATATAATTCCTGCTAATATGAAAATACAGGAAAAAATCTTTCATAAAAATGTATAGGTAAATTCATAAAATTTTTGTGTTCAAACCATGTTTAACTTTAAAAAAATTGAAATAAAGCATGTTTTTTTTAATTAATGGTTTGTTATTAAGTTTTAATGTTGTTAAAAATTAGGTTGGTTTTAATTAAATTAATTTATTAAACTTGCTATTAATTTCTTACTATTCACACATGTAAACATAATTTTTGTGGTAAAATAAACAGATTAATAAATAATATTTGTCCACGATTTTTGGTAATAAAATTGTGGATATTTTTTTTCTGATTGCTTGCGAAAATTTCTGCGTGTGCCCTTTGGAACCCATTATACAAATAAATAACCCAGCGAGCAACGAGTGAGTATCCGATTTTTACCACATCTGCTTACCCCGATTTTCTTTTTAATCTAATAATTTTTTTTTTCTAAATTACTGTCCATCCGTATAGCAGTTAGTAGAAAAAAAGAGCCAAGTTGACAAAAGGTTGTAAGTTTGCAGGGGTCTGTTCAGACATTTTGTGAAAGGTCCTGTTTTTGTAAAATTTTGAAAAATTTACGTATAATTTGTGAATATAAAATAAGCGTTAAGTCACATTCTTTCAACCAGGGTCCTGCTTTTGCGAATTTGTAAAAAAAGGGTCCTGTTATTGCAAAAATTGCTAAAAACTTTTCGAAATGTTTTTAAATTGTAAATAGATACAAGATTATGCTCAACAATTGCTGCTACTAAATTAGACACGCAACATACAAATATTTGGTATTTAGCCTATACTGTTCAACGCAGAATATTCATTTCGGACGAATAATGGAAATAAAATCACTCACATTTTTAATAATTTCAATTGACATATTTTAAATAACACAAATTAGTTATGTATCACTTTCACTGTATTACGCATTAAGTTAACTTAAGCAATTCTGAAATTTACAATATTTTATTTAAAAAAAAATTGCCAGAAATTAATTTTTATTTACATAATATTATATTAAGTATATTTAGGAATAAATATAAATTGATCAATTATTTATTTACAAAAAAAAAAAAAAAAAAAAAAAAAAACCGTTTCGAACCGTCTTTTTTTTTCCGTGGAAGGGTTTATTCGATTAACAAAACAATAATGAAGATAAACAAATTTGTGAAGGGTCCAATTAAAAGATAAATTATTTTGTGAGGGTCAGTTTTTATGAAACGGACCCAAATTTCTTCTAAACAGACTCCTGGTTTGTAAATGTGGTCTACCTCTGTTTGCCTCTGATGCAAGTCATCACACACTTTTGAAATACGTCTTAAAAATATTTAAACAAAAAAAAAAAAAAAATAAATCATAAGAAATTTGTGAAAAGAAAGAAATAAACGATTGATGCACAATAATTACAACAAATAATATAAATTTTGAATCATCTGGAAAAAAATATTTATTTGTTTTCTAAATTTTTCAATAAAACACCAAGTTCCAAATAATATTGCTTAAGCGTAAGTTAAAATGAAAGAAATGTATCTCTGAAATTTACCTAAAAAGAAATGAATTAAGAGAAAAGTTATAATATTTACCGAAACATAAGTACTGACATATTATTTTTAATTTCTGGTACACATAGTTTAGAATAAGGAATATCTGAAAGCGGAAATTGAACGACAGGAGAGTTTATAAATCACTAATAAAACTCTGATGTGGTGTTCTGTCTCCGCGTTTGCATACCAAAGATAAATCTTTTCCAAATTCGAGTTTTGATTTATTCATCGAATGAATATCGACAGCATGGAATGCGCAAAAGAAGAGGAGAAATTAATTTGCCGTACCTGGAATTTCTAATGTAAAGAGATGAAAGTTTGGAGAGTCAGGGAATTTATTAAAACTTATTATGTAAGTAATTTAATTTACATTGCGTGGTTCGTTATAAAATATACATTAAAAAAATAATAAAGTAAATTATTTTTGCAAAATTTACAACAACAAAAAACGTATCTTTATTGTAATGTGCATTTAAAGCGAACAAATAGTTCTTTATATATATATACTTTGAAGAGTGGTACTAGTAGTATTAGTTTATGCTCATTATCATCATATTGCACACGACAGCTCAGGGAGGGCCGATGCCTTAACAACCTATTTCTTAACCTGGACCATCAGTGTTTTATACCTATCACTTTAAAATCTGATTCGCAGAATCAAGCCAACTCTGTTTCGGCTAAAAAATCTTGCCCATAAAAACACATTGTTCGTAAAATAATAATTGCTATATAAAATATTCTAAGTAAAAGAATGCAAAATGTCAGTAAAATAACACAATAGAATAAAGTGAAATTCGAGACAACGCTCTTTCACTCTTATAATTTCGAGACCAACAACGTGATAGATTTAATGCGGTCAGCGTTAAGCACAGGCCTTTTCTTATTTCAAAGACAAACTTCATCAAACTGACGATGGGTGGGCTTCTAGTCGTCACTGAGGATCGAAGTACAATCCTTCGTACAGGGACATCTGAGTGCCTATAACCTCTGAGCCACCTTATACATCCAGTATTTAAAAGAATTAAGAAGAAAATGGAAAAGTAAGGTGTAAATCAAAACGAATTTCCCGACATGATATATGAAAGCAGCAATACAAACAGCCATAATAACAGGAAAGCAGGAATAATCCGATTAGCATTAAAACACTGTACAATAGTAAATATCCACAAAATAGAAAGCAAAAATGGGAATGCAAAGAACTAGCACATACGACAGCTTTTTCAGGGGGTTATTATCATGCCGTCAATGACGGAGCAGTTTCTGCAGATGCTGGAAAAATATGAATAAGACACATAAGGAAGTCAAATGAAGATAATATACTAAGGCACCGAAAATCGAAGTAGAAGTACATGCATTCGACCGAAGAATACCCTTTCTTTCGTATGAGAATCAAAGGTCAAGATTCGAGCACTAAATTAGTTTTTATGCTAAAATGGATAGTCACAAAACTACGTATTAAACAAACTAAGTTTAATAAAAAGAATTAACAAAAAAATATTGATAGAAAACAAAACCATACTAATAAATTGGAAATATAGACAGGCACTCAATTATACTTCAATGTGATCCAACCAAACCTTCATTGCTAAGGTGGCTATGAACCTAAGCGTTACTTCGCATCGAAAGGTGATCTGCAACTAAATCAAGCATCTGTCTACAAATCCAATCGGAATACCATTATTCTAGAGAAGTTTGTGTAGAGATTTAAAATAATTTAGAATAATTTAAAATAAGCATACCATCAACACAAATGAACTTAATACGATCAATTTCATTAAACTTACGTTTCCATAGATGCTTTTCGAAATACTAGAAATCCAGTAAATTAATTTGTAGTTCCAATAAATTAGCAGTATTTTCCTTTATCAAAAACATCAATATGAGTATTAGATCAGTTTTATGTAATGAATAAATCAAAAACGTTAGAGAATAAATTAGATAGACTTGTTTTTAGCAAAGTAAATTTCTTTGGATATATTGTGTTTGCAGTATCAATAAAATTGATATAATTGAATATAATAAAATTAGCATAGGTATCGCAGCATTCTTTTCAAAGTGGAGTAAAGAAAGGTTAGCTAGAATACTTGAAAAAATAGTAATTATTAGAATTATATGTATTTCTCAACATTAACAAAGAAAAGTATAATTGTGAAGACGATGGGAAGATTAGTGAGAAAGTAATAATTCGGAATGAATTTTTCGGGGAAAAAACTATTCTTGTCTGACGCGATTAATTTTCTCTGAATCAGCTTTTGTGGACGTAACCCCCCTTTGTCTCCATTTCAGAATTATTTTTATTCCGAATATTGAAGTCAAATTCTAGATTAAAAAAAGCTCTAGAGGAATTGCTAAAGTAAAATTGAATCGTCTACAAACATCATGAGAGTAATTTGTTTTGATAATACACTGTAGTGATTCTTTTAACATACCTAATTCCTAGTCATTTAAAAATTAATAATGACTAAAACGAATAACTAAAAACGCATGTAATCGAAAATTCACTTGAAAAATTTAAAAAAAAATTGCATAGCCATCTTACAATAAGACTTTTTTTTTTACTCTAATTCATGAAACAGAAAGTTGTTTAAAACTCTTCTAAATCTACTCCGTAATTTAAATTTAAATGCGTTTTAATCTTGGTTAATTTATCTAAAAATGCTATTAAGTGAAGAAATATCCATTATATTCTTCACACTCATTTCTTAGAGAATTTTTAAAAAGGGATTCTCTAATTTCGCAGCTGTGTGTGCCTGAGAATTTAAACTCCGGAAACTTCCCACTTAATATCGTTCGTAATCTATCAAAGTCTGCTTTTGTGAAAGCTGGGTTAGAGGAACACCATTTTCGAAAAGAAGTCCAAAAGTATCAACTCTCCTTGGAAATAAACAACTACACTGACAAACAATGCCCCCAAAATCCACTGGGGGGAATAAAATTCTAGGGTTGTGGCAACCGAGAGCAGTCCTGTGGGATTTTAAATGGCAGCGAATTGGACGTTTTCTGGTAGGGCTTTTGGTGGAAAATTCCCACTTTATCTTTAACGCTGACTAAATGAATGAGATATCAGGAAAGGGGGCGCTCAAATTATGTTCTAGAAGGTTCTGTGGGGTTGAGAGGAGGACTAGGATCAATTATAATCCTCTGGAAGATTTTGGAATCCTGGGTGTTTTAAGTTTTGACAAGCTTTTGACAATTTGTCGCCTATGCTTTGACGTTTGAGTGTCGCCTAGAAAAAGTTTACGGCGTGTGGCTTAGATGCCGAGTTCTTTCTTCTTTTTATTTTATTCTTCATTTGCTTTCATCTGGCAGAGCTGTCAAAATAAAATCATGTTGTAGAAAAGCAGGAAGAAAGCTTAAAATGACGCGGAGAGTATAATTAATTCCCCAGGATCAATGGGAAAGCTGCCTGAAAGGTCATTCATCAAGTACTACATTTTTAACACTTAACTAGTTCATATTTCTAATTATATGATGGATTAGAGTCGGGGCGGAAAATGTTGAGATTTAAAGTTGATTTTGATGGATTTCCGACCGGATTTAAATGCGTGACTAAGATTTGTTTAAGAAAACTTATGTTGAAACATTTCAAGTCAATGTAAGTCAAACATTTTTAAATTTCAAATTCCAAGGTGGTTTTGAATAGTTTTACTGCTCAAATTGAATAGTTTCATTTTAATGGCAATCGTAAAAGAAATTTTTTTTAAAAAATATAGGTAAAATTAACTACCACAGTATTATGCGTTTTATAACACCTTGAACGGTAATGTCACTCAAATTTTTAGCAACCTTAATAAGGTACCAACGTAAGAGTTGCTATACTGAAAGTTATATAACCGTCATTGAATAGCCGGCAAAAGTTTTGGGTTTACGACTACTATTGTTCACCTATGTAGCCTTGGTAATTTTGAACCCAATTCAGAAGACAGGGGAACTTTTGGATCAAGTATTGGGAGAAATTTGCCTTCGTGGAGGACTTTTTGACAGAACTAACCCACATTTGCATTACATGGAGAGGAAGACAACGAGAACCTCCCACGGTTAGCCTGAATGCAAGGGAACTCTAACCCATGATCCGTCTACCACTGAGGACATTTCACGTCAGCGCTGTGTCCGGTGCAAGCCGGATGTGGAATTCGTATCGATCAGCCATCGCCGGGATTCGAACCCGGTCCACCTCATTGGAAGGCGAACGCTCTATCCCCTTAGCCATCGCGGCTCCATAATGAAAGTTAGTTCTTTTTTAAATTGATTACGAGATACTAAGATAAACTGAACGGAAATATGTAATTTTAACATTTTTTAAGGTTAGGCAAGCAAGCACGATACCGACCAGTTCAAGGTACCGATTTTCTAGCTCATAGTTGAAATTTTCAGCTACCTTTCAGTACCAACTCAGCTACCGTTCAGTAATTTTCAGTACCAACCAGAAAGTCACAATAAAAAAAAATTAATTCATCCTGAAACTGATTTCAAGATAATATGGTAACCTGAACAAAAATATGGTCACTTTAAAAAAAATTTCTTCTACGAAACGGAATTACTTATTCAATTGAAACTATTGATTTGTTTTTTATTCCTACATACTCATGTTAATCATTTTGTGTCAGTCATTTAACGAAAATTATGCGCACGTGTTCTTCATCACCAAAATATGTTTCCTTTTTAAATCAAAGCTAGGAAAATATTATGATTTCATTTAACAATTAAGCTTCTTTAGCGCCTTAATTAGAATAAGTAAAAGGTGGACAAAGTTATGAGCCTTCAGACGCGCTGCATTTTTGTAAGGCAACAACAAGTGAGCAATGAATACAGAACAGTATCAGAATAAAAAATAAAAAAAAACAAGGCAGAGTCACTGCCTCATAAAGTGAAGGGGAACTTAACTGGGAAAAAACACGTTAATCGAGGAGACGGTGGTGGCTTAACATGGCAAATCAAAGCATAATTTGTTTCCTTGCTAAATGCAAGAACGAGACAGAACTGGTGTCATTTATAACTAAATCGGCATTCCTATAAATGAAACAACAAGTCTCAATATCGGAAATATACACCGAAGAGCCATTACATTATGAGCACCCTGCTAATAACATGTAGGACCACCTTTAGCTCTCAAAACTGCTAGCACCCGCCGTGGCATTGATTCCACAAGGTGCTGATAGGTAGTCTGAAGTATCTGGTACGCTCAACAACTGGTCCTGCAATTTCCTCACATTGCGAGGGGGTAGCGTGGCAGCACGAATTTGGTTTTCCAAGAAGGACCACAAATGCTCTATTGGATTAAGGTTAGGTGAATTTGGGGGCCAAGACATGACTTGAAAGTCACTGGAATGTTCCTCGAACCAGTCCATGGTGATTCGACCCTTATGACTTGGTGCATTACCCTGTTGGTAAACACAATCCCCCGCAGGAAAAACTGGGTGAACCTGGTCTACAACTATGTTCAAGTAGCTTACAAACGTCAGGGATTGTTCTATGAGGATTATGGGTCCTAATGTGCCCCGTGAAAACATTGTTCCTGGGCGAGAAACCATGAAAAACCTGGGTGAGCCCGTTTTTATAGATGGAGCGTGGTCATAATGTAATGACTCTTCAGTGTATATCATCTGAATTATCAGATCCTATTCAGCTGAGACATTGTTTGAACCAAATACAATCGATCATTATTTTTTTTCTAAACCTTTTGAAGCATAATAGTCGCCCTTACCACATTGTCAAACCTACCAGAATATGGTAAAATTTACAGTGTTTCTGGTTCTATAGGAACATCAAAATCTCGATAGTTTTATAAATTGTGATAAAAATAGGTAGATGTGGAAAAATTTAGTAATTCTATCACGATACCCTACTCAAAAATCGTGAAAATTTTTTGAGTAAAATCATTAATGACGCATTTCAAAAAATTTATGTCTTTATAAATTTAAATCATTTATATTTTCAACACAGGAAATTCTAAATAAATTATATGCAGCATAACTTAAATGAATAATTATAATAATAAGACATTTATTATTATACCAGATAATATAACATTTATTATTCTACCAGATAAATTATTTGCAAATGAAAGAGATGTTTAGAATAAATTTTAGTTCTAATATTTTTAAGTAAAATATACAAGAATTTTTATGCATAAATGTCATTGGTGATTTCTTGAAACGTTTGGACCTTAGCGAAAAAATTTAGAAATTCGGAAACAATCATCTCTGCCTTAGAGAATGATATAAAAACCATTTATTCGGTAAAATTTACTTTTCGATTTTTTATTTTTTTGCTATGTGTGGTAATAAGAACTATAATTTTGAAAACCAGAACTTCCGATAAACCGTTACCATCTAAACGGAAACATTACCACATGAATGATTTAAGTACAGCATATTTTAGTTTTATTTGCTAGAATTATGTTGTTGATTTTTTTTCAAAAAAAAAAAAAAAATTACATTACCATAAAGATACGGTGCATAACAGAAATATTATTTGACATACTATCATTGCTGCAAAAGCATATTAAAAAGTATCTAAAACATCCTTCTGAAAAGAAAACAAAAAATTCTATTGGTCAGAGTGAATTTTCTTATGCAGATGTATCACAGATGACTAAAATATCGGAAATGTACATCATAAGTGCAACGGCTTAAACTACAGTCCGAAATATTTTTCAAAACCAAACTAAGTATAATCCATCATCAAAAATCTTTTTTTTTTTTTTTCAAAAACTTTAGAAGCATAACGATGTCCCATACTATAAATGGCATATGATTCAACACACCATTATCGCTGCAAAAGTTTATTAAAAACTATTTGAAGTATCCCTTTCAAAAAGAAGAAAACAGAGAATTCAATCGGTCAAGAAATCACAGCGAACCCTTCCAATGTGGAAGAAGTATCAGCGACGGCTAAAATATCGGGGAAACACGCAAAAATGGTTTCTGCTTGTTTAACTGCGAGTTTTAAGAAAAGTTTACCCGCTTGACTGCTTCTGCTTTTACAGAACATTGACTTCGCTACAAAACAACTTGGAGGAAGGGAGAAAAAAATAAAGTTAAGAGAGTCAATTTAGGGTCCATTTAACTGGAATTTTTGAGCTTTTCTACGACTATTCTTTTCTTTTTATTCCCTGTTGGTTTTTCTTTAGAACAAGTTTTGTAAAAGGAACACCGAGTTCTAAAGGATTGACAGACATTCCCGATATCATAAAGCATTATTTCGATCTAATGGTACTACAGATGAAATCCATACCACTATACGTTCTTCAGATCTAGTAACAGGCTATTTACTGCTTTCTCGATAACAGTGGGTGCTTTTATAGAACAGTAACTATCCGGGAGAGCTTATTTTAATCTTGTTGAAAGATTATTTGTAAGAACATTTTTAGGAGAAATAAATGCTATCCAGTGATTTTATTTTGGCACAAGCTGCGCGTAAAAACGGAGGTGTAGCATGGGTTTACAGCGCCCAAAAACAAACTCAGTTTGCACTTAGAATATGGTGTAGGGCTCAATAAAAGACTTATAGAGATCATTATAAGTTTTGAATAATGTAAAAACTTGTATCAACCGCCCTTGACATTTTTTTTTCAACTTTACATTGAAATAGACTCACTTCATAAACTTTCATTCGATTTGGTTTAAAATTCAATATTGCATGTTACTAATGTAGATGTTTTTGAATTGCGTTTATTTTTTTTTTGTTATTTTTTTATTAAATGATAAGCGTTTTCTTCTAAAGAAATTCTTCAATCAATTTTTCAAAAATATATATATAATAATATTAAAAAAGAAGAGTTGATAAAAAAGAAATCTACGAGCAAACCAAACTACAATATTAATAAACATTCTGTTCAAATTTTAGGTAAACCGAATGAAAATGTGAAGCAATTATGGGGCCCGCAATTGGCGAAATGGCCCCTCCTCTCCCGCTAGCTACGCCACTGCGTAAAAAAATCTGTGAATAACTATTTTTTTCGTTCCCTGATGGTTTACTTCAGCACAAGTTAACTAAAGAAACACAAAGTTTTAAAGAAATTTTCGATATTCGCGATCGCAACGAACTATAGGGGGAGTTGTTGTATGTGCCGAATCCCTGCGATTTCCATATGAACAGTCATTCAGTTACACTGGAGACGTCTTTAATGTATCGTGTAGCATTGTAACGTTCCATCTTTATTGTGGCTGATTAAATTTAAAAAAGAAAAATGTTTGTTTTCTTTCTTATGCAAACGAAAACAAAATGGTATCTCCTTTTTTTTTAGAGAAGGAACATCAAGAACACATCGGAAAAATATTTGTAAATAAAGAGAAAAAAATAGGTATATTCTTATAAGAGTTCAAACCCAATGCCTGAGAAATAGTTTTACTAAATTTAATGGTATAACATGAAAGGCCCATTTAAATTTTAACGTAAAATAAAGAATGCTTACGAAAAAAAAATAATAACCATTCTTTCTTTGCTGCCATTTTTTAGCGTTACGAAAATGCGTCTTTGGGACTTGCCAAAAACAAAACAAGATGCAATTTTATTTTTTTAGGAGCGAAATATTTTATGGAGTGAAATGTAACGAAAATGTACCAATGTCCATAACATGAAACTTTATCTTAGTAAACGTCCGTTTTGGAAATGTTATTTCATTTTGAATCTTATTTATTAGAGTTCATAATGGCTATAGAATCAGGTGAGAGAAAAGTTTGTTTTGAATCTATGCTAAACTCTATATCGGCCCATTTTCCACCGAAATCCGATTGACTACTTTGATTTTAAACAAAGTGTTTCATTTTAAGATTTTTTCGAAAAATTTTAAGTGTAGATTGGCGGCACTAAAAATCTGCCAAATCTGTAGCTGTGGTTAATACGTAAGTACCGAATTTTTCTTCCATACTTTTCTGAATCATATTACTTCAAATATTAGAATATGCAAGAAGTATACATAAACACATAATTTAATACCATTTAATTTTTCAAAAAAAGTATTTTGACAACAATTTTATCAAAAAATTATAAACTAAAAAGCGTAAAATAAAGAATTCTTAGGATAAAAACGATTTTAAAAATTCCTCATGTTTCAATAAAAACTTTCGTATTGTTTTTTTTTAATTCTTATAGTATTTAATCAGACGTAAAAAAATATAATTTTAAGATCTCGATATAAATTTTAATATGTAGCTTAAAAACAGAATAGCTGAATTCTAGTTGAAATTCTTTCAAAACTAAAAAACACTTACCAAGAAAACGATAAAAATTTTTTTTATAATCAGCACAAAAGATTCTTTTTCAAGTAATTCGGATTATTCTTTATTGTTGTTTTCTGAATTATGTAGATACAGAAATATATACATTTCTATGAAGAATATTCTATAACTATTACAGTTCTGTATGGAATTCATTGGAACACATTTATTCATGGGAATGACGAAAGCAATGTTGACTTCATTTTAACTTGTAATGAATTGAAGACAGAAAAATTATTTTACCGCAATAGACACATCCGTAACAGCAAGTGATCATGAAATCATGTTATGTTGTTGGTAATAGAAAGGTAAAAATTATTGAGAAGTTGTTCTTCAAATGTTTGGCGTGTTCTGCTTCAATGTTTGGCATGTTCTGATTAGTTTTTTCAAGAAGTTTTACCTTTTCTTTAGGGAAATTTTGCTTCCTATTTGCTGCTAAGAAAATGGCGTCCGTTAGCGTCCTGCTAAGAAAATGGCATTGCCAATGGTTATGTGGGAAATAATGCCCGATATTTACAGTCTCCCGCTAGATGGCGTATCGAGTGTTGCGATCGCGAATCATAAAACAATCAAATAAAACAAGCTATTTACTGATTTCTCGGTAACAGTGCAGCACTTATAAAACTGCAACTATTTGGGAGAGCTTATTACAATCTTACTGGAAGACAGGGTGCATAGCCAAATCTCTCAACAAAAAATAAGCATCATCAAAATACTTTTTAAGCACTCAAAAAATATTTTTAAACGCTATATTACATTAACAAAATGCAAAATAATTTTCCAAGACTTTACATGATCATGATAAAATAACTAGTTTCTGACAAAGAACTCTTTTCTTGGTTATATTAGCTGCCATAAAAAAGATCGAGGGATTTTTCGGTTTTCAGAGGGTGGAAGATGAAGCCTGAACTTGAGAATAACATGCAAAATGCAGCAGAGTTGCACATGAGAGTGCAAGAATCTCACCGATCCTAGACACGCACATGCGGAGTCCCAAGTATTTCATCAAATATGTAACATGATTGGCGCAATCATACGTTACAGATCGAAGGAGCGCCGAAATGAATTGTGGTTGAATGAATTGAGAAAAAGTTGAATAGAATAATGTGAAAACCACGCTTTTGCAAAATACGCAGTGAAAATCGACCTGGTAAAGAAAAAATATCATATGTTTACAAAAGAAAAAAAAACAACATGTAATAATTTTTTATTCTAATATTATGGGTGATATTCTCACCTTTTGTTTGGGGGGGGGGACGCACGAATTATTTCCTTCTTCGCATTTTGTAAATAATCATCACAATAGGAAACATAATGAAAAATCATGAAATCCGCAGTAGGAATTGCCGAAAAAAATGATCGAAGACGAAATCACGCGAGTCGGACTGTTCAAAATCTGTATTTATCGTTTTGAGATTAGGTTGTTGTAATAAGTAATAAATAATATCGTTCAAAAAATATTAGATATAAAAACTATGGAGAAATCAATAGCAGTAAGTGCCAAAAATTCGATAGAATTATTGCCTTAAAAAGTAAACACTCAAATGCACGATTCGAATTTTCCATATTGTTTGAAATATATCGGGATATTTAAAAAAAACACGGGAAAAATACAATCGAAACATTGCATCGATTTACGATACTATCGGCTTAAATTGAACGCGTGATTATCTAAACGTATAAAGTGATTATCTAAACGCATGATTCAAATAATACGTTGATTACCTAATTTTACGAAGATTACGTTCTAAATTTCCATAGAAAAGAAAGGTAATATTATTTTTAATTTTTAAAAAGAGAAAACTCGGTAACGCTCTGCGACAATGTCGTCGTGTCGCGGCGATTCTGCCACGGCGCTCTGTTAAAAGTCGCGAACAACTTGTTCTAAAATTATAATATTAATTCAAATATTATTCAGTCATTGAAGGCGCAAAGAAAAGCGACTTGTTAAAAGAAAAATAATTTAGAAAAGCTAGTCATGATACAGAGATTAATTTCAAGGCGTCAGCATGCCTCTCTTTCAGAATGCTGCTCTAATCCCTTAATTCGTAGACAGGAGTCTTTCTATCGCGATCGACTAAATCATTGTAAGAGACTTAATTCATCCGCATCAACAGACAAAGAGGATTAAGGATGAGAAGGCCGGCATCTCACTTTACATCGAAAGCAAAAGCTCTTGTGTTCAGGGGTGCATGGAAGATAATAACTTCATTAACGTTGAATTCAATCGTTGGGATTATTGATAGCATTTGACCTCATTATAAAGATAACATCATTTCTTATCAGAATTTTCCGTGAATTCTGAACGAATAATTTATAATGATGGAACTTTTATTTAAAAGAGATTATTTGTTCATAAAGTTGTCATTCAGGGTGCGTAGTCAAATTATTTAACAAAATATAAGCAATTTTCAAGCACTCAAAAAATATTTTTAAGCACTTCAAAAAATATCCTTAATTAGGCGGGGTTGAAAAAATTTTGATAATTTATGGTTTTATCTTGTTTTAAGCGTCATGTAAAAAAAAAAAAATCCCGGGTTCGACTCCCGGCCAAAGCAAGAGATTTTTGAGGGGCCGGGATAGCCTGGTCGGTAAGGCGCTGGGCCCATATCCAAGAGGTCGTGGGTTCGATCCTCGCCGGCCGAAGACTCCCCGTGTAGTAAATGGTGACTGATGCACGTTAAATCTGTCGAGTCTCAAAGTCCTCCATGTTCCCATAACAAATCAATACCTCTGGGGGTACTGATCCAGGAGTTTCCTTGTCTTCTGGATTGGTTCAAAATTACAAGGCTACGGAGTTGAACATTAGTAGTCGTAAACCCATGAATTTGGGTCGGCTGTTCAACGACGGTTATAAAATAAAATAAAATTGTCAAAGATCATGCAATTTTGAATCGTGTAAAACGAATGGCGTTTCCATACTATACGGACTGACGAAACGCCGACATAGATTGGGGTTGAACTAATCGTGAAAATGTTGAATAGAACAATGTGAACTGTGTCGTTTTGCATAATTTGAAGCGAAAATCAATATGGTAAAGGAAAAATCTTATTTTGAAAAAGAGAAAATTAAGCATTTTTTAAAAACTCCCAATGAAAAAAGCACCTTTAAGGGCTTTTAAAAAACAAAAATCGAAAATAAGCACCTTTAAGAACTTTTTAAAAACGCTAAACACCCTGTATAAGTCGGATAATATAATCATAAATCTTACTAGTTGTTTTGATCTTTGAATAAAATTGTTAACTTTTGAATTTATATTTATTAGTTAAAAATGCGCAGTAAAAAATTAAAAAAAGGTGGAGGAAAATTAAACTGAACTTACAACTCTTTTAACTGTTAAGACATTTTTTTTTAAAATTTGCAGCGGCCTTCTATGTTATAAGAATCGGGAATTTGAATACTTTTTAACTGTTTAAAATTAAATTGAAGAGATAAAACAGAAATCTTAACGAAATCACCAGTGAGAAGAGTGGGATAAAAAAAAAAGTCAAAATCCAGTTTGATTAAACTCGAAGGTGATTGTAATAATTGATCTATAAAAAAGATGAATCCAAAAAAAAAAAAAAATAATAATAATAATTAATTAATAAAACTCACGAGAACAGTATATGAGAGAGAAAGAACTATTTTCCTAGATTATTGCTGATTGTTTTAAAACTTAGAAAAAATATTCTTGACATTAGTGTTATAAGATGAAAATATAAAAACAAATAAAAGCTAATAGCTCGTTCGCCAGGAGTTGGCACTTTCATCACGTGGTATCCGACGATACTATTTCGCTATTTTTGGGAGACGGATGTGAACAATCCTAAGGGATTGTATGGCAAAAACATTTACTTCGTAAACTTCATGAGCATTTTTTTAATATTAAATATTTCATAAATTTGATATTTTTCTCTTCTAGGTGAATATTATGTCCTTTTTGAGACATTTTGTTGCACTATATTTAATTAGCTAGAGTGATGAAATGTATAAAAGTAGATGATATAGCGAAGTGACTGAAATCCACTGCTTGTGTTTGGAGTGCATTAAGTGTTGTTTTAATTTCAAGCGCGGAAACCATTCTCTTCTTACTCCTATGCTGAAATGAACTCTTCGTCGGAAGAGGTGGAGTCTCCTGGTTAACGAACTATAAATGCCCACCGTAATACCTTTAAATCCGCTAATCACCACCTAAACGTTTCAACTTTATTATTCATTTAAAATGTACATTCCAAAAGCCTTTGTCAGTTTTATAAACACAAATTTACGAAAAAGGCTAACGATTTATAGAGAATTTTAAGCATTAAAAATTAAATTGCTTAAAATAGTTTGTACATAAATAGAATTAAACTCTTTAACTATTCTTTAATTTTTAGAGCAATTCCTTTTAGAATAGCTAAGCATTATTTAAGTTCAAAACTTAACTAAAGTAAAATATTCACTAACGAAGCAAATAAGCAATCTACCTTCGAAACCAGGATTAAATTTGTAGTTTTAAAATATAGGTAGACAAAAGACGAAATCAAAGAATCTTTGATAATTGGTTGTTTCAGGCAAGTTTCGAGAAAGTATTTTTTATTTATTTGTTACCTCATTACATTTAATTAGGAGTAACAAAGATTTCCCTCTGTCAAAATCCCCAAGGGAATTTAAGTGTGATATTTTCCCTTTACCATTCATAAACAACTCTTTTCTAACTAATAAAAGAAATGTTTCGCATAATAAAGGGGAATTCTTTTGAAACTTTTTCCACCGTTTTTTAATGTTTTCTTTAACGCATTGTTCGAATATTATCGGAAATTTAAAAATATGACACAATTTTGAGCCAAACATCGGTTAGAACTGACAAAAAATTATTTTCTAATACTTTTGAATATTTTCTTTAATTAACGAAGTCCCTTGTTACCTTAATAATCTCGAACAGTTGTTTGTTTCTGCAGGGGAAATTTTTTTTTCGGAAAAAAAAATAAGCAGTCATAGAATAATAACCGCAGGTTGGAAAATTGAGCTTAATTGAGTTTTCCTCAAGTCATTACACTCATGTTTCCAGGCAAAAGTAATTCATATAGGCGTTTAGTGAATTATTATAATTGCAATGAAGGTGCTTTTCTATTTATGCGTTTTTTTAAGCAAAGCATTTGTTTCAGTCTTTAACATGATTTTTTTTAATATAGCATTTAGAGAAAAGAAAAAAAAATACTAAGTATTTAAACAAATTTAAATAGATTTATCAAATAGATTTATCGACGTAGCCAAACTAATATTTTTGCTCGCCAATTTTTTCACACTGTAAAAGCTTTAGTGTACTATATCACCGAATTTGATTTTGAAAAATCCAAAATTGTGTATCAAAAACATTTTCTTAAAGTTAACACGAAATCAAACTTTCATGCATACAATCATATTTCATATGTAGTTAAATCTAGAATACTTAGAATGGAAAAAGCTTAAACTAAATTCACTCGCATTCAGACCTAACGTTAAATATTTTCACCTCCGAAAACAACAGCAATGTTGGCGCACTTTTAATATCGTTTAAAGAATTTTTAAAATCGATTGCGAGTTTATATATGTTTGTTATTGTGCTGCTATAGATCAAGATAAGCAAAAATTCTCCATTATGTTTAGTTCAGAATATTAATATTTTGTTTTTAAAGTCTCTGTAAATAATGTATTAAATAATTTTATAATGTATAATATTGCGTATAATGTATAATCTTACGTAATAATGTATAATCTAATTCGAATTAATCTATATCCTTACGCTATACGTATGTTTGATTTACAAACTAATTGGTACATATACAATCTCTGAGAAAATTATTAGACACACTATAATATTCTATGTAAAATCTTAATTATCAGGTGATACTATACAGTTTTATTGTTTTTACGCGACTAAAACCGGTTTGCACTTGTTAACGCTCGTGTATCAATTGGTTAACATTGTAATGCAATACGTTAAAAGAATACAAATCGCATGTGCACAAAAAATCTCCTGAAATACCCATTATATGTATGTTTAAGTATAAAAGTATTGCATATAAACTCGTGCAAACATGCAATTATTAAAAAACTTCAGTGCGTCTAATAATTTGGTCTAATTATTATAATATATTAATATAATACCTAACATAATACATAGTAATATATTATAATATATTAATATAATACCTGACATATACTTTTTTATCATTTGGTTAACATTGTAATGAAATACGTTAAAAATAAATACAATTAGAAAGTGTGTAAAAAATCTCCTGAATAAAAACCCATTACATGTATGTTTAAATATAAAAGTATTGCATATGAACTCGGGCAAGACATGTAATCATTAAAACACTACAGTGCGTCTAATAATTTGGTCTAATTACTATAATGTACTACCATAATACCTGATATAATAAATACTCTATATTTATACAAGATATCGTCTAATTTATCCAATCATCAAATTTATATTATATATCGTCTAATTTAACCCATTGATACACGAACGTAAGAAAGTGCAAACCGGTTTCAGTCGCGTAAAAACAATAGAGCTGTATAGTATAATCTGATAACTAATATTTTACATAGAATCTTATAGTGCGTCTAATAATTTGGCCAGTGCTGTATTCACGTTAAATTAATGATTCGTACTTTTTAGTGTCTCTTAAAAGTAATTTTACATACTACAGCCCGCTGTGAGCCTTGACCTGCTCAACAATATCGTTCCAAATCATCCTGTTTTTGGCTTTTCTGGGTGGTTAGATCTTCGTTGGTATCGTCCAACCATCTCTTTTTCTGTCTTCCTCTTGGTTTCGAGTTGAAAGTTTTCCATTTTAAGCGCTTTCTTACATTTTCATTATCATTTAATTTTTAAAATGTGCCCCAACCATGCCAAACGTCTGGATTAAATATATCAAATTATGTTCTTCTGTCAGATTAAATGGTCAAGTTCACTATTGCGTCTTAGTCTTCACTGTGTACTTTAATTGGTCTGAAACATTCTTCTCAAAATTTTCATTCAATTTTGAAATTGAAAGATTCGTCTATGTTTCTTAAGAGTCAAAGGTTTCACTGTCATACATAACAAGTCTGATAACTGTTTTATTGATCTTTAACTTTATTTCCTCAGTAAGAAGCTTGTTTTCGAATAAGTATTGGTATTAAGTAAAAACATTTATTTCCTTTTTGTATACTGGAGTTAATTTCTTCTGATATCATTGTTTGTATCATTGCTAATTGAACCAAGGTAGGTAAAACTGGAAACTATTTAAAATTTATAGTTATCTACCACAAGAGCAGATGAAATATTGGTAAATTTTGTTCGTTCCATAAATTATGTTTTTTGTTCATTAAAAATGAGACCTAAATGAAATAAAAGCAGTTCTACTTTCTCAAAATAACGATATAATCAGTAAAAACACAAAGCTGTTGTTGCTGTACGCTATTAAGGATAGGAGCTGGGCGCTTCTTCTTGATATCCAGTGGTGCCATCTATGGCCAGGAATTCGACTTCAGACACACACATACGTCAGAGCCGTTTATGTCCATTCATCCAGAGATCGTTATTTTAACCTGAACCAGAGAACGATTCTCCAATTCAGAGTCGTGATGGATCAAAGGATAGAGCGTTCAACTTCCAATGGCTTCGAATCCCAGCCATGACTGGTCAATTCGAATTCCGCATCCAGCTTGCACCGACCACAGTGCTGACATAAAGCATCTTCAGTGGTAGACGGATCATGGGTTAGAGTCTCCTTGCGGTCATGTAAACGAATGACCGTGAGAGGTTTTCTAGGTTTCTCTCTCCATGCAAAAGAAATGCGGGTTAGTTCCATCAAAAAGACCTCCACAAAGGCAAATTTATCCCCCTACTCGATCCATGAGTTCCTTTGTCTTCTGGATTGGGTTCAACATTACAAGGTTATGGAGTTGAACATTTGTAGTGGTAAACCAAAAAAAATGGGTCGCCTGTTCAACGACGGTTATAAAATAAAATATAAATCTACAATTCAGTACCCCCAGAGGTATTATGATTTGTTCTGGGAACATGGAGAACATCGTGACCCGTAACAGCTTTCAAGCTTCAGAGGTAAGATGTATACGTTGTCGGATAATTTTTTTAATAACCGTCGTTGAACAACCAACCGGATTTTTAGGCTTAAGACTACTAATGCTCAAGTCCGTAGCTTTGTAATTTTGAGCCCAATCCGGAAGACAAGGAATCTTCTGGATAAAGTATTGATAGAAATTTTGAAAAACTTTTTGATGGAACTAATCCACATTTGTGTTACATGGAGAGGAAACTTCCCACGGTTAGCTTGACGGCAGAAGGACTCTAACCCTTGATCCGTCTACCACTGAGGATATTTCACGTCAGCACTGTGGTCGGTGCAAGCCGGATGTGGATTCGTATCGACGAGCTATCGCTGAGATTCGAACCCGGTTCACCGTATTGGAAGGCGAACGCTCTATTCCCTGAGCCATCACGGCTCTTCTTTAGTTAATTGAAAAATTTGGTTATTTGCAACTCACCGATGTCAGTTTGCAATAAATTAGGCTAGTTGCAGAATTCTCCGAAATTTCCTAATCAACGTAACTTTTTTTAGGCTTATTTCAATTCCCCGTTTAGCTTTAAGTCTTTCACGTGAAATGATTTCGTCATTAGTGAAGAATCTTTCCTTAGTTTTGAATACCCTCTTGTAACAGTGTTTGTATAAACTAATTGACCTTTTAATATAACTTTTGTATTTAAGATAAATATACTTCCATTTCCATTTTGTAAAAAAAAATTAATAAGAAATCTTGAGATGAATCGCTATACTACTCTATTTTAAGTGTCTGAATGACAAAAAACATATTGCCATAAGTCTAATTAGTGAAAAAAAAAACAGTACAAAAGAAAGAAATTCTTCTATTTTTGTATAAAACTCAAATAATTTACTTTTTAATTCTTTACAAACATTATCCTTTAGAAATAGAGATTACTTAAAGATGAATTTTTTTTTATATTACAAATAATAATTAAAATAAGATAAACATAGAAATAAACGAAGACACTTGAAAAGATTTTCACATAATTAAAGATGAAAGAGCATTTAAGGTAGATTTTTTTTTCTAATTTATAAAGATGATTTTTTCAAGCTATCTGAATAATTTATCATTGATACATTTTTTTCTTTCTAATTAAAGTCAACATGTTTAATTCTTTCCCTCGCAGTAATGTTCAATTTTAATACATAACATAAGAAACGACACTTGTGTATAATATTAAAACTGTGCAGTTGTGTTCAACATTTATTGTTTCATTTCGCATTATGAAGAAATAAAATATGTGTATGCGAAAACTGCCTTGTATATTTAAAATCGTTTATGACTTTTCAAAAATAAAAATGATGAAATAAAAGTCCAAGATGTGCTAAAGTTCAAAATAATAAATATAGGACTTTTTAAAAATCGATTTCTCTGTAACTATTCGACTGCTTTCGTTCAAATTTTGCATTATGCCTTATAAAACTACATTCTTTAAAATGGTATAATAATTTGTACATCTTAAAATTTAACATTTTTCGACCACAGTCCCTGGCCAAATTATTCGAGGCATTGTAAGATTCTAGGTAAAATCTTAATTATCAGGTAATACTATACAGCTTTATGTTTTTACGTGACTGAAACCGGTTTACACTTGTTTATGTTCGTGTATCAATTGGTGAACATTGTAATGCAATACATTAAAAATAAATACAAATGGGAAGTATATAAAAAAACCTTCCGAATAAAAACCCATTACATGTATGTTTAAATATAAAAGTTTTGCTTATAAACTCGTGTAAATCCTGTAATTATTAAAACACTACACTGCGTCTAATGATTTGGTCTCATTATTATAATATACTCCTTCAATATCTGATACAATAAATATTCTATATTTATACTATAAATCGTCTAATTTATCCAATCGTCTAATTAACATTACATATCTTATAAGTTAACCAATTGATACACGAACGTTAACAAGTGCAAACCGGTTACAGTCACGTAAAAACAATGAAGCTCTATATTATTACCTGACACTTAAGATTTTACTTAAAATCGTATAGTGCGTCTATAAATTTTTTATAATTTTATCACCTTTATCATTTTTTATCATTTTCATATTTTATCATTATTATCATTTTTATCATTTTAAGTATGCATATTCACTGAAGTTATTTACTCCCAAAGAAATCTCTGTCCCGATAAAAGTGTCATTAAACACTCAACTCGGTATATGCATTCTATAATGAAGATAATGGATATGTCATTGGTCATTGCTATAGTATTACCTGACATTTAAGATTTTACATAGAATCTTATAGTGCGTCTATATAATTTTTTATAATTTTATCACTTTTATCATTTTCATATTTTATCATTATTATCATTTTTACCATTATTATCATTTTAAGTATGCATATTCACTGAAGTTATTTACTCCCAAAGAAACCTCTGTCCCGATAAAAGTGTCATTAAACACTCAACTCGGTATATACATTCTATAATGAATATATTGGATATGTCATTGGTCATTGCCATCCCAGATTTCCCAAAACATAAATTTTCAGGTTTAAAATTATGCGTCCTACCCGTAGTGTGTTCGTTATTTATTCAGATATTCGCAACAGTGTCTTCCGGCGGGGTCTATTAAACAAGGGGGTGCACATATCCTTCTTCGTCCAATCAGGGCAGCTAATTTGCTTTCTAGAACCAAGACCGACCATCATTAATTGTATTATTCAAAATATGCAGACTGGTAGGCTGGGTAAACGAAACTGTCTCTAATTATCTTTCGGGGTATGCATTCATTATGCCATAAACTACAAACCACCCCTTCCCCCCCCCCCTCTCATGCGATAATGCATTGACTCTTGTGTAGAGGTTATGGTTTTCCCTAGATTCAAGTCTGGTCGAGAGTGAATTCAGAGATAGGCAAGGTTAATTGACATTGTCGGTGGACTCATGAATTATTTGCTTTACCCATATTGGTTTTGTTTTGGAAATTCAGAATGTAACAAGTTTATTTTGATTATTTTTGGAAGTGAAAAAAAATGTCTTTCTTTAAATTTTAATAATATTAATTTTTTTAACTTACATATTATGTTTATTCAATTTCAATTTTATTTTTGTAAAAGTTTGAATTGTAAAAATTTTGCATTATATATTTAAAATATTGTTTAGGCGTTTTTTCTGTTTTTTTTTTTTTTTTTTTTTTTCAAAAACTTAATAATATTTGCATAATTGTTTAAACAGTTCCTAGAAATAAAAAAGGGCAGGGCGCTGCCTCTTAAAAAAAGGGCACTCTCAGTTTTGATAGGGCATTCATTTAATACCGTAAAAATTTATCAAAATGTGTAATGTTACGTAAAAACTTAACTTGATCTTCAGCAATTTTTTAATTATCCTTTTATGTGGATATTTCAAAAAATGATTCTCTCTCATTATCAAAATAAAAGAAACATTTGTAGTTTATATAAATAAAAAAAGGCATGCTAATAGTCAATCTCTGGGCATAAAAAGGTAAACTAAAAAAAATTATTAACTGATCTGAAAGATTTCTATATAATTCAAACTGAAAATTATTAGAAAATAAACAATTAAAGTTGCATTTTTTTTTAAGTTATTTGTTTAAAAAAAAACAGTTTTAAATATTAAAACCATTAAAAAAAGTTATTAACACCCCCCCCCCCCTAAAAAAAGAGATAAGTACTTATAAAAATTTAAAGAGTTAAAAATGATAACATAAATAACCATAACAAGGTAAGTATTTGTAATAATAATCAGAATTAAACCTATAAACACCGATAATTTTGCAAGTGTGTAATTATTATTTAAACAGTGAATTAATTTTTTCAAAGTGGAATATGAATAAAAAGGGCTTTGTTTTTAAGGGATGAGGGGCATATTTTTTACAAAAAGGATAAAGAGGGCGCATTTATTGGGATCAAAGCGCAGGCAGGGCTGTCCGCCCTTCTAAAAACGCTTAGAGAACACTGGTTTAAAACTGCTACTTCATATTAAATTTCATAATTATTATTTTACATTTAATGTGAAAGAAAAAGTCTGCAAATATGTTTTTAATAAATGTTTGCTAATTATCTTTTTTCTTAATTATTTAAACGTTGTTTTTAACGATTTTTAATTATTGGGATATTATATTAAATAATTCCTCAATTATTGGATGGAATTCAATATAAGATTTAATTAATTACTATTTTTTTTATATAAAAACTAAAATGTACCACGGACGTTTGGAATTGAGTTGATTGAAAAAGTAGTTCGCTTTCTATCAACTCGAGTAGTTGGAGATTTAAATGATATGATGCATATAATCATAATCAGAATCGCCAATAACCAAATATTTAATTGGTTTATAAAGATACTTGCAAATGTAGTTTCAATAATGTTGTGAGATACAGCTACTAATTTAAAACGCTATTTGCAAAAAAAAAAGTATTATCTAGATGTTTTGCCTTCTGAAACTTTGATTAAAATTACATATATTGCAATTGTCATTTATATCACAAATTATCTTTGCTACACAATCATCTGGATAAAAATTCAATTTATGACCAAGATGATTATGTAATTAAATCAATGAAGATATTATTTTTTTTAATAAAAGCAATATACGCAGATCTTACCTATTTGTATTTTCCCTTTAAAACATTAAAAAAAAAAATTTTCGTCTTAAAAATGCATGTAGCAATTTTCACCCAAATATAACTAATTTTCTATTTAGAATACTTCTTCGTAGAGCCCAAGGCAAATTATTTAGACTATTAATTTTTAAACTAAATTTATCTAATCACTATCTAGTTTTTATTATAACTGTTTTTACGCGTTTTTCAAACTAAATATATTTTTAGCTGAAATACAATTCCTTTCTAGCAAGCATTCTTCACACAAAAATCAACTATACATGTAATATATATAATTTCATAATAAAAAACCAGTAGAGAGGAAAAAGGAAATTAGATTTTAAAAAAAAGAAGCTTGATAGCCGTAAATAAAAAATACTGTAAAACATCAAAAAAAAATTTTGTTTAATGAAATTGAATGTTAATTTAAAAAATTTAAAATATACAATATCATAAAAACCTGTTTCCTGAATATTCTCAATATAATTTTTTTTGATTTTCGATCCTAAGCATTTGTTTTCGTAACAATGAAAGATTGCCATGGCCATTAAACTTTTGGTTTAGTCAATAACGCCATACTAGAAATATACTAATAGGCTATTGGCGATGGTCTGAGATTCACCCATAATGGTAATCTACACACAATAATAGTGCATTCGCACTCTTTAATACCACACTTTAGATCGGTAGTCTGAAGGTGGTAGTAATTACCCAGCTTCAGAACCAAGCTCCCTGAACCACCAACTAATCAATTTTCCAATTCAGCGGTCTTTAATGACCCACTCTCCTGTTTGGAGTTTTCTTCAATAAAAAAAACTGGATATACCTATTTTTTAGCTCAGGTAACACATTTCATAAGAAGTGAAAGCTTGCATTAATAATTGCGAACAACTATAGCCAAGTGGAAAATTTCTAAAATAGAGATCGTTAAAGGCCGTTGGATTGTAAATTAGCTACTGGTTCTGAAATTTCGGAAGATTAATGCGGGCCACTAAGACACAATCAGAAAAAAATGCCATCCGGTCTTATACTGAGATGAACATAAGCTCAAGCTGTAGCAGTTAAAAATTCAACCTATCATATCAACTGGGCACTCAACACTATTTGGTTTAAAAACTGTTTTTATTGCATTATGTTCTGGATGATACTCCTGGCTTGAAAGCTAGTTTTAGTACAAATATATAGAATGCGTGAAAGTGAAGTAACGTGACACAGTCACGTTACTTCAATGAACGAATAGATAATAAAAAACATCAATGAACGAATAGATAATAAAAAACATCAAAGAGTTTTATAAAACAATTAAGCAGGGTTCTGTCCCCTTTGTTTGTGAAAAGACCGTTTTTGTAAAATTGTGAAAAAATTACGCTTAATTTATGAATATAAAACAAACGTTAAGTCACATTCTTTCAACCAGGGTCCTGCTTTTGTGAATTTGTGCAAATAGGTTCCTGTTATTGCAAAAAACTTTTTCAAGGAGTTTTTAAATTGTAAAGACATGCAAGATTATGCTCAACACTGTAAAATTATAATAAAAAAAAGTTAAATTTCTAAAATAAACAGCAATTGCTGCTACTAAATTAGAGATGCAATATACAAATATTAGGTATTTAGCCTATACTGCTGAACGCAGATTATTCATTTCGGACGAATAAAGGAAGAAGCGTCTGCCGAAGACGAAACTTATTTCGCTTACATTTGTCTTTCTCCCCCCCCCTCCCCTTCCTGGGAAGGGTTTATTCGATTAACAACACAATAATGAAGATAAACAAATTTGTGAAGGGTCCGATAGAACGATAAATTATTTTGTGAAGGGTCCGTTTTTAAGTTAAAATATTTTGTGAAGGGTCCGTTTTTATGAAAAGATATTTCGTGAAGGGTCCGTTAACGGATCCAAATTTCTTTCTGTTAAGATACTACTTCTAAAAAGGGAATTAAATACAGACTCTCAAACAATAATGAATTTCTGTGAAACAATCGTGCTGCGAAAAAAAATTTTAAAAAAATTAAATACTCATAATGCTATGAGATTTCACTCGACGCTTGACATTAATTTCGCTATACGTACCAGATAAGTATACCTGCATGTTCCTGACTGAATTATTTTTTAAATATTAATTAAAAGTTGTGATCGCCGATGACCCATAAGTCAAATGCTTTTTCTTTCTGGATTGACTCCGTTAAACGCCACAACATTTCAAATCAATGGGTTGCAAAAACTGTCTCAATGGATGTTTGTCGTCGGATAGGTTTTCAAATCCTGCCTATGTACGTGTTTCAAGACGTCACAAAATACTTTTCCTTCTTCAGCATTCATATTTATGTTAAAATCACCCTCAAGCCAGTAATTGTAAATTAATAATTAAAAAAATATAAAAATACTTTAAATTATTTTTATGTAAATACATTAAAAATGCCTGCTAGTGAAAATAAAAAGAAAAACAGCAGCGGTAGCCCTAGCAACACACGCAATGACGACGCATGCGCACTGTTTACTATTACTCTTGAACACAGTTTAAAAGTGTATGCATGCCATCCAATCCAAACCAAGACACATTTTGCTAATGGTTAATACCTGAAAGCCATATAGGGATACTTTTTTTCTGAAAAATCAAATCGAACTCAACATTAAAAAAAATATCTCTTAACTTTAACAATAATGTTCCCTAAATTTAAACACTTCAACTTGGCATTTAATAAATTGCAAGGTTTAGGAAAGAAAATAAACAAGCCAGAATAAATAAATGAGTAAATAAGACATTAACGGACTTTTTTGTTTAAAAAAAAAGTATTTATACATTCTACTTTCAGGGTGTTATTTATTGTTAAAGAGGCATTAAATACAGGCTATTAAACAGCGCTTTAACTCTTTCCTAAGTCAAAACAGGATTGTTCCTTAGGCCAAAAATAAGTCTGTTAATTCCGCATCACCGCTTAATCAACTATCTAAAAATAAAAGTCGGAATAAAAAAAAAAGTTTTCTCTCTCCTAAAAAAAAAAAAGGAATCATCACCTTAATTTCGAAACTCCGATAGGAAACTCTTCAATCTGCGCCATCTGAAGCCGTTCAGTTTGGGTCGTCCGTCAGAAAAGGTTTGATAACATCGACTTTTCGTAACCCCAATGATTTACTACTAACTTCCACCCAAGTCAAGGTGATGTGGACTTGATGATGGATGGTATTTTCGGTGCTGGCAGAAACGATTTACTGGAAAAATGACCGCCAAGGAAAAATGATTAAGTAGGTGGGAGCTAAATTTCCACACTTAATTCTCAAGTAATGAGGATTAAAATAAAAGGAGGCGATGCTTTTGTTTTTTGGGGGGTTGGGATAGATAGTGTCTTGAAAACAATGCATCAAAATCTCATTAATGTATATCGACAATAATGAACTACAATGTCCATGATTATTTATTAATTCTTCAAAAGATTTTAGTATGATTTTATTTAATAAATATTTAGTTTTGGGAATATCCCGTTTCGATTTTAAGGCAGGGTCAGGAAATTAGTGGATTAGTTTAGACGAGGAATTTCAGTTATTGAGCTTAAAGTATATGATACTTAATAATAACATTAATGCACCTATAGTGCGAAAAGAAACACACCCTGAATAACTTTTGATTTAGTGATCTTATCTTCATGTACCAGGACTTAACAAATCAAGACCCAGATATCAATTATTAATTTGTTATTATTACATCGGTATTTACATCTTATACACATACTTTATATACATTATATAATATATTATATACAGACCTTGGTCATACTAGATACACTATATGATTCTATTTAAAATTAGAATTGTAAGGTGATACTATACAGCTGTATTGCTTTTACTCGAATGAAACCGGTTTGCATTTGTTTACGCTCCTGAATCAATTGGTTAACATTGTAAAGTTTAATATAAATACAAATAGGAAGTATATAAGTATATAAAAATCTCCTGAATAAAAACCCAGTACATGTTTGTTTAAATATAAAAGTATTGCACATAAACTCGTGCAATTATTAAAACACTACAGTGCGTCTAATCATTTGAGCGAATTATTATAATGCACTCATATAATAACTGATATAACAAATATTCTATATTTATATAGATCGTCTAATTTATCCTATCGTCAAATTTATATTGTAAATCGTCTAATTTCTCCAATTGATACACGAACGTAAAGAAGTGCACACCGGTTTCAGTCGCAACAACAACCAAATCTCGAAATGAAAAACACGCATTTGAGGAGTCCGATTCGTGTGATTACGTCGTCGATCTTTTTTTCGGCAATTACTACGACAGATTTCGTGACTTTTAATTACTTTTTTATTGTGATAAATATTTACAAAATGCGAAGATGGAAGTACTTTGTGCGTCTCCCCCCCCCTAATAAAATGCAAGAATATCACCCATAATATTAGAATAAAAAATTATTACACTTTCAATTAAAAAAATTATAAATAGTTTTTTTTTTTTTTTTTTTGTAAACATAGCGCTTTTTTTATTTTAAATTAGTTATATATATGTTTGTTACTATTAAAAGTATCTTGCAGAAAGATATTAGTTCTAGAGAGTTTTGTCGCAGATAGCTCGAAAAATTCTGCCACAGGGGGTTGTACTATCATAAATCTTTCTTTTTAGTTTCTAGAAGACATAAATTTAATTTTAACCATTAAATTTATCGAATAAAAATTTTTATAATATAAATCTTTAGTTTACATTCTGCGCTTTACTAATTATGTTTGCTTTTTTAAAAAAAAGTACATGAAAATTCATGCCAAATACATGAATTATAAATATTGAAAACGGATTATTTTGAATATTTATAATCATAAGTCCAGACTTTTGTATAATGCAATATTTACTTTTTCATGTAAGTAAATACATTCTTTAGAAGCTTATATTTAATATTTAATATTTTTTTTAACATTTTAAACGAAATGCAATTTTAAAAATTAATGAAACGTTGTATATCTAATATTTTAATTACAATTTTATATTAGGCGTTGAAAAAAAAACGTAATTTTTTTTTTTTAATTATTGAAAGACGTATGAAGAAAAATTTTGTAAGAGAATAGATTTAAAAATAAATTTTAACTAACTAACATTAGCTAGTAAAAAATAATGAGAAAATATTATAAACAGAAAATAATTTAATGTTCTCAAAAAAAATATTATTGATAAGTTAAACGGTAAACGTTAGAAACATAAAATTCTAAAATACATTTATTCTATAAGATTTAACAAGCTTACTGAAAAGAAGTTCAGTAATTAGAAAGTAAAGAAATTATTTTTTTCAACACTTCTAAAGAAATAAAACAAAAATACAATTTCTCGAATATGGAGTTGTCTTAAAAAATTAACGCTTTTTGAATTTTTAAAAACCATCACAACTGAATGGATTAAAACACTTTAATTTGATAACGTTTTTTTTTTTTTTTTTTTTTTTTTTTGTTGAAAATAAGTTTTCATTCAACTATTATTCATTTTAATATATTAATTTAACTTGGTTTTTCCTGATCTATTCAATTATAAAAATAAACATTCACATCCATTAAAAATTCAAAGACACTGTATTTATTTTTGTATTTATTAATTTTTTTTTAAAGATTAGCTTTAAAAACTGTAAGTTCATAAAAACTTAATTAATTTTATCAATAACATAGCTTTTGTTATTTAGTAGAAAATGAAAATAATTTTTTGCGTCTAAATCATTCAAAAAATAATGAATCAATGTATAAGAAACGCTTAGAAAGAAAATCTTAAAATAAATTTAAATTAAATTTAAGATATATACATTTATCCAACGTAAAATGTAACGTCAATGCTCTGCATTTTTATATCTCCTCTTTGGAAAATTAATGATACATTTCCTAAAGTTCCTATTCATGTGCATGCATATTAAGAATAAAAATTTAAAGAAATATAAATTTGAGAATATTTTAATTTATTATTATTTCTTTGATTATTAATAATTTTTGTTATTTATTTTCAATTATATATATTAGTTATTTATAGTTCAATTATATATTTTAGTTATTTATCTCCCCCTCCCCATGTTTATTCCGCTGCAGTTAACTAAGAAAGAGACTTTCCGAAAAATATGAGATTTTTGTACCTAAATACTTTTTATAATAGCAAAACACACACACAAAAAAATTAAAGGATAAAAGAAGTAGTTAACGAAGAGATATTGCTGCTTTAATTCTACTGATAATCTTAAAAATAATGGTTAGTTAAAAGAAAAACTTTAGAGGATGGTAAATTGCTGAGTTCTGCTTCAAAAAGATTTATTTGCTCTAAGTTTTGAAATTAATCACATATTTCGTCAGCATATGACACTGATGACAAATATAATCGGCAATTTATTAAAACAATGGAATAAGAAAAACATTGTTTTATCAGATCGGCTTGAGAACGAGGAAACGAAGGTTTAACAACGATTAGTCACAAATTTCAGTCGCATATGAAGTGAAAAACTATGAAATAATGTTTTTATTATATTATTTTGGGCCATTCTAATGAAAATATCCACTTGGGCGTTTACTAGTTTTGTATCTAGCTCAAAATCATGCTGTTTCCGCAAATTTGGGTTATTGTAAAATAAAACACTGCGTTTGGTAGTATGTTGTATTGTCCACCTGTGACGAGAGTTTCTCCAAACACCAGACTTGAATACCGGCGGTTACTATGCTTACTAAGATAACTAATTTTGAATAGGGATATGGGGTATGCCGTTTCGCATTGGTGTATGTAAGGAGAGTCATGTCATTTGTCCAATCCTCCCCCATTAGAAATGGTTTTACTCTCGTTTATATAGAAGCAACCAACCTCAGGTTGTCAGTCGGGCGGAATTCTCGTGACAGCTGAACAGTACCTTCCTTGGAGAATGTAATTACTTGCACTAGCCACTGGAGGAATTTTGCATTATGTATGTGTACTTGATAAATTTTACAACAGATAATACTATGCCCGGAGCTGATGACCATTTCAGGTTTTCCAGAAAGCACTGGAGATTTTATTATTATTTTTTAGTTGTTGAATAACTTTTTTTCAATCATTCGATTGAAGAAGGAAGCCCTATAGTATACTTACACATATGCAAACAAAGTAAAGAGCCAAAATGCTATTCTCTTTAAAATGAAACGCTACTGTGTTTTAGAAAAATAGCTTATTTTACCATTGATATAGTCTTAAGTTTGGATTTTGATGACCTAAAAAATCCCTTAAACATTCCTTAAAAATAGCAACAAAAAAATTTTAAGTTTACAAAAATGTTCTTTAAAAATTCTCTCGCAATAAAAAAGTTTGTTCAAAATTTCAATATAACAATCGCTAATGTAGTTTTTGTGCAGTGTGGATTCGTCTGTCATAACATGACTAAAGTTGATTTATAAGAAAACTGACACATTTTAAAAGTTTATGTTTTTTAGTGGAATATTCGCAAGCTATTATGCATAAAATATTGAAACTCAATTAAAATATGTGAAAGCTGTAAGAATAAGCCAGTACTTCTAAAAAATTATAAAAATGCTGTAAAATTTTAAAAAAAATTACAAGCAAAAAAAAAAATATTTTAAAATCTCAAAAAATATCCTAAAATCTCAAAAAATGTCTTAAAAGGAAAAACAAATAACCCAAAATGTCAAAATATGGTATAAAGAAATTACTCAATAGAGCAAAAAGAGTCCAAAACTGTAAATGTCATCAAAATCTGGGCTTTTGTTCTAACAAAATAAAAAAAAAATGTGTATGTATGCTGTACCTTAAATGTTAATGTTACCTTAAAACAGTCTCTGTGTTGTAATTTGAGTCCGTCCAAGGTATGTACATCAGAATCAGTTAGCACAAATATATTGCCCTGTTTATTACACACTTTTATGTGATATTATTTGTTGTTTAACAAGAACTGAAATGAAATAATCTCAACTAGTATTAATATATTTCTTATATGAATTAATATGATAGTGGTAAAGCCATTTGAGAATAGATCATAATTGAAATTCTGTACGCACGGAAACCATTTTGTAGTAATTTCACCCCACCATAGAAAATTGACAAAGCCCTGTGGCTGAGAGGCGGCATTTCGCGCTCAATCAACACAGTTTCGGGTTTCTATCATCCGTCTGGGTCTCAGCCATACATCCTTTCAGTGATTTAAAAAAATGAATATTAAGCATGTTTAGGGACTAAACACTAGGGGTATCATGTTCGATTAACCAACCATTGCCAGAGCACTGGACCCATGTCCAAGAGTTCGTTGGTTCGATCCCCGCCGGCCGAAGACTCCTCGTGTAGTAAATGGTGACTGATGCAAGTTAAATTTGTCGAGTCGCAAAGTCCTCCACATTCCCGTAACAAATCAATACCTCTGGGGGTACCGATCCAGGAGTTTCCTTGTCTTCCGGATTGGTTCAAAATTATAAGGCTACGGAGTTGAACATTAGTAGTCGTAAACCCAAAATTGGATCGACTGTTCAATGACGGATAAAATAAAATAAAATAATCGGCCATCGAATATCTCCTCTTGCACCCCAGAGGTCAAGAAAACTGGAGGAGGGCACAGTAGGTTTTGGCTCCCATGGTCTGCGAATTTTCCTTCATAGTAAACTGACTCTATTCTTCGATGTTTAAAGTTTTGCTGTTTCACAAAATAAATTCATGGATTTTTCAGCCACTCAAAACGCTTGTGACCTCTCTCTCTCTCTCTGTATTCTCTGGGTTGACTGCAATGGAATATATCCGCACAGTATACAGCGAAATGCGATCGTTATTTATATGAGTATAAATCATATAAATTTCTTTCAAATGTTGTATTACGAAAATATTTCAAGTACTGAAGAATGGGAGAGTAATACAAAATAATATCCCAGGAGAATATTTCTGTCAAGATATTCCCTGAAAATACTTGGAGAGAGGGGAGCATTCAATCACTGAAAAGACTGGGTCGCTACTGCCTTGGGAATTTCCATGTGACTTTATTTGAAAGCTATATCTTTATTTATCTGCAGTGAAGATACTGATACTTGTAACTAAGGAGCTATAGATATCGAAAATATTAAAAAAGGAAGTCAGTCAGAGGAAATCTTAGCAATTTTCTGGAGCTATCCATCGCGATATTTATTTACAAACATCGATATAAAGAGAGCGATTCAAATATATGTCTCTTTGAAAAAGCTTCGGAAATATATATTGAAGAAAAAAAAAAGAAGAAAAGTAAAGTAAAATTTAACAATTTGAAAATAAAATAATAAATTAAATTGCGAACACCTATTTAAGAGAACGAACGTAATTTTATTTCGTAATATCAATAATATAAATATTATCATCATATAAATATTATAAGATTATAAAATTTATATTAAATTATAAAATTATGTTTAATAAAATAATATTATAAATTTATATTATATTATAAAATTGTATTTTATAATATAATAATATAAATATATTATATAATATTATAAATATTATGAAATAAATATTTCGGAAATATTATAATATATTTTGTTACTTACATAACTTATTTCAGTTAATTGATTTGTTGATTTTTCGAAATTTATTTTAGCATCGAATTATTTTTCAAAGCATTTGTAATTCATATTTCTTACCACAATGTTGAAAATTCAAATTCAAATTACGATAAAAAGTATTGGCACTTTGGGTACTAGTACATTTAACTGTGAAATCTATTTCTTTTTTATTTATTTTTTTTTTTTTGTTAAATTTTATGGATCAAGAAGAATCTGATATACCGTTATTTTTACAGTAGTATTTACAATAAAATCACTAAACAAAAAAAACATCTAACTTAACTGACAAAAAAATAATACAATATTTTTTTGTTAGTTCGATTACTCATTTCAATTAATTGATGTGCTGAATTTTCTAAATTTGTTTTAGCATTGAATTATTTTTTAAAGCATTAGTATTTCACATTTCTTATCACAATGTAAAAAATTCCTAACCAAAGTACGATAAAAAGAATTAGCACTTTGGGTACCAGTACTTTTAACCTTGAAATCCATTTTTCTTTTTTGTTAAATTTTATGGTTCAAGAATCTGATATACCTTTATTTTTACAGTACTGTATACAATGAAATCACTAAATCACTGCAATTGAATATAAATAATTGTAAAATTTACAGTATAAACTGTTACGGTAAAAATAAATTTTATGAATTATGCTCTCTGATTGTCAGTGCTTTTTACCGTAAAATTTTACAATGTCGAATATTAAAGTAAAATTCAAATGATCGTTTCTTAGAAAGATATTTTAAAAAGCTTCTTCTAAAATCATTTAAATATTTCTTGTTGGCCTAATCATGAAATTGAAAAAAAATGATTTTGATAGTTTAAATTTTTTAACATTAAAATATTAAAAATAAAGTAAAAAATTTTCTATTAAAAATTATGTTTCTAATTAGAAAAAAATATTATTTCAACCGCTAATTTCTTAAAAAATAAATTTCAATATTTTATCGAGGCATATTTTCGATACATACTTTTTTATTGCTTCGATAATGCATTTGAATAGATACATTTGATTTTGACATTTATTTTTTAACAAATGCATTATATTTTCGTTGAGAAAAAAATAATTCCATATTCAGAAAAATAAATTGTAAAGATTAGTGATGATTTTGAGAAATGATTTTTCAAAATAAATTTCAAAATTCTTTACGATAAATTTTTATTGGGATTCGTTTTCAAAATATTTCAAAATTTCTAATCGGTTCGGAAAGATTTAAAATCATGAACTTTTTCACAAAATCTATTTTAATACATAAATATACTTCAATTAATTTTAAGTCCTAAATTAGGCATAGTAAAAAGAAATATCGATAAAAAGCAAAGAACCAAGTAACAAAATGCTTTTATATCCATCAAATTTTTAAAGTTTTCTTCACAAAAACATCAGTTTATTTGTTTTCATAATGATTAATCAGCTATCGAAAAAATATCGATGAGAAATAAGCGGTGATTTTTTTTTTCATTTTACTTAAAAGTAGAATATATAAATTAAAACTTATACTTAAAGTGCTTAAATTATAGATTTGCTTGAAATATATATATATGTATATATTTATATTGGAGTATTTTTAAAATCAAATAAATAACATTAAGTGAAAAAATTAACATAAAAATAATAAAAATGCTATAAAGAATGAAAATAAAAATATACAACAAATGTTATTATCGCTTTAAATACAATTTCTTTTTATATTTAAAGAGACTTCTCATTTAAATTATCTATTGTCTATTTAAATTATCTTATGTAATATGTAATTACATCTTTTGTCTTTTACATTCGTATTTTAATTTAATTTTTTTATATTTAGCCTGATCACATGTTAGCTAATCGATATATATGCAAACGATGTATCGATGTATGCAAACATGCTACTTTCAAAAATCATATTTTCTATGCCATGCATTATTCAGACTGATATCCCGTTTAAACTAACTGAAGAAGTTATTGTGTAAGTACTGATAAATTATAAATAAACTTGTCGACTTGTCCCGTGCGTCAAAACCGTCGCTTTGTGTAAAATTAAATTTTAACAACATATTTAAGAGGATGACCTGGCGAGGCGAAGACCTTGGCTTCATTTTAGCATCTTGTTCTCGCCATGATGGTTAAAATCCTAATCTAATTAAATTGCTTCCTGAGAATTTCACTTTTGAACGATATTTCAATTTTGGAAAAGGAATGTTTAATTTAATTTTGAGTGCGGGGGGGGGGGGAGTGCATTAACATTCCAGCTGCTACCCACTATATTTATCTCCTGACAACCTTCTTGTTGAAGTATCAGTTCTGCTCTTCGAAGCAGAATTTATATCATAATTTTTTTTTTTTAAAAAAAAACAAAAAATGCAATTTTAATATTATATGATATCTTAAAAATGCCTTCTAATAATTTGCGTTTTATTGGACACTTACTTTAATTTTGAATAAAATTTAAAATTAAGAGCATAAATACGCATTCATGGAAAAAGAAATTTTAATTTTAACTTTTATTTAAAATGTGATAAATATAAGCAAATATGTTGTGGTTTTTAAGGCGACAAGGGGGTTTCAAAATTGTAAAATTTGCTCAAAATTTCGATTTTCAGATTTTTTTATATTTTTATTCTTGGTAAATTTCTGATCATTTGGCAAAAAAAAATTTGTAAATTGACGAAAAAATAGCGAATTTATGCTTATTTTTGTATTTGACCACGCCCCTTTGTTTACAGTGTACAGCCAGTCAAGAAGCTAGTTTCGTTTTCTGCTGCCATGCTTTCGTTTTCTGATAGCTTGAATTTTACATTTTGTTCTCTTGGCTATCCAAGATTTATTTATTATCATTATTTCACACTGATAAGAGAAAGTTGGCAACACAATTTTAACTGCAACTGTGCAAAGCATTATTAGATTGTTTGATTACAAACTGAAACTTACTAGCGCTCAATTTTGATATTCGTTCTCTAAATTTGTTGAATTTTCCGTTACTATTGTTATGTTCTGTTTTTGTTTTATAATAATTAGTTAGTGTTTATACGTTAATTATTTGTTATTCCAACGTTATTTTGTTTTTAAATATGCACAGTATTAGTGCACGTTGGCGAAAGCCACAAGGTCATCAAACAAAACGGAAGAAAGTTTTGTCTGATAATTTTAAAAGAAATCGTCAGCTGGAGGAAGTTTCTATTTCCATTAAGCATGCCTGCTTGGTGAAACCAACGAATTTAAGGCAAAGAGTGCGTTACTTGTTTTACAGTGGAGTCATCTATGGCCAAAAATACGACTTCAGCCACACTCACATGTCACTGCTCGTTCATAGGGTGGAACCATTAATACATCCAGTCATTCATCCATAGATCGTAATTTTGTTCTGAACCGAAGAACAGACATTTATGGAATAAGCAAATATTCATGGATTAAAAACTTAATATTTCATACTGGTATTCACAAAGAAAAATCTTTTATGCTAATATTTAAAATTTTTTATGCTATGGTAATCTAGTTAAAATGGCATATTTGTAAAATAGCTGAGTGAAACACAAATAAACTAGTTTAAAATACTTATTTCATATTGTAGTTAATTTGTAAATGTAGTAACTTTAGTTGTTAAAGTAGTAACCATGTTGAATAAAAGCAAATTCAATATTTATTCCTAAAATTAATTAGTTTATTAGCATAAAGTACTATTAACTCGCCCAAATCTCTTAAATTCCATCCTAAACAATTATAAAAATATTGTTTAAAAAAACAAATTAAATATATAAATTAGAAAAATAACAACGTGAGCGAAATAAAACTATATTTAAACCAAGTAGCATTGTGATTTTACCCTATTCTTCTAAAAAAATCTTATTTATTCAAAGGAAGAATTGTTAGCACTTGTTTACGAAATAATATGCAAATTTTTGTAAAAGAGAAAGAGATTAAATTTAATTATTGAAAACAATATACAACGACTTAGAAAAATGAGTAAAGTTATTTAGCAATTATGAAATGAAATGGGATATAAGTTTGCTGTATTTTGAAAACTTATAAAACAAAATTTAGTCCTCGTTTGTTTTATTGTCAAAATAAAGAGCGTAAATCTGAACTAGAATGATAACAAACATAAAATTAATTTCTTATTTCGTTGCATTAACAGTATTTTCATTATTTTAATATTTGAAGATTTCAAAATTAATAGTTTACGTATAGTAAAAAAAAAAGAAATAAAGTAACAAAATTTACACTGAAAATGTTGGTAGAGACATGAGCAGTAACGTTCGTTGCTTTTAAAAATTAGCAAGTAAAATTGTGAATGCTACAATGGTTTTTATATTAAAAGTTACAGCTCAAGAAAAAAATTAGAAATACAAAGCCAAAAAGTATTGCTTATGTAACATTATAATATTACGTTTGTTGGTAAAAATTTAAAAAGGGAAAGTAATAAAGCATTTATTAAAAATAGAATTCAAAAAAAAAAAAATCTAAATAGAAAATTATTTAGTGGGCGTAAATTTCTAAATCTTTAACATCGTTTTCATTTTATTAACAATTTTAGTGATCAGAGGCTACTCTTTCTCTTTAGGCTACTGAGGTTTTTCTAGTTTTGTTTCACACTTTTAAGTTCCATTTTTGGTTGGCAACTTGACGTTTTATATTTCAATTCCCTTTTGGTTTTTTCTCATTCACGTCTAACAAGATTTAAGAATGGGTGCCTTTTTTTGAGTGCTCAGCTGTTATTTCCAATCTGTATATTTTTGAAGTCAATTAAGCTTTTTAATCAAGTAATAACGTTAACAGCAGTTAAATTGGTTATAAAAAATATTAATTTTATATGCACTAAATATTCCCCACTTATGCAATATTTTTTTTCGTTTTTAACTAAAATTGACACTATAATAACTCTTTTCTGTGACATCAGATTATCTTAATGATTTCTATGACATCAGATTATCTTAAACAATTAATTTAAGATAAAAACTATCGGAGTTGTGTACTTAACATTTCTTGCACTATCTTACACTTTGCATGTAAGGAAATAGCAACTTTATACTGCAAATTTTGATTTATTTTTTTATTGTAAAAAGGATTGCACTGTTTTGTACGTAACTTTTTTTGGGTATGCATCAGAATACTAAATTACTTTAAAAAATTACTTTATCCAGTAATATAATTCAACTATTGCTGTCACTTCTTAAGGTTATTACCAAGTAATCAACCGTCTTATTTAATTTTTGAAACATCTAGACACTACTTAAAAGAATTTTGGTACCCAATAAACATTATCATTGCCCAAAATTTATCATTTTTGGTTGGAAAAATATTTTTTAATGTAGTTAAAGAAAGGCTTAACAATAATTTATGTTAAATCCTACCACGAGACTGAATAATAAATTTACTCTATTTTCAAATATCAGAGCTTAAAGTTTAGGTCTGTGTTATTCTCCCGATTTTTAATAACTTCCAAATTACACATGTGTATTTCTGACAAAATATGAATTTTCAAGGTATTTCAGGGATTTGTTAGCCTGGTATTTTCGACACTGATGTTTTTATAAGTTTGTATCATAAAATATTGATGAATAAAGAAATTGCCACTTTTTCTATCATTGTCCTCATAATATTAAAAAAAGAGTAAAACAATTATTTGTTTCTTTCGACTCAGACAAATATTTCATATGTCATATTACCGTCTTTGAACAGGCAACCCAATTTAGAGATTACGGTTATTAATGTATAACTCCATAGCCTTGTAATTTTGATCCCAATCCAGAAGACAAGAGAACTCCCGGATCAAGTATTGGGAGAAATTTGCCTTCGTGGAGGAATATTTGATGGAACTAGCCAGCATTTGCGTTACATGGAAAAGAAAAACCCCGATAACCTTTCACGGTTAGCCTGATGGCAAGAAGACTCTTAACTGATGACCCGTCTACAACGGAGGATATTTTGTGGTCGGTTAGAGCCGGGTACGGAATCGACAAACTGTCGCTGCGATCAAACCTGGATGAGGCGAGCGCTCTATCCTCTGAGCCCCCATGTCTCATACTTCATATGTGTCCAAAGTGAGACGACAAGACATTGTTCACAATACCTACATTTTATACTATATTAATACTGTGCACAATACTACTATTTATACCTAATTTTTAATACTTCTCAGATGTCATACTTTGCTTAGAAATGACAGGCATTTTATACAACATCGGTATTCCCTACATTTCTAGTACGGAAAATTATTAACTATTTATGAAAAAAAAAAGGCAATTTATGTTTTAAAAAAATTTACATTATTAACTGAGGAAAAATGTAGTGAGCAAAAAACCAGCACTGCCAATTTAATTCATTCTAAAAAATATGTTCCTCAAATAAATATTTTCAAAGTTGAAGCGTTTCAGAAAGAATAACGGAAAATGTTTGAAAAATGTTATCAACTTGATACATTTCTGAATTGATTTCCGTACTCATATATTGAGTAAGGTACGCAAGTGTATTTAAGTTCAATAATCATTCTAACTCAATTCTAATTGACAATTCGATTATGATTGCTCTAGTGAAGAATGTATTCAAATTGTTGAGCATAAAGTCTTCAGCAAAATATGCTAATATTGAGACACAACAAAAAAAAATATATAAGAGAGAGCGAAAGCCAGCAATATAATCTTCTCAAATAGCTCATGAATTATACATCGAATTTTCTTAAAAGTGAACTTATGAATAGAATAATCTGAACTGTCTTAAAGCTTTTTTTTTCTTCTACTTCAGCAATTATGGAAGGAACAGTCAAGAAATTCTTTTAAAACTTGAATAAAAAAAAAGATAGTCCTAACACGCGATACTAAAAGAGAAAAATAATGTTAATTTAAAAACAACAAAAGATAAAAAGTATTTGAAATTTTATCCTCTTCTTCCCTGGTGTAGTTTTAACAGCACTAAAAGAAGAGCTGAATAGAACATAGAACTCTTTCCTAATTAAATTCTTTTTCTAGAACAAAAGCAAAAGTTCAAGTGAAAAGAAGAAAAAAAAAGGCAAGAAGGGAAAATTATGCTAGATTCGCTTGAATAAGTTACATGGTATTTTTTAATGAATATTCCCGTATTTACTAATTATTAAAGTAGTTTAACAAGTTTAAAATATTAATGAATTTAATCTAGTATTAATCTGGGATAAAGGAATTAAAACTTGCAGATTAAAAAAAATCATAAATTAAGCTTTAGTTAATTTGAAGAGGTGAAAGAGTAGTTTCTTTTAATTGCATGATTTTATAGCTTAAATTTATTTGAGAGAGATAAAGGTGGTATAATATCGAATAAATGCGTAACAAATTTAATATTACACTGTTAGAAATTTCTTTTAAAATATATGATAAAATAATCATCAGCAATCTGTCCATCCAATTAACCGTAAAGTTACGGAGAGAAACATGTTTTTAGCATTACGGGATTGAAATCGTTTGCAATTTGTATGGTTTAAAAACCGAGAATACAAACCTATGTGGTTTTGTAACCTTTTGCAATTAGTTAGGTTTCAAAACCGTGTAAAATGGCATTGTAGGCCATTTTATGTTATGCTTTTCATTAGGTAATGGACATTGGAGTTCGGTTGTGGCTGAGTTGCGCTTTGTCAAGCGAACCGTAGAATGTTACTTAATTAATTTGTATATTGGTGCCATCCATAGTGAGAAATGAAAAATATTAGAATTGTGTTTGCGTTTAGCAACTCTGAGAAGCTGCTATTTATGTGTGAATGAGATTTTTTCCATTCCAATAGTTAAAGTCTACCAACTGAGAAGTGAAAGACACTGGAAACGTCACACGTATTGAAAAAAATGGAAAAAATATTGTGGTGACAACAGAGATTCGAACCCCTGTCCATCTGATCATGAGATTTACATATTGGCACTCTCGAGTCGATAAGAGAGTGGGTCGATAAAATTAGTACCAACCATGTTAGGGAACTAAACACAAGGGAGTTCCGCGTTGGGCTGACCACCCAACTGGAACATCTGCTCTTGCACCCCAGAGCCCAAAGGTCAAGAAAACTGAGATGGGCACAGCAGACCTAAGCAATCTATGGGCTGCCACTGAGTTTAGTTTAGTAAAGAAATAAGGTTCAAATGAAAATAGTTTTTCGGATCTGTTTGTTACAAATCTTCGTGCATGGGCGCCCATAGGGGAGGGCCGAAGGGGCCCGGGCCCCTCCCTAGAAAATATATGCGTAATGAAACAAATGCGTATTTGATTAATCATGTATAATTAAAAGTGAAATTAATTTAAATTAATTAGTTATTCAGCTAATTAAGTTAAAAATATTTAAATAGATAAAATTTCCTTACATTAATTTTTTAATTCATTAAGCTATTTGACTATATCCACCCCTACCTAAATTCAAACATATGGGCGCCCCTGTCTTCGTGGGTCCATCAATGAACGTAATGTGAATGCTTCTGTGACCGAGTGTTAGGAAATACTTATTACTCAACTTTAAGGTAGTCATTACGAATAATAGCTGATTTATCAATTTCGTCAAACATTCAAATGCAAATATTTTTTTTATCTCTAATGATGGCAGATTAAAAGACAACTGTAGACCAAAAAAAAAAAAAAACAATAAAATTAGAACAAGAAACAGAGATAACAATAACAAAACTGAATAAAATGCAAATATACACACCCATAAAATTTTATGTTGTTTTAATAAAAGGGAACATATTTTCTTTGTTACTTTCTATGTGCTTTGTTTCCTTGGGGAAATAATAGATAAAATTAAGTTAAAAATATTTAAATAGATAAAATTTCCTTTCATTAATTTTTTAATTCATTAAGCTAATTGACTATATCCACCCCTACCTAAATTCAAACATATGGGCGCCCCTGTCTTCGTGGGTCCATCGATGTGAATGCTTCTGTGACCGAGTGTTAGGAAATACTTATTACTCAACTTTAAGGTAGTCATTACGAATAATAGCTGATTTATCAATTTCGTCAAACATTCAAATGCAAATATTTTTTTTATCTCTAATGATGGCAGATTAAAAGACAACTGTAGACCAAAAAAAAAAAACAATAAAATTAGAACAAGAAACAGAGATAACAATAACAAAACTGAATCAAATGCAAATATACACACCCATAAAATTTTATGTTGTTTTAATAAAAGGGAACATATTTTCTTTGTTACTTTCTATGTGCTTTGTTTCCTTGGGGAAATAATAGATAAAATTAAGTTAAAAATATTTAAATAGATAAAATTTCCTTTCATTAATTTTTTTAATTCATTAAGCTATTTGACTATATCCACCCCTACCTAAATTCAAACATATGGGCGCCCCTGTCTTCGTGGGTCCATCGATGTGAATGCTTCTGTGACCGAGTGTTAGGAAATACTTATTACTCAACTTTAAGGTAGTCATTACGAATAATAGCTGATTTATCAATTTCGTCAAACATTCAAATGCAAATATTTTTTTTATCGCTAATGATGGCAGATTAAAAGACAACTGTAGACCAAAAAAAAAAAAACAAAAAAAAACAATAAAATTAGAACAAGAAACAGAGATAACAATAACAAAACTGAATCAAATGCAAATATACACACCCATAAAATTTTATGTTGTTTTAATAAAAGGGAACATATTTTCTTTGTTACTTTCTATGTGCTTTGTTTCCTTGGGGAAATAAAAAAAAGCATTAAAACATTTAGAAAATTGCAAATATTTTATTATTTCCAAGAATTTTTAGAAAATATATATTCGCTGTCGAGAAAGGCATATAATATAAAAGGTTGAAAGAACAAATTCGTAAAAAAAAGAGTTTAAAATCAGAAATTGGCTCATATGAACATGAATAAATATTTCTTAATATTTTCTCATGTTCAAATATGTTAATTTTTTTATTAAAAACCATTTTGAAAGTATAAATTTAAGTTCTCCAGCAAAGCTCGTCTTCTAAAAAAGTGAGGTAGTGATTATAATTAGAAAGTAGTTTGTAATCATTACAGTTTTTAAAAAAACTGTTGCAGCTGAAGTTAACTTCATTTGTTATAAATTAGTTGTAGTTACAACTACAAAAATAATATAGTTTTTTCGACCACTGTTTTAAATGTTAGTGAAAATTTAAGTTTAATTAATAATGTATAGTAAAGTTTGAAGACAATGTATAGGTGGATAGGTGGATATAAATAATAAAGCATTGTTAAATAGAAATAATATAGCATAGTTGATTTAAATAGTTGTGCATACTTGAGCTTAACATATATTGCAGAGATACATTTACATTTAAAAAGCTATTGAAATTACAAATAAAACGTTTTTACTTTAATTAAAATTTGTGATTAATTATAGTTTAAAATATGTTTTTTAACAAAACAGATAAGAGAAGAACACGATTATTTTTTTTATATAAAAACGTTTTTTTAAAGGAAAACTTAAATTAAAATAATAGCAAAAATAACGATATATTATTGTGAAAATGTAAGATTAATTAATAATATATAATAAAATTTGAATGACAATGTATAGATGGATTTTAATAATAAAGTATTGTTAAATAGAAATAATACAGCATAGTTTGATTTAAATAGTTATGCATTGTTTAGCTTAATCATTGTTGAGAGAGTGCAGAGATAAATGTATATTTGAAGCTATTGGAATTACAAATAAAACGTTTTTATTTTAATTAAAATTTGGGACTAATTATAGATTAAAATATGATGTTTTTTTAACAGAAGAGAAAAGAAATTTTTAAAGAACACGATTAACATATTTTTATTTAAAAACTTTTTTTTAAAAAGTTTTTCAAGATTTTTTTAAAGGAAAACTTTGATTTAAAATAATAGCAAAACTAACACCAACAACAAAGTGGAATAAACTAAATAACGGGAAAAAACTAAAAAAACTGAGAAAACAATACCAATTTTTAAGCGGAAAAAGATTTTTTTTCTTCTTTTGCTATATTTCCTTGCTCAAAAAAAACAAAGATCAATAAAATGAAAATAATTTCTGAATGAAACCGATAATTGTTATAAAAAATACCCGTTCTTTTGCACGGATGCGTTAAAATTTATCATCCCAATGCATTTTCAGTACTTATTTTTTTTTTCACTTCAAAAGATAGCTACCTAAATGCAGTATTGAAGTTTTTTTTTCGAAGGAAAAAAATTGACGAATGTATTTTTTAGAGCTGAAAAAGAGATAAAAGATTCGAGAAGATGATCTGCTTTGTTCGCTTTTTTTTACGGCATACTTTTTGAGCCATATGTCTGCATACGGGATTTCTTTCTTTTTTCACTGTTCTCCTTTTTACTGTTCCTAACAGTTACTCTCCTTTTCTCTTTTGAAAAAGCTGTAACGAGATTTTAAAAGTCGTTTGCTGCCTTTTTTTTATTCTTTTTTTTTATAAATATATTTATTTTCACTAAAAGCTAATTATAAAGCGGATGGGATTGTCGTGTCCTAAGTTCTCGTTTTTTCAAAAAGATTGTTTTCTGAACATGGAAACGGTTTCAACTCGATGAATAAAATTTTTTATCAGTTTTAAAATTTTATATCTTTACGTTTGTTGTCAGTTTGGCAAATTTAGGGTGAAATTCTAAAAAGAATAAATCCCATTTTCAATCAACAAAATCTTATTATGATGAATAAAAAGAATAACTGCAACGGTACTTTTAAAACTCAAAAATCGACTCTAATCGATACTTTTGATTGTTTTTTTTTTTAACTGTTTAGGAACTTAATTACAGGAAGCATTTTCATTATTTTTTAGGAACAGAGTTTAAATTGTTTTTGTCGTTTCTTTTAATCGAATAAACTGTTTAATGTTATAGATTAACATTTTGATAGTTTTTGAAAAACATTTGAACCTAATATAAATACTTATACTATATAAAAAATGCAACCCTAGAATAAGTATTTTTCTTTAAGAACATAATAAATAATTTACTTTATTAGTTCGTTATTAGTGTTCTTAACTTATCGGAGGGTGGTAATTAACCTATAAATTCAGAATCTATATTCGCCATCTATGTAGGTTGAACCGTACATAAGACGTACGGTTTAACGTTTCTACTTAGTAAATAAGAATATAAAAAAATGAAAACAACATTATGGTAATAAAACTTTGAACCACTCTTCCATCTGAACTATAGGGACTACAATATCCCAGATAGCCGTATAGCACCGCTCTCTCAGTTTAAAGAATAAGGAATCCAAATGCGTTATTAGTTCGTTATTAATGTTCTTAACTTATCGGAGGGTGGTAATTAACCTATAAATTCAGAATCTATATTCGCCACCTATGTAGGTTGAACCATACATAAGACGTACGGTTTAACGTTTCTACTTAGTAAATAAGAATATAAAAAAATGAAAACAACATTATGGTAATAAAACTTTGAACCACTCTTCCATCTGAACTATAGGGACTACAATATCCCATATAGCCGTATAGCACCTCCCTCTCAGTTTAAAGAATAAGGAATTCATATGCGTCAAAAAAAAAATTTATGTATTCTGAGATTAAATGTTATTGTATCTAAATAAAGTCAAACCCCGCTATAGTGAACACAGTTAATAGTGAACTCCCGGATATAGAGAACGAAATGTTCGGTTCCGTGGCTTGCTATACACGTATAATGTTATTTTTTTGTGGATATAGTGAACTTAACTTTTTCTGTCTTCGACTGATTTTTTATTTCTTCAGTTTTTTTTTAATAATTTTGAAATGTCTACTTCAAAATAAATACTGATACTGATTTTTAAAACCATATGAATAGAGTGGAATGTAGCGATAGACACTTTCTCTTGTTTGCTTCTTTTAGCACACTTTTCCGTCTCTAAACAAAGGCTTACCCATGCAGATGTATGGACAAATTTTCCCTGCATAGCTTTTAGATTACATTTTTTTTTTTTTTTTTTTTTGTACACAAGACGAAGAGTCATAAAAAATAAAAGCAAGTTGACACACTTTTTGTTACTACGTATTATTTTTCAGTCATTTTTTGTATTTTCATTTTATTAGTCATTTATTTAAATAACGCATAATAAAAGGAGGAGTTTGGAACCGTTAGTTAAAATTGTTTGCTGGACGGATATAGTGAACTCCCGGCTATAATAAACCAAAATTTTGGTCCCTTGAAGGTTCAGTATAGCAGGGTTTGACTGTAATATCACCTGCACACCTTACGAGAACATCAAATTACTATATAAAACGTGGTAGTAAGTTAATACTACATACATAAAAAGTTGCCTTTAAGAAAAGCAAATTACTGACACTACAAAACAAAAATTATCTAACAAAATAAAAAACACAGCAACAAATAATATAACTATAACTTTTCAATGCAATAACATGACTTTAATTTAATTTGGGGAAATATTATTACACAATTTCAGAGCAGTATTGAAAATAATTAAAGCCAATGACTTTATGTTCCCGTTAAATGGCTAATTGAAATAACTTATTTCTCAAATGACAGCTATTTTTGGAGTCGGAGTATCTTTCGATTACTATAACTAATAAATCTAATAAAAGTTGCGTCAAGATTGTGTTCTTAGAAATGTTTAATGAAAATTGAGAAGTTTTATGATATAAACTTGTCCTTAATGTATTCTAGGAAAAGATTTGTTAATAAAATGAAAAAAAAAAAAGTTCTCAGAAAGCTTAGGAAATTATTATTTTTGAAACTATCATCTTACTTTTTCACAATTAACTATTAAAAAAATAAAATGATTGACATTTTACAATGCAAACTAATAAAAATATTTTACTTTCAATCGCAATTTAAAGTTAAAATCAAAAACTTAAAACAATCAATTATGATTTTTTGATGTAATATAAATAAGTTTCTTTATTATCGTTATAAAATGAATAACATTTGTCTAATGATGTCAAACTTTTCCGAACACGCATTTATGATTTAAGAATTTGATATTGCAGTTTAACTTATGTTATTTAAGAGAAATTTTATTATGTAACTTGCGAAATCATGAACTGATATGTGGTTGTATTTAAAGGTAGGTATTTTATTTACGTCACACTAGAGCTGCACATTGGGCTATTGGCGACGGTCTAGGAAACATCCCTGATAACGATCCAAAGACATGTTTTCACAATTTTCATCCTCTGCAGAGGAGAGGGCTCCCCTGCTGTGGCACCCCCACTACTTTTATTTTATAACCGTCGTTGAACAGCCGACCCAACTTAATAGGTTTACGGCTACTAATGTTCAACTCCGTAGCCTTGTAATTTTGAACCCAATCCAGAAGACAAGGGAACTCCTGGATCGAGTATTGGGAGAAATTTGCCTTCGTGGAGGACTTTTTGATGGAGCTAACCCGCATTTGCGTTACATGGAGAGGAAGACCACGAGAACCTCCCACGGTTAGCCTGACGGCAAGGGGACTCTAACCCATGATCCGTCTACCACTGAGGATATTTCACGTCAGCACTGTGGTCAGTGCAAGCTGGATGCGGAATTCGTATCGACTGGGATTCGAACCCGGTTCGCCTTATTGGAAGGCGAACGCTCTATCCCCTGAGCCATCGCGGCTCACCCCCACTACTTGCGTTTTACGACGGAAAAGTCTAACAAGAACTGAAACCGAGCACCCTCGGTCCCTAAGCAGTCTAATCAAATTTGCCACCCACCCGCTTACAGACGACAGTCAATGATGCTTGACTTCCGTGTCCTACTGGGAACCGTGTCCTCATGATCTGTCCACTGCGGGACTGTTGTATTTAAAGAGCATGGAATTGTTTAATTGCTAAAAACTAGAATAATTTAAAATGTAATAAAAATAAAGCACTAGTCAATGTAAGAGTGCTGATTAGAAAATTGTCGAATCGTAGGTGCTAGAAGGTATAAGAAAAATTTGAAAAGGATAAAAAGTTTCTCAGAAAATCTAAATCAACAGTATTTTATTATTTTTTTTTTAATAAATTATGAGACTATAAGAACTTTTTATATACAATAAGAGTTGCTTTAATTCAAAACGTAAAACCATTTTTATTTTAAGAGAAATTCGGTGCTACGAGTGCTTTACAAACATTTTTTATCAAAAACACTTATTGCGTGAAAAAATTATTTATCATTAAACCGGTTCTTTTGAAAAATATTCTATCGTCAAAACTGATTTTTAATAAAATAATTTATCGTGAAAGCGACTCCTTCACAAAACTTTTCAACTGAAAAAAAAAAAAAAAACTAAGTCAATGATGACTTTAATTTATTCACTATAAACTCCTTAAACGACATGATTCTGTACTACTTTTTTTCCACTTATCATTCTTGAAGTATTTTGTTTCAATCGTTCTCTATTCGTTTCTTTATGTTTTCATATCCTAAACACATTATTGAATAATTTTAAAATCTAAGATTTAGGTCACATTAAATATGGTAAATAGAGACGTGTTTTCCACCTGGTTCCTTCGAGGTTAAAATATAAAATTAATAAACGAGAAAAAAAAACTAGTATACAAAGCATCATTTATTAGTTTTTTTAATTATTTATACCTTACTTACTTTTTTAATTTAGTTTTTGTTTTATGCTTTTGGATTATGACGTCTTTTTCCGTTTTAAATAAATTAAAAAAATATAGTTCAATATATATTTGGATAAAATAAAAAAATAGATAAAAGGATAAATTCAGTAATTTTTACAAACGGAAAAAAGCATTGCGGTAAAATTATCATACAGTATGTTTATAACATTTCTGGTTAAAAATAAAAATAATAAAAAAATTAAAAAAAATTATTAAAAAAAAAAAAAAAAAAAAAAAAAACATACTTTTTGTTAATACAAAACCAAAATATACGGTATTTAAACTATTCATTTGGCAATTGTTTGTTCATTGGCATAACCATAACGGTTTACTGGAAATTCTAGTTCTAAAAAATTTAGCTCTTATTACCACACATTTAGTAAAAATACACACCGGAAAAACTAATTTGACCAAATAAATGGGTTTTATGCCATGCTTTAATATATTACGTTAAAATTCCAAAACTTTACCTCATTTATAAAATTTTACCACACATTGTAAAACCACATATCATTATTAATTTTACCAAAATTATTACCAAAGCATGCCGTTAAAAAGTTAACGCACCTTTCAGTGTTCACATAGAGCCAAAAACACGGCAAATTTTACCATATTCTGGTAGTTTTGGCCCTAAATTTTTTAAGTGAAAAAACGTGTGGTAAGATAAAAATTAAACAAAATACTTCATTTAATTTATTTCAGTTTAATGAATTGTTCTAACTCCACTTTCTATTACGTCAACCAGTTTTTATATAGACGCATTCACAATAATTCTGAGTTTGTAAAACAAACCACAGAAGGTTCATTTGCATATTCGATTGTATTAATAATCCCCTTTAATTCTATAGAAGAGAACAACATCGCTCAAAAGACACCTATAATTAGTTTAAAGCACTCGGTGGTATCGGGTAATGCATCAAAAGATATACTCATGCCCATGTGCATGCTGCAGATATAATAGGCCTCATTATCTCTAACTTCTCCAAAGGGAACATAATGGACACCCCCTCAAAACATATACGCGGTGATGGAACTGCTGTGTTTGGTATTACAGTATTGTTATGCATTTACTTGGGTATATATGATGCAATACATTATTAATTACACCATATCGTATATTTAAAACTATAAGATTTTTTTGACATGAGTTACATTAATTGTTATGAATTGCATTGAGAGTAAGGTTATTGACTTAATTTTTATGTACTTGTGAGCTGCCTCTTGATTAATTGCTCGAGTCAAAATGATATCATCGTCATTTCAGCCTTTAAATTTTTCGTTTTTAATTTGATACCGTTGTACCTCTACTCGTACTGCATTTCTTTTCTCATCAGTATTCTATAAATTAGCACATAAAGCAACCTTTTTCAAAATTTCATACGGGATTGCCAAAAATATATTCAATTATAAAGACTTTTATTCTATTAACTGTATTACTCTCATTAAAGAAAAAAAAAATCCGAAAGTCTGTGCCTACAGTTTTTTTTATAACAAAGGAGTACAGTATTACCAATATATATATACATATATAGTCGGACTTCTATTTAACGAACTTCCATTTTGCGAATTTCTCTATTTTGCGAATTTTTTCGAGGAACCAAGAACATTTTAGAAATTTCTTCGTAAAATAACTTCCAAATAGCGAAGTGAATTTTTTATTTAACGAACTTTTCTCTTAAATTCCCTTAACATATTTTCAAAAATATTTCAGAACATTTCAAAATTGTTAATGCTTTTTTGGGGGGAAATGAACTTGAATTAATTTTCGAAGCTACAGCTTTATGTAATGTTTTACTGCTTTCTCTAAAAGTTATTTTATAGAAAGCAACAAAATCCCTTTTTGCTTGCATTGCAAACGAAACACTCAGTTCAAATTTATGAATTTTATCAGTAGCAATTAAACTTCAAAACGCATATGGTAATGCATGTTTAAAATTAACTTTTTATAATAAATGCAGCTATAATTTTATACATAAATTTAGCTTCTTTTTTTCAGTTGAAATGTATGTAGTAATTGATGTATGTAGCTTGATACTGTAACACTGTATAATGTTTTTTTCTATTCTTGCTTTCCCTGCAGGGTTAAGATTTATAAAATAAATAGTAGATAGTTTGCAAGATAACGGAGCATCAATCTCTATTTTAATTATACCTAGTGTTACCTACAGGTATTTAAAACCTGTTTTGTGATGTTTAAATATTTTAAAAGGTGATTTTCTATTTAACGAATTTTCCCTATAACAAACTTATTATCGGGATTTAGCAACTTCGTTAAATCGAGGTCCGACTGTATGTATATATATATATATATATATATATATATATATATACATACAAAATACCCTGCCTGAAATCTATTCAAATGAAGAATGAATAAAATGTCAATTCAAAAGAAGAAAAAAAAGATTAAAAAAAAAACAATTAGTTTGATCAGGATGACTTTATCATGGTTATGCAAACTGAGCAGAAGCAGTTTCTGCAGGCTGGTGGCAAACTACCATGAACAATATCAGGGGTCTGTCCAGGCATTTTGTGAAAGGTCCTGCTTTTGTAAAATTGTGAAAAAACTATTCATAATTTGTGAATATAAAATAAGCGTTAAATCACATTCTTTCAACCAGGGTCCTGCTTTTGTGAATTAGTGCAAATAGGATCCTGTTATTGCAAAAATTGCTAAAAACCTTTTCAAGAAGTTTTTAAATTTTAAATAGATTCACGATTCTGCCCAACAATTGCTGCTATCAAATTAGAGATGTAACATACTAATATTTGTATTTAGCCTATACTGCTCATCACAGAATATTCATTTCGGTCGAATAATGGAAACAAAAATCACTCGAATACTTAATAATTTAGAGATCAATTATTTATTATTTATAAGATCAATTATTTATTTACAAAAAAATATGATTTAATATTTATAAGAATGGGCACGATATTTGTAAAAGTAGAAATATTTTTTTAGAATACTACGTTTGGAATTTAAACTTATGGAAACTTAGTTTGTCTCGAACCGTCTTTCTTCCCCAACGGGAAGGGTTTATTCGATTAGCAAAACAATAATGAGGATATAATGTAATGCGCACCAGACTACACCTGATCATTTGCATTCCTGTATGGGATTGGAGAGAAATTTTATTTTGGAGGATCCGGCGATGGTGTTTGATTTTCTGTCGGTGGACGGTCTTCTGGACTTGGTCTAGTCTTGTTCTGGGCCAAGTGGAATAAGTAACAACAGCAACAACATAACGAAGATAAACAAATTTGTGAAGGGTCCAATTAAAAGATAAATTATTTTGTGAAGGATCCGTTTTATGAAAAGATAACGGATCCAAATTTCTTCTAAGCAGACCCCTGAATATTAAGCCCCCACTGCCTCGACAAGAAAAATTAACAAGAATAAAAGAACAAGATTCTGTGTTGAAAAAGAGTTGCAACTACGAAGAACCTTCAGTAGAATTCCTTATTTAAACTCCACCAATAATAGCAGTAGTAAGTACTAGTACGAAAATTAATTAAGCGTTATCTGCATCAATATTAATATGGCTGTACGATTCCTCTAAGACAATAAGTACATTTTCTCCATAAACTTTGCTTTTTTAGTACATAGCCTATTATTTTATTTCAATTAATACATATTAGCAAAATTAATTAAGCATCACTGACGCGAGTAATGGCGATTTTTCACAGTTCCTCAAAACGAATAATTATTTTTTCTTCATTAACTTTTGTTTTAGTACATAGCTTACTTTTCTTAATTCAACTGTGAAACATTAATCAAGCATTACTGGTAAGGCGACTTGTCACAGTCTCTCTAACCGTTCTCCATTAATTTTGCTATTTAGTTGACACACCGTTTATTTCAATTATATTTCTATTATCGAAATTGCTTAACCGTCATTAGCCTCAATAATACTTATGCGATTTGTTAGGTTTTTCCTAAACGAATAAGTACCAATTTTCCAATAGTTTTGCTTTTCCATACATAGCTTCTTTTTTCAATTTTAATTCATGCATATGACCAAAATAAGCGACTATTTTGTCAATAATGGTATGATGGTTTTTTACGGTTCCTCTAAGCGATTAAGTACTTTTTCTCCATTAACTTTGCTTTTTAGTATACAGCTCAATTAATTCATTTAAGAAAATTAATCAAGCTATTGTGTTAATAATAAAATTTTGATTTTTTACGGCGTTTAAAAAACAAATAAGAATCTTTTATCTTTTAACTTTGCTTTATAGTAGATATGGTTTATATTTTTTTATTTGAATTGATACATATTATCAACACTAATTACGTATCACTGGCATCATTTATTGGCGTATCGTATGGTGGTTTACTTTGGCGTCAATAAGAGTATGGCGAATTTTTATGAAAACAGTAACTGGAGAAGGAGATTTAACTTTGAATTGTACAAGATTTATAAACAACCGGATATTCATAAATACATAAAAATAAATAGAATGAGTTGAATGGCTCACGTGGTTTGAATGAGTGATAACACTACAGTAAAAAAGATAGTGTTGTTTTGACCCGCTGGGACAAGAAAGTGGGGAAGGCCGCAGTTGAGACGGCCTGACTCGGTGGAATCTGATTTTCTTGAAATTAATGAAAAGAGTCTGCCCAACTATGATTATGAATTTTTATGTTCCTTCTGAACGAATATGAACCTTTTCTCCATTAATTTTGCAATTTAGTACATTGGTTATTGTTTTATCTCAATTATTACCTATTACCAAATTGGTTGTTTTTTATCTGAATTATTATCTATAACCAAAATTAATTAATCATCATTGGCTTCACTATTAGTTTGATTATTTGTCACTTTTCTACTAAAGTAATTAGTACCATTTTTCCATAATTTTTAATAAAATTTTCACTTCAAATTGATTCTATTAATTATATTAATGAATTTAGTAGCGAACTGGCGTTTGAGAAAAAATTTTATAGAATGTTTTCAATTTTCTTATTTTTGTTGAGGTGAAGTAAAACCAGGCCTATATATTTTTATTATTTTTATTTTTTATTTATTTATTTTTATATATTTTTTAATTTTTTAAAATTAAAGTATAAATAAAAATAAATAAGCCGACCTAATTCTTAGTTCACGACTATCATTGTTCAACCTTGTAATTATGAGCCCAATCCAGACGACAAAGGAACTCCTGGCTCACAATTATTTTATTTTATATTTTATAACCGTCGTTGAACAGCCGACCCAATTTTATGGGTTTACGACTACTAATGTTCAACTCCGTAATTGTAATTTTGAACCCAATCCAGAAGACAAGGGAATTCCTGGATCAACTATGGGGAGAAATTTGCCTTCGTGTACGACTTTTAACTGGAGCTAACCCGCATTTGCGTTACATGGAGAGGAAGACCACGAGAACCTCCCACGGTTAGCCTGACGGCAAGGGGACTTTAACCCATGATCCATCTACCACTGAGGATATTTCACGTTAGCACTGGGTCGGTACAAGCCGGATGCGGAATTCGTATCGACTGGGATTCAAACCCGGCTTAGAAGGCGAACGCTCTATCCCCTGAGCCAAAGCGGGTCCTGAATAAATTACTGGGACAGACTATCCTTTGTGGAGGATCTTTTGATGGAACTAATCCGCAGTTGCGTTACATGGACAGTAAAACCGCAAAAATCTCCCACGGTTAGTTTGAAAACAAGGGAACTCTAACCCATGATCCATACACCACCGAGGACATTTTTCGTCAGCACTGTCGTCAGTTCGAGCCGGGAGCAGATCTCGCATCATCCAGCCACCCCTGGAATTCGAACCTGGGTCACCTCATTAGGAGGTGAACGCTCTATCTCCTGAGCCACAGCGCCTCTCAGGCGTGCATATTGAAGGTACCTTAGCCTCGTGGAAAAAAATTTGTTAAATTTTAGAGGTAGGAATTTACTTTATTTCGTTCTAAAAATGTAAAACACTAGAAATAAAAATATGATTACGTTATATTTACGTAAGCACTTTGAAATTATGCAAACTAATTACAAGGAATGTAGGTGTTCTCTATTTGCTTTTTTTATTGACAAGGCGTAAAGGAGGCGACATGCCTACATTATATTTTTTGAACTACTTTATCCGAAAAAAGACAATAAGTTTCGAGGAGAGAACATTTTTATTAACAATTTCTTTGCCCATATTTATTTAATAATAAATATTGTTTTAATCAGTTTTTATTTTTAATGTTGATAAATGGAAATTAAATATTTTGCGCAAAAGTATCGATTACTAGTATTACTTTAGTTTGAGTAACACTAGAACAAAATATGATTTAAAACATAACATACTTTAAACGCATATTGGGCAATCTGTTGAATTGTGTTTGAATGATTTATAATTAATTAAGTAAAGAAAACTGAAGGAAAAAAACTTATTATAAAATTTGTTCATAACAGTATTATGTAGATGTAGAGTATTACGCAATAACTACACTTATTATTTTTAGAATGAAAAAAGTTTTAAATTAAGTCAAAACTGTTTGCTGATTACGTTCGAATTCAAATTTTAAAAACAATAAAAACACTATTGAAGTTGCCAACTACTTCTCACTGAAAAAAAGGGGGAAACTTCAAAATCTGTTCGATTGTTGCAGGAAACATCAATTATTCGAAACAACTCCGAGTTTTCCAGGGAATTTAAACTGGTTTTAATGTTTTCCATCTCCCTTTTCTTACCAGTAAATCGACAAATTTAAATATCGTTTATTTTTTTTTCTTGCTTCAATATTAATTTAAGAATGTTATTGTGAGAATTATTTTGATTTGGCTTGGTACTTATCGGTTACAGAAACAATATGTTGACAACTGCCTCTTCTGAGTTGTTATCAACACGAACATTGGTATCTATAACAGTCAATATTTTCCACAAAAACAACGAACATTTTGTTCAAAAAAATTATACAAATATTCCACTTTTATGTAAGAGCTTTACGAACGATAATAGCAATAGGAACGAAAAGAACAATTACCCGGATGTAAAAAATATTCCTCTGTACTTATAAAAATATAATCTCAAATCAGAAGAAATTTCCGTCATTAACAAGACTTATAATAGTTCAAATAGGGAACTATTTTTATATCTCTTACATTAAGATTTCATTTTAAAAAATTAAAAGTTTCTATATAAATGTTACGATTTACATTGCAATATCTAATATCTAACTATCTCTTTATATCACTTTTGATTGACATTAACTTATGCGTGAGTTTAAAAAATAAAGTTCTCGAGATTTTTCTACAACAATGGACACATACACAATATTTATAAACAAAAAAATGAATAAATGAGAGAAAATTCACGAAAAAAACAATTAAAATTTGAATAACTTTCAAACGAATTTCAGCAGAGAACAGAATGGTTCCTATTTTATATTTACTACAACTTCAACAGTTAATAATTTTAGAACAAATTAATGAATGTTAAATTCAAAATGGCGGTATGATTTTTTTAATGAAGAAAAAAACAAATAATGTTGACTAGGAATTTTGCGCCATTTACTTAAATAACTGCAACGTTATAGCTTAGTTTTATAGTATAGTCCGTTTTATACATACAGAGATAAAATAGTTAATGTATTCAACTAATTAATTACAATCACTATAATCAATATGTTCTATATTATTTAAATATCAACACGTTCTCTGTTTAATGTTTTCTAAGTTGATTCAATTCTCCTTTTCATAAAATTTCTACAAATTCATTATTTTCTTAAACATTAAAATATTTTATTCTTGAGCAACTAATATTTATTCGCAGAGCATGAAATTTTTATAAACTAATAATTAAATAAATGTCGTAAGTTTATAAATTATGTATTATTTTACCCAAATAATTGTTATATCAGAAAATATATTAACATTTTAGACAAACACACCGGATATTAAACATAAATTTATTCTTACCTCCACAAATGCTAACTATCAGAAAAACTAATATATTGAAAGCCATAAGTATTTCTTTAAGTACAGTTTCCATATCACAGAAATTTAAAGCATTTTTTTTTATCTTTTTACAAGTTAAATTCAAAAAAGACCGGCACGTGATTTACAGAAATTCACATGTTTGGAATACTGGAAACATGAAAAACGCAGGCGATGTCGGCAGTGAAAGCGATTCCAAAAGTAATCCATGATTCGCAGGGAAAGCAGACGATATTTCCAACACCACGTGCACGGCGGGAAAAACGGCTTTACGTCACCACTGAACCATCAAAAATCGTAGAACGTGGGAAGAAACTTTTTATTTATAATTATTTATTCGCACTCCGCGGTGAAAAAAACACAAAGGGCGAAGTGTGTCACAAGCAGGGTTGGCTGACAATGGTGTCGCGCGTAACAGTGACAACTGTCCATTCTGACTGTTTTCATCAAAGACACTCAAACTTGCCGGTGTTGCGGCACCGAATGAATTGAGAATGAAGAATGACCAACTACAGAAGGGCAAAACATTTGACGCATGCGTGCGGTGTATCGAAAAAGAGGGCTTGGCGCTCCCGGCATTTCTGATAACTAAAGAGTTTTCGCCACTTTTTATTGTTTTCATAAACGTATTTTGGCGGTCCATTGTTTAAGAGAAATATATGGATGGGTTGCCATTGTTGGAAAGTTGTAGTTTCGTTTTAATGGACGCTTTGTTATATCTTAATTTACTACCGTTTTGTTCATTTGGAGAAAGTAATTTTTATTTCGAGAATGAAAAGAATTATTTATCGCGTTCTTATCCCTTAATTTAGGCGGAGGTTTAGTTTTCTTTCTGAACCTTAATCATAATTAATGAAAAGGGTTGCGTGTTTATAAAATAACATTCCTTTACTATAAGTAATCTATTTCATAAGCGCTGAAGATTCTCTCATGATGGCATATTTCCTTAAGCTCAAAAGAAACTTTTTAAATTAAAAACTAAAACAACCTTAAATGAATGAAATAAGTTTATTTTCGGAATATTTGCTTAAATATTACGAAATGAATACTGAATAAACTAATAATATGGAAGAAAGATAGAAATAGTTAAAGTTGTAAGTCAGATACTTCACAGCTTTCATCTTCGTAACCTTTTTTTTTTTTTTTTACTTTAAACTTCTATTGCGTAGTTTTTTTTTTTCTTATTTATAAACATTCTATAATTGAATATATTAATATTTTATTAAAAAGACTTCCCTTTAAGGAAATGTTTGTTTACAAATTTAGATTGAAAAAAATTGGAATAAAAAAAAAAAAAGATAAACGAAGAAAAGTCGTTCTTAGAAAGAAGTAAACTAATAATAAAAAAAGTTTAACTCATGTCTAAAATTCAAGCTCTGCTAACAAATAATTTTATGAACCTATCTGTAAAATTTTAACATTTTATTCATTGTAAAATTTCTAGAGCAAATCTACAAATCAGTCTAGTGACAAGAATCAACGTTAGTTGTCATTATAAAATCTTTCAATACTACAAGTCACCGCCCCCCCCCCCAGCTCGCTCCGCTCAACACCCTGTAGTTGCTTTTTATTCATCATTGTTTTTTTTTTTTTTTGCTTTTTTTTTCTTAAACGTAAATATTTTCCACAAAAACCGAGAACATTTTCTTTTCAAAATATACAAATTTTGAAACATTACGTAACAACACTTTGCTAATATTTTTCTTAACGAAATAGACGATTACGTATTGAAAAATAATTAACTGTAGAAAACGAAATATATAATCGAAGTAATACGGGTTGTGATTGTGAGACTTAATTAGAAGGAATAAATTAGCTGTATTTTTTCTCGTTTCCACATAACAGTTCGAATAGGGAATATTTTTTATCAATGGTATTAAATTTCTTATTTTTAAGAAAATTCACTATAAATTTATTTCTGGCAACAAGTAATCTATTTCTCTCTCTCTCTCGTTACTTTTGATTGACAGCTACCCAAGTGCGAGATTATAAAAAAAAGAAATGAAATCTCGTGAGGAAAAGATATTTGTTCTACAACAATGGGTAAATAGTCATTATTTAAAACAAAAAAAGGGTGGAAAAAATCACGAAGAGCACAAAAATTTGCATAATAGGCTTTTGAGCAAATTGTGATTTTGAAACAAAATTTGCGTTAGTTAACAAAAAATAATCGTTTTTTTCAGCATCTTGAATTTTAATTCTGCACTTTCATTTCAGCGGGCTACAGATAGACAAAATATTTTTTTCCTTCAAATTTAATAATTATCGAACTCATTGTCGGATGTTTTATTTTTTTATTCCATTGTAATACTTGTACAGAATAGATCAAGATGGCAAAAACTTATTGGCATGGCCTTGGCCTGTCATAGGCTGTAGTGCCCAAGAAAAAGAAGAAGAATCCTGTACACAGTTCTACACACCTTCGTAATTTCAAGTTTCTGTGTTTTATAGCTTTTGCGCAACAAAACAAAATGTAACTTCAAGTTGAACGGTAGTGACAAAGCAGTCAGTCATTGCGCTTTTTGAATCCAGTGAGTAAATACCTTAAAAAGTAATTTTTTTTATATTCAAAGGAATAAATTTTAGCTGCTAAATCAGCTAATGTAACAGAAAAAAATCTTTCATTAGTTCCCAGATGTTCAAAAGTTAAATAAAATAATAAAGATTTATTAAGATGATTAAGTTCATAATTACCTTACGTAATTGCCTGACTACTTGATATGTTATTTTACTGTGAGGAAAATTAATAGAAGATGTAATCCAAAGTTTTGGTACATGTAAGAATTTACCAATTGGAATCTTAATAAAAAAAAAAGGAGAAGAAAATGATTAATACATTAATGATCAAGATCTAATGAGTTCCTAAGGGTGGTTCTATTGGTAGACTCCATTTCTGCAAATTCAAGCTATCACAGAAAACCAATGTTTTAAAACTAAGCTGTTAAGCGAAATCCAGCTCGATATAAACCTCCTCAAAGAAAGGAATAAAACTATAGTTATACAGTGGATCCCTTCACATATTGGTATCGAAGGCAATGAGAACGCAGATTACCTGGCAAAAAACGGAACAACTATGCCTCAAGAAAAAACAACCGTCACACCTGATACTCTTAAAAAATACGTTATGAAAAAATTCAACGAAATAAATAATTATGATTTAACTATAAAATCAAAAGGCAAAATATTGGAGAAAATATTCAAGACAATTGAAAATTTCTCTGTTACCAACCCCGTACAGAAGCAATTACCCATTTTATGCTTAAAACAGGCCACGATTACTTATCAGAACATTTATATAACATAAAAATTCTTCCCAGCAAAGCATGCCCAATTTGTGACACAGGTGTATTAAACTCTGAACACCTCTTTTTGTGCAAGAGACTAGTTAGGAACACCCAGAAAAATGGGAATGTCACTAAATTGTATTGGGACGCAAGAACCCTCATGAATTGTCGCTAACTTTACCTTTTTCATGTTAATGTTTAAAATTTTATATTGTTGAAATATTTATTGATTCAAATGTTTATTGTTCTTTTTGCTCACTACACCTAAATTGTTGAATTGTTTCTTTGTTATTTTTCTGCTCTTTTGTGATGCAGTGAGCTGTCAAATTTTCTGGATTGAATTCCTAATAAAGCCATATGAAACACACATTAATGATCAGCCACAAAAAGTGATATGTATATGATGACGCCAAATATGAAAAAAAGTGGTAATAGAGTACGAAAAAAAAAATATCGAAGACACTGAAAAACCTTTGATCTACTGATCGGATTTTCACATACTAAGACCATTAGAGAAAGTTTGTTTCGGTGTCTGAGTGCATAGCTCAAGATATAGTCTACACTAATTAATTAGCATGTATAAAAGTGAGATTCTTCAACCATTAAGAATGATTCTTATTGCCTGAAATCATGTGTGATCATTAAATCAATATTTAACATTCTTTAATTTGATTCTTTTGCAATTAACATCCAACATTTAAAAATTTAAGATTCTTTAATTAGTGCACTGTATACTGAGAAAAATGCTGGCAAAAAAAACATACTTGTAAGATCAAGATATTTCTGATGAAAAAAAAAAGGAGAACACTTATAATTGGCACCAAAATTAAAGGTATTTAAGACATTCACTTGTTAGTTTTTTTCGTTCGTTATGGTAATGTTTTATTGTAAAATTCTGTTTTTATAATTTAAAAGGTTGATCTGGTTTTATAGTTTTAACGTATTTATAATTTTAACTTATTTAATGTAAACTAGTGTTGTTATAATAATAGACTCTTAAGTTTCAAATTTACTGCCAAGCAACACAATTAAGTTATACTTAACCAGAAATCTTGCCAAAAGTTATTATAAGCAAAATGACGTGTTACAGTTGAGCTAAATTTCTCCACATAAGTTAGAATGTTAATTAACATGAAGTTAATTCATTACAGTGCCACATCACACATGGAATTAATTGAAATACAATTCTTTCTCTTTTACATATTTTATTCAACTTATATTCATTTTTTGTAAATAAATTTTATTGCAGCCGTGATATATTTTGGTATTGTGCAACTTCGATGCATAATTAGTTTTTTATGTTCTACATCACTTCATGCTTGTCTTAGTGTTATGTAAAAATTTTGTAGTGCAAGAATTGAAATATTGGTCAAAGAACCATGTAAGAATTTCCTATGTATCTTTTAAGAGAATTGTCGCGTGACGGGCTTGCCTAATTCGAAATAGAATGCAAAGAAGTGTCGCTAACGTAAGTAAATGCCACGCTTCAACAACCAATCAGGATCGAGACACCCACACTAGGTCACTTGCAGGCATTCCAAGTGTTGCCAACTTATATAAAGAAAAAAAGATAATTTTGGTACCACGTAAGACGAACATATACATAAGCAAATTAAAGTAAGAGTAAATGCCCCAGTTAATATAAAATTTCTTTAAATAAGTAATACTTCTTAAATTTTATGATGAAATCCAAAAAAAGAATATTGCATCTAAAATAAAAGACACTATAGTCACTATAATCAAATTTCATAAATTTTATTCATGAAACTAAAGCACATCTGGCCTCACGTCTGAATAAAATGGCATCACAGTCAGTTTCTCTTAATCGACTTTTCTTTGTACTTAACCTCTTCCAGCAGGGAAGCCATTAGCAAACACTGGGATTTCATCGTAATCATTCCTCTTTCCTCTGGATCCGAGAAATCCTGTCGCCAAAGCGGCCGCCAAGGGATCATCAACAGTTGGTGCGGATCCTTTGCTTCTGTTGGCGATACTTAACATGGGGAATCTGTAGGATTCATCAGGTCGTTTTGCGTGTTGAAATCGAATCAAACCACTCAAAACTGATCGCATGTCTGGATTATATTTAGCTAGCCTGCTGTTTAACATCTCTTGGTTTACCTAATAAAATTGAAATGTTTCATTATCTGAGTTTAATGATTTCAGATAAGTTAATGTTTGTTTGTTTTTTTCCCTCGCATTAAGACGAGAATCTATACTTTGCAATAAAAATGCTGAAATGAAAATTGAAAAATATAATAAGGTTTAGATTAATAATATTTATTTATATTCTCGAGAAGAAATTGTTATGTAAATTTTTATCAAATAAAATGGCGTGTAAAAATATATAAATCTTTCAAATGGCGTGCATTTTATCCTTTGAAATTTTTTTTTTTTTTTTTAACTTCAATAATGTTTTGGGAATTTTTTTAGGGCAAAGTAAACAATATTAATAAAAGAAGTTTCTAAAAATGGGCAAAAATGCATTTGGAGCTGCAGTCTAGCGATATCATTCAATAAAAAAAGTAAACATTATTTTTAGAAAGAAAGAATGTTAAAAATGTAATAAATTTTCAGTTTTATTAATCAAAATTATTTAAAAAATATGTGATACTATAAAAAGGTACTGATCTATTAAAAGGTACCTCAAGATGGAATCAAGTTAACCTGTTTTATATACAAGTGATTTGGTATTTAATATTTGTAGTGGTAGTTACGCTACGCTTTTGTGGTTCCAAATTCGATCACCACGATTTGACAATTTCTTTACGGCCCCCTTTAACAAAACAGTACTTTACATATCTCTCATTTTGATATGAATTTCTGAATCATCTTTGTGATGAATAGAAATACTTACCTTATCAGAAATGTTTTGATCTTCTTCCATTGCGCTTTGGCTCATAACTGTTAGCCAGCAAAGGAAAAAAATCGCCGAATGCGCCAAAGCTCGTTCAAAATTCATTATTTAGGTTTCTAAAAAGAGAAAAAAAGAAACATTTTTAATATCTTATATTAAGAAGTGAAGCAATGTCGTGAATTTAGGAAGACTTAGAAGTTGTAGGAATTTTATATGTGATTAAACGTGTTCAAAATTGAAATAAATAAAAATATGAATATTGCTTGAAAGTTAAAAATACAATAAAAATTTTAAAAAAAATGTTAGTTATTTTTCTGTTTATTCAATTGAAGTATAATAATCGAGCCAGTTGCGTTAAAAAGACGAAACAGTTCTTGTAAATAATTAAATTAAAACATGTAACAAGATACTGTACCTCGTCTCTCCAAAATTACAGTCTAATATCTAATGTATAAAAAATGGTTAAAAAAGAAAAAAGGTAGATATTATTAGCAATTTAGTTTTTTTTCTTGTCGTTAATTTCTTTTTTCAAAAATATTATAAAATTTTTAGTACATTAACCATAAGTGTCGATGCCAATTTAAAAACTAAATATTGATAAAAGGGATACGATAAAGTAATAGTATTAGGTTAGTATTAAAACTATGTTTACTGAAATAATTGATTAGTTTTAACAGTCAAAGCTACTTGCAAAACTATTTGAAAGTCACGAAAAATATTTCTAAACGTCTTGCAAGTCTAATGTAATAAGAGATATGATTTTTCCATATACATGAAATAAAATATGTAATATTGATGAATGTAAAATTTAAGAAACACATTCTAATAATATGCTTTTAACATGCACATGGTGAAGTTGCATCTACTATAAGCTCCACAGCAAATTTCTTTTCATATTTCTTTTTAAATATTTTGTAATAAATTGTTTTTATTAAATGTGTTAAAACGAATTTTTTATTATTCTGGAAAATAACATTAAAGTCAACAAAAAAAAAAATTCAAAATTTTGATTAAAGTATAGTAACTGAGCTCCGCTAATCACAGTTAATGCGAAAAGAGTATTTCTATTTTAATTTTTGTCTATTTTACTTTATTATTTTCTTTTCATTTCTGTGCATAATGATAGTTCACAAAATAATTAAAATACGATTTTTGTTAGTTATTGTGGTTATAAATATATTAGAAAGTTTCAATTTTTTGCACACATTAATAAGGTCAGTTAATTAGGTTCACAATAATAAGGTTCTGTTTCCTCCTGCAATCACTTGGTATTTTGTTCACCCGGATTTCTAAATTGTTTTCAAGATTTTAATCGTTTTTTTTTTTCTCCAAAGTTGAATATCAACTTACAACTCTTATTGCTGATATTTTAATTTCATTATTCTTTGTTAGAATACCAAAAATATGCATTAAAAGCTGTTTTTATGAAACATCCCGTAATAGAAAGTTTCGTTCGAGGATAATTGTAAGATTATCCTCGAAATTAGCGAACACAAAAATTCAAAATAAAAAAAGCTGTGCAATCAGAATTTAACATAATAGTTCTTTTATAAATTTGTATCACAATACCGAAATTTAATATTGCTAAATTCTAAAATTTATTAAAGCAATAATAACCTGTAAAAAAATGGGGACTTATACTTTAGAAAAAATCAACTTTATATAACCATTTTAACATTAATTATTCCTAATAGTTTCCTTTTGAGCAATTTAAAGAACACATTATTTAATACTTCCAGTATATAAGCATAATCAAATGTTTAATTAAAGATATCAGATTTAATACAAAAAAATATTATTTTAATTATCCATTAATCAAAGACTTATTCTTAGATTTTACTTATTATAAGTGAATTAAATTAGCTGTTTACATAATGAGCATGGTATTCATTTTAGTAATATTTGAATTCAAATTAATAAAACAATAACATTACCTTAAATAAATACTCCTAACTATACTTAGAAAATCAATAAAATATTATTTTAAGTAATTCATTTCGTTAAATTTAATTTTCATGAAATTTAGTAATTTTCGTCTTTTAAATTAGTATTTTTTATCACACTAATTAATAAAATATGAAAATTTAATTTTGAGAAATCTTTTAGAATTTAGAGGCGTTTTCTAACTCTATAAAAAAAAATTAATCTAACAATAAAAGTATGAATAATTTGAATAATTAAAATCATAATTTCACTTTGAATATAATTATTCAAAATTTGTTAAATAAATTCGTATTACTTTCAGTATGTACTTTTCAAAAGGCTTAAAAACGTAGATTTTCATTAGGCAGTTCATAAATTATTTCAAAAGCAGGTTAAGTTAATATTTATATTATCATCCAAGTAAATACGTAGAACTTTAAATTAATATTCATAAAAAATTAAATATTCATTCTAAGAGTGTTTTTGAATTATTAACTTGTGGAGTTTATTAGTCATCTTCACATATTTATTCCTTGTTCAAGATAAATTTTCCATTTAAATAATGGGGTAAATATGAAGTTAATATTTAGCTTTTATTTAAAGAAATGAGTTTACCTAAATAAAATATGCAGTAATAAATGTTATGTTTTGGCATGAATGCAGCATTTCATTATTGTTAGAGTTTTAAAAAGAAATGTATTTGATTCCGCTAAATATTCCAATTTAGCTGAATTAACTTTTAATAATAAGGAGGAAATAATGAAGGTACCCGAAATATCAATCACCTATCACCTTCTCCAAACAATTTAAGTTCAAAAATTACATATAAAGTTTAGTTTTCCTACTTTGAAGTAATCTATATATACATATTTCTCTTACACGGCGACAAAAAAAAAAAAAAAAAAAAAAAAAATGCCTCATTACAACTCCCCGAATGGCAACACTAGAAAATCGACCAATGATTGCCGCTAAAAATATCTCATGCCAAATCTAGCTGAGGTGGCTCAACATATAGCGCTTTTAAAAACGGAAACTGAAATAACCAGAGAGAGCATTCTCACCAAATGTGATCTCTTCCGAAATTCACCCTATCAGGTTGTTCAATTCAGCTGCGGCAATCTCATACTATTAAGCTAGGCTGAAGTGAGTAGTCTTTGTCGATAGATCTCTATTTTAGTATTTTGTCGAAAGCGCTTTTTTTCACAAATTTATATATTACGAATTTATTTGACGATTTTTGATTTATATCACGAATTTATTTGTTTTATTATTGTTATTAGTTATTCATTTGAAAAATGAGTTTCAGTCGTGCTGTTACGCTTTTGAAGTATAATCAAAAGAAGCGTGCTCGAAGATTGGAAGAGAGCATTGATGACAGCTATGAAAGACGCAGTAGTGAAAGAATGCGTAGACGACGTGCTGTCATTCAAGATTTAACTGTTGATGTTGTCGAACACAACATCGGTTCCATGACCAAAATTTGTAGTTTTTGTGCTGCTCACTTCTGGGCAGAAGAAAAAAAATCAAATTTATTTTAATGATTTAGTATTTACTAAAAAGATGTAATTTTTTTTTTTTAAAAGTTGTTATATGTATTTGAATGATTGTTTTGAATTCTTAGAATTGTATGCATTAGCAATGTACCTAGGTTAGTAGCGAGCGAAGCGAGCTTGGTTTGCGAAGCAAACCATATAAGATTGCGTAGCAATTTTCGGGGGTTAGCGTGCAAGGGGCGCAGCCAACTAGTTAGTTAAAAATTATCGAAAACCACAAATTTTTACCTTAAATACATAGCCAAATTTAATTCCATAGACGAACATTTGACTATAATTGGTTACTTTAATTTCTGATACATTTGTTTTAATGTTTGTGTTTTAAAATGATAAATTAAAAATTTTAAATTATAACATTAAAATTACTAAATTTGAATGGAACTTTGAGAAATTGAAACATGGAGAACGATAAAATTATATAGGATAAAAGTCTAAAAGCTTCCGAAAGTAATGAAAATTGAAAATAATATTTATGACAGAAACACTGTAAAAAATAACGAAAAACAAATAAACAAGCACTCAAAACTTCTTGTGGGAAGAACACTACTTCTTTACATAAAGAATATTTAGGATTTTTTAAATTCCTTTCAGTTAACTATTTTTAAACTATAATTTTTATTTTTAAACATTTTTTATCTAAAAGTTTCGTTGAAAGGAGAGGTTTTCTTGTTGAGAGATTCTTGTTATGTAATCTTTTCCATTCTTAAAAAACTTATTCTAAAAGGGGCTTCTATTTTACGATTTAGTCATTACTCTAGTAAAAAGTCGGAAAAATAACGACGCAAATTTCCGGTATAAAAGTATTTTAAACTAATATGACTAACAAACCATTCAACCAAATTAAATAAAATTATATTGTAATTTTTTTAAACTTATTCTAGCGGTAACTGAGGCAAAAAATTTGCCTGTGTCCTAAGTTAGTAATTTACCATTTATTAGCAAAAAATATCATCAAAGCACCGAAAATAACTCGTAGAAAATGGCGCAATTAAAATGGCCCAAAACAGTCACTATTATATATATATATATATGTTCAAAATGAAGATAAAACAAAGGTAAATTGCAGACATATGAAAAAAAAGGGGGGGGATAATAATAATAACACACAACTGGGGAAAGAAAAAGAATTAATTAATTAAAAGGAAAAAAAAAAAGAGGATAAAGTTTTTTTAAAAAACCGGAAAATAAAAGATATAATCTTTTCATCAGCCCACACGATTATATCCGAAAAAGAGTGCTTTCTAGTATTGTATCAATATAGCCAAAGCAAAATATGTCAATACAATAGTGTATTGATATATATATATATATATATATATATATATATATATATATATATATATATATATATATATATATATATATATATATATATTATATATTATATAGACGGCTATTTTCCTGCAATATTCACTATTTATTTCATTTTTTGTTAATTTCCTAACTGTTTTATCGTTATTTATTTTTGAAACTTTCCATTATATAGTTAACACGGAAGCCTGATTCTTTTCATTATCTGTAAAATTGTCGTGTTCATTAGAAAATACAAAAATATTTGGGGAGGCAAAATACATTTAATGTATATATTACAACTTTGAAATATTTGAGTCGTTAAGGAACTCTCCATCCACATGAATTTTACCACTTGAAATTGATGGATTACGAAGGAATAAAAGTTTGAACAGATACATAGGAAATTTTAATGAAAATTCTGTTCTTCAGAGTCTTTCTCTGCATTGGTATACTTTTATCGTTAAACATTCTTAATGAAAAAGCAAAGGGGGAAAGTTGCCAGTTGTTTATTCAATTTAAATCTCAACTGTTTTTTTTTTTTTTTTTTTTTTTTTTTTTTTTTTTTTTTTTACGAGCCATGTGGCGAGAGGTGAGCAATTATTTTCATACTAAACCATCAAACTACAAATCATTCCTTAATTAAAATTAAATTTTCTTTTGATTTTCACTATCATTTTTAACATTTTTATACTTAAAATACGAGCTTTTTTCTTTTTAATTTATGCAATTGATCATTTCCGTTCATAAATGATGAACTGAAACGAGCTTTCTCTTAAATGAAATAATTTTATTGCACTAATTTATCAGTTTTTGCTGTCTGAAGAACTTTTAAAAATTTCACTATCCCTGCTAAGTATTAAAATGGCAAAAAAAAGTAAACGTAATAATATAATGTTCTGAAAAACATCTCCCATACAGTAAATACAAAGAAGTTTGTATTATTTAGAAACAATTAAAGTTTAATACTAAGAAGCGATAATAAAAACATCAAAACTATAAGAAATAGAATTAAAAAAATGTAACGAATCTTCCCTACTTACTGTAGTTGTAACTACTTTCTACGAACTTAAAAAACTGAGGATCCTGGCTAAAAACACATGCTTTTTATACATTCCGTTTTCAGGATTACTCTAACTTAAAAAGAATAAAATAATTCAATTGATGTAGTTAAGCAAACAAGTCTGGACTTGTTTGGAAATAAAATGACAGAGTGAAACTTATTTGTTCCATTTCGATTCATTAGAACTTTTCGGGACGCAGCATAATTAGAAACTCCGACTCGAATTGGTCAGGTAATTAAGTTCAAAGAAAGTTCACTTTGTATTAACACAAGTATTTTCGTATTTGAAAATCTAGTTGGAAGTTCTGATTTATATAAAATTTTAAACGCTCCCAATTCTTCTGTTTGGAATATAATTTCTGAGCATACATTACTCTAAGTTGAGCTCAAATAATAGAAAAGATAATTTATCTGAATTTTGAGTTTATTTGAGTTTTAATTAAATATTGCAAGTTTAAAATATTTATTGTTTTGCCTGTATAAGAGCAATTTTTAAAAAAAGAGCCATTTAAGAGCCATTCTTTAAATTTTCGTAATTTAAATTAATATAATGCATATTTTACACCTTTCCTACACATAATCTACAACTTTAAATAGAATATTTACAGATTATGCAAAATTCGTTTCAGTTTAAATATATTGAGCAAAATAAAAAAGCTAATATTCTGAATAGCTTTTGATCTAATCATTGGATTTTTGCAGACTAGTACTCTATCATAATAATTAAAAAGCCTAAATTTAAATACGCTAATTACCTAATTAAATAATGCATAATTATGCGTATTTTACGCCTTACCTACACATAATCTACAACTTTAAATAGAATATTTACTGATTATGCAAAATTCGTTTCAGTCAAAATATATATTGCAAAATAAAAGAGCTAACAATCTGAATAACTTTTGATCTAATGATTGGATTTTCGCAAGCTAGTACTCAATCATAATAAATAAAGAGCCTAAATATAAATACTCTAATCAGCTAATTAAATAATGCATAATTATCCGTATTCTACAGCTTTCCTACACATAATTTAAAACTTAAAATAGAACATTTACAGACTATGCAAAATTCGTTTCAGTCTAAATATATAGTGCAAAATAAAAAAGCTAACATCCTGAATTACTTTTGATCGAATGATTGGATTTTTGCAGGCTAGTAGGCCTAAATTTAAATACGCTTATTAGCTAATTAAATAATGCAGACTAGATTTTTCGTTATGAAATCATATACAGAATTGAACTTTCTCTGTTTAAAACTATCTCTGTTTCAACAGATATTCAATTTCAACAGATTTTCGTTACGCTCAAATTGTAGGGGTAGTCGCAATTCGTAAAATATGGTTTTAGGCTAATAATAGTTGAAGTATTACGGAAATCCATCGTAATAACAGTTTAGACTGGAGAACGGTCTAAAGTTTGAGCCCCTTTACTATAAATTCATTTTTGCTTAGTTCGCCCCATCTTCTGAAAAAAAGAAAGCCTATCAAAAAAAATAAATAAATAAATAAATAAATAAATTTGCACGCAGCAAATCTAATTAACTGCTTACTCTGAAATACCAGAAAAAATTGATTTTTATAATTACCGATTTAATTTTATTTTTTAATTTATCAAAAACAAATAAAAAAACAGAATTGAAAGGCATACCAATTTTTACATCAATTTAATCAACTTAATTTTAAAGGACGAAATCCAAAATTTAAAGAGTATCAGTTGATCAGATTCTGAGAAATAATAGTCTACTTGAAATTGGAAAAACCATCTGACTAATGTTCTACTATTTCAGTTTAAATTAAATAATATAATACAATGTAAAAATTTGTATACCTAACAATTCAAAAATAATTGTTTGATCATTATTAAAAATAATAATGAATTTTAGAAATTATTAAAAATTGTTTTTACATGGATTTATCTTTAAATATATGAACTTTATAATTTCGCACAAGTATTGTTCTTTGATACTTTTAAAAAGGAAGATGTATCGTAACATACAAAATGTTAAGTTACAGGCACAAATAAATATATATATATATATATATTTGATTATATATGATATAATATATATATATGATTTGTGTCAAATTATTCCAAAATGTTTAACACTGTAGGAGGGATTTCAATATTTATACAAATAACGTTTAAAAATGTCACATTTACGAACGGGAAGAAGACCCATTAGCAAGTGAAGTAGTGAAAGTTAAAAGACGTGGAAGACTTTGTACAAATTTAAAAATTTTCAATAAAAAAACTAATATATTTTGGTAGTTTGGTCTTATACATAATATATATATATATATATATATATATATATATATATATATATATATATAAGTATTCAGTTCAAAGAACTGAATGATACAAGATATTCAGATTTCAGATACAAGAATTCAGAAGATATTCAGTTTAAAGAACTGAACTGGTTTTAAATTAGAATTTATTAGAAATTTAAAAATGATACAAAAAGCTTTTAATATAAACATTCTAATATTAACTTCTAATATTCATTCTAATATTAACTACCAAAATATATTAGTTTTTTTTATTGACATTTTTAAATTTGTAAAAAGCCTTCCGTGTCTTTAAACTTTCACTACTTCACTTGCTAATATGTTTTCTTCCCGTTCGTAAATATGACATTTTTAAACGTTATTTGTATAAATACTGAAATCCCTCCTTCAGTGTTAGACATTTTGGAATAATTTTACACAAATCATGGTTCGAAACTGATACAAACTTAATGCAGATTTAATATGATGCCGAGATGAACAAAATTATTATGTTTCTTGAACCTGATTACAATAATTTTACAAATGTTCAACATTATGGAACAGGTTGAACCCACAATATATAACGCTAAAAACCTAAATTTACTAGATCCTTATGTATGGGGCAAACTTGAACAACTTTATAGTACTTCTTAAACTTAATTTTCTCGATTATATGTCTCAACTAAAACAACAACAAAAAAATGGTTCTACACTGTATAAAAACTCGGTAAATCTTTAACTAGTATTTGGTGCGAAGTTTCTCATTATACAAAAGTTTAGTTAAATGAAAGATCATTTTATTTCAGTTAAACCATAAATTTTGAAATATGATCGAGAAATACTTTCATAGTGCAACTGACTGCACCAAAATTTGGTAAAAGACACGAAACTTTGACGGTGACCGAAAATTGAACGATATTTGTTTACGACGCCATGTTTTCTTTACAACTCGGTCCCAGTGTTTCGGGACGACTCATACATGTTGTTTAAAGTTTCTACTTATTTAGTTAAGTAAATGGCTTATTTGCAATTATTAAAGTTCATTTTTTTTTATGTTGCCTTTTTAAATTTGGTGTTAGGTATAAAATGGTTGGAGGTATGTCATAATATAACTTCTTACCGTAAACAGTTTTGTTACGGTAAATAGGTACCTTAGCCTGCATTTGAGAACTTTAAAAATACCTAATAATGGTGCAACCTTCCTCTGCTTTTATAAAAGAAAAAAAAATAAATGAGAAATAATGAAAATAGGTGTTTTGTTTCCTCAAAACAAATACTTATGGTGCAACCTTCTACTGATATTTGAAGCTAGTGAAAATATCAAAATGTGGTAAAATCGAACTCCATTTTTATGTAGCCAGCAAATGAATACTAATTTCTGGATACTAAATCGTAATACTTATCGTAATATTAATAATTTTGGATACTGAATTTGGAATCGTAATACTATATTACTATTCTACATTTTAGAAGCATGTGGTTCAACTCAAATGAAAAGTAATGTTCAAAATATCTCCTTGTTAAGGTTTTAGAAACCTTGCTCAATACTGTGGTTGACGGTATCGGTATTAGGATTTAACACTAAACAATCTTTCCTGTGAATCGAAAACACGTAAAATATAAATTTACTTATATCGCAGAATACTTGTTCGTGTTGCGTAAATTTTCTCGTTAACAAAACTACTCCTTCTTATTACACTAAAACTATTATTTATTTCGGAAAGAAATAAAACCGCGAACATCTAGAAAAAAACCAAAGAGAAAAACATTCAAACAATTCGCAACTTTTTTTTTAGCATTCAATGTTCAAGTTTTATTATTCACTTATAATATTGGAAGTCAATACACTTTTTCTTTCACTGCATTTCAAATCACTGAATTGAACGAAATTTTAAAACAGCGCTAAAAGCAAAACTCCGATGAGAGGAATTCCTACAAATTTAAGAGCGGAAACTGAAAAAATTAATAATTCGTTCACGTTTCTTCTAACAATCGAAAAAAGCAGAAATTTTTCCTTTATGCTGCTGCCTAAACTTATTCTTTTCAGTTGCAAATAAACAAATGGTGACTTTTTGTAAGAGGGTATGTTGCATATTTGCATCAGGCTGCAATGTATCTCTTACTATTTTTCGAAAAAGAAAACGATTCTCATCCAGCATACTTGATGGAAATTCTGAAAAACGGAGTCAATTTTTGGAAACTTTCTCCCTCAATTTCGAACTTTTTTCGATGCAGCCGCAATTTTGATTACGTGCATTGAATTTGATATTGCAGTTGCAGAAAGAAGAAGCCATGCTAAATAGGAAGAGAGACGAAAAGTTTCCGTTTTATTTTAGTTCTAATTCGCGAATGTTAAATTGGTTCGGCGAATTTTTTTCAAGAGCTAAAATCATTACGTCTTCAAACGATTTCTATACTTTTCTTTGAAAGTGATTCAAACTGTTTCTGAAAATGAATAGTTAAAATATCGATCATTCAGAAACCAACAATTTAAAAAACATATATCACTGAATTTGAACTATCAAAAACGAAAACCTATTTGTTTTTTTAAAATCGATACAACTTTGATTTTTTAAACCCTTGATTTAACCAGATAACTTAGTTCGAGTATGTTCTGTTCTATCTTAAGGTAACAAATAAAAATATAAACGACAAAATTGCAGTAATTACTTTTTAAAAAATATCTTTCTATGGTTTCTTTCCTTAAATTAATTATTTTCACTGCGATTTTTTTCAAAGTTAAATGCATGTCATAAGCACTGCAATATATATTACATGTTAGAAATTTTAAAAAAAATTAAAATGATACAACTGAAGCGAAATTATATTTTATTTCAACGCCATGTTGCAAGCGAATTTTAATTATGTATTATATCTTATTTATTCTTAAAGAAACAAAAAAAAATATGTATGAAAAAAAAGTGTCATAATTATTTTTAAAAAATTAGTTTTTTCTGTTTTTTTTTATAAATTAAGTCTCAATGGAATTTTTTTAAAAGTTAAATGCATATTTTCACCACTACAATGATTATTATATTTTAGAAATTAAAAGAAATGAAATGATGTGATTAAAATGATAAATAATATCTTATTTTAACGCCTTGTAGTAAACAAATTATAATTATGTAATAAATATTTTATTTATATGTAATATTTTTTGGTAAAAATAAGTATTTTGAATTCAACCTCATTTATTTTGCTAGCTAAATAAATAAATAAATGAAAATGAAATTTTTAGGAATATTTAATATTTTTTCAAATCGCCTTATTTAAACATTTTTCCGTCATCAAATTTAGAGTTAATATAGAAAAATAAAACTCTAAAAACTACTACAATTTAAAATATTTTCTCGTAAATCAATATTCACTTCAGTTTCCGTCATATTTCGTCATTCTATGTACGAGATTCTGAACAACAGGGTCTATTTGACAGTTTTTGATACAGTGGTTCTAACCATTTTTTTAACAAAGTATTATAAAACAGAGATAAATAAACTATATATTGATAGTAAAATACTGTTTTGTCCATTATTTCTACTTTATAAATAGTTGAATGAAAGAAAAAGGAATAGTCAAACCAGGTAAAAATATGAAACCCAAAAAAACATTTGCAATGCATGTTTTTTGAAATAGACTACAAATAAATAAAATTATTGTTTTTTTTTTTTCTTTTCGGAAACAATGTCGCTTTAGCTGTTTATTAGTTAAAAGTTCAGTATCGTTAAAGAAACAACAACCTTGTAAGAATTTCTTAAAGTTTCATGTTTTAATATTTTTATTGGGATTTAGACTAAACTTAATGCAGACTAAAACAGAAATGGGACTAAAAAAACTGAAACGTAATACTGTTTATTTATTTTTTTTAAATATATATAAAACTTAATTAATCACTGACAAAAAAGTATGGTAAAAACTAACATGGTAAATTTACTTTTTTGGGTCTAGGGCAGGGATGGGCAAACTTTTGGTCGAGTTCAAAGAGAATGGATGTATGATGTATATAGTTTATATGCGGAACGGATCGGTAAGTTAAAACTCTATATGCGGGCCGGATAAAACCTTCCGGTGGGCCGCAGTTGGACCGTGGGCCGTAGTTTGTCCATCCCCAGTCTCTAGGGGAATACCATAATTTTTATCAAAGCATTTTGGTAATAATTTTGGTAAAATTAACAACAATATATGTTTACATAATATGTGATAACATATGGTAAATGTTTTAAAACTCGGTAATTTCATCAGGATGTCTCAAAGCATTACATAAAAAACATTTATTTGGCTAAATTTACTTTTAAATTTCATATATTTTGAAAAATGTGTGGTTATAAGAATTACAATTTTAAAAACCCAGAATTTCTGGTAAACTTCAACCATTTCAACGCAAAAATTGCCCAATCAATGGTTTAAATACCGTATATTTGGATATTATTACCAGAATTGTGACAGTTTTTTTTTAACCAGAAATGCCGTTACCAAATAATTTTACCGGATTTTTTTTATCCATGTCCTTAACTTACAAGAACGACATCCGAAACGACATTCATCAAATAGGCTGATACAGATAGATTTTGATGTTAGAAAATTATATATAAAAGATCATTCAATCTTTTTTAAAGTAATTATTCAATTACAAATCATGAAAAATTATAATATCTATGTGAACATCGTCAATCTCTATACTTCCCACAGAAGAAAGGCAATGTCGGCTGCAAATTGAGTGCTGTAATTATACAATTCTATTTTTTTTTTTTTTTTTCTTATTAAAAAGCTTAGTATTTGCAATTTAAAAGGGTATGTGAAAATTCCTTTATTTTGATTATTATATTCCAATGATCTAGTATTTTTTTAGATACAATTTGTATCCTAATAAAAATTGATTTATATATTTATATTTTTCATTTTTAGTTTATCAACTACTATTCTCTAACTATATTTTATTTTATTTCTTTAAAATTTTTCTATAAATCTTTTATTTTAAATAATTAATGTCTCCGCAACTAATTCGATAGAGACAAAATTTCATAAATATTTTATTACTTAATTGAAAAAAACGAACTGTTTAATGTACCACGTTGGGTGCTATTTTGTATCCTTTCTTCTTCAGATTGTGTTTAGTATTTGTTTTTAAATCAACTTCAATGCAAATAAAAGGTAACCATAAAAACACAAACTTATAGATTCATTCATAATTTATGCATAGTTGGAAAAAGTGCGTGACAACTGTCTATAATTTTACATGAACTCAAAACGTTAAATAATATCACCATTACATGGCACTAATATAGAATGTTTACTAAGATAGTTAGAAATACTTTCTGTTCTTTGATATATATTAAAAGCTTTAAAGGGAAACAACGCTTTCATTTTCATTTTCAAAAAATCTTTGTTTTCTCAAAGTACATTTACTGATTACGTAATAAACTAAAAGGAATATTTCACACTCATTTGGTTTAAATATCGATTCGAACGATTCTTGAAAGACTACTTTTTGAAATAAGTTGTGTGTTAATTAAATGCATGCTTGCGTTGGCTCTGAAGTTTCTTTCTTCTTTTTTTCTTCTTTGACATAACAGCACATATATTGTCTGTCCCGAAATACTGATGATGATAACGGTATTTTACACGGAGAAATTATTTTAAAATTACCATAACATGTTTTATGATAAAGAAAAAAAAACTTAAACTAGTTTAAAGGATACCAAAATATACGGTATTTAAATTATTCATATGGTAATGGTTCATGGAAATTCCAGTCTTCAAAATAATTCTTACTGCCACGTACAAAAATACAATCAAAAAATGAAAAGTAAATAAAACCAAATAAATGGTTTTTATGCCATGCTGTAATGTATCTTGATAAAATTACGATATATTTCCAAATTATATCACACATTGTTTTATTATTAATTTTGTCAAAATCACTACCAAAGCGCTTCGGCTAAAGTTACCGAGCTTTTTGAAGTTTAAATATAGCCAGAAACACGGTAAATTTTGCCATATAGGAGAAGGTAGGGCAAGATGGACCGCTTAAGGAAACTTGGTTCAAAGAATAGTAAACTAGAGCAATTTTATATCTTTTATATTGTAAACATATAGTGGGAACATTGCTCTTACATATCTCATACAGAAAATAAATAAATAATAAAGTTCAATAATAATAACTTAACATAAACAAAATTAGAACATTGTCCCATCTTGCCCGGGCTACCCGGGCAAGATGGGACACATAATTACATTTCAAAAATCACTGAAATTAATGTCAGAATAAAAGAATAATCGACAAAAAAAAAGTTCCTAAACATCACAGTTACTGCATAAGAAGCGGCCAAAACCGGAATAAGCACTGCACGCTTTATGAGCCCATTCTAAGCAATCTGAATATTGTCTGTTAATTATAAATTATTTTTATAATTTTTTTTGAATAATTTGTTAAATAATATTTGCTAGTTCATATTTTTTTTGTTTTGTTAATATTAAATTATTTTTTATGCTTTTTGCCAAATCCGGAGAGTTTAACTTTTATATTACACTTTTATTCTACTTTGGCTGTCCCATCTTGCCCGGATAGTACATTTTTTAAAAACATTATCTGCAAATTTGTTATCTGCAAATAAATTTCAATTTTCACTACCCATTATGTTTGTACAATAACACTACAGTGTCACAAATTTGAAAAATTTATTGCAAAGTATTAAACAAATGATAACAGCATACAAACCTTGAAAAATATTTTAACACGTTATAAGAAAAACAAAACAATGCTTGCATTTCGATAACACCTTGTGAACTGACGAAAATACTTGTGCGTATTGAGAACAATAATATTTTCTTACCGAAAACGCACTTTAGAAGTCGCTACCGTGATTCGCATAGAAGAAAAAGCGATGTCCCGTCTTGCCCGGTGGTCCCATCTTGCCCTACCTTCCCCTAGTGTTATTTTTTAACATACCTTCTTTTTGCAGTGTATAAAGAAGGCTTAAATTGATATCTTAAGCGTTTGCATTTAAATGTTTTATTTCATTCTTTTAATTTTGACTTTTCTCACGATTTGCAGCTATGAAGCAGCACTGTTCTGATTATAGTTTTGCAGTTTACCGTTTTTATACAAATTTCAATATTTGATGCTCACCAAATTTTATTCAGTTTTTAACTCAACGTCTAACAAGATATCATTGAGATTTGCCAATATTTAGATATCAAGCAATAAAAAAGAAGAAATGTCAAAGAAATCTCTTTTAATACTGAAAACACTCTTCTCTCGTAGATGAGCAAAGCCGCGAGGAAGAAAGGCAACTAGAAAGAAGAAAAAAAATTCTTTTTCAGGAATGTTACGACTCAACCCCTAACGACAAGAAACTCCTTAACGACACTTTCTCCGGAACAGCCCCTTGAGTGTCTTTTACAACAACAACAAAATAAAATAAATAAGAAATAAAACGAAGTGACCATTCCATACATTCCACAACACACTCGGACTAGAAAGAAAGTCTGCATTCTACCCAATGCACCATCTTTTGCAAGGGTCCTCGGCCACCCCCCACAAGACGAAAAGAAGCGAATGGAATGTTTACTGGATGAGCAACAAAGTAGGAGCCCCCGAGAAGGAACAAAAAAAAAAGAAAAGAGTGGTGGGCACATTGCCAATCTTCATCGTTGCTTTTGATCTCTGAAGCCCAATAACATTTTCTTCTCTTTTCCCCATACCATGATTCCCCCTACGACCACCCTTTCTTATATTCAATATTCTATCTGCAGAAAGTTATTGCCATGGGAATTAATTCCATGCTCTTTCGTGATGCTGTACATGAAATTGAAATGGTGTCGAATGCGGAATGAATGTTTTTTTGGAAGAATAATTGGTGGTTTTGCTGATGGTGGCAATGGTAGAAATTTATTGTTGGCAAACTAAGCCTACTTGCGTTGTAACTTGTATTTTAATTTACTACACATATATAATTTTTTACCTCAAGAGAGAATAACTGGTACGTGCGGATAAGAAAAATTTAAATATATAATCCGCTAATTTTGTCTGAGTTTTTCGTTTGAAATGGAAAAAAGGATTTTACTTCTTTCTCTAAAACTTAAGTGGCTTCGAATTATCAATATCCCCCATAAAATGCGTTAAAAAGTTTGAAATGTTCGGAAATATTTTGGGAAATAGGGAATGTGGATCTCAAAATAAAAATTAATAGTTCGTTAAATAAAAAATTCACTTCGCTATTTGGAAATTATTTCACGAAGAAATTTCCAAAATAATCTTGGTTCCCCTGAAAAAATTCGCAAAATGGAAATTTGTTAAATAGAAGTCCGACTGTATATGTCTATACAGTCCTCCCCACTAAATTCCATATCGAATCACCCTCTTATACGAATAAAATTTAACGGAACCAAATCATTATATATTAAACTAATGTATAAAAAAGAAGTACTGAAAAGAAAGAAAAAAAAATTATTTTTAAGAAATGTTAGAATGGAATTTCCATTTTTCAGTTAAAAAAATTAAGAATATAGTAGGTGGTTTTTTAATAGGGACTTCCTGCTCATTTGTAATAAATATCATAGTGTAAGAAAAATTCTAACCTTGCTGGCAGTTATACATTGAGGTAAATGAGAAGGAGGTTTTGCTCTTCTTTGACTTACTTCACTCTCACCTCATTTAGAATGTAAGAAAGGTACATAGTGATTTGTTTTGTGGTCAAGACTTGCAGTCCCCGCCTAGTGCGCTATTAGTTTTGATAAGAAAAGGTTTCGAAAATCTAAACACACCAGTGTTCAGTGTTTTTTTCTTATTTATTATTTTTTTTTTTAAGTAGAATAATCAGTGTTAACTCCAGTGAACATTAAATAACATTCATATTTATGATGCTAACACAGACAGTTTTAATTACAATTGTTAATTGATCATAAAGAAGAGTTTTATTTAATCAAAAACTACACTATACATTAAATACCATTAAAAAGTAAAATTTGTTAAACATATATATATATATATATATATATATATATATATATATATATATATATAATAACAGATCAAAACCCCGTTATTAATATGGGAATAATTAGTCCAAATATCAGATGAATAATGAGTCCAGATTCTGCACAAGCTGTTTATTAATTAAAGAGGGTGAAGCAACAGTTTCCGCCCCTCTCCTACTGGAGGGGGAGAGACTTTTCTCGTCAGATCTGACGGAGTTTAGCTAGCACAAGTAAAACACAAAAAGCCACGCAAAAACCATCGCTCCTAGGCTTTATACGATACTTACAATGGGTAAACAGGGCAGTCATATTGCATTCCTTGTATTCCTACGCCTCATCACAAATTATTTAATACTCATAGAAAATCGTTTCATCTTTCCTTATATGGAAGTGAAAGATCTTAAAATAACTTCTCTTTTGAAACATTAATATAATTATAATTTATTAGCATGTTTACAGCCTTGAATTCCCAAAATAGAATATCTGTACTCTAATTTTTAACTAAGACATTTTATGAAAATGAATAAGTTTCAATGCTTTTATTAATACAAAAGTAATTTTATAACTTTTGTATTACATATATATGTAATACAAAAATTAATACTTTTGTATTAATAAAAGAATTAAATCTCTTTCGTTTTAATAAAATGTCTTTGTTAAAGAATAAGCGTAGAGGGATTCTATTTTGGGAATTCAAGGCTGATAAACATACGATTGAGTTATTTTTAGAATCTCTGTACCCGATTCTAACATTGAATTGAATAGGATCTATGAAAAACATCAATGTAAAATGTGGAATGAAAAGCATTTAAAATCATAATATGTCTGTTTATTTGAAATAACTCTCCAGTTATTTGGATAAGACATAAATATATAAGATGTTAATTTTTTTTATAGAATCCCCAGTGAAAAATAAAGTAAAAAGTTAAGCATGTTAGGAATCGTGTTTAATTTTTTTTTTTAATCATTGAGGAATACAGGATGAAAAACATTAAAGCCAATATGATTTTCGTCAAGTGTTTTTAATTGTTGCTTTTTATCTCCTCTCAGCTAAATTTAGCAGTCCGACAGGCTTTAAAGTTTTCAATCATAACTTCTTCTTCACTACATTTTCTTATTACTATACATATTGTATAAATACAAATTGAAATGCAATATTATAATGTTTTTACATAAAGCAATTTTCAAGACAACATTCATATTTGAAAAAAAATAGATATTGACCTCAATGTAAAAAAACATTGCATTGTTCTGCTTAGAAAATAACATTTTTGTGATACATTTTAATAGCAAATAAAAATTCATACAAATCATTCTGGTTTATTCAGAATATCCCTATCTTTAGTTGTTTTCATAATAATAGCTTTGTGTATTTTAACTTTGCCAGTTTAGACTTTAATTCTTCCTGGCTTTGAACTTTAAATTTTTTCACACATTTACACCAGTTTTTAAGATCAATTAGGGTAAATCGGACATATATGTGTTATTTAAATTTCCCCATAGTCATTAAAATATGGTTACATTATTCAAAGCTTATTTACTAGAGTTCTAATTAGGATATAAATTATTATCCAATTTTCATTTATTGTACAGCACACAAAATTGAAAAGAAAACAACCTGAATAAGTCTTGATCGAAAAATAAAACATGTATGTATGACACTGCGAAGAAAAGTAAGGTTAAAACTAAAGGAATATGGAAAAAACAACTAGAATATGGTAAAATTTACCGTGTTTCTGGTTTCATGGGAACACCAAGAAGCTCAGTAATTTTTACCAAAACACTTTTTCTGGTAAAATTGGCAACAAAATATGGTGTTTTAAAATACGTTATAAAATTTGGTCACAACTATATAAATATGGTAAACTATATGGTCAAAACTAAGGAAATATGGTAAAAACTACTAGAATATAGTAAAATTTACCGTGTTTCTAACTTTATGGGAACACCAAAAAGCTCAGTAATTTTTACCAAAGCACTTTTTTGTGAAATTAACAACAAAATATGGTGTTTTAAAATACGTGATAAAATTTGGTAATTTTATCATGATACTTTAGAGCATGGCATAAAAACCATTTATGCGGTTAAATTTACTTTTCAGTTTTGTATCGAAAGTCACCAAGAAATATATGCTGCCGAATTCTTTACTAATTACAATTTAACAAATGTGTAGAAAATTCAGATTTTAGCGATATCCAGAAATTCATATTATCGAAATTCAAGTGCATATACAATTACAAGCACTAACAACTAGCCCACATTAGTCTCCTTTTGTTTAAACTAGGCTTACCATAACTGGTGCTAATAATTTTTTATATTACCACGACCAGTAAATTTTGTTCCATAACACATTTGAGATATGAAAGACTAAGTTTTTACGAACGATTGCGTCGAAAAGTGAAAATAGTATAATACTTACCGTAGAAAAAAAATCGCTAATACTTTTGGAATTTCAAAAATATGGTTCGTGAAGTTTGTTTTAATTTAACTGACAGATTTTTGACACTTTTATTTGGATAATATAATACTTTAGAAAAAGCCATGTTTTCTATCTTTCCATATCTACGAAATGTTTTTATTTGTGTTGCGCACCTGTCAACAAAGTACACATGCATATTAACAAATGTCACAAGTCGATATAAGCTGACGTTATTTATAGCGAACTGAAGTGAATAAATTGAACTTCATGTTTATTCAATGGTATTAGCCTTTAATTTAATCTGTCAGAAAGAAACTGATCAAGTGAAGGGAAAAAAAGAGCTCATAATATTTCTTTAAAAAATTCTTTTTTTTTTCAACTCGAATTTGAAATCAAAGATTTTATCCTTTTTAATGCATCATATAATAGATGAAAAAAAGATACGGACAGGTTTAGATGATAGAAATAAATGCGTAGCAAAGCACATTATGTAATTCCCTCAGATATCATAATACCTAATTTAGGGTTAATCATAATGTCTTAATAACATATTATCTATAAAAAATAGAAGTTTTTAGTTCAACCATACATTTGTTACAGTTGAACCATAATATCAGGTATAAAAAAATAAAAAGTAAAGCAATAATGTGCCTGTTTCAACAATATTATTATTATTAGCTTTAAACGAATTTTTCTCGAATATTAAAGCAATAATTTTGTACTTAATTTTAAAGCGCTCCAATTTTTTTTTCTCCTAATTTTATCGATTAGTTGTAAACTTATAGTAAGAAGACGCAGGACAAAAATATTAGTTTTTAATAACATGTCCATATCTACTAAAAGATTTTTAAGTTAAGTTTACGAAATTTTGTGCAGTTGTTACATATAATAACTGAAATTACTGTGACAGGTTACTAATTTATTGCTACATTTTTTGTCATAAGGTGTACAAAAACACTTTTTTCCGTTTTTAATGTATTATTGGATCTTCAAACCTTTAAAAGTATATATATATATAAATAATGACAACATGAATCATCATCATTTTTGAAACTAAAGAGTGTAAAAATTGAAATCACATGTATAACTTTTCGGGTTAAACCATTGCCTGGTATATGCTTCAAGAAAAAAATTCGTTAAAGTGACGAAACAATGAACTTTCGTAACTTCCTTAAGGAAACGAATTTAGTGTTAGAATTACAAAAAATATATCGTCATTCAATTTTTTAGAGAAAAAAAAAAAACTCGTAGTGTCTAATGTACTAATATCTTCAAGAATCACTTTATCGTGGCCACCATATAGATGGATCAATATCTCCCCTACAACACAATAAAGATAGATAAAACAGAGAGATAAATTACACACATGCTCAAAAAGAGATTCGAACACGGGGTCTTCCGAATACGAATCCACGTTCTGTAAATTACACTATAAGCACCAAATGACATATTAAAAAACCATTTTTTTATAAGTCAACATAAATTGTTATACAAACTATTTATGTGTTCTCGATTAACCTTGGGTGGCCAGGTACCATTTCATCCACGGTCCTATACTGGTCATATTATCAGGGTATGACGAACACTGTTCTAAGGTAACATAATAAAAGTAACACATTTTACCACGTTTACCAATTTTATCACATATTTTAAAAACCATATTTTAATGTTAATTTTATCAAAATCATTGCCAAAGCGCTTCGGTAAAAATTAACGAGCTTTTTGGTGTTCTCATAGAGACAGAGACACGGTACATTTTACCATATTCTGGTAGTTTTGATAATACTTTTCTTCTCAGTATAGAATAATGGTCAGTGGTACAATTGATAACTTAGAACAGTGGTCATATTATCAGGGTATGACGAACACTGTTCTAAGGTAACATAATAAAAGTAACACATTTTACCACGTTTACCAATTTTATCACATTTTGTAAAAACCATATTTTAATGTTAATTTTATCAAAATCATTGCCAAAGCGCTTCGGTAAAAATTAACGAGCTTTTTGGTGTTCTCATAGAGACAGAGACACGGTACATTTTACCATATTCTGGTAGTTTTGATAATACTTTTCTTCTCAGTATAGAATAATGGTCAGTGGTACAATTGATAACTTAGAACAGTGGTCATATTATCAGGGTATGACGAACACTGTTCTAAGGTAACATAATAAAAGTAACACATTTTACCACGTTTACCAATTTTATCACATTTTGTAAAAACCATATTTTAATGTTAATTTTATCAAAATCATTGCCAAAGCGCTTCGGTAAAAATTAACGAGCTTTTTGGTGTTCTCATAGAGACAGAGACACGGTACATTTTACCATATTCTGGTAGTTTTGATAATACTTTTCTTCTCAGTATAGAATAATGGTCAGTGGTACAATTGATAACTTAGAACAGTGGTCATATTATCAGGGTATGACGACCACTGTTCTAAGGCATCATAATAAAAGTCACACATTTTACCACGTTTACCAATTTCATCACATTTTGTAAAAACCATATTTTATTGTTAATTTTATCAAAATCATTGCCAAAGCGCTTCTGTAAAAATTAACGAGCTTTTTGGTGTTCTCATAGAGACAGAGACACGGTACATTTTACCATATTCTGGTAGTTTTGATAATACTTTTCTTCTCAGTATAGAATAATGGTCAGTGGTACAATTGATAACTTAGAACAGTGGTCATATTATCAGGGTATGACGAACACTGTTCTAAGGTAACATAATAAAAGTAACACATTTTACCACGTTTACCAATTTTATCACATTTTGTAAAAACCATATTTTAATGTTAATTTTATCAAAATCATTGCCAAAGCGCTTCTGTAAAAATTAACGAGCTTTTTGGTGTTCTCATAGAGACAGAGACACGGTACATTTTACCATATTCTGGTAGTTTTGATAATACTTTTCTTCTCAGTATAGAATAATGGTCAGTGGTACAATTGATAACTTAGAACAGTGGTCATATTATCAGGGTATGACGAACACTGTTCTAAGGTAACATAATAAAAGTAACACATTTTACCACGTTTACCAATTTTATCACATTTTGTAAAAACCATATTTTAATGTTAATTTTATCAAAATCATTGCCAAAGCGCTTCTGTAAAAATTAACGAGCTTTTTGGTGTTCTCATAGAGACAGAGACACGATACATTTTACCATATTCTGGTAGTTTTGATAATACTTTTCTTCTCAGTATAGAATAATGGTCAGTGGTACAATTGATAACTTAGAACAGTGGTCATATTATCAGGGTATGACGAACACTGTTCTAAGGTAACATAATAAAAGTAACACATTTTACCACGTTTACCAATTTTATCACATTTTGTAAAAACCATATTTTAATGTTAATTTTATCAAAATCATTGCCAAAGCGCTTCTGTAAAAATTAACGAGCTTTTTGGTGTTCTCATAGAGACAGAGACACGGTACATTTTACCATATTCTGGTAGTTTTGATAATACTTTTCTTCTCAGTATAGAATAATGGTCAGTGGTACAATTGATAACTTAGAACAGTGGTCATATTATCAGGGTATGACGAACACTGTTCTAAGGTAACATAATAAAAGTAACACATTTTACCACGTTTACCAATTTTATCACATTTTGTAAAAACCATATTTTAATGTTAATTTTATCAAAATCATTGCCAAAGCGCTTCTGTAAAAATTAACGAGCTTTTTGGTGTTCTCATAGAGACAGAGACACGGTACATTTTACCATATTCTGGTAGTTTTGATAATACTTTTCTTCTCAGTATAGAATAATGGTCAGTGGTACAATTGATAACTTAGAACAGTGGTCATATTATCAGGGTATGACGAACACTGTTCTAAGGTAACATAATAAAAGTAACACATTTTACCACGTTTACCAATTTTATCACATTTTGTAAAAACCATATTTTAATGTTAATTTTATCAAAATCATTGCCAAAGCGCTTCTGTAAAAATTAACGAGCTTTTTGGTGTTCTCATAGAGACAGAGACACGGTACATTTTACCATATTCTGGTAGTTTTGATAATACTTTTCTTCTCAGTATAGAATAATGGTCAGTGGTACAATTGATAACTTAGAACAGTGGTCATATTATCAGGGTATGACGAACACTGTTCTAAGGTAACATAATAAAAGTAACACATTTTACCACGTTTACCAATTTTATCACATATTTTAAAAACCATATTTTAATGTTAATTTTATCAAAATCATTGCCAAAGCGCTTCGGTAAAAATTAACGAGCTTTTTGGTGTTCTCATAGAGACAGAGACACGGTACATTTTACCATATTCTGGTAGTTTTGATAATACTTTTCTTCTCAGTATAGAATAATGGTCAGTGGTACAATTGATAACTTAGAACAGTGGTCATATTATCAGGGTATGACGAACACTGTTCTAAGGTAACATAATAAAAGTAACACATTTTACCACGTTTACCAATTTTATCACATTTTGTAAAAACCATATTTTAATGTTAATTTTATCAAAATCATTGCCAAAGCGCTTCGGTAAAAATTAACGAGCTTTTTGGTGTTCTCATAGAGACAGAGACACGGTACATTTTACCATATTCTGGTAGTTTTGATAATACTTTTCTTATCAGTATAGAATAATGGTCAGTGGTACAATTGATAACTTAGAACAGTGGTCATATTATCAGGGTATGACGACCACTGTTCTAAGGCATCATAATAAAAGTCACACATTTTACCACGTTTACCAATTTTATCACATTTTGTAAAAACCATATTTTATTGTTAATTTTATCAAAATCATTGCCAAAGCGCTTCTTTAAAAATTAACGAGCTTTTTGGTGTTCTCATAGAGACAGAGACACGGTACATTTTACCATATTCTGGTAGTTTTGATAATACTTTTCTTCTCAGTATAGAATAATGGTCAGTGGTACAATTGATAACTTAGAACAGTGGTCATATTATCAGGGTATGACGACCACTGTTCTAAGGCATCATAATAAAAGTCACACATTTTACCACGTTTACCAATTTTATCACATTTTGTAAAAACCATATTTTATTGTTAATTTTATCAAAATCATTGCCAAAGCGCTTCTGTAAAAATTAACGAGCTTTTTGGTGTTCTCATAGAGACAGAGACACGGTACATTTTACCATATTCTGGTAGTTTTGATAATACTTTTCTTCTCAGTATAGAATAATGGTCAGTGGTACAATTGACAACTTAGAACAGTGGTCATATTATCAGGGTATGACGACCACTGTTCTAAGGCATCATAATAAAAGTCACACATTTTACCACGTTTACCAATTTTATCACATTTTGTAAAAACCATATTTTATTGTTAATTTTATCAAAATCATTGCCAAAGCGCTTCTGTAAAAATTAACGAGCTTTTTGGTGTTCTCATAGAGACAGAGACACGGTACATTTTACCATATTCTGGTAGTTTTGATAATACTTTTCTTCTCAGTATAGAATAATGGTCAGTGGTACAATTGATAACTTAGAACAGTGGTCATATTATCAGGGTATGACGACCACTGTTCTAAGGCATCATAATAAAAGTCACACATTTTACCACGTTTACCAATTTCATCACATTTTGTAAAAACCATATTTTATTGTTAATTTTATCAAAATCATTGCCAAAGCGCTTCTGTAAAAATTAACGAGCTTTTTGGTGTTCTCATAGAGACAGAGACACGGTACATTTTACCATATTCTGGTAGTTTTGATAATACTTTTCTTCTCAGTATAGAATAATGGTCAGTGGTACAATTGATAACTTAGAACAGTGGTCATATTATCAGGGTATGACGACCACTGTTCTAAGGCATCATAATAAAAGTCACACATTTTACCACGTTTACCAATTTCATCACATTTTGTAAAAACCATATTTTATTGTTAATTTTATCAAAATCATTGCCAAAGCGCTTCTGTAAAAATTAACGAGCTTTTTGGTGTTCTCATAGAGACAGAGACACGGTACATTTTACCATATTCTGGTAGTTTTGATAATACTTTTCTTCTCAGTATAGAATAATGGTCAGTGGTACAATTGATAACTTAGAACAGTGGTCATATTATCAGGGTATGACGACCACTGTTCTAAGGCATCATAATAAAAGTCACACATTTTACCACGTTTACCAATTTCATCACATTTTGTAAAAACCATATTTTATTGTTAATTTTATCAAAATCATTGCCAAAGCGCTTCTGTAAAAATTAACGAGCTTTTTGGTGTTCTCATAGAGACAGAGACACGGTACATTTTACCATATTCTGGTAGTTTTGATAATACTTTTCTTCTCAGTATAGAATAATGGTCAGTGGTACAATTGATAACTTAGAACAGTGGTCATATTATCAGGGTATGACGACCACTGTTCTAAGGCATCATAATAAAAGTCACACATTTTACCACGTTTACCAATTTCATCACATTTTGTAAAAACCATATTTTATTGTTAATTTTATCAAAATCATTGCCAAAGCGCTTCTGTAAAAATTAACGAGCTTTTTGGTGTTCTCATAGAGACAGAGACACGGTACATTTTACCATATTCTGGTAGTTTTGATAATACTTTTCTTCTCAGTATAGAATAATGGTCAGTGGTACAATTGATAACTTAGAACAGTGGTCATATTATCAGGGTATGACGACCACTGTTCTAAGGCATCATAATAAAAGTCACACATTTTACCACGTTTACCAATTTTATCACATTTTGTAAAAACCATATTTTATTGTTAATTTTATCAAAATCATTGCCAAAGCGCTTCTGTAAAAATTAACGAGCTTTTTGGTGTTCTCATAGAGACAGAGACACGGTACATTTTACCATATTCTGGTAGTTTTGATAATACTTTTCTTCTCAGTATAGAATAATGGTCAGTGGTACAATTGATAACTTAGAACAGTGGTCATATTATCAGGGTATGACGACCACTGTTCTAAGGCATCATAATAAAAGTCACACATTTTACCACGTTTACCAATTTTATCACATTTTGTAAAAACCATATTTTATTGTTAATTTTATCAAAATCATTGCCAAAGCGCTTCTGTAAAAATTAACGAGCTTTTTGGTGTTCTCATAGAGACAGAGACACGGTACATTTTACCATATTCTGGTAGTTTTGATAATACTTTTCTTCTCAGTATAGAATAATGGTCAGTGGTACAATTGATAACTTAGAACAGTGGTCATATTATCAGGGTATGACGACCACTGTTCTAAGGCATCATAATAAAAGTCACACATTTTACCACGTTTACCAATTTTATCACATTTTGTAAAAACCATATTTTATTGTTAATTTTATCAAAATCATTGCCAAAGCGCTTCTGTAAAAATTAACGAGCTTTTTGGTGTTCTCATAGAGACAGAGACACGGTACATTTTACCATATTCTGGTAGTTTTGATAATACTTTTCTTCTCAGTATAGAATAATGGTCAGTGGTACAATTGATAACTTAGAACAGTGGTCATATTATCAGGGTATGACGACCACTGTTCTAAGGCATCATAATAAAAGTCACACATTTTACCACGTTTACCAATTTTATCACATTTTGTAAAAACCATATTTTATTGTTAATTTTATCAAAATCATTGCCAAAGCGCTTCTGTAAAAATTAACGAGCTTTTTGGTGTTCTCATAGAGACAGAGACACGGTACATTTTACCATATTCTGGTAGTTTTGATAATACTTTTCTTCTCAGTATAGAATAATGGTCAGTGGTACAATTGATAACTTAGAACAGTGGTCATATTATCAGGGTATGACGACCACTGTTCTAAGGCATCATAATAAAAGTCACACATTTTACCACGTTTACCAATTTTATCACATTTTGTAAAAACCATATTTTATTGTTAATTTTATCAAAATCATTGCCAAAGCGCTTCTGTAAAAATTAACGAGCTTTTTGGTGTTCTCATAGAGACAGAGACACGGTACATTTTACCATATTCTGGTAGTTTTGATAATACTTTTCTTCTCAGTATAGAATAATGGTCAGTGGTACAATTGATAACTTAGAACAGTGGTCATATTATCAGGGTATGACGACCACTGTTCTAAGGCATCATAATAAAAGTCACACATTTTACCACGTTTACCAATTTTATCACATTTTGTAAAAACCATATTTTATTGTTAATTTTATCAAAATCATTGCCAAAGCGCTTCTGTAAAAATTAACGAGCTTTTTGGTGTTCTCATAGAGACAGAGACACGGTACATTTTACCATATTCTGGTAGTTTTGATAATACTTTTCTTCTCAGTATAGAATAATGGTCAGTGGTACAATTGATAACTTAGAACAGTGGTCATATTATCAGGGTATGACGACCACTGTTCTAAGGCATCATAATAAAAGTCACACATTTTACCACGTTTACCAATTTTATCACATTTTGTAAAAACCATATTTTATTGTTAATTTTATCAAAATCATTGCCAAAGCGCTTCTGTAAAAATTAACGAGCTTTTTGGTGTTCTCATAGAGAAAGAGACACGGTACATTTTACCATATTCAGGTAGATTTGATAATACGTTTCTTCTCAGTATCGAATAATGATCAGTGGTACAATTGATAAATCGAGCAGTTACCGCGGAAAAAATATGATATCATGTAAGCGATCTCACGCGTATGTGTCGTACCTGATTGGTTACTTAATCCACAAATGCCACGATCAACCTACGATGACATCACTTGCGGGTATCCAATTAAAGAAGAACCGAACTCATATAAAGTATTAATGCAATTATCATCATGCATAAGATGGGTTTAGTATGTCAATGTTTTTGTCATCAATTAAATTTTATTTTTGTATTTTGTTTGAAACAAGACATTTTTAGTTCATTATTAAAATAGTTAATTTGGCAAGAATGAGATTAATAGTTGCTGTGTATTGTTAACTTAAACTTTTTTATTTTATTTTATAACCGTTGTTGAACAGCCGACCCAATGTTTTTGGTTTACGACTACTAATGTTCAACTCCGTATTCTTGTAATTTTGAACTCAATTCAGAAGACAAGGGAATCAATTACTGGATCAATTATTGGGAGAAATTTGCTTTCGTGGACTTTTTGATGGAATTAACCCGCATTTGAGTTACATGGAGAGGAAAACCACGAGAACTTCCCACGGATAGCCTGGCGACAAAGGGACTCTTGCCCATGATCCGTCTACCACTGAGGATATTTCAAGTCAGCACTGTGGTCTGCGCAAGCCGGATGCGGATTCGATTCGACCGGCCATCGCTGGGGATTCGAACCCGGTTCACCCCAATGGAAGGCGAACGTTTTATCCCCTGAGCCATCGCGGATCTAAACTTATTTATTGTAGTAGAAAAATTTATCAAACGTTATTCCATTTCAATTTTAAATTTATAAAAATCCAGTTTTCATCAATCCATAAATAGACAAAGTCGTTATTAAAACAATCTAGTCAAAACAACTATAAAGCAGATGAAACCATTTTTCACAGAATTTTGAAACAATTTTTCGTGGTTACAATATAAAATGGAGACTATTTCTTAAAATAGTTATTTCAAAATGTCAGTCTTTTCTCGTGTTAAACAAACGTCTTTCTTTAAATTATAATGTATGTTTTTTTTCTTCTTTTCTTTGACTGAAGATACAAAAAATGTTGATGATTTATAAAGTTATTTTTGAACTCCTCATACATCGAAATACTATTATGTTTAAAACGCATTGAAATCTTTTCTAGAAGTTGTGAAACGTAAATTATATTTAAGCTATTCAATTTAATAATCTTACATAATGTACTCGCTTAAATTTACCCTATCAGGAAGTATAGTTCGAAATAATAACGATATTTTCTTAGATAAAATAAAGATTTTTGAATAGTTTAGTTTAAAATGGATTTAAAGAAATGAAATATACGTTACTTTAATAGTTCTCGTCTTTTGAAAGTTTAGCTGCATTAAACGCATATTTTTATTTAATGTTCTACCGAAAGATATTAAATTATAAATAGCAAACTTAGGCATTTTACAGTAAATTTTATTTGAATAATCGTGTAGTTTAAACTATGAATTAAAGTTATGTCTTGATCTTTTTTTTTAAACGTAGTGATATACATTGCGTTAATAAATAAATAAGTTAATCACATAAGTTAGTCCAGAAATAATATTTATGGTTACATTACTAAAAAAAATAATTAAGATACCTTATATTATATATTAAAGAATTAAGACCCAGAATTTAGAATATAACAAAAATATATCTATATCAACACTTTCAAGCATTGATATCTATATATATAAAAGAAAGTCGTGTTAGTTACTTCACTTATAACTCAAGAACGGCTGAACCGATTTAGCTGAAAATTGGCAGGGAGGTAGTTTAGAGCCAGGAGAAGGACATAGGATACTTTTTATCCCGTTCGACATCGTTCCCGTGTGACTTGACATGTAACGTCAGTCACTATAAAACGTGGTATTAAATATCTATTATTACCATTAATCTATTATTACTATTAAATATCTACCATTAAATATCTATTATTAATATATAACTCAGAAGTTTAAGTTTCTGACTTGAGAAAACAAAAGCTAATTATAAGTAAATATATTTTCGACTATATAAGGTCATTATTATGAAACAAATGTTTACATGTTTATTTAGTACGATTTATTAGATTTTTTAGGTGATTACATTGAAGTAGTAAACAAAAATAAAATTCTCGCGCTATGATAAATAATTTCTAAAATAAATATTCTCTGCTTAAGTTAACGAACGTATTCATTTATATATGTAATTCTCACGCGAATTAAATACTTGTATTGCTCTTTAAGTAAATAAGACTTAACTGTGCACTTAAACAGTACCACTTTGTTTTGCATTTCGCTTATAAAGTTATTTACATACATTTTTTATGCAGCTTTCATACATCCTTAAAGTAACGAAATAATTCATTTCGTTTAAATGCTCTTTGTATTGTTTGAAATGTCGTTTTACATATATATATAAGTAAATTCAAATTCAGCTTCATCGCCAAAATAGAAATTCTCGAAAGATGAAATAAGATGAGATAGAAATTATCTAGGTTAGTGTATTAGAATATTAAAAAAGACTAAAAAAGCGAAATACTGTGCAAGAACATACTAAATCTTAGTAGTAAATATTCTAAATCTTTAAATTTTAGTAGATAAAATTTTTTACATAATTGGAAATGATACATGTATAAATGAAAATTTAAAACTTTAGCTTTGTCGATTTATTGAGCACTAATATCATAGCTTCATAAATTAATACGTATAGTTCAACTATATTTTTAATTTATTTATCAATAGATGGTGTCCAAAGGGTCTATTAAAGGTACTTACGTATTAACGCAACAAGGCCAAAATTCGCATAAATTGCCAAATTTGGCGACCCTACTTACGGCAACCCTACGTTCTATACGTGGTTTTTCGTAATACCTTATCGAATTTATATGGCGCCAAACTCAAGCTGTTAATGGCGAAGACGGTTTTCAATCAGTGCTAAAAGCAATAGCCAAAAGATTTCCGCCGAAAAAATATCCGCCGAAAGAATAACTTACTTTATCTATTGGTACCTATGTAGTATATTTGCTAATTCTGAACTCTACTCTCCCACCGAAAAAAGTGTTTATAACCCAGTTAATACTGTCTGGTTTTTATTTTGTAGATACAAGGACAGATTCATCATCGAATTGGATCATTAATAATTAATAATGCCGCGACCAAGACGATCGAATCTTTCCCGACAAAGCCGTGATGCAAGAAGAATACGAAATACTGCAAATGAAAGGACTGAAGAAGAACAAGAAATTGCACGTGAACAGCGCCGCGATAGTATGGCTCGACTTCGTGCTTCTCAATCACGAGAGCAAAGTGAAGCAGCCCGTGAAACAGCTCGGTTGGCAATGCAGAATCGTCGAGCGAACAACAGAGGTCAACAAATAGATAATTTGTGACGCAGAACAAGATATTTATCAAGTGCTGATTTGAATCGAGCAGCGTTTCAATACGATTGCAGCAATGATTACAGCTTGCATCCTAGCGTTTGCATTGGGCAAATGGACGTAGTTTGCGAGTATTGTGGTGCATTAAAGTTTTCCGGAGAAACGCCTGGATTATGCTGCCTTAATGGTAAAGTGAAATTGCCATTGTTGACTCCGCCACCTGAGCCATTGTATTCATTGCTTTGTGGCGAAACACAAGAATCACGCCACTTTCTTGCAAATACTCAAAAATACAATGGTTGTTTCCAGATGACGTCATTTGGGGCAGATATTATCGAAGAACGGGGATTTAATCCGACATTTAAGGTATTTATTTTTGTACTTATATAGAATGTAGTTAAAGAATAACTTACTTTATCTATTGGTACCTATGTAGTATATTTGCTAATTCTGAACTCTACTCTCCCACCGAAAAAAGTGTTTATAACCCAGTTAATACTGTCTGGTTTTTATTTTGTAGATACAAGGACAGATTCATCATCGAATTGGATCATTACTACCTTTCGAGGATACACAGAATAAATTTTTACAAATATATTTCATGGGCAACATGGAAGAACAACTTGATCGACGCCTAGAGATCAATGCAGGAATGAAGCGAGCAATTCTTCAAGACTTGCAGTGTCTGCTTCATGAACATCATGCGTTGGTCAGGTTGTTTAAAAGTGCTTTAGAGCGCATGCCAAGTGATGACTATAAAGTTGTTATCAAAGCAGATAAACGACCATCTGGAACACACGAAAGGACATTTAATGCTCCAACAGTAGACGAAGTTGCCATCCTGATTGTTGGTGAACAATTGGAAAAACGCGATATTGTGCTTACACGTCGCGATACTGGGCAACTGCAACAAATATCTGAAACTCATCGATCATATGACACATTGCAATACCCGCTGATGTTTTGGCAAGGAGAAGATGGATATTATTTTAATATTAAAATGAAAAATCCATTGAATGGTGAGTATCAGTATCATAATTTATTTCATTTATTTGTGAAAGACACTGATTTAAAATAATGTTTATTAAAAAAATGGTTAATGTCTGTATTGTTTGCCTTTAAAATTTGCCTTTGAAATGGTTAATTATCAAATTTTTAATTTCAGGTGAAGAAACTACAAAGAAAGTTAGCTCAATGAATTATTACGCATATCGTTTGATGATTCGTCAAAATGCTGACAACTATTTGCTGCGGTTTCGTCGATTGTTTCAGCAGTATTGCGTTGACATGTATGTAAAAATAGAAACGGAACGTTTAACATTCATTAGGTTGAACCAAGCCAAACTGCGTTCTGATGAGTACATCCATTTACGTGATGCAGTTAGTACTGAAGGAAATGCAGCTAATATTGGTCGATTAACTATTCTGACTGACTAACTGACATACATTGGTAGTCCACGTCATATGCATGAATATGCACAAGATGCAATGATATATGTTCGTCATTACGGTCGGCCCGATCTCTTTATTACTTTTACCTGTAATCCAAAATGGATAGAAATTACTCAATTGCTGCTTCCCGGACAAACATCAAGTGATAGACACGACATCACAGCACGTATATTCAGGCAAAAAATTCGGTCCCTGATGAACTTTATTGTTAAACAACGCGTCTTTGGAGATACTCGATGCTGGATGTATTCAATCGAATGGCAAAAGCGAGGCCTGCCGCACGCACACATTCTTATTTGGTTAGTGGAAAGAATTCAGCCTGACCAAATAGATGATATCATATGTGCTGAGATTCCTGATTATGAAGTCGATCCAGACCTACATGATGTTGTTACTACTAATATGATTCATGGACCGTGTGGTGCCATCAATCCCCAATCACCTTGCATGGTCGATGGAAAGTGCTCTAAACGATATCCACGGAAATTAACGGCGGAGACTGTCACTGGCAATGATGGTTATCCGCTGTATCGGCGTCGATCACCAGATGACAACGGTCGAACTGTCACAACGGAAGTGAAAAGAATGGATTTCGTTGTCGACAACAGTTGGATTGTTCCATATTCGCCACTTATTTCTAAATCGTTCAAGACACATTGCAACGTTGAATACTGCAATTCAGTTAAGTCCATAAAATATATTTGCAAATATGTCACGAAAGGCAGTGATATGGCGGTTTTTGGATTGCAATCCTCGAATACCAACGATGAAATTTCACGCTATCAAGTTGGTCGTTATGTGAACTGTAATGAAGCGATTTGGCGTATATTCGCATTTCCCATTCACGAACGTCATCCTACTGTTACGCATTTGGCGGTGCATCTGGAGAATGGTCAACGAGTATATTTCACGGCTTCGAATGCTACGCAACGTGCTGAAACACCTCCAGCAACTACATTGACCAGTTTTTTTGCAATCTGCCAAAGCGATCAGTTTGCACGAACTTTGCTTTACTCGGAGATGCCACGTTATTATACTTGGAATGCTTCATCGAAGAATTTTCAAAGACGGAAGCAAGGCGATGCGGTTCCTGGGTATCCAGATGTGCGTTCTACTGATGCTCTTGGTCGTATGTATACAGTTCATCCAAAGAATAATGAATGTTTCTATTTGCGGTTGTTGCTGGTAAATGTGCGTGGGCCAACGTCATTTGAGTCACTACGAACTGTTAATGGTGTAATATTCCCAACATATCGTGCTGCATGTGAAGAATTGAAGTTATTAGAAAACGATAGTCATTGGGATACGACAATCGCTGAAGCCATTATCTCTGCATCTCCAAGTCAGATACGCACATTATTCGCTATCATAATTTCGACATGTTTTCCATCAAACCCATGTAACCTGTGGCACAAATACAAGGATAATATGTCAGAAGATATTTTACATCAAATTCGTGTCAGTTCCAGAAATCACGATATTGAGATGAATGAGGAGATACATAATCGTGCTTTACTATTGATCGAAGATATGTGTTACCTCATGTGCGGTAATTTATTAATCAGGTTAGGAATGCCAGCACCATATCGTGAAATGAATGACGCATTTAATCGAGAATTGGAACGGGAACGTGAATATGATCACCAGGAATTAGATTTAGTAGTTCAAACGAATGTACCCCTGTTGAATTACCAACAAAAGGAAGTTTATGATACTTTAATGAAGGCAATCGATAATGAATATGGTGGTTTATATTTCCTAGATGCCCCTGGTGGAACTGGCAAGACATTCCTCATGTCATTAGTTTTAGCAACTGTTCGGGCGAGATCTAACATAGCGGTTGCAGTTGCTTCTTCTGGAATAGCAGCCACATTGTTAGAAGGATGCCGTACGGCTCATTCAGCATTCAAATTACCGTTAAATCTTCAAACTATTGAAGAACCAACGTGTAATATTGCAAAACACTCAGCAATGGCCAAAGTTTTAGCGGTATCGAAAATCATCATCTGGGACGAATGCACAATAGCGCATAAACGTGCATTAGAAGCACTTAACCGAACATTAAAAGATTTACGCAATGACTACGATGAGATGTTTTGGAGGAGCAATGATTTTACTTTCTGGCGATTTCCGCCAAATACTGCCAGTAATTCCAAGATCTACGGCTGCCGACGAAATAAACGCTTGCCTCAAATCGTCAAATCTATGGCACCATGTGAAGAAACTGCAACTGACAACAAACATGAGAGTTACATTGCTTAATGATACATCTGCTGAAGATTTCTCGGAGCAATTGCTGACTATCGGTAATGGTCAAGTACCTGTCGATGAATCGAGCGGATTAATATCATTTCCAAATAATTTCTGTAATTTTGTCTCATCAAAAGACGAACTTATCAACAATGTATTTCCAGAAATTATTTCTAACTACAAAAATTATGAATGGATAAGTGAGCGAGCAATTTTAGCGGCTAAGAATAAAGATGTAGATGACCTAAACTACATAATTCAAAATAAGATCATTGGAACAATGCATTCATTCAAATCTATTGACTGCGTCACAAATGAAGATGAAGCCACCAACTATCCAATTGAATTTTTAAACTCTTTGGACGTGCCTGGCTTACCACCGCACAATTTACGCCTAAAGGTTGGCTCCGTAGTAATCATGCTTCGAAACATAAACCAACCAAAACTGTGCAACGGTACGCGTTTGGTGGTTAGAAAATTGATGAACAATGTAATTTACGCTACGATAATGATAGGAAAATTCAAAGGTGAGGAAGTTCTCATTCCGAGGATACCGATGATCCCAACCGATATGCCGTTTGAATTTAAAAGACTTCAATTTCCGATACGTCTTGCATTTGCCATGACCATCAACAAATCACAAGGCCAATCCTTAAAAGTTTGTGGTTTAAATCTAGAACATTCATGTTTTTCCCATGGTCAATTATACGTGGCATGTTCACGGGTCGGAAGACCATCTGCGTTGTTTGTTTTTGCGCCTGATAATAAAACAAAAAATGTCGTGTATCACAAGGTACTTAAATGAAGAGCAACCTATGTACTAAAATACAGAAATAATTATGAATGATTGATGTAGAAATTTAATTTTTTTTGTATTTTTTCCAATAAAAAAAAAATCTGCTTATTTATTGACATTAAGGCGGAACAAAGTTCGCCGGGTCAGCTAGTAGTTTTAATAAGTTTCAAAAGTAATATTGTACCTATATTAGTATATTTGGTAACAATTACTAATAACTAGATCAATTAGCTTAATACAAGTATTACGAATTTTACATCGATTAATTTTACATCGATTAATTTTACATCGATTACATCATTAATTTTAGCTATTGCCAAAATTAATTAAGCATCATTGGCTTCAATAACAGTTTAGCGATTTTTTACTTTCCTTCAAAATGAATTAGCAATTTTTCTCTATTAATTTCGTTTATAAGTACATAAAGTACTTGGCTTGTATTTTTATTTTAATTATTACTCACTATCAAAACTAATTAATTACGATAAAAATTTATAATAATTAGTTAATATTTTCGATTTTTTATTTCCGTCCTAAACGAATTAATACCTTTTCCCCATTAACTTTACTTTTTAGTACATTTCCTATTTTATTTGAATTAAAACTTATTAGCAAAATTAATGAAGCACCATTGGCGTCAATAAAAGCAATGCGATATTTAACGATTTTCCTAAATGAATTTATGCCATTGCTTTAATAATTTTTCTTAGTACATTGTTTACTTCTTTATTTGAATTGGTACCTATAACTAAAATAAATTAACTAACCATCATTGGTATGATTTAGTATTATATCTCTTTTAATTTGTCTTATCAGTATGTAAATTATTTTCTTATTTTCAATTACGGTTGATTTGAAAATGCTTAGCTTTACATTTTATTTTATAACCAGTGCTGAACAGTCGATCGAAGTTTGAGTTTACGTCCATCAAAGTTCAACTCCGTAGCCTTGCAATTTTGAACTCAACCTAGAAGACAAGGAAACTCCTGATTTAAGCACTGGCACAAACTGGCTTTCGTAAAAGTTTTTTTGACGGAACTAACCCGCATTTGCTTTACATCTAGAGAAAAACCTCGAAAACCTCGCACAGTCAGTCAAAGATTCTAACCCGTGATCCTTCAACCACTAAAGATATTTTACATCAGCACTGTGGTCAGTGCGAGTTGGGAGCAGAATTTGTATCAACCAACCACACCAATTTGTATCAACCGTTGAGAGGCAAACTCTCTATCCCCTGAGCCACCATGACTTTGATTAGTTTTATGGAAGCCATTTTAAAATCATTTCTATAAACAAAAGAAACACGCGGTTTCAGATATCAATTCAGAAAATATAATTCAGTGGCGTAGTCCACCTATGCTACCACGTACATATTGATAATTGAGTTAATTTAACAAAACGAATAAATACTAGCTTAATATTAAAGACAAGCAATAATAAATCTTTTTTAAAATCAGCGTTATGAGCTAAAGAAAAACACTGATGTTTTCTTTAAAATATTCGATTAAAAAAAAATGGATTTATAAAGCATTTTAATTTTTATAAATGGCAAGTTCTAAACCAATTAGAAATTTTATTTGTTTTTAAGTTGTCCCGCTCAAACGGTTCGTAGTAGAATGTTCTAGTGTTGATAGTGACCTTTCCCGAGCTTCAAACTATCAATATACCAAATTCCATCGCTCTCGCTTGGATGGCTTAGGAGTCTATATGGCATACAGATAGAGCCTAGTTTTTATATAAACAGATTCTACCAAAATCATGACCAAAGCGATTTGATCAAAATTACCGCGCTTTTTGGTTTTCCCATAGAGCCGGAAACACGGTGAAACACGGCTATATTCTAGTAGTTTTGACCATATTTTTTTCAGTGCGCATTGCACACCACCAAATATCTCTGAATCAATAGATAATAAAATTATTTAGGTGCGCAAAATTGAGTGAATTCTCTCAAATAAGTAATAGAACAACAGGAATCGCCATGAAAAAAATGTTTTGATAAGAAACGCTTGATCACGATTCCGTGTATTATTCAAAATCAAATATCCATCCAAATATCAAAATCAATAATCAATCAGTATTTCCACTCTACTGAACTGCAAGAACATTACTTATCAATAACAAGCCATACTTGCTGCTATGTTTTTGAGAAAAAAAAAAAAAAAAACAAGAATATTTTTTTTTTACAAAAAAGTTTCTTTAGTAAAACAAATTTTAAGCGATTTTAAAAATCATTTTTAATAAAATTCCTTTTTTTTTTCCTTCAATATATTAAGAAAATATGATTATTATTATTATTTTGAAAATAAACATGCTTCTTCCTTAAAAAAATCTTATATCTACTGTTTCAGTTTTAGATTATACAACATTGCTTTTCAAAAAAGTAGTACGCAACTCGCCGTTTGATATTTGGCCCCTGCGCTTGTTCAAGCTTTGGTAGTGCCAGGTCCCGACTTAGCTTAATTGAGGCCAGGGACAAAAACTCCCCCCCCCCTCTCCTTCACTACTTCAGTAATGAAGAACCGAACTTTATGGAGGTATTCAAATTTTTCACCTCATTATAGATATATAACAAGAACCTAAAGAATATAACTAGAATCTAAAATATCTATAAACTCCGTCCTATTGTTAGACAAAATATCTTTATGTCCATTTTATTGATTTTCTGACAATTTAATGTCCATCCTGCGGAGGCAGTTTCCCAAAAGCAGTTTTCTGATTGTTAACTTTGTCATCTAGCTGCGAAAAATATATATTTTTGCTGACATAAGGTCGCAATTCAGCTAAATTTTCGCAATTACAATACCTCAATTAAATGTAAAAATACAGGCTTTTCATTGGCCAAATTTGTCCATCGTAATTGCGAAAGTTTAGCTGAATTCCACCCCTAGAAAAGCATGGACTTACGAAATATAGATTTTTGTGTTCATGTGATAGATTAATGAAGAAGCTAACATAAAACTCACTGATTTTACACTCTACTTGTTGTTTAATAAAAGTTCAATGTAGAAGGAAACGTAAAATAAACTTTCTTTTCTATTTGGGGGTCCCCTCGGATGTGGGGCCGGGGCAACTGTCCCGTATCTCCCTGCCTTAGTCTGGCTCTGGGTAGTGCCAAAGGTTTGTTAGGTAAAGAACCAACTTTTCACGCCCAAAAAAAGGTTTCTCAAACTTGAGCAAAAATTTGACAAAATAGCTCTGAAACAAAAAATAATCATTTTTGATAGTCCAATGTTCTCAAAATTGAAACAGCATATAATCAATTTTGAACAAAATGCATAGACCCATAAGTAAAGTGGATAGAGAAACGTTTGAGAGAGATATTTATTATCTGCCAGCGGGATTTCAACCAAGGACCTCCGGTACCTTTGAAGTATACTCTAACAACCTTAGTTGTAGAACCTAGTGCAGGAAGAGTTAATAAGCTTTATATAGTAGCCTCAATGACCTTTTATGACATAGATAGGTAGGTACTGTATTTACGTCGCACTAGAGCTGCACAATGTGCTATTGGCGACAGTCTGGAAAACATTCCTGAGGATGATCCGAAGACATGCCATTCTCAATTTTGATCCTCTGCAGAGGGGATGTCTCTCCTGTTTGGTAACCCGACGACCTGCGTGTGAAGTCGAGCATTTTACGGTAGAACAGATTAACGAGGATCGATACCGCGCTCCCTTCGTCCTTACGCAGGCTGATAAAGGTGGTTATCTCTCCTCATACTGACCGCAGCCAGTAATGGTTATCTTCGGTGTGCTACTGGGAACCTTGTCTTTACGATCAGTTCACTGCGGATCGTTGATAATATGATCAGGAATAAAATGAATAGTCCTCTATTCAAAATACAATAAAGCTTACAATAAGTCGATAAAGAATATTTTATTATTTTCTAAGCGGTCACATTAACGAATAATTAAATCATAACAACAAAAAAGGGAGTAAAGCTGCTTAAATATATAAATAAAAAACGAAACCCAGTGCACTAATAACGAAAGTAACTAGAGCTAACATCAACATCAAGCATATTTCTCTTCAAATGATAACTGAAACTTTCAAAACGTAATTCAATCTCCTTTTCTTAAAAAAAAATATTAACCCAATTTAAATTCCTTTTTTTAGGTACACATTCTACAGAAAAACGTCTTTTTATCGAAGTAAGAAAAATCCAACGTACATCGATACAAATTGTGTAAAAGCAATCACTGTTCCATATTTCATTCTTTCTAAATCAAATTTGGAGTGCCTGGTGGCAGAAGACAATGTGATTATAACCCGAATTTTCTTGTTTCTTGACTTGGTGTATTGCTTTTTTTTTATTCTTCGTAATCACTGACTTTGGCCGAAAGTCAAAAATTTTCCGATTGCATTCGTTCGTTCTTTTACATCTTTTGTATTCTTCTCATATTTGGTGAGGGGGCGGTCAAAGCCTCGTTCCTCCTTGGCATCATGCCAGTATTTTTAGCATGTGACAGACCTACTTCTGTAAGTTATTTCAAGTTCGGCTATTATTATTTTCTGTTCTTTTGTGAAACGCATCTGCGTCAGTTAGTTTTTGTTTTTTATGAAAACAATAACTAGAAATATTTTTTTTACACCCGCAGGCAGTGGAGCTTTAAATATGATTTCGACCTATGGGAAATATATTTGGCTCAAAAAATCTTGATTTTATTTCTCTGATTTCTGTCAAAATCTACGCCTTCTGAATTGAGTCTATTTTTATGTCTTAAAATAAATTAGTTGGCTTCAAAGATTAGACATTTCATAACATAATGTTTATTGTTAGGTTTAATTGAGAATTTATTTTTATTTATATTCTTTGGGCTTTATTGTGGAAAATATGGAAAACATAGTATATTAGTGTGACGATCATTGAACCTTTAAAATATTAAGTGTATCTATATCTAATATCTATCTCATTAAATTTATATTTAAATGTGATATAGGTAAAAATTACGGTCACCATTGGCCATAAGGCGACTAAATATAGCTTCATAGTGGAAAATATGGAAAACAAAGTGTATTAGTGTGACGATCATTGAACCTTCACAATATTAAATGCATCTATATCTAATATCAATCTTATTAAATTTATATTTTAATGAGATATAAGTCAAATTTAACAGTCACCATTGGAAACAAGGAAACTAAATATAAAAACGACGATTAAAGTAGTTTCCCAGTCTCCACCTTACACCATTTTTTTTTTTTTTTTTTTGTCAAAAATGCGTCAGCATTTTATTATTATTATTTATTTAGTATAGAACTATTCTAAATATTTAATAATATTCGGGAAATAAATTTACTTAAAAATTTTTTTTATTTTTTTTTTTTAATTTTTCTTAATTTTTGAAAATGAACCTAATAGAGTTTACCATATTTTAAGAAATGCTTTACAATGTTTTTAATAACACCAGTTTTTTATAATCGCTTGAAATTTTCAAATTTTGAAAAATTGGCGATATATTTTAGAGCGTAAACAATTGTTTTAGAACATGTACTTATTGTTTACACGTTTTAGAAAATTTAAAAAGCTACAGCTGGCAAATAGGCCGGTAGCGAAATGTCGGAATTTTGCCCAATCCTTATGTATCGAGTACCTTTATGTCTTTAATAGCATAATTTTATTTGGTTACATTACAGCATTCAAAATTTTTAATGGTGTAACATTTATAATAATATTTGGCAGAAAATATAAGACTATATTTGTTAAATCACAATTTATTGAATGGTTATTTTACAATACTTAATGAAAACAGTCAAATAACTATAAATAAAATGGTAATCAAACTGTTAAGTTTGAGAAAAACTGTTTATTAACTGTTTTCACCTAATACGGTTAAACAACCAGAATTTTATCGCACCAACTAGAACCATCTAATAAAGCTACTTAGTTCTTCGCGTCTGCCTACATATCATAGCCGAGAGGGCTTATCTGTCAATCTCATAACCGGCAGAACTGGAGTTCGAGTCCTAGTGTTGACACCACAAAATTTCCTCCATTCCCATCAAAACATTAAGAATTTCCAGTGTCCGGCACTCACCAATGTCCATTACCTTACGAATTGCCGAGCTCTTATGTCTAGTTAAATAATTGATTAGTTTTTACGTTTTTGAAAAATGCTTGTTGTAAATGGTTAAAAACCCGCATAGTTTTGTATTAACGGTTATATAACCATACTTTCTGTAAATGTTTTCAAAACCATAATGGAACGAAAATGTTCTTTACCTTAAACTTTACGGTTAATCGGACAGACAACTGCCAGTTATTTTACCATAATTTTAGAATGAAAATTTCAACAGTGTATACAGATTGTTACATCAAAATTTAAACTTATTCAATTAAAAGATTTTAATAAAAAATTATTCTATATACAGGTTTCAAATCTATATAATTCCCGATTCTATTGGGATAATTTTTTAACTTAATCATTTTCAAATTCATTCCACAACAAGTGTTTTAAATATTCTTTTGTTACCATAAAAATTCGGTGATAATTTTTCGCCACAGGTACGAAAAAGAAGCATTTTATAATTATTTTAAAAATTCAAAGAGATTTTTAGGATTAATTTTTCAATCGCTTATAAAGAGACACGCATTTCATATTTTGGTTCTATAATTGCGAATCAGAAATGAAATATCTCATTTATAATTGTTTAATAAAAGTTAATATTATATGATTGAATATAAAGCAGTAAAAGAACAATGCATAGAGTTTAAAGCCTTTTATTCAAACTAATAATTATAAACAAAAGCATTATGAGAGCAAAAAATGATAATCAGAAGAGATAATTAATATTACTGGTAAATACCTTTGAATATACAATAAATAATTAATTTACAGATACCTTTATAACATATTTTAATTTTAGGTTGCAGACACCTAAACTTCCGAGTTTTTATAGTAATTTAGAATACTTTTATATCTGTTTATCAATAAGTCCACATCCACAACAATGAGAAACAATGTTAGATTCTTATAATATTATGTCATATGGATTAAATGATATTTTAGAAATTTTTCTTCAGAGCTCTAAATAATAACGTATTTTTTCCTGTACGCAAAGCATGAGAAACAAATAAAATGAAAAAAATATGTAGTATTAAAATAATTTATTGATATATTTCTAATGCGTGGCACCAAATACTTGGGTATTTCTTTATTAAATTGGCAACACTATATTATAATCTATAATAATTCTTTATCTAAATTGGCAACACTATAGTGTAATCTATAATAATTCCTTATCCAAATTGGGAATACTATAGTATAATCTATAATAATTCTTTATACAATTTGGCAACACTACAGTACAATCTATAATAATTCTTTATACAAATTGGTAACATTGTAGTGTAATCTATAATAATTTATAATGTTTGGTTGTCTTAAGTAAAACTTTAAGTATTATTTAGAAAAAAATTAAGCATTGGATGAGAACAATTTTTATATTTTTCTGCCTACAATGTTAAAATGTCCTGAAATCATGGCGGTATTTGTTATTTAATGGCTATCGGGCCAATTTAAAATTATTTTTAAAATTCAATACATACAGAACTTGACAATATAGCGAGTATCTCTGGAAAAAAGTTAAAATCGAAATCAAAATGCTTCCATGTTTCTTAGCCGCATGGAATAACTAGTATGAATATAATATAAGAAATAACACATAAGCAATTAATTCATCATATCAATGCAAGTTTATAGAATAATCATTTAGATAAATTTTAATCCTTGAAAACTAGGCAAATTCGATTTCAAATTCAGAGTTTTGCAGAAAAATATATGTTTAAAAATATAAGAATAAATCTTTAATCCTTTAAAACAATCATTACTTTTGAATTTAAAGACTTTTCTGTTAATTAAAATTGTTTTTGATGCTTTTGAAGCACTAAGTCGAGACATCGTTTGTTCGCCTTTTAAGTTTGACAAGAAAATTGAATCGGTCATTTTGTTTTCATCTAGCTTTAAATAATCTAAGGAATATCTCGGATTCTTTTTTTTTACCAGTCTTAAAGCTTTCAGTGCAATATGTTTTTGGTATTTGTTGCCTTTAAAACAAAACAAGGATTAGCATTCACGTTTTTAAACACTTATAATTAAATTTTTAACACTCTTAATCGGTTTTGAAGGTTTGTTACTGACTTAGTGGATATAAAATTCTCTACTTTTAAAAGTCTTCATGTATTAAAAAATTTTAAATTAAGAGACGGAAATAATTTAAATATTAAGTTGAAACAATATTAGATCACAGATGTTTGCATTATCTATCCAAATTGCATTATTGATAAGAAACTTAAATAATTCAATTGAAAGTGACTGAAAAGCAAAAATATTTCAACTTAAACATTTATTATTTTTTTATGACACTTTAAGATGCATGGCGTTATAAAATTCCACCAACAAATTCAAGCGATTGATAAAATGGCATCAGGAAAACGAAAGCTTAACATAAAACATGGTAGAGCTTACCATCTATATATATATTTCTCTTACACGGCACCAAAAAAAAGCCTCATTACAACTTCCCGAATGACAACGTTAGAAAATCTACCAATGATTACATCTAAAAATGTCACATGCCAAATCTAGCTGAGGTGGCTCAACATATAGCGCTTTTAAAAACGGAAACACTAACCAGAGTGAGCACTATCAGGTTGTTCAATTCAGCTGCGGCAAAAATAAAAATAAACAACTTAAAAAATAAAAATGCTGTTGTCAGCCATAGAATTTTTTGAAAGTTAACTTAGCAACATAAATCAAAATTATGATACCTGAGCGCTTGACGTAACAAATCCTTCAATTCTATAAGTGTTGTATCGCCAAATGTCCAAATTAACAATTCCAATTTCAAATTAATATTGAAATGTACAGGTTTAGAATTTTCTACAGTGAAAAGTTTTCGGAACTTCAGTATTCAAAAAAGTATACAAAAGCTAGACGTTAAGAACGTATTCCATGAGCGAGCAAAGCGAGCATTGGATTGCGAAGCAATCCGAAATGAACTGCGAAAGCAGTTCCGGGGGTTGGTGAGCGCCAGCGAGCAGGGGGCGGAGCCTCCTAGTAGTATATAAAACATGTGGAGACTGTAAAACATCGCGGAAGGAAAATCCATAGCAGACTTTGAACCTAGAGGAGATAAAAAGTGGAAATCAGTTGAGGACTGTCCTACCTTAATTATGCGTTACCTGGTACCTGCAAGGCCTCCGCGTTCACCAGACTTCAACCAATATGAATTTTTCCTTTGGGGACACATTTAATCACGAATTTATCAGAAGCTTGTGGGCATATGAGTTGATCTCATAAATGATAAAAATGAAAATGCGGTGGTTTATTTGGATTTATTTTTGTTATTCGGAAACCACTGATATAGCATCTACTTCGTTTAAAAATTTTATAAAAAAAAAATTCTTGCAACATGTTTTAAGAGGAACCTTGTAGAAAATTGAAGATAACACCTGGAAAATAAGCCGAGACTCTATAAACTCTATTTTTATAAGCTACGCGCAATATTTTATAAGTTTCACGTCACTTTTTTCTGCAGACCCATAGAAAAGTTTTTTTTTTTTATATTATTTAATTTTAAACATTTTCGCCTTAATTAATTGATTCCTTAAAGAAATTACACCTTATTACTTTCTCAGAAACATTTCTTAAAAGCACAACTATAAAAAGGAGAAAAAAAAAACTGGTTTCAGATAATTTTAGTAATGTTCAGTCGGTAGCGTACCACCGATCCACATAATCACATTGATGAATGAACTTGTTAAAATCGTTAAACATTAAAAAAAAAATTAAAAATTACTTACTTATAAATTAGCATGCAGAATCGTTTGCAATTTTATTTATAGCAATGGCTAATGTAATGGCTAGTGCAAAAAAAATCTTTTTTTTTTTTACATTTCTCCGAAATGCATTAATTAAAATTTTGAGACGATTTTTCGGATTGGGAGCTAAAATTGCTCCTCGTAGGCCATGTCCAAATTTCAGAGTCTGAGCTCAACGATTCTGAAGTTATGAGACATTCAAAATAGCAATCCTTGGCAAGAACAGACAAAATACTGAGAAAACAAAAAACAAAAAAAATTTGGAATTTTTTTTTATTAATATTTTAAACTTGGAGTAAATTCAATTCCTCAAACGAGAAAACTATAAACTAAAAGTTCTCTTTTTTAAAATTTCTTACTTCTTGTAAACCCACAGAGCACTTGAAATAATAATTCTTTTCTTTTTACTACCCATGACCAAATTATTAGACGCACTATAATGTTCTATGCAAAATCTTAATTATCAGGTGATACTATACTATATATACTCAGGTGATAGCTTTATTGTTTTTAAGCTGCTGAAACCATTTTCCACTTGCTTACGCTCGTGTATCAATTGGTTAACATTGTAATTCAATACATTAAAAATAAATACAAATAAGGAAGTATATAAAAAATCTCCCGAATAAAAACCCATTACATGTATGTTTGATGAAAAAAGTATTGCCTATAAATTCGTGCAAAACATGCAATTATTAAAACAATACAGTACGTCTAACAATTTGGTCTAACTATTATAATATACTAATATAACACCTGATATAATAAATATTCTATATTTATATAATATATCGTCTAATTTATCCAACCGTCGCATTTATATTATATATCGTCTAATTTAACCCATTGATACACGAACGTAAACAAGTTCAAACCGGTTTCAATCGTGTAAAAACAATAAAGCTGTATAGTATCACCTGACAATTAAGTCTTTACCTAGAACATTATAGTGCGTCTAATAATTTTGCCAGGGACTGTATTTTAGTATTACATATTGAAATCGTATTCTCAAAAATCAATGAAGGTAATAAGGTAAAATTCTTCTTCTAAAATCCACTTTCTCAAATAACTTATGACAAATAAGAAATAACTAATTGAGGTAATAAAACTGAGTTGGCGAAAAGTCAACATTTAAAAAGCCATTTCGTTTTCATAGTATTTAATCGCTGAAGAATTCTCCAGAAATTCCACAGAAAAAAAGAAAATTTTTCGAATACCAGATGTGTGCTTATCCACTTAATTTTAATGAATGAAATTTCAAAAATCCATTCTTTATACGAAAAAAAATCCATTTGAAAGATTTAAATACTTTTCAAAAATGCAACAAAACTTGTTTAGAATACGAATATGCAGTGGAGTTGAAATATATCATGATATGAGAAAAAAAAATTTTTTATACAAAATATTTTGTCGTTTTCAAAATAATTCTCCATAGAAATAATTGAGTTAGTCGATTTGGAAAATAGTTTACATAATTTTAAGCTAGATATTTCTTTAAAATATTAAAGAAATTTTAAATAAGTAAACATTTCAAAAGCTAAATTTTAGGTTTGGGGTTATTTAGTTTCTCAGTATAAAGTGAACGTGATATACGCAAACAATTTTTCACATTATTTAGTTTTCTTTTAGAAAGAGTAACATTTTTTTTTAATATTATGTAGTTAATATTGCAATGTAAATAAACAAAAATGAGAAAAATGTAACTAGGGACATGCTTTTGTTTACTATGTATCGTCTTTATCTCGATGAATTCGAAACGTAAATAACTTGAATCGTAACTATTATTTTTCATGTCTTAATAATATATTTATTTCTGAAATAAACATTCACTAATGATAACTAATAATATTATGCGTAAACGCAATGAACGCCATTTGGAAACTTGGTACTACTTAATGCTTCCGTTTACACAAATCCATTAAATAATTTATTATTAAAGGAAGCAACAAAATAAAATATATAATATTTCGAATTTCCTCTTTTTTTTTTTCTTTCTTTCTTTCTTTCTTTTTTTTTTTTTTAATCTTACGACTTATCTTCAGAGAAAGAAGTCTATAAACACATTGAGGTACAACTGAATTTAAACCACGTCACAGTGAGATTTTACGAGATTTTGTTTACAAGTAACAGCGCCACCTAACGGCTTATGAAATATTCTACTAAATGATCTAAATGTCTTTTTATAATGTATTTGTAAAAAGTGAGAGCTGGAGAGTCCGAAAGAATAAAAAGAATATAATATCTTTTGGGGTATATATATATATATATATATATATATATATATATATATATCCCAATTTGAAATACAAATGCACTAATAATGAAAATTGAAGAGAAAAAGTATTAAATACATAACTCCCAGTTGCGAAAGTGCCAAACTGTTAATGTTACAACTAGAAGAATATTTGAAGAAACATTTTAAGATGAAATAAAACAAAATAAGTCATTACCTTACGTGAGAAATGTAATGATTTCCTTTCAGTTATATAGAGGTAATAACTTGTTTTATTTCATCTTACAACTTTTCTTCAAATATATATATATATATATATATATATATATATATATATATATATATATATATATATATATATATACATCAGTAGTTAAATAGTTCTTTATAAAAATAATAATTTTTATAATTCTCTATAAACAATAAAATTAAGAAAATTAAATTAAATATTAATACGGAACATTTTATTGCGAAATTGCAAATTGGGAATAGATTTTTTTTCTTTTAGAATTACTATTAGTAAGGTTAAAATCTTAATAAATAGTTAATAAATTTCTAAGGATTGTTCTTATATTTTATAAGCGTTCTACTTGTTGTTCATCAAAATTACTACAAGTCGCTCAACATAATTTACTAGTATACTTTCAGTTTAGAAATACAGAAGATTTTAAATTGTGTTTTTTCAACCACATTTAATCTTTCAAGCACAGCTTAGAGCTTCAGAACTACGCCTTTTGTATTTTTTGAAGTTGCAGCTAACTTTTAAGGTGGGGGAAGAAACTCCCATTCGAATCACTCAGAAGAATAAAAGCACTTTCCTCTGTGCAAAACATGTCGCAAACAATTCGAATCTCCATTCTTCAGAAAATTCTTCCAAAGATAGAAATCCTCCAACCCAGGGACAAACATGAGTCACATCCAGATTGAGAGGGTAATGCTGGTTGTTTGAGATACTGAAAACACAAGGGGGTGGAAGTGGAGTTGAGTTGTTGAGGCCCTAAGAATGACTCGATTTCGACACCCGATGGTGTATCGATTTTTCTGTAAGGAAGACGTTTGTCGGGGGAATTAAGTGACAGGGCACAGCTTCTCCCCCCCCCCATCTCATCTTCTCCATCCGCAACTTTATTTCACTTCAGTTCTTCTGGCAACCGTTTACGAATTAAAATAAACGACATCGTATCAAAAATGCATTTCGAACGAGCAAGTTCAGACTAAAGCCCATCTTATGGTTCAATCTCAGCAATTGGAAAATTTCGTCTATAGCACGTAATGTGGATGTGTGGGTCAATTTCTTATCCTGTATAAATTTTGTAAGAAACAGAGACCGCTTTGAATGATGGAAAATATTCCCAGCAGATTTTGTTTCACCGCCAAAATAAGGTGATCCGTCAATATAGTGTGGGTTTAGTTTTATAGCAGAATAAATTGTTTTTTTTTTGTTTCGCTAGTTGATGGTAAAATGGACATTTTCCAAATAAAGTGACGGCAATATTGAAGTTTTTTTTTTTTTTTTTTTCCTTTAAAAGTAAATAAAATCATTCGCCGATGTTGACGCTATGAAATATATCATTCAAATTCTATTTTTACTCTGGAAAAATATTTTGAATTCAGAGATTAAATTATGATTAAGAATTTTGAAACTTTTAATAATCTGATTAATCTGATTATACCGAGTTAACTCGGATATGTGTATATTGCAAATATTTACTATCCCGAGATAACTCGGGCGTAGCAGAATTTGTGAGTACGTTTTGTTTTATCACATTTTTACTCGACCTGAATAAAAAAAATAATAATAATCTGCTGTGATTGGAAGTTTGCCAATTTTTGTTTGCGAGTTTTGCTGTTGGATTGTGGGACTGCACGCGTGTTTTGTGGTATTTTACGTACGATGTTTGCTGAATTTACATAGAAAAAAAGGGGTAAAATAATGACTTATCAATTCACTTATGTTTGGAAAGTATCTCTTTGTGTTATTCCTTGTTTCAAAAACCATCATACAAAGACTAACATTTAATTTTTTTCCTTTTCCCCTTGATTACTCGGGATAGTAAACTGATGGTAAATTAAATGTTTTTTATACATAAAAAAAAATTTCAACTTACAACTTGTTTATTAGGTTTCGTTTCAGTTCCTTGTATTTATTATTAAAATAAAAAATATGTTGATTTTTTGCATTCTTTTTTAAAAAATTGGTAACGGAAGCGGTTAACTAATTTTTTTTTAATTCAGATTCAATAAATTATTTCAATGAAATTGAACAGTAGTTTTCTAAAAGTTAATTTATTCCTAGGTTATTTAATGCAGGTAGTGACCTTTTTAAGAAATGGAACAGGGAATGAAATTATATTTTATTCTATATCTAGCTTTGAGCAGCGGACCAGGTTATGAATGTACGTCCATCCGTCAGAAGTTTTGCTATTTTGAACCTAACCCAGAGGACAAGAGGCATCCAGAATCAAGTATTGAGACAATCAAGACAGCTTAGTGTTTGTTACGACTTGTGCGTTACAAGTATTAACCATTTTTCTTAAAGATGAAGGGGGCGTTACTTGATTAGAAAATGAAAAAAATATTAACTGTTAGTGGTTATAAGTTTATATAATCGTTGTTATACTGGTCAGAATTAGAATTTGTTGAACAAACATAACATGTAGGAAAATACTAAAGCGCGCTCACACACAAACAATAATTATTTTCTTAAGAAGTAAAAATATTATTACTCTTAAACACAATTTCTAAAACAATGTTTTGAATTATGTACATTTTCAAAGCATATCGACTAAATTGAACACACTTAGAAAATATATCTGGTAAAATTAACCATACTGTATGGAAATGACAGTTCTGGTAAAAAAAATCTAGTTAATAAAACCAAGATATTCAAAATATAATTAAACCATTCATGTAGTAATTTTACCGTTCTTGTGGTAACAGTTTACCGGTAATTCTGTTTTTCAAAATTATTGTTCTTAATACCACATATTTAGTAGAAAATACAAAAATGAAATGTAAAATTAACCCAATAAATGTTTTTTATGCCGAGATGTAAAGTATCATGATTAAATTGCCAAATTTTACATAAAATCATGTAACATATTATAAAACTATATTTTGTGGGCAATTTAACCAAAATCTTTACCAAAGCGCTTCGATGAAAAGCTTCGAGCTTTTTTGTGTTCACTTAAAGCCAGAAACGTGTTAAATTTTAAAATATTCTGGTAGTTTTGATCGTAAGATTGAGGAAAATAGTCGTAAATACACAACCTTTATTACGCATAATAATCAATACGAATTTTTACTGGTACCATTCGATTTGGCCAACAGTTGGATGTGTTTTTCAGAGATATATTTTACACGTTTTTAGAGAATTAATAAAAGATAAATCTTAAGTTATTTATTTAGATGACATTTTCATCCCAGCAAAAAAAGACGATTAAGAGTTTCAAAAGTTAAAACGTGTATTAAAAACAGCTGCTGATAAAGGATTGGAATTAAATTTAAAGAAATGTTAATTTCTAAAACGTTCCATAAAATGTCTCGGTTATATAATTGAAAATTATATTATTCGCCAATCACTCTCTAAAAATTCAGCAGTTAAGAATTTTCTTCTAACTAAAACACATAAACAACTTACGAGTTTACTGGGTTTAACAGGATGTTTTCGTACATTTTTTAATAACGATAGTAAAACAGCTAAACCTCTTACAGATTTATTGAGAAGTAATACTGAATTTAAATTTGGTTAAATTTGGTTAAATTGAATTAAATTAAACTAAAGTTAGCTTTAACTAATAAACCAGTTCTTCAATTATTCAGACGAAATTCGTAGTTAGAGCTTCATACGGATGTTGGTAGTTTTGGATTTGGTGAAGTACTCTTTCAAAAAGCTGATAACGATATATTTCATACTATTCATTATTTTAGTAAAAAAAAAAAAACAATCCACGTTAAGAAAAATATAGTAGCTATGAATAGTAGCTTGCAATAGTTGAAGCATTGAAAAAATTTCGTTGTTATTTATTAAGTACGAAATTTAAGATTGTAATTGATTGCACAGCTCTCCAAAACACATTGAATAAAAAAGAAATTATCCCTAGAATTGCTGGTTAGGGCTTTGTATCTTGGAGAATTTCAATATGAAATTGTGCGCCAGTCTGCTACACAAATGAAACATGTTGATGCCTTAAGCAGAAATGCGCGTGTATCAAGATTTCGCACGATAAAAACTGCAATTCAAAAAAATGTTGAATAAATTAATACAAAGAAATCTTTGCTTGCAAACGGTGATGACAATATACATTTCATTCGAAACAACATTCTTTATCGCTATGACAATGGACGAGATCTTTTAGTTGCACTCGAAGTTATACAAACTGATATAATTATGGAAATCATTGGTAAAGAACACTATGCTTTAGCTACAATCGAAGAAGCTGTGAAACGAGATTTTTATATTCTAGAACTTCGAAAAAAAGTTGGAAATGTCTTAGATTGTATGATGTAGATTGTATTTCATGTAATCGAGAACGTGGGAAAAAAGAAGGGTTCTTGAATCCGATTCCCAAAGAAGATGTACCCTTCAGTATGTATCATATTGACTTTATAGGTCCCCTCCCCTCTACTAAGAGAAATTATGAACATATTTTCACAATGATTGATGGTTTTACCAAATTCTTACGGCTCTGCCTTGTTAAATCCACCAGCTCACAAGCTGCGTTAGTCAAATTACGATTACAACAAACGAAGTTACTTCTAGAATAGTGACAGATCGTGGAGGTGCACTTGTATGCATGAATTTAATGACAATTGCCAAGAGGAAGAAATACAGCTTGTTCTAATTACAGCAGGTGTATCACGTGGAAATGGAACGATTCAACGTATTCACGAAACACTAATACCGATTTTGACAACACTATCCACCGATAATCCTCCAACATGATAATAACATGTTTCACATGTTCAGCGTTTCATTAACAGTGCTATTTCTTCCAGTGCAACATTTACACTATTTCAGTTAATGATAGGAACTCTTATGAAGATTTAAAGCTCAAAGAAATATTGATTGAAAAATATGAGATTATTCACATCCGATTTGGCGACCACTCTCTCCAATCATGTTAAACTTATTTCCTTTTATTTCTATTAAATGTTAAATTTGCTTATTAAATTATCGTCGTTATTTCATCTTATGCTGCACAAACTCCCTATATATATATATATATATATATATATATATATATATATATATACAGTCAAACCCCGCTATAGTGAACCTTCAAGGGACCGAAGTTCACTATAACCGTTCCTCACGGTTATACTTCACTATATCGGAAACTTCACTATATCAGAACGGCTATACTTCACTATATCCGTTCCTCAAACAATTTTAAGTAATGGTTCTAAACTTCTCCCTTTCATTACACATTAAATGACCAATAAAATGAAATACAAAAATGACTACAAAAATAATATGTAGTAGCATAACTCAAAAATAATATGTAGTATATTTTAACTTATATTTTGTTAACTTATATTATTTTTCGTCTTGCGTACAAGAAAAATTTGTAATCTTTTGTCGGTGAGCAATCCTAAATATTAGATATGGAAGCACTCTTCCCGACTCTCTGATAATTTTTCCTGAATTTATATTATTCCGCTTTTTAAGCCTGTCTAACCAGTCATCCGAGCACATAAAAGTATTCTCATAAAATCGATCAGCAAATTCATTGGTTTTGACTTGAAGCATTTATTCAGATGATGGAAGATTGCGGCTCCTTTGAATGCTAAACCAATTCAATAATGCTATTCAATAACAAGAAAAAATGCTTGTTGCTACATTTCATGCTATAGATGGTTTTAAAAATCGGTATATTTATTTATTTTGAAGTAAAAATTTCAAAATGATTACAAAAAATGAAGAAAAATCAGTCGAAGACAGAAAAAAGCTCATAATATCCAACTTATTCTCAACTTTTTGGTTCACTATATCCACAAAAAATAACTTTATTCGTGTGTAGCAACACAAGGGAGCCCACATTTCGTTCACTATATCCGGGAGTTCCCTATAAACCGTGTTCTCTACAGCGAGGTTTGACTATATATATATATATATATATAATGTAATACCAGGGCTACATCCATGATATCTTGGGTTTTATTTAGCTCTAATAATTCAGTCGTGAACCAAACTATTCCTTCAGAAGTTTTATTTACGAGTAGGCTGATGGTTGTAACATTTCACATCCACTCACCAGAAGGGAGGGGGGGGGGACAATACTCCGGATAGTTCCGGCACATCTTACATCGAACACATCATACAGCAAGAGTCACGCAAAAACAATCACTCCTGCTTTAAATACTAACAGAAAATGAGGTAAAAAAGCTCAGTCGCTGCATACCTTGTAACCCTACGCATTATGGAAAATCATTTAATGCTTCCTAGTATATGGAAGTGAAAGAGGGAAATATTTTAGAAATAACTCCTCCTTTGAAATATAAATCTAATTATAATTCGTTGGTACTTTTTCAGCCTTGAAGTCCCAAAATAGAATATCTCTACACCTACTCTTTTCCAAGGACATTTAATGAAAACGAAAGAGTTTTAATGCTTTTATTAATCAAACACACACACACAACACACACACACACACACACACACACACACACACACATATATATATATATATATATATATATATATATATATATATATATATATATATATATATATATATATATATATATATATATATATATATATCCTTTTGAACCCTTTAAGTAAATATCTGCTTTGATATGGAGTGCATATTTAAAACCAAATAAAATAAATGCAAATGTAAAACTACACTATTATAAATCTAAGAGCAAATTTCTTTGTCAACAAAAAATAAAGTTACATAAAAAAATGAAACTGTTTTGTTTTTTTTTAAGATTTAAATTTGAATGTGAACAATTGTTTAAAAAAACATGTTGGTTAAAATAAAAGCCGTTCAACTGTAATTCTTGAAAAAATTAATAATAAAAAAATCCTTTTGAAAAAAGTAAAAAACTTTTAGAAAGGCAATTTAATCTTTTAAGAAAATTTGATTTTTCTGTCAATTTTTATAAATACAATCAAAACAACTTGAAAAGACTTAAAACCCTTTTCCACAGAAATCCGCAGACAAAATAAATAAATCAAATTAAGTTTTGCTTATTTTTTCCCAAAGTAGATTGTAAAATTTTCAAATCAGTAAAAGTGCTGCATTAGAAATAATTCCCATGAAAAAATATGATTTTCAACCTAATTCGGAAGAAAAGGAACACAATTTCATTTAACTTTTTGATTTTATTCGCTTTTCGCTGAGACAATGTTTCTACTACTATGATTTAAATGCTCTTAAATATGGGCGATTTTTTAAAGTTTTTTTTTTTCTTCCTTTCTGATTCTTGAAAACCTCATTTTGTAAAGTAAATCCGAACAAAGCTGATAAATATGATTTTGAATTCAAAAGATCCAATTGAGAATTTGATTTACAGAGAAAGACACTCTTTGCCAAAAAGACTTTCTTTTCCTTTTTGCCGTTTATCTGCCACTATCGCTAGATGACAGAATGCACAGCAGCAAAAGTCCTCCTTTAGGCTGAATGCACTTTTTTTTTTTGCACTTATTTATCCCCCCCCCCACCTGATCGTCAATATTTCATACAACTAGAACTAAATGCAAGAAAAAATATTCCCTACCCCCTATCCTAATATTTTCCCTCTTCTTATCTTCATACCGGACGTTGGGATTCCACGGGATTTTGTGAAAGAAAAAGGGGAAAAAAATGGCAAAATGTCGCCAAGAAGAAAAAGAAAGTCTCTGAAAAAAGATGAGTAGAGGGGCAAAAAGTGCAAGATCGGTGCTAGTTTAGTGAATAGAGAAATTGAATATATATAAAAAGTAAATACAGGTGTTAGTGACCAAGGATATATCTCTAAGGATTTCCGTAACATTCAGAGAGCAACAGTCCTCTAAGAGATGGGGATTTTAGAAATAAGTTTTTCCCTTTCCTAGTGTTTGATAAAATACTATTTTGAAAACTCAGCAATAGGGAAAGAAATGCATGGTTTGATAGATTTCAAAATGCTCGAACGTACTTTATGTGAGATAGGAGTAGGAGTTTCTTGTGTTTTGATTTTCTTTTTTCTTTTGTGCTTAGCGCATATTTTCAGAATGTGGAAATGGTTTTTTCAGTTAAAACTTATAATTCAACAATGGAAAAAAAAAATTCAATTGGGAAATATTTAATGAAAAGTATTACATTATTTAGAGGGAATTTCATAATTATCAGTATTGAAGAAGAGGAAAAATTCTTTTTTTAATTAATGTTTGCAACTCTCAAGTCATCATCTAGTTCAGTGTTTCCCAAAGTATAGTACGCGTACCCTCAGGGATACGGAAACAATTTAGCGGGGGTACGCGTTCTTATGCGAAAAATCTTGCAACAAACGAAAATTTCAAAAAAATTTATTTAAAAACCAAGCTGGCCATGAAAATTTACGATTACGTATTTTTCTTTTGGCTATTTTTTGCAGAGTTAACAATTAATAGTTAGTGGTGTCAACAGCCAGTTGTGATTTTTAACTTTTGTGCAATTTTTTTATAGTAAAAAATACATTCATTTTTTTTTTATTAGTGGTACACAGCGTTACGAAAAATTTAGAAAGGGTACAAAAAAGTCATAAGTTTGGGAAACACTGAATCATTATTACTATCCACTTATGCTATTGCTATCTATTACTATGCACTATCTATCTCTATCGAAATTAATTGCGATAGTAATTACTATCCATTAGTTATGTCGTCATTAGTTTGCCACTTTTTTATTATTGTGTTTTTTTCAACTAATTTAAAATGTTTAACAAATGTTAGTGTAAAGACTCTAAGAAGAAATTTTCTAGAAATTTTTTTTAGTTAATAACATTTAGTTAATAACAATTTAGTTAATAACAACAAACCACCTCAGGTAATCTATACAAAAATTGTGACCTAAACTTAGCACGCATGTCAGTCTCTAGTTACAAAAAAGAAAATCATGTTTTGTCTTAATCTACAGAAATCTTTCTTTTATTTAATTTATTAAACGTCCTTATAGTTATTTTAATAACAAGGAAATTCAGCTAAGGAACATTTTTCCAGCATAACATCCATCTTTTTTTTTTTTTTTTTTTTTTTTTTTTTTTTTTGCTGTTAGGACCCATTATTAACACCTACGGACCCTGGCCAAATTAATAGGCGCACTCAAAGAGTCTATGTAAAATCTTAATTATCAGGTGATACTATACAGCTTTATTGTTTTTACGCGGCTGAAACCGGTTTGCCCTTTTTTGCGTTCGTGTATCAATTAGTTATATTAAACGATATGAAATATAAATTGGGCAGTAGGATAAATTAGACAATATATTATATAAATACAGAATATTTATTATATCAGTTATTATATTAGTATATTTTAATAATTAGACCAAATTATTCGACTTACTGTAGTGTTTTAATAATTATTTGATTTGCGCGAGTTTATGTAGAATACAGATCCGCGAAGCAACCATCTCAATCACGTGATATAAAGGACACTACACTTACATTACTCTTACTTGTACACCATGTAGATGGAATCAGTTGGAATGTCTGGCTCGAGTAGAACGCCAGCAGAATATGTATCTTATTTTTGTTAAGTTTAGCGTATCTCCTTTTATTTAAAGCCCTCTCTTCACCCCCTTTATCCCACATTTATATCCAAAATTTTTATATTTAAACATACATGTAATGGGTTTTTATTCAGGATATTTTTTATATACTTCCTATTTGTATTTATTTATAACGTATAGCATTGCAATGTTAACCAATTGATATACGAACGAAAACATGTGCAAACTGGTTTCACACGTGCAAAAAAACAATAAGGCTGTATAATATCACCTGGTAACTAAGATTTTATATAAAATCTTATAGTGCGTCTAATAACTTGACCTGTACTTATATCTCTATTACTACGCCGTATAATTTTTACTTTTGTATTAGGGAGTTATTTCAACTCATTTCGAATATTTATCAAATAGGAATCACTCAGAATATATTTAGTAAAAAAAATTCTTTTTCAGAAACAAAGAACACAATTTTCATGAATAACAATTTTTCTTTTTACGTTATCTCAAATGAACAGCAAGCCAAGCCAAGTAATTTACACAACACTGTTCCCCTCTTACTCAATCCATTAATCAGTTGTCAGCAACTGAAGGAAAAAAAACTGAGCTTTATTCTAGTCATACCAAATCTTTCTTTTATTTATTGAAACGTCTACATCGTTATTTTAATAACCAGGAAATAGAACCAAAGGTACATTTTTCCGGTATAAACATTACTCTTTTTTGGCCGTTAGGACTCATTATTACTATCCACTTATACCTCTATTACTGCGCCGTATAATTCTCCTTTTTTTATACGGCCGCAAATAGCCTCCAGTTTCTTGTGACGACGTCCATTTCATTTCCATTACATAGCCAGGGCATAAAGCTCAATAAGCAGTTGATCCCCTTGATGCACAACACACCCGTAGTTTCTTTCCCTGCAGAGACGAAATCCTTTTTACTTCAACGTTTAGGCCAGCCCCATTTTGTTCTTTTTTACCTTTTGATCTGCTTTCTTTTTTTACCAGTTTGTTTTTGTTCCGAATTCTTTTTTTCTTTTTTTTAGAATGCTGTGTTTTGGATAAAGCGGTGTTTGAAGAAAAGATTTTTCCGAGTTTGGATTACATGGGGAAGGTAGTTGGAAGAAATTCACTGCCAGTTTCATTCCGTGATTTCTTCTTTTTTTTTTCTTCCGTATCGATAAAAGCGTGTGAGATGTGAGGCTAAACTGGCGCATTTACACCTCAAACTAGCGCCAAATAAACAGAGAGGAATGTTTCTCTATTGCTTTTTTTTTTCCTACGGAGAGGTTTATTCTTCGATTCAAGAAAATGCAGTGAGATATTTTCGAAGGAATCAAAGTTAAGGAGGAAATGTCTTTTATCTTGAAAACAGATGCAATTGTTAGCTTTAAAATTTGGTGATACGTTACGGAACAGTTTTAGTAAAACTTAAAGTGAATTTGAGAATTTTTTTTTTTTGTAACATTTGTTGTTTTTTATTTTAGAAGTTTTAAAACTACTGCACATAGGGCTGCAGTTTTTCGATTAAATTACCTACGTCTGTGGGGAGAGGACTTATAGACCAGTGCTTACAAACTGGCAGCCCGCGGGCCGCATACGGCCCTCGAAGCCTTTTTTGTGGCCCGCGAACTAAAATATATTAGTTGTAATTTTTTTGCGGACAATTTTCATAAAAAATCTATATGGGTTTAAAATACTTTTCTTTCGCTTAAAAAAAAAAAAAAAAAAAAACTTCGTTTCTGTGAAATTTAACATACTAACGGGGCAAAAAAATTTATTTCTCAGGTAAAAATCTACTTCGTATTTTGATTTGTAATTCAATACTTTTGTTTTGTACAGTAATATTTAATGTTTGACAGTCACATTTAATGTCTCTTCAAACATAAAAGAGTTCTATATAAAATTTTGATAAAGTTGCGGCCGGCCATTTGAATGGTATTTTTAATTGCGGCCCCCAGCCACATGTGAGTTGGAAACCTCTGTTATAGACAATGTCAACCTTCATCTATAAAAAGGTACCCCATCATAGAATAGAGTTAACTTGCCTTATATACTAGTAAATTGGAATAATATTTTTGTGATGGTTGACACACTACAGTACTCCCCCACCAGAATTATATCTGTGATAGAATGCGATGAATGGATACCACTAGTTGATCCATTGCTGTTTTGTGAGAAGCCGAGAGAGCTGTATTTAGTTCACCGTGCTTTTACTAGTCGTCTGAGCTGTATTAAATTCACGGTCGTGGTTGCTCCTGTGTTGTCATTAGCAGTCGAGTGTATGCAGACCGACGTGTGATAGAGACTGGGTAGCAACAGCGCGAGGAGGTGGATAATGTCGCAGTCTCAAGTTACTGTTCAATGTTGACAATCTATCGAAGTAGGCGTGTTTAAATCGAAGGGGTAGTTTCTGCCAATATAGGCGTGTTCACATCACGTCCGAAGGGCACCAATGTGGGGAGAGAAGTTATAGACGATGTCAACCTTCATCTATGAAAAGGTACCCCATCCTGAATCGAGTTAACATGTCTTATATATTAGTGAATTGGAATTGTATTTTTATACTGGTAGACACACACTACACGTCATTGTAATCGGATGTCATGATATTACTTTTGTTTGAAAGCAACGATTTTTTTAAATTTAAAAATTGTGAATTGTTTTATTAAGCAGAAAAATAAAAATCATAGAATGAATGATTCAGAAGAGATGGTTGGGTTATGCACGTAAATTATATAGGGTTATGGGCATTGTTTGTTACGTACGCACTTTAATGTTCACATTTTTATTGATTGTTTCACATAGATGAGACTGTATTTCGCTGAAGAGACACGCTATTGCCATTCTTCAAAAAGAAAGTGGTCGTGATCTTTTTGGCAGAAGCCTTGAAAAACTTCAACAACAAAAAAAACGAGGAATGGAAAAATTTCTTTACCATTAGTAGTAGGATTTGTGTGGCCAAATATGATCACTTAAATGATAAACTTCATGATTGTGACAATCTGGCCTGTGTTGCACATACAGTCCCCGGCCAAATTATTCGACGCACTATAAGATTTTATAAAAAATCTTTATCATCAGGTGATACTATACAGCATTATTGCATTATTGAAACTGGTTTGCATTTGTATACGTCCGTGTATCAATTGGTTAACATTGTAATGAAATTCGTTAAAAATAAATACAAATAGGAAGTATATAAAAAAATCTCCAGAATAAAAACCCATTACATGTATGTTTAAATATAAAAGTATTGCATACAAGTTCGTGCAAAACATGTAATTATTAAAACACTACAGTGCGTCTAATAATTTCGTCTAATTATTATAATATACTAATATAATACCTGATATAAAAATATTCTATATTTATATTATATATCGTCTAATTTAACCAACTGATACACGAACGTAAACAAGTGCAAACCGGTATCAAACTGATGTTTTTTTTTTCTTTTTCTTTTTTTTTTTTTCTTCTTTTTTTTTCTAGGCCACAGAGCACAGCCTTTTTGTTTCACCACAGTCAGTAATAATTATCATATTTAATAATAAATCATTTCAACAATAACATAATAAAGCTGTACGGAGCTTTATACGAAGAGAAATGTATGAAAAATACTTCTTAGATAGTTTACCTTCGATATATTATAACCATTATTATTTTATTGCTTACATCTTCTAATCCGACGATAAGAATTATATTTTATAATGAACAGTAAGGAACGTACAATGTAGTGACATATAGGAAAATATTTTTAGAGGAATTCTTACTTAATTCATGCAGCTCATAATATTTAAGGAGAAAAAAAAATAAAAATAAGGGACGAAATGTTTGGGGTTGAACGGACCCAGTGGATCACTTCATTGAGTTAGATCAGCGGTTCCTGAACTTTTTTGCCTCGCAGACCTCTTGCCATGTTTTGCCGTTTTGGATAGACCTCCTGCTTTCCTGATATTGATTTTTTTGTAAATTCATCAACTTTAAATTTATTTTTTATAGCTGGTATAGTGCTACTCACTGTGAAAGATTTAAATTTCTAACTGTAGTGAAGTGTATTGTGAAAAAAACACATGATAATTTTATAAATTTATTAATTAAATTCAAACTAATTTAATTAATATGTAAATGGAATAAAATAATTCCACCATAAAACCCGTATTCCTCTACTAATATTGTAATTGCGGAAATAAGTTTGTATACAAAACGGTAGTAGTGTATTGTCGGTCTGTTTATTACGTTTTCACGTAAAAACTAAGCAACAAATCTCCGTGATCTTGTGCGAAGATAAAGTTGGAGGTCTAGATATATAAAGAGTTGACACAGGCTAGACTACAATTTACTGCGGAAAAATACTTTTTTGTTACAAAATAGAACCTTACACGCAGAAAAAATAAAAACGTACGCAGGCGGAGCTGCAGGCAACTGCTAGTTCATAATAATTCAGTTTCATATATCAAAAAATAACCCTAATAACTCAAATTTTAATAAAGTTTTTACTTCATAACTACTTTTATAAATTATGTAGAATGTAGATAGATATATGTCTTTATATTATTAGGTAGTATAATGTAAGTAAGTAGGTACTACCAGTGTATGTTGGTTATTCCATTCACGAAATGTCAAAATTAAAAGTCGCGACCTGGTCATATGAGATCCCACTATTGTTGACCCCCATTTTTACTTGACATGGATACCTTGCATTGCAGGTTGTCGTCGACCCCTGGGGGTCGATATAGACCGCCTTGAGAATCACTGGGTTAGATGTATATTTAACAAAACGATTTTCGGTAAATATTTTAGGGTTCGATGATACATTAAGATTGGTATGCTATCAAACTAAAATTTATAGCTATAATATAAATCGGAACAAATTTTTAAAACCTTAATAAACTTATTATTAACCATTTTTTTCCGAGAAATTTCTAATGGCGTACAGTCAAGGAACAAAAAGTATTGCCAAGCGACAATTGGTGAATGTTGTGGTTGCTGGGTGGGGAGTCATTTAGTGAATATACGAAATAGCCTATCTTAAATTGTGTGACTCCTTTTTGCATACTTCCATGAAAAATAAATATATCTTTCCCTGCTCTAAACTGCAGTTCCCAAGTACCGGGAGATGGAGGATTTTCGAAGTTCTTTGTCCCATTTTCATATGTTTGGGAAAAGACCCCTTTTTTCAAAGATCTAAACCACTCTTTGCAGCTTCTGTTTTGAGATGAATCCGGGGGAGTCTTTTGGCCGGGGGATAAGTAGAGGGGGGTGAGATGAATCGTAGAAAAGAATGGTTTGATTTCATCTTCCGGAACCACCCCCTCAGCCCATACTAAAATCCCTCCAGGCCAATTTCATGGTACAATGATGGACGAAGAGTCACACAATGTGGCCTGCTTCCAAAGTTAGAGACGAGGCTTTTGTTGATGTACAACAAGGGATAAAGAGGGATTTTTTGTTATATTAGAGGGGGGAAATGAATAATTGAATCAAATCTTATATTCCTTTGATATATTGCATTTATATCTCAGTCTCATCAGATCTCAATAACTTCGATTTACATTTAGTGTTGTACGCGTAAAAAATTAATTTTTAATAAACTTCACTCTTTTCAGAGGTTTTAGCAAACAAGTATAAATATCGAATATAAAGTATATATGTATAGTATATAATATAATATATCAGGATGTGTAGTGTTTTTAAAAAATGCTTAAAGGTGCATAATTTTTGTTGAATAATTTGACTTCGCACCCTGATATATAATATAAAGTATATATGTATAGTATATAATATAATATATCAGGATGTGTAGTGTTTTTAAAAAATGCTTAAAGGTGCATAATTTTTGTTGAATAATTTGACTTCGCACCCTGATATATAATATAAAGTATATATGTATAGTATATAATATAATATATCAGGATGTGTAGTGTTTTTAAAAAATGCTTAAAGGTGCATAATTTTTGTTGAATAATTTGACTTCGCACCCTGATATATAATATAAAGTATATATGTATAGTATATAATATAATATATCAGGATGTGTAGCGTTTTTAAAAAATGCTTAAAGGTGCATAATTTTTGTTGAATAATTTGACTACGCACCCTGATATATAATATAAAGTATATATGTATAGTATAAAATATAAAGTATATAATGTATAGTATATCGAATATAAATTGATTTTTTTTAAATATTCCTTTAGGTAGTAATAGGTAGAAAAAATTAGAAAAAGTAGTTATGTGGAGAGAATAAAGTAGTATGGGTAATAAAAATAGGTAGGTTTTTATATTATTTAGAAAAATTGAATTGAAATAAAATTTAGATCATATTTATGTAAAGCTAAAAAGCATGGAACGAAACATGTACAGGGTATTTTTGTAATGACCACCTTTAATATCTATTTTTTGTATGAAAAAAAAAAGTGATGATGAAAAGTATACACATTGTAGGTGGCAAATTAAAATATAAGCAAGGAAAAAACGAAAAATACCGATTGAAAAAACCGGAATAAATTAAACTTTTAATTGGAAAATTAAAATTTTGCCTGGGGGTAAATATTTTTTCGAAACAAATTTTTATATTTCTAGCTTTTATAATTGTACGGGCATAAAAACTTTAAACCATACTCCTGGCCATTATATCTATTTTTATATAATAAGAAATACCACAACATTCTGACTCCTTAAAAATTTGAACCTAGCTTCTTGAACTTGTAAAATAAATTTTACAAGCGAAACTATTTTTTTGAACTTGACTTTCAAAAATTTTATTTCAGCAGTTTTTTTTTAATGAAAAATTATTTATTAATGTCTACAAGTGGAGCTGATTGGTTTATGTATAGCAAGGCGCTCTACTTCGATATAAGTATTTTACCTTCGCTATTTTTTTATATTTACCAATTAAGTCGACCAATTACAAGCGATATCATCATAGGCAAATCATGGCATTCGTCAATTCAGAAGCCAATTAGGTTCGACACACATGCGTGATGTCGCTTACAGGTATTCAATTAAACCTGATTTAAATCACATAGCTGTGCATAATCACGTTACTTTTTCTGAAGTTAAAAAAATACTCAATTGCACCAGGAAGCACACAGATAAACATTCAATGTGATTTTTTTCGTTGTGGTTTTCATTTATTTATTTAGTTACTTATATTCATATTTTGAAATAAACACGATATAACTAATTTCATTCAATTAAGAGTCTGATCGTGAGCTTTTGAACATCAGATGTTTTTATTTATCTAAATTATCGTAATTGTTTGTTTCCTATTAAATATTATCAATAATTGTTTTCAAATAGTTTCAGTGTTAGCTGCTTTATCGTAATTTAAGAATTTGGTGAGAAGCTCGCCAAAACATTAAACTGCGATAAAACAGCATTTCTGATCTTATTTTCATGAACTCTCGACAATAACTAATAGTAACATAAAGAGATGGTGGTTGGCTCAGAGGATAGAGCATTCGTCTTCCAATGAGGTGAACCCGGTTCGAATCCCAGTGATGGCTGGTCGATACGAATCCCGCACACGGCTCGCACCGAGCACAGCGGTGACTTAAAATATCCTTAGCGTTAGACGGATCATGGGTTCGAGTCCTCTTGCCGTCAACGTAACCGTGGAAGATTTTCATAGTTTTCCTCTCCATGTAACGCAAATGCGGGTTAGTTCAATCAAAAAGCCCTAGGCGGAGTCCTCCCAATACTTGACCCAGGAGTTTCCTTGTCTTCTGGATCGGGTTCAAATTAACAAGACTACGGAGTTGGATAGTGTCGTAAACCCAAAATTGGGTCGACTGTTCAATGATAGTTATAAAATAATGGTAACATAAAATTAAAATATTTTAGAAAATAAAAGCTCAAGTTCAAAGGCACACGGAAAACATGTCCATAATAGGTAAGCGCCTAGCAGCGTAAGACGTTTGCGGTCAAGGTGCCCTAGAAAATTCTTAATCCTTATGGTGTGTTCTACTTCCCCTAGAAGTTTGTCGCAACATGCAACGATATTTATATATATATATATATAGTATATCGTCCAATCAACCGCATTTAAATCTACATAAACCTTATCTAGAACAAAATGTTGATAAAAGAAAGAAAAGGTTAACATCATTAACCTTCTACTTAAAAGTTTAATTTATATCGGTTTTCTCAGAGATTCATTTTTCACCCTAAATTGCTTAGCTTTGACCGTAACTATGGTCAAATGAGAAAACTCGTCAAAATGATGGCTAATAGATGCTTCCCCTGATGAAACAAAACTCTTTTTTTTTTTTTTTTTTTTTCTAAAATAAAACTAATTTTTTCTCGATTTTGTGATTTATATCTCGACAAAAACCATTGCAAATGAAGCAAGGTAATCATTTCAACCTTGAGGAGGAAGAAAAAAAAATAACACTTCCCTTACAAAGGCAATCAAAAACGGAGTAGAGGAAATTACGGTCTGCGGAGCATGCCTAAGCCGTGTGCTTTGCACCGTCAACCCCCCTCTCAATCCCTTTTAAATGAATGTAAGAGGCATATATGAGTAAAATAATTTTCTCGTGTCCATTCTCGCACGATCTGTCATCATTAGTTTTACTCGAAATATTGATCATTGATAATAAAGACACGAAAGGAAGAACCTCATAATATTTGTTTTTCATTATTTTATAAAAACTTATTATTCATGAAATTTTGCTTATAACTTAGCTATTTCTTCTTTGAGGGATCGGAAATTTTTTTCGTTTTTTTATATTTTATGTATGATTTTGAATTTTTTTTTTTTTTTTTGCTGCTTCTTTTTTAATAATAACATCCTTCTTAAAGGGAACTGAAAACATTTTTTTCTTTAATTCTTATTTTACTTTAAAATAATGTTGTTTTTCTTTTTCATTTAATAAGCCTTTTTTTTTTTATTTATGTATTTTTTTACCTGCTTCTCTTTTATTAATACCTTCCTTATGAGGCACTAAAAGACATTTTTTTAAATTTTTTTATATTATTTTGAATTTGTATTTTTCTCCATTTAATAAGTTCTTCCATAGAGAGAGAGGATAAGGAACATTTTTTTTATTTTTATTTAGTATTTTTTTTTAACTTCTGATTTATATTTTAATTCTTCTTCGCGTTGAATCTTCTTTTAATGCGACACTTTTTAGAGTGCATCGGAAACTTATTTTTTCTTTTACATTTGTTTGAATTTTTTGTGCTGCTTCCTTTTTATTAAGATTTTTTTTTTTATAAGGGTCTGAAAACATTATTTTTAATTTTTATTTTTCTCTATTTAATAAGTTCTTCCATAGAGATGATAAAGAACAACTTTTTTCTTTTAGGATTTTTTTTTTCAAATTTTTCTTTGTGCTGATTATTTTTTTTAAAATGACACTTTTAGAGTGGATCTGAAAATTTTTTCTCTTATAATTTACTCATCATTTTGAATTTTTTGTGGAGCTTCCTTTTTATTAAGATCTTTCTTATAAGGGACTAAAGCATTTTTTTAAATTTTTACTTATTTTAAATTTGTATTTTTAGCTATTTAATAAGTTCTTCCATAGATAGGATAATGAGCAACTTTTTTCATTTATTTTTTTTTAACTTAAGATTTATTTTTAAATTTTTCCCTGAGCTGATTCTTCTTTTAAAACAGACACTTTTTAGAGTGAATCGAAAAAATTTTTCTCTTATAATTTAGACATTATTTTGAATTTTTTGTTTCTCTTCCTTTTTATTATTTACTAAAAACATTTTTTGTAAATTTTTATGGTATTTTAAATTTTTATTTTTCTTTATTTAATAAGTTCTTACATAGAGAGGATACGGATTTATTTTTTCATTTATTATTATTATTATTTTTTTTTTTTTAGACGCTTTTAGATGCTTTACGACGCTTTTTAAGATGGGTCGGAAACGTATTTTTCTCTTATAATTTATGCATTTTGAATTTCTTTGTGCTGCTTCTCTTTTATTAAAATCTTTCTTATACGGGACGGAAAATATTTTTTTTGTAAATTTTTATATTATTTTGAATTTGTATTTCTTTTTTCTATTTAATAAGTTCTACCATTAAGAAGATAGGAAACAATTTTATTTTTCATTCATTTTTTTTTAAACTTACTTTAGGACTTATTTCTTGGGGCTGATTTTTATTTTAATACGATACTTATTAGAGTATATCGAGAAAAAAAATTTCTGTTATAATTATTATGTGTTATTTTGAAATAGTATGTGCTGCTTCTTTTTTATTAAGATCTTTCCTACGAACGACAAAAAAACAGTTTTTTTTTTTTTTTTTAAATTTCAATATTATTTAAAATTTGCATTTTCTTCATTCAATAAGTTCTTGAATACAGGATAGGGTACAATATTTCTTTTATTTTTAACTTATGTATTATTTTTTAATTTTTTGTAGTGATTAACACGATATTTTCTAAGAGTATATCGGGAACAATTTGTTTCTCCTTTATTATGTATGTATTATTATGTATGTATTATTACGCTTGTATTATTATGTAAGTATTATATTTAATATTTACATATTATTTTGAACTTTCTGTGACTTTAGATGATTGATCTTTAGATGTGTTTTAACGTGCTAAATCAATTTTTATGCAATATAATTTTATATAATATATTACATGGTATATATTTAGATAATTGTGATCTTTAGATGTGTTTTAACGTGCTAAATCAATTTCTATGCAATATAATTTTATATAATATATTACATAGTATATATTTATTTTGATATGAAAGGTTCGGTTATGACTAAGGCGAATTTAATTTTAAATATTATAGATACTAAAAAAATTTAAAATAATGTATCAATAATAACTAGTTTTCTTCGATATTTTAATTATATTTTATTTGATTCTTATATATAATCCTTTTATTTGACTTTATTATACATAAAAAATTAAATCCTTAATTTTACATAATCGATTTATTTATTTTAAAATTTTATTTTTATTAAATATATTTTATTTCCTTATTATTTATTTTTACTTTTCATATCTATCTTCTTAGCTTACAAATAGTTTTAGCTTATATCAAATACCCTTTAAGCACAAATTCCGTTCCAATACCTTTGCAGCAGAAATTACTTAACTATTTTTAATTTTATGCAAATATCAACGTTTATTCATTATTTATTATTTAACTTAATAATGACTTAAAAATAACTTGAAGCGTCTTCTAATATCTCAAGATGACGCATAATTAACAACATTTCACATTAAAAATGTGAAATGTTGTTAATTATGCGTCATCTGAGATGACTATCTTAATAAGATTTTTTATTCAAATGAAGTTCAGGAACCTCAAGGGATGAAAGAATATCTCGAAATCCTTATTATTTCAAAAAAATATTTCCCCCCTTAACATTAAATATCCACCTAATAACAATTTGAAAGTTTCTTCTCAAAACCTTATTTTGTCGATTTTTTTTCGAAATAGAAAATGAATATTTTCAGAAAAATCTCAAAGTTTATTGTACACCAATTCTTTTCAATTTAACGAAGAAAGAGGATTGTTTTTATACAGAGAACATACTAGGCAGACCAAACTATCGAAAGTATTGTAAATGATATGAATAAACTAATTTTGATTAATTTTTCCTGTTTTTAAGCTCTGTTCTCATTTTCCCGAACTTAAAAAAAAAATTCATATATAGTTCCTTCAAAAATATAGAAGAACACATTAAATAAATAATATAATGTAAAATTAACAAAAGAAAAAAAATAAACAAATTTTAAAAATCACCCACAACGGGATTCGAACCCGCGCTGTCTCGCTCAGCTGCTAGCACGTGGTGACGCTATCCGCTCCACCACGCTTACACGGTGAGCATGCTACTGCATGGCTTCAAAAGCACTCTCCCGGTCAGTTGAACGATGTACTTTGGGGGCCCATTGCAACCCTCCTAAATAAGTTATAAATATTTTCTTTGGCATAGGTGTTGGGGGCATGGTACCCTATTTTGGTACCGAGTTTGAGATTTATAACTTAATATTTAAGTCAGTTACGTGGTCTTGAAAATTGACTCTTACATACCTATTTTATTCCATTATGCCTTCTTTAACGAAAAAAGAGGTTTGTTTTTATACAGAGAACATACTAGGCAGGCCAAGCTATCGAAAGTATTGTAAATAATATGAATAAATCAACTTTAATTGATTTTTCCTGTTTTTAAGCACTGTTCTCACTTTCCCGAACTTAAAAACATTATTTCTCATATATAGTTCCTTCTAAAATATAGAAAAATACATTAAATAAATAATATAATGTAAAATTAACAAAAGAAAAAAATAATAAACAAATTTTAAAAATTATCCACACCAGGATTCGAACCCGCGTTGTCTCGCTGAGCTGCTAGCACGTGGTCACGCTATCCGCTCCACCACGCTTACACAGTGAGCATGCTACTGCATGGCTTCAAAAGCACTCTCCCGGTCAGTTGAACGATGTACTTTGGGGGCCCATTGCGACCCTCCTAATTAAGCTATAAATATTTGTTTTGGCACTGGGGTTAGGGGCATGGTACCCTATTTTGGTACCGAGTTTGAGATTTATAAGTTAATATTAAAGCGAGTTACGTGGTCTTGAAAATTGACCCGTACATACCTATTTTATGTTATTTTTTATTCCATTATGCCTTCTTTAACGAAGAAAGAGGTTTGTGTTTATACAGAAAACATACTAGGCAGGCCAAACTATCGAAAGTATTGTAAATAATATGAATAAATTAATTTTAATTGATTTTTCCTGTTTTTAAGCACTGTTCTCACTTTCCAGAACTTAAAAAAAATTATTTTTCATATATAGTTCCTTCTAAAATATAGAAAAACACATTAAATAAATAATATAATGTAAAATTAACAAAAGAAAAGAAACAAATTTTAAAAATTGTCCACTCCGGGATTCGAACCCGCGCCGTCTCGCTCAGCTGCTAGCACGTGGTGACGCTATCCACTCCACCACGCTTACACGGTGAGCGTGCTACTGCATGGCTTCAAAAGCACTCGCCCGGTCAGTTGAACGATGCTCTTTGGGGGCCCATTGCAACCCTCCTAATAAAGCTATAAATATTTTCTTTGGCACAGGTGGTGGGGGCATGGTACCCTATTTTGGTACCGAGTTTGAGATTTATAACCTAATATTTAAGTGAGTTACGTGGTCTTGAAAATTGACTCGTGCATACCTATTTTATGTTATTTTTTATTCCATTATGCCTTCTTTAATGCATAACTATTTTTGTCTTACTTTCAAAAATAAAATTATTTTTGTTGTATTTAGACTTATAGTCAACTATCATACACATTTATTATTAGTTATTCTTATGTTTCATGACTCTACCTTTATAGAGTAATATTTCAGAATGCATTTGTCTACTTTTCAGAACATATTTAGTTCTGAAACTTGTTATCTCGAAAACTCGCTGTCTCGAAACATTTTTGCGTCGCTTTAACTTTGAGATATCGAGAGTGTACTGTAAATTGATTGAATAGTTCCTGAGGTAACAATTAAAAAATGATAATTTTAGATAAAGCAATTTAAAAAATATATATAAATTAATTAATATATAAATTAATACTTAGTATGAAAAAGCAATTTTATACTAAGTATGTACAGTTAACGAACAAAGAACAACCAAAACCGCCAAATGAACTGGATGTGAAACAACTACTTTATTACTCAGGCCGTTAAGGTTTTTTACCTGTTGACTCAAACTAATCGTGAGGTATAATTCTTTGTTTTCCTGCTGAATAAATAAGTTTTCCTCAATAATGTTCTTTCTGCATTATTATAAGTTTATTGTCAGTGTAGATGAGCTCTTAAAATAAAGAAACAAGAAACAAATACATTTCAGCCAGTGTTAGACAGCTGATTCAAATCGAATTTGTGGCTAACCATTTCTGTAGTATTTTTGCCTCAAACTCTAACTAGAGGGAATTCCTGTATTTGACATTGAGACAAAAGCACAGTTTCATGGAAGATTTTTGAAATCAAACAAATCCGTGATTGCGTAACTCAAATAAGAAAATAGCGAAATTTTCGCAAGATCACACTGATAGCAAGGTTGACCAGCGGTTCTTAATTATTTTAAGCTATATGGAATCCGTATCGACCTTCTTTTAGACTTTATCAATGCAGTTCAGTAGCTATTGTGAACATATAAATAAAAGTAGGATTACAAGTTATTTTGAAAATAATTATTTGAAAGAATGAAAAGAAATATTTTTTTAAATCAAACAAATCCGTGATTGCTTCAATACAAATTAGAAAATTGCAACATTTTTGCAGCATGATCACACTTAGGTTAGTTGGTTGGTTAGTTATTAGAGTTAGGTTGACGAGAAGTTCCCAATTTTTTTCAGCAATGGACCCTAATAATCGACCTTCTTTTAGAGGAACCCCGACTTGGAGGTTCCTTCCCGACCCCGACTTTCAGAGGAAACCGAATGAAGTTCAGTAACAATTGTGAACATATAAATCAAACTAGGGTTACAAATCATTTTGAAAATAATTATTTGAAGGAATAAATAGGAATATTTTTTAAATCCAACAAATCCGTGATTTCTTTAATACAAATAAGAAAACTGCAAAATTTTCGCATGATTACACCGATAACAAGATTGACCAGTGGTTCAAAATTTTTTTAAACTATAGAACCCTAATAATGGACCTTCTTTTAGAGGACTTTATAAATGAAGTTCAGTTGCTATTGTGAACATATAAATCGAGGTAAGGTCACAAATTATTTTGAAAATTATCATTTGTAAGATTAAAAAGAAATATTTTTTGATCGTTTATCAGTTAGAGATTAAAGCCAGATGGTTCAACCTGCAATGAAAGGCATCTTGCTCTAAACTTCTTTTTTGTGAATGCATTTAAATTGCCAGAAGTAATTTCAATTGTGGTTTTTGTTGAAACTAAAACAAAAGAACTATTTTAAGAGCTGACAATGGTATTGGGGGAAATATATTTTGCTCTCGATGAATTTAGTTATTTTATTTTGTACTGTGGGGTAAAAATTTTTGTAAAATCATATAATATGCATACTTTAATGTATTGCTATCAGAAAAGTTTTTTTGGTAAAATATATTAAAGATTGAATATAAATATAATAACAGATTTCAAAAATCATCGTTGTTCGAAAAAAGTCTTAATACTCGGAAGCCCTGTGACTTTTCCGTTCGACACTAGGGCTCAGCAGAACATTTTTCAGGAACTGCTGAAGTTCAGTCTACTGTAATATATAATCCACTGATGACTGAACATGTTTTTTTTTTTTTTTTTTTTTTTTTTGTCAACCTTGCCATTTTAAACATAACTCAACTGAAGAAGTAAGAAAATCTATTAGAATTGAGACTGAGAAAAAATTTATTTATACATGATTTATTTTATAACCATCGTTAAACAGCAGGCATAAGCCTTAGATTTACGACAACTAATGTTTAACTCCGTATCTTTGTAATTTTGAACCCAATCTAGAAGACAAGAGAACTCCTGGATAAAGTGTTGGGAGAAATTTGCCTTCGTGGAAGATTTTTTAATGGAACTAACCCACATTTGCGCTACATGGAGAGGAAAACCACGAAAACCTCCCACGGTTAGCCTGACTGCAAGGGGACTCTAAACTATGATCCGTCTACCACTGAGAATACTTAACGTCAGAAATGTGGTTGTGGCGAGCCAGGTGCGAAATTTGCATCGATCAGCCATCGCTGGTATTCGAACCGGGGTCACCTCATTGGAAGGCGAAAACTCCATTCTCTGAGTCACCATGGCTCGATTTGTCTTTGAGCAGAAAATTTGCGATAAAAAAAAATAGTTCTTAATATAAAAAAAGAATTTTAAAAAATTAAATAAATAAATAAATAAAATGTTAAAAATAATACGCACTATTTCATCCAAATCAAATTATTCAACGCTAAACAGATTAGCAAACTTTCAGTTTCATTTTGTCACTGAGCCGCAATATTTAACTTTACTTAAATAGACTTAGTTGAAATCAGTTTTTTTCTTTTAAAACTAAAGTTAAACCATAACTTTGACACATAGTGCTTCTAACACAAACATTTATGCCAGAAAATAGTACCGTTATAAATCTTACTTTATTTAGCTTTACAATTCGGAACATCACTACTATCATTCACTGCTTATAAGGAAAACTTAGATATAATTATACTGAGTAACTCAAGTCTTTCCCCAAAGTTTTTTTTTTTTTTTTTTTTTTTTTTTTTTTTTTGTCGTATGCCTGTTTTTTAGGCAGAGGGGGTGCGATTGTTCCTGTTTTTCAGTGGCGCCATCTATGGTCAAGAATTCGACTTCTGCCGCACCATTCATTCAACCACAGACCCGTTTATAGGGCGGGTCACATTCACACACACAAAGGAGAAAGGACATAGAACACACAGAGAGAAAGAAACATCTATGCCTTGCCCGGGATTCGAACCCAGAACCTTTCTGATGCAAGGACAGTTCCCTGCCCACTACATAGGCCGGTCGGCCCCCAAAGTTATATTACATGTTATACATCAACTAGTTCTCTATAAGATAATAGTTTTTATGCATTTTAATAAGCTTAATTAAAGATTCGCAAACACGACTCAGAAGACAGGGAAACTCTTGGCTCTCGAGCTATAAGATAAATTTGCCCCCGCAAAAAACGTTTAAATAAAATACTTATTGTACGATTTTGATGAAGATAAATATATTGATCAATGTGAATTTATGCGAAAACAAATGAATAAATGAACTTTCAACAAGTTTTTGTTATTGTATCGGACAATTTCAATTTATTTAAATTTTTAATTTATTTATTTCAATTTTTAATTTATTTCAGTTTCAATTTTTAATTTATTTCAATGCCAAGTATTATTAGAACGAATCCAATACTTTATTGTGGTTTTCTGTACAGCATAATTATGCTGTACAGAAAACTACAATATCATATAAGCTTAATATCATATAAGCTTAAGCTTATATGATATAATGCTTCGATCATAAAAATTTATACCAACGTCCAGTACCGTTGTCAGTATTAGCTTCCCTTCCATATCAGCAGCTTTACAATTATCCAGCTACATGAGGTACTATAAATTTAACTATAACTACTTCTTACAATAATATTTAAGTCTTTCACTGAAGTTATAAGATGTTGTAAATTACCTGTTTCTGTTTAATAAAGTTATTTTCATGCATTTTAATATATCATCATCTTAGACTAATTTTTGACTATGACTATGACTGATTTTTAACAGATAAGGCTGATATGAATGAATAGAGCTGGATCTAAATTATTCTATGCTTTTCTGAAAAACTTATGTTAAACTATAACTTTAATGGTCCATCAATTATCTATTAAACAATAACTAATGAATAAAAAAAAGTTACAAACTTTTGATTTCACATCGGTCTGTAACAATTTACTTAAATAAATTTGGATCTTGTATTTTACTGCTGTTTTCAGTACAGCCAAAACTTTGACGATGTAATGCTTCCAGTTTATATCCGAATTTAGTACCGTTATCAGTATTACTTAACATCACTTTCAACTCAGCAACATTACTATCATCCGCCACATAAGGTACTAAAAACCTAACTATAATCATACTAAGTGACTCTAAGTTTTCCACTGGAGTTCATAACATGTTGCACATTGCCCTGTTCCTCTTTAAGAAAATTATTCCTTTGCATTTTAACAAGGTTAATTAAAGACTCCCGCAGCCATCATCTAAGACAAAGGCTGATCTCGACAAAACCCAGTTCACAGAACCACATTAAATTATAATATACGTAAAAGAGTCAGGAATATGCATGGGGAGGGGGAGGCTACCGGTGGTGAGTGCGGTGGGTACCTAATTGACGCCTCATTAAGCCCCCCTCACAGACTCTAAACAACTCTGTCATCTCTAATGAGCATGCGCAGAAGTTGAAAACAATGATGACGAAAGCCTTCTCATCGCTGGAGCCTACTTGCAAGGCAGCAAAATCAAGGGCGAAAGTTTAATGCAATTAACGATCGATCCGGCTCACCCTCCCCTTCGGCAGTCAGTTTCATTTTCCCTTTCTCCCCCCCTCCCATAATGTCTCCCCATGTCTACACCCTACTCTTAACTGATATTATACACCAGTAAGTAAGGAAAGCGTGTATTGTCTCAGTTTCTGTTCTGGAGTTACTGGGGAGGAATTTTTACCCTAGTTTGTTCGTACATGGGAGAAAAGATTCGCCGTTCGCTGACAGTGTCAAGTTTACACCCGGGTGCGTCATTTTTTTGTTTTCACCCCCTTCCCCCGTATGATGTAATGACAAGAAAGGGAGAGGGTCTAATTTTTGCTTTCACTACTTAATGGAATTACGTGGATTACTTATGGTGGTATTGTAATGGTTTTAGGTGTGTTGTTATGGCTTATGAATAAAATTATAGGGTGATATGATATTTATTTTTTAGGAGTATAAATGAAAGGTGATGTAAATGAAAACAATAACTGGACTAGGAGATTTAACTCTGAACTGTACAAGATTTATAAACAACCCGATATTATAAAATATATAAAAATGAATTGAATGAATTGAAAGGCCCACGTGATTCGAATGAGTAACAACAACACAATAAAAAAGATACTGCTTCTTAGACCCACTGGAACAAGAAAGCGGGGAGGGCAGCGGTTGAGATGGGCTGACTCGGAGGAGTCTGATTTTCTTGCAATTGATGAAAAGAATTGGAGATCAAAGATAAATCGTTATGGAGAAATCTTCAGAGAAAGGCATTGACCCACATTGAACTGTCTAGCCAACTATGATGATGATGATTTATTTTGTAGTTATTTGCATATAAATTACTTTTTGTTTTTACTATTATTAATATAAATAAAACTTCAAGCGCATTGAATTATACTATTCACGCTATTCCTTTTTAGGTTTTCTCTATTATCAGCAGACGGCAGTACAATGAGAGGCGTTTATTACTTCCTTTTGATAATATGTATGCATTGATTTACACTTATTCTGGGATGCTCTGACGTCATAGGGGGACTACAAGACTTCCGGTTTGATTTTTTTCTTTCTTTTAGGATACTGGGTGAATGGTTTGCTTTTGCCCAATTAAGGTTATATATCTATTTTTTTAAAAAAAAATTATACGCAGCTAAATTTGTTTTAAAAAAATTGTATCATATCCCATACATTTGTATTAAGTTCAGAACGCATACATGAAGCCTCTTTCATGTTAAATTTTCCCGACTAATTGGGAGAGTTTTTTTGAACATTTGAAAATGCAGAAAATTTTATGTTAAGTTTATGTTATGTAATAAAATGATATGTTTTCCTACTTTATTTTTATGTTAATAAACATGATTTAAAATTATTTTATCCATCGCTATTCATTAACAATTTTTTAAAAAAATTCGCGAGATCTGATAATCAGACAGTGAAACTTGTAAGTGCTGTATGTTTAATTATTATTTCGCCACTACTTAAAATTTCGTAGAGATTTTGTACTTCCGCTTATTTTTACATTGATGGAACGTTACAGCAAAGCTGCGACTTAGACTTGAATTTTAATTTCACATTGTATCCAACTTTTTGAAGTGAAGCTTCTAATGCGACTTCCAACAAGGTTGCGTTAAACGTTTAACGCTACATTTTTATTGGCCGGAAAATCACGTGGTAGGATCCAGTTTTCCCTCATTCATTTCCATATTGTTTTCGTAGAGATTTTGTACTTCCGCTTATTTTTACATTGATGGAACGTTACAGCAAAGCTGCGACTTAGACTTGAATTTTAATTTCACATTGTATCCAACTTTTTGAAGTGAAGCTTCTAATGCGACTTCCAACAAGGTTGCGTTAAACGTTTAACGCTACATTTTTATTGGCCGGAAAATCACGTGGTAGGATCCAGTTTTCCCTCATTCATTTCCATATTGTTTTGGTTCTCACTAGCATAAAATTAATAAAAGTATTGTTTTTCTATAAATAATTTTGCATCCCTAATTTAATGTTACTTTCCTGTACCGCTATTATTACGCTTTTAATTCAAGAGTTTAAAACTAAATTGTTTTTTATTATTATTATTGTAATGTACTGCGCTACATTTTAAAATAAAGTTATCAAATCTTTTTTTCCCCTTAATATTTCTCCGCTCATATGGTAAAGATTTACCAAAAATTGTGGCTTTTTAACTTAGCTGTTAGTACCACAGAATTAGTAAAAAATACAAAACTTAAAAGTAATTTTAACCGAATAAATGGTTTCTATGCCATGTTCAAAGGTATCATGTTAAAATTACTAACATTTATCACATATTAACCCTTTGACGCAGATGGGACAAAGGTGTCTCTTTTATATATATTTTTCTTCTGACGCTAATTACGAGCAAGATGATATTTTGGTATTTTTCAATTATAAAAAACAGTCTTATAGTTATTAAAAAAATATGTTAAATTATCGGAATTGTAGTTGTACTAAAATATAAAATTCAAAATACGTAATTTTCTTTTCACTCATATTCAAAAATTTATCAATGATTGATTTTGTAAATTAAAAGAAATGTCAATGATGTGTAATTGTTTCTCTTAGATCTAAATAACAGCAAATAAGTGCAAATTTGAAAAATAATTGTGAGTCATCTTTAGAAGATATCACCTTTAACGCAAAAAGAGACACCGGTGTTTTATGCTGTACTTCATAACCACAAATTATTAAAATGCTTAATATGATAGCTTTCACTTGTTTTGACCTAAATTAATACAAAATATGTATAAAAAAAAGTATGAAAAATATATGAAATAAAAATTCTGCGCCAAATTATTAAAAAAATATAATGTATTATGCCAAAATCATTACCAAAGCTCTTTAATGAAAGTTAGCGTGCATTGTTCCTATAGAGATTGAAACAACGGTAAATTTTATCGTATTCTGAAGGTCTTGGCGATGCTTTTTTTTCATTGTAGAATTATAAAAGTAAAGTAAAAAAAAGGATACACGTTAGGGAATTTGAATTGTTATTAAAGCGAGAAATAAAACAAAATCGAAATATAATGAAATACAACTGAAGAAAAAGTGAAAGCATCAAAACCAATTTCATTGCCTGATTAAACCTAAATAAGTTTTTTATAATCAATTTTCAACTTATTTTGGTTTTCGCAAGTAATTAAATAGATTTAGATGTTTTCAGTCTTGCCTTACTCAGTATTTAAGCTCAATTGACTTCAACAAAATTCTAAATTTGGAATTTCATTTTTTTTAAAAATTTTCTTATAACCGTCGTGAACAACCGACCCAATGTTCAACTCCGTATCCTTGTAGTTTTGAACCAGTCCAGAAGACAAGGGAGCTCCTTGATCAGTACCCCTAGAGATATTGGTTTGTTATGGAAACATGGAGGACTTTATGACTAGAGAGATTTAAAGTGCATCTATCACCATTTACTAAACAGGGGGTCTTCGGCGGGCGGAGATCGAACCCACAAGACCTCTTAGACATGGGTCCAGTGGAAAACCCGACATAGAATGTAAATAAAATACATCACTGAATTAAGGGCTTCTAAAAAAGTCAACTAATATTTAAAAAAAAAAAAAAAAAAAAAAAAAAAAAAAAAAAAAACACGCCAAAGCTTAAGTGACTTTTCCCCACGTCATCTTGGATTTTAGTTTTAATTTTAGATTTTAATTTTCTTAATGTTTTTTTTTTCCAAGTGAAGATCGAATACTATTCGAGCAGCTAGCTATCTAGCATCTATATGCCACAAAATTTTTTTCTTTTTTGAAAAAAAGGCGCCGCGTTATTAAATTGTAATATTGCTTTATACTCTTTAAAACTTCGATAGATTTTTCCCAAAAATCAAAAATAATAAAATTTTACATGAATTTTACATTGCATACAAAGACAATAAAATTTTGCAATTATTAATGTTGAATAGGTAATTTAAAGCAATGCATTTGCTTGTATTTAAACATTTCAATAACAATCATTCCATGGGATCAAATCTTTCCGTTTTAGAATTCTTTTTCACGCTTTAACCTCAACATATCTAATTGGCATAAGTGCTTGTCGCCACCCAGCTGTGTATAATTGAGAATAAAATCGCATTTCAAGGTCTGAAAAACGTGACAGAATGTTTCTAACAGCTGGAAACTCATTTGATATCAATTATGGCGACAAATGCCGGCACTCAAACATCCCGCCCACCTAGAAGCAATAAAAGTATGGAACAACTAATGCCAAAAACCAAATATTATAGCACTTTCATTTCATCGCCAAAGTTCGTCAATATCCTCTTTGGAGTTTTAATGACAAGTCTTTTGGCGTAGATTATTGGTTTAGTGAAGAGTTCTTTTTCGGAAAATGGGGAGGAAAAGGAGGAAATAGAATCCTTTATGAACATAAATATAGAGATTAAGATAAATTTTCTTAAGATGAAATATCGACTGTGTACTTGACGGTAAAAAAATAATGATAATGATAATTACGAGAAAATTTTTTATTTACTTTTCATTTATGTTATATTAGGTATTTTAAAAAATATATTTCGTATCTGTAAAATATATTAAATAGTTTTGTAGAATTTTTTTTTAAATTTTTAATTAATTTTTAGAAAAGTACCTGCATCTTTGAAGATTTTAAATTACAAAATGATGAATTCATAAAATAGTTATACGTATAATAGTTCAGTAATAGCCTGAAAAGTAATTTTTCAATCGATAAGCTATTTTATTATAACTAATAAACAAAAATAAAAATTACTAACTTAAAATCGCTCTAAATTTCTAAATTTAAAATTCTGGGAAAAAATGGGAAGGAAAAACAACGATGAAAACTTTTCGAATTTAGAGTTTAGCATTCTCAGAAAATTGTGTTGAAGAGCATTTAATTTAAAGTTGACTTCACATTAAACGCTCATATAGCCTTTTTTATTTTATTTTATATAACCATCGTTAAACAGTCGACCAAATTTTTAGGTTTATGACTGCTAATGTTCAACTACGTATCTTTGTAATTTTGAACCCAATCCAGAAGACAAGGGAACTCGTGGATCAGGTATTGGGAGAAATTTTTCCTTCGTAGAGGACTTTGTTAATGGAACTAACCCGCACTTGCGTTACATGAAAAGGAAGACCACGAGAACCTCCCACAGTTAGTATGGCGACAAGAGGACTCTATCCCATGATCCGTCTACCACTGAGGATATTTCACGTCAGCACTGTGGTCAGAGCAAGCCGGATGCTGCATTGGTATCGACCAGCCATCGCTGTGATTCGCACCCAGTTCATTGGAAGGCGAACTCTCTGACCTATGAGCCAAAACGGCTCTCATTTACACTTTAAAAAGAACAGTTAATGACAGCAATGGAGAAATCATAAACCAAGCTCTCGAATATTCATACCGTTATCGCCGCTTCCAAAAATGCAAATTTTGCCAAAATTTGGCTATCATCATTTGATTGCTTACAATGCATTACAAGATGGCGCGAATTTGTTGTAGGTACAAAAAAAAAAAAAATAGTTCGCCGTTTTAAAAGGTATGTTTGTTTTAGTTGTTCTTGGACTAAAATCCTCATCAGTCATTGGAGATTTGAACTAAAATTTCGAATTTTAGTGAACTTCAACGCCCTCAGTTTTACCTGGTGTCGTATTTGAATTTTTATCATATTAAAAGAAACTTTGGTATACTTTAGAACTTTTTTTAATCCTAGTGGCACTTTGCCTTGAAAAGGGGACACTTGAACTTTTAATCGAATAATTCGATTATTTTATTATTCTTATTTAGATCTTCTAATGTGATTTATCTTATTTTTACCATTCGATGTTTTACCTAGCTTTACTCTTTATACTTTTTTTTTACTGTATTTTTGACTCTTTTAATTCGGTGCTCTTTAAACGTTTTAAATACTTTTGACTTGTTTTCAAGAATTCTAATTCTCTTCAAGATCTTTTTGATCTTTTATTACAAACCGGACACTTGGACTGGTTGCTGTTCCGAGGGCTTTGTTTTTCCATGGAGAACTTTTGGTCATTGGTGACCTCCTTTGTGATTGCCATACACTTAGATGCCTTGCTACGAAACTTTATATTGGTTTTAAATATAAATCCCTTTTGGAAACATTATGATTAATTTAAAATTTTATAAATCTCACTGGGGATGCTGAACTATCTGTTATTGCGCGGGCACATTTTGCGTTCATTTATCCACTTCGTATTTTTTACTTTCCTACATAGTTTACAATACTTGATTTATTGTTTTAAATTTACACGTTATCGATTTTGTGATATTTTCTAACGCGTATCAATCTTTGTTAGTTTAAATTTTACTTTACTGTAATTTTGTAATGTTTGGTTCTCACGTGGTGACGGGTCGAACCCTTATCTGAAAACTACTCCAGGGGTAGGTCGGTCACTGTTAACCCCTTAGCTTGTGCGCTCGAGTTAATTCGAGCAGGCCAAACTGTGCACACTCGAGATAATTCGAGCAGCGTTGTATTTTATGCTGCTATAATTTTTCACACTCGAATATAATCGAGAATTGAAAATAACAATGTAAAAGCTAAGAAAAAATCATTTTATTGATATTTATCATTTACATGGGATTGTAAGCTGTTACACTTATTTATTCAAGAACAAAATGTAGCCTTTTATCATGGAACAAAAGCGCAGTGCATCAAAATTGTCCACGGAAAGAAAAGTTGAAACAGAAGCGGCAATAAATGGAAACCTTGTTCTAAAGTGTGTTTTTTACATTTAAAAAAAATTTTTTTTTTCCGACTAGTTTTTTTCGAAAAATCTGCGCGTTAAGGGGCTAACCTTAGTTGTTCAACAAGAATAATTATATTCTAATTTTTAAAGATCCGCCAATTGTATTCAATAGTTTTATAATGTTTAATTTACATCCGCTTCTAAGCCTAGTTCGATGTGGGATGTATAGAGAGAAATGTGCAAGAGAGAGGTGTTCGATGGCTGCTGACTGGAATCAAGCCAACGATCTCCGGGTTCGTAGTAGGATGGATGCTCTAACCACCATATTTGTACACAACAGACCAAGATGCAATCTTAAGGGCCCCGTCTAATTAATTTGAACAGTATTTTATAGACTGCGACTATAAAATACTGTTATAAATACTGACTATAAATACTGACCGACCAATAGCCCCTCTCTTAGTTTTAGGATCTTGAATTTGAATCAATCGGAAATAACGTATGCTTACTCAAAGAAACACGAATTTAGATCTGGTTTCTTATCTTAAAATATCTTTTGCTGTAATTAATAAGTATAAATTTAATTTTTATTAACAATAGAACAAAAGTTATTAAAGGTTTCTTTTTTTCGCGCCATACATCTATGAATATTTCATTTGCAATGAAATATTTAAAAAAAAAGTTTAAATAGCTTAAAAATAAACATGTTTATCTTAAAAAGTGTGTTTTAGTTTGTTGGTAAAGCGGTCATTTCTTGACTAAGAGAACATCATTCCCAGTTTTCTTTACTCTGCACAAAACCATAAACAGAAGAAAGACTTTGCAGGTGAACAAAACCTCATGACTTAAAACCTTAAATGAATAAAATTTAGTGCGATAAAATTTGGTATGGATTTTGGTCTCATAGTATGGAATACCTCAGGGGTACAAATACTTGTGAGAAAAATTTCTTGAGCAGTCATAATTGGTAAGATAACATTTGGAGGGATCCACATAAAATCTGGCCACCAGTGAACATCGCGTGACATAACCTCAAGTATCCAAAACCTTGTAGAGCAGAGTTTATCAAGTGGACGAAATCTCATGCAATATGACCTTAAATGTCCAAAAAATTGCAAAAAAGAATCTTGATTAGGCAATATCTTTTGGGGAATAGTTAGTTCTAGTGTGGACAATATCTTGTGACATACTATCTTGAAGGGAATACAACCTGAAGTGAGACAGAATATCGAGAGGGCAATATTCTGTAGAAGTTCGATGGTACATAATCTCGCGGTAATGGATCGTGATGAATCTTATACCCTCACGGGAAGCCCAGGGCTGTTAGAAGACGCCGATCTATACTAGATCAGATCAAAGTAGCTTAACCAGTATAAATTTGTAAAGAAGGAATATGAATTGCAATATTTCCGTCCAATTAACAAATGAAATTGCCTGGATTTTATAGAACAAATGCATTTTATTAAAAAAGATTGTAATTCTATGTTTTTCTATTGCATTATTCTCGTGGTAGGGATTAGTTTCCTAAAGTGAATTGAATCCCATGAGTAGGCTAGGCGAGTCAGGACCAACTCGTGGTCTGCAATCCGGATTGGCCAAAATATTGTATTGCAAAAATTTGAATGGACTAAAACTCCGGATAGACAAGATCTCACCAGAACACTGACTGGATATAAACTAGTGGGATAAGACCTAGAGAATACTATCGTCAGGGAGAAAATGTAGTAAAAAATCTTGAAAAGACAAATTGACGTCTGAGAAAAGGGCGTCCATTTGACGACTAAGGATTCTATATCTTTAAACGAATAATGATTATTTTTAGAATGCATTGAAACTTTTTAACAAAAAAATATCTGTTTCAAGCAAAATATTTTATGAAGAAAAATATGATTTTTAAGCAAATTGAATAGTCAAGTATTCAATAATTAGAAATTTAGTATTTCTTTTTATGTTAGAAAAATTCAAAAATATGTAGTTGGAATGATAATTTTTTACTGTAAATTCGCACTTGCATTTGAAGAGTTTGTCCGAACACCCACGCTTTCTCACAGCTCAATACTTGGAAAATACCGCAAGATTTCATCCCATAATGTAAATTCAGTTTTAAAAAAAGAATTTTTATTGATATTTATAAATTGTGAAAAAGTAAAGTATAAATTACCAGAGGAATTCACTGATTAAATAAACATCCGAGCAAAAATCTTTTAAATGAAAAAATTTTCTTTGAAATACCAGTTATTATGCCGCAGGTCTTTTCCTTTTTAAATTTTTTTTTTTATACATATCACATAAATATATGAATATAAAGGAGTTCGCAAGTAGCAAAATTGTGATGATAAAAGACAAGTTTTATCGTCAGGTTTTAAAAAATATCTTTTTCAATGATTTCAAATATTTTATAAAAGAGTTTTCAGGGAGAAGGAAATCCTAAACTTAGAAAACAAACCCACTTTATACCAGTTTTATATATCGCATAAAATATACAAATAAATTCTGAACTGTATTATCTGGACATTTAAAAAAAAAAAGGCGCAAAATAAATCGAAAGAATTTTTTGTTTAAATTTTTTTCTTTCTCTACAGCAGTCTCTCTCGTCTGAATCTCTATCGAAAACAAAATCGTTTTTTTTTCCAAGCAACATAAATAACTGAAAGTCCCTACACTATTTTTCTTTTCCTCTTATTTTTCCCTACACTGTCACGTGGCTTGATCGTTACGGAAAGGATCGCTCCTTTGTTCGCAGACCAATGCCGCTTCTTCAAATATTCATTCCACGCCCATTCCTATCTTTGTTCAACATTCTGCCTTTTCTATTTCGAACAAAAATTTTTCAATCCAGTGTTTATGAAATATAATCGCGTGCGACAAATATAGATCGTGAAAACCGAAAAGGGAAAAAAAGAACAATTTACTTCTTTGGCGGAACCCAAGGGAGCAATTTTGCATAAAACTTAATAAATTTCCGAAGACTTTTGATCTGTTTTGCGGATGACTAGATGGCAATTTTCAATAACAAAATAGATTTTCCATTTCCTTTTGTATGATCCCTGTGTTGGCGAATTCACCTGGGGAAATGTAATCGGGTTTTATTGATTTAATCATTTCGTTTTTTCCCCTTTTTTGTTATTCATATTTCTTCTTTTTCGCACATTCTTCAAACAATGAATGTATGACTTTGTAATAAAGAAAAAATCTTTTGCTGCTTTCGAAATAAAGTTTATTCTGGAGTAAGTCTATAAATTATGACATAGTAATGTTGTTATCCATTGAAGTTAAGTAGCTATTTCAATTTAAATATGCTGAGGGTGGAGTTACAGACATTAATTTTTACTGTACCTGAAAAGTAAATTCTGTTTTTATCTGTTGTTCTTTTTCAAACATTCTTCAAACAATGAATGCATGACTTTGTAATAGAGAAAAAAGATCTTTTGCTCTAGGAATAAAGTTTATTTTGGAGTAAGTATATAAATTATGGCATAGCTATTTTATTATCCATCGAAGTAAATAGCTAATTTAATTTAAATATGTTTGGAAATGAGTTACAAATATTAATTTTAGATGTTTCTGAGAAGCAAATTGCGCAGAATGTTAGAACCTCGTGTTCTTGTTAACAAAATAGCAAACTTTAAAGCAAGCGGTAATAGAATTCTTTTATCCGTTGACCTTTTTCGAATATTCTTCAAACAATAAATGCATGACTTTGTTATCGAGAAATTAATCGTTTGCTCGAGGAATAATGTTTATTCTGGAGTGACTATATAATTTATCACATAGCTATTTTATTATTCATCGAAGTAAATAGTTAATTTAATATAAATTTGTTTGGAATTGAGTTACAAATATTAATTTTAACTGTACCTGAAAATGTGCGAAGAATGTATAAAATGTGTGTTCTAACCTCCCCCCCCCTTCTCTCATTTTTTAAAATCACTTTTCCTTTATCACACATTCCACAAACAATGAACATATGACTTCTTAATTATGAGTATGTACTGGAGTAATTATGCAAGTTTTAATATTGTATTATAATTATCTGTTGATGTAAGTATCTACTTGAATTTAAAGATGTTTGAAGTTAAGTTACAAGTGATAACTTCGATTGAGTGGAGTGCTAATGTGTGTAAATGCCCGGGGCAAATATCTCGATTAGATTGCCTTGAAATGAGCGATATTATTCTGGAAGCAAATAAAAGCCTATCTGATAATTTGTTTAAAAAAATAATCGAAAATATAAGGTAATTTGGGATTATCCTGTCTACCATTTTAGCCAAATCCGATATTATCTCAAAAGGTAGCTTCTGCACTAAATTTTATTATATTTACTGTGCAACTATGTAATCCTTCACTGCGTGAGTTAGTTTTCTTTAAAGCGTTGAAATATATTGTTTTTCTTTTCTTTCTTAATACACATTAGCAAGATGGGTCTTGGTTTGGATTTGATTTGCGCCCACACACTTTTCAACTGCGTTCAAGAGTAATAGTTAACAGTGCGCATGCGTTGCTAAGGTTGCTGTTGTTTTTATTTTCACCAGCAGGCATTTTTAATGTATTTATATAATAATAATTTAAAGTATTTTTATATTATTTTTATTATTAACGTATAATTACTGGATTGACGGTGATTTCAGTATAAATATGAATACTGAAGAAGGAAAAGTATTTTGTCACGTCTTGAAGCACGTACATAGGCAGGATATGAAAAACAATCAAACCACAAACATCAATTGAAACAATTTTTGCAACCCATGATTCGAAACGTTGTGGCGTTTAACGGAGTCAATCCAGAAAGATAAAAAGCATTTGACCAATGGATAACCAGTGATCCTAATAAGGCGATCACAACTTTTTTTATTAATTTTTTTTAAAATTCCGCTACAAAATTATTCGAAATTTGGATTTGCCTATCACCGAAATGATTATTATTATTTAACAGAAGAGAACACCGCAAAACTACCCGAAAACACTTGGATTCGTATTTAAACGAATTTATGTGACGGCTACTGCACAAGGATAATAACTTGTTTGTTTGCGTTTTAAAAGCTATCAAGGATTTTTGACAGCCGAAATGATTTATAATATATATGCTTAGATTCAAGAATAAATTCAATGTGCAATTATAACAAAAAAAAAAAAAGAATTTTTCTTTGTTTTTATTACTTTTTCATTGCGTATTTTTACACTTAATTTTTTTTGTTATTATTATTTTATTATTATTTGATAAATTTAATGTGTTTAGAATGTTTATTTTAGAAATTGCTTTTCATTATGATGGCGCCAAAGGATTAGTCCATTTTCGTGAGCGTTGACAGGTCGACGGGATAATGCCAAAGTAACAAAGATAATTACGGTCGAATCTCATTAAGACTAATAGACTTAGCACCACTTTTCGCATAAGGCGAAAGAAAATAACTTTTCTATCATGCTATGTTGGAAAACTATTATTAATTGCATTAATTATTTTGAAGAGGAAAAATTAAGGCGAAGTAAATATTGCACCTTATGAAAAGAAAATCCTTATTGTGACTATCGTGATCTTCCTTGTTGATGCAAGTTATTACTTTTCCCGAACTGGACAAGTGATAATAACGCATTTGTCATTGAAACTAATGTGTTGGTTCGTGATTAGTTCCCATCCATCAGAAATCAGTGGCGTGTCACCTCATTAACGTTTAGAGAGTGTTGAGAATGGGCGCCTATTTTTGAGTGCTCAAAACATATAAACTTTTACCAGCTTCATAAGTTTTTTTAAGAAAACAAAATATCTAGTTTATTTATTCTTATTTTCTACAATGAATGTTTTCTATTTTTCTACATTCACACATTCAGCCATTGATTCTTTTACTTTTTTCCCTTTCAGTTTTATTACATTGTATTTTTCTTTATTTCACTTATTCTTTCTTTACAGTTTTTTTTTAAATTATTTTTTTCTTCTTTCATTAATTCTTTTTTGTACCTGAAACATATAATTTTTACGATATAATCTTCACTTTCTGTATTCTTTATGTTCTTTTTCTATTTCCATTCAGATCATTCCATTAGGTTCGTATAATACACGACTTGACCCAGTTCTTTGGCTGATTGCTGGCATGATTTCAGCTAATTTAGTTCCTTCCGTATAAAACTTTTGAATTTTTAAAAATTTATAAAACAAAGAGTGTTTATTCCCTTATTTTTTACAGTTTGTTTTCTATTATCACCCATCTTATTTTATTCGACTCATATAATACACGTCCTGTACAAAGAATTATTCGCATTAGCATGGTTTAAGCCTAATTTATTTTATGCCAAATAAAAACCTTTGAATTTTCATAATATCCATAAAACAAAAAAAAACCTGATCGTGACATCTACGCTTACACAATGTATCTATTACCAAAAGCAATTCAGTAAATCGTAAAATGCAAATGTTTCTCCGGGCAAAGAATTCTACATATCTTACGATTCGAAATGTCTTTTCATTCCAAAAAGTCCACAAATCATAAAAAGTCGTAGTTCTTATCCAATTCTAGTCTCAAATATTAAGCAAATAACTCTTAAAACCATTCCATTTCCACATTACATTCCTCATCCGGGATACATCTGCTGGTCTGGATACAAATCCCTTAGCACCAACCCAAAGAGATCTTCAATGCAGACTCATCTAAAAGTGATTTATTAGATTTTGGAAGAGGACCAAATTCCAGAAAAAGGGGTTCATTGGCGCACATCCAAAATACTCGGACACATAAAGAGTATAAGGGGGCGCCGAACTTTTAAAATTTATAGAAGGGTGAGAGAATTGGTAAAAAACTGTAAGGCACCAAATCCCATCTATCTTTTGGCGTAATTTCATTGGACAACGTCTTTTTTTTTACCCCCAAAGCAGCATCTTATTTGGAAAGTATCCAGTACTGCCATTTCGGACTTAGCACGGATAAATCCACGTTGTTGTTACTCTAGACGAAAGAAATTAATTGAGCGAACAAGTGAGATGAACTTTTTGTTTGCTTTTAGCCCTGAAGCCTTCTTTTTATTGATCTCCTTTTAGAGGAAACCAGCTTATAATTGTGCCGAAGGAAAGAAAGATAATGAAGTATTTTAGCGCCATGCATTGGCACTCTTGTACTCTGTTACAAACACTAATGCTAAAATTATACAAGGGTTATATAAATATAACTTATATATAAAAGAAACTTATATATAAAATAAACTTATATTAAAGAAAGAAAAGAAACGAAGTATTTTAGCGACATTGGCAATCTTGTACTCCATTACAAATTCTTATGCTAAACTTATATAGGTGTTATATAAATGTAACTTATATATAAAAGAAACTTATATAAAAGAAACTTATATATTTTTAATTTAAATCAGGAGGACCATAAAAAAGGTTAAGAAGCAAATAAATGTTGCAAATAAGTTTTAGAACGGGAACAACATAAAGATTTCACGATGAACTGTTAGATTCTTTTTAGTATTTTGATTTTATTAAAAATATCTTTAAGATGTTAGGTGGCATTTAGATATCCACATGTTAGATATCATTACAATAAGCACTGCAATGTTACAATAATACTGCAATCGCAATAAGACTGGAATGTTACAATAAGAACTGCAGTTGTTTTATTTACTGCACATAAGCTGCAAAAATATAGAATATATAAAATAAGTTAAAAATATAGAGAGAAAACTTGGAAAATAATATAATAAAGATTAATAAAAAGAGAAGGGAAAAAAAATATAAAATTAAAATTTTTCCAAAAATATTTTTAAAACAAATGCATTCTTTAATAATTTTTCATCGTTTTTAGATAACTTATTTTTACACTATTATGAAAAATATTGTACTCTTAATATTAAATTTGTTTTTTAAATTTATTGATGATTAAATTATCTTTAATTTTCAAGATTATACAATTGTGTTAATTAGTACTTGCCCCGAGGAATCCATTTTGCTTCGTAATCATGATGATAATATTAATTTTAATTTTTTGGAATTAGGTATTAAGAAAGAAGAAAATATCCGCTTTGTTGATTTAAAAGATAAAAGAAATAATCTTAGATTTAATTAAAAATGAACTAATTACTTGGAATTTTTATGTTCTTACAATCATTTATTTAAATACTATTTTTAATCAAATTAATAGAATTAAGAAAATATATTGCAATGTTTATTTATTCAAGAAACAAATAGACGAGCTCTTTCAAAATGTGATAAAAACAGTGGATACCCAAATAATGTAATTAAATTCCATCTAAAATCATTGAGTTAATTGTATGTAATTATTATTAATAAATTTGCTAAAAACTTCTTTTTTAACTAAATTTATATTTTTACCATGTTCAAATCCAATGTGGACAAATCTGTGGCTAAAAAACTGTGCAAACCAAGCAAATCGTGTGTATTTTTTTTCCAAATATATGTTAAAAGTTTTCTAAAATCCTTAAAATTGTATAATTAAATATCAGCCTTATTGGTTTTATTTTATAACCGTCGTTGAAAAGCCGACATAATTTTGGGTTTACGACTACCAATGCTCTACTCTGTAACCTTGAGATTTGGAACCCAATCCAGAAGACAAGGGAACTCCAGAATCAAGTATTAAGAGATATTGGCCTTCGTGGAGCACTTTTGATGGAACTAATCAGCATTTGGTTTATATGGTAAGGAAAGCCACCCACGGTTAGACTGGCGGCAAGGGGACACTAACCCATGATCCGCCTACCACTGAGGATATTTTACGTCAGCACTGTGGTTGATGTAAGCCGGATGCGGAATTCGTATTAACCAGCCTGGGATTCTCTGGGATTCGAACCCGGTTTACCTCATTGGAAGGCGGACGCTCTATCCCCTGAGCCATCACACCTGACACCATATTGGGTATAAGTTTTAAATTCTCCAGTATAACATTATTACATTGAGCATATCCATTTTCAGGCTAATCCAATATAAGTAACAAATCATACTCGCTTCAGTACTACAGTAAGTACGGGGCATAAAAAGAACTCTCTATTTACACTTCTAACTTCTATGTACGTTTCTATTTCCATACTTTGTAATCTGGCAAACTTATTACAGTAATATTTAAAATCGTTTTTGAAAGACTCCGGAACGTTTAAGTTCATTAGAATTCGCTACTCGTTTTACAGATTGCATTTTATATTTTATTCTGTATTTTTCTTGCATTTAATTTTTTTTATTTTGCTTGATATGCTTTATTTCGTATATTTTTTTTATTTAATATGTTCTATTTTGAGCTCAATTTTTTTGGATACACCTTACACTTTTGTATTCATATAATTTACTTTGGCTATATTAATGTAATATTAGAAAGCACTCTTTTTTGCGGATATAATAGTGTAAGCTGATGACAAGATTATATTTTTTTAATATTTTTTTAAACGGGTATCCGACCCGTTTACTGAATGCTGCCAGTGATACTTGGTTTCAGTGCTCTACTTGAAACCGTGTCCTTAAAATCAGCCAACTGAGGGACATAAAATATTTAGAAACATGTTCAAAAGAAATCTTTTGCATGCATAAAAATGACTCTACCTACTGATGAATTATTATAAATGCAATAAAAGTTATCTTAAAATATTAAAAATAAAATAATAATTTCAAATAACCTAAACAGAAGCATTTCTAAATTGTTTTTATACAAAGAGGAGATAACTCATCTGATAAACCAAACAATGTTGGAAACTTAAGACTCCAAATCAATCCATAAATTCTAACTTATTCGCAAAAATTTCTGACGATACAATTTAATGGATTTGTGCAGTCATTGCACATCTTTTAAAATATTTATAATGATGCGCTTTTAAAATGATAAGTCTTCCTGCCTCCGCTAAATACAGACCTTGAATCTTCCTTTATTTAAAAATGTTACAATTGTGAGCCGTAAACTTTTCTTAGCCCTTTTTTTTAAAAAAAAAAAAATCTTTTTATTCTTTCTTTCATCGAGAATTTCTGGTAAAGCACGAACTTTACCGCTGAATCGGGGAACGATTCGCATTTGAAATGCAAATATCATCTTTTATTTTGCTTTTCCCATTCAGTAGTTTTTCAGTTTTCTTCTGATTATTCCCAAATGCAAAACAAAGTTCCTTATTTACTCTTTTTTGTTTTGTTTTGTTTTGCCTGCTCGTTGGCGGCAGTTCTATTAACATTGACAGCCATATTTTATTCTTAACTTGATTGCTCGAAGCAAAGTCCCGCCTGTGTTTTTGTCATCTAATTTACTTTAAACACGTTTCTTTAAAATTATTTTTTAGAAGATCATGCGAATGTTTCGCACGTGCCCAAAATAAAACAAGGGATTATGTAGTGTTTGGGAACAGTTTAGTTGAGCTTGAAGTAATGATTTTCTCCCCCCCCCTTCTCCCTCCCTTTGTTATTATTTTATCTCGAATTTATATAGCAGTCATTGCCATATTAAATATAAACGATGTTTCATGATTCGAATTTCGTTCCTAACATCCAAGATTTTTTCTTTTTCTTTTTGTAACAATGCAGTGATGATTTTTGAAACCTACAATTATATTTATATACAATCAATAGTCTATTATATTTTGAATATATATATATTTTTATTTTCATGAAATTAAACTAAAATGATTAGTGAAAAATGAAATAGCAAAAGTAAAAAAAAAAAAAAAAAAAGAATCGAATCAAAATATACTCATAAAATTAGGTACAAAATATGGATTTATAAAAAATAAAAAAATTACATCATTATTTTGCATCGAATTTATGAATTCAATATTAAATTAGATTCAAGAACAATGAATATGTTGTCTGATCTGAACTATTATATCTCAACGTTTATAACAGTTCTTTTTCGAAAACCATAGGTCAGCTTGCCGTAAGTCAGAAACCGTAAGTCAGAAAACCATAAGTTTCGAAAACCATAAGTTATCTACTCTTTCATCGTATGCATACACCAAACGCAATTTCAAATCTAGACTAGAAGCTGGTCTAGACCTGTCAATGTAACTGTCTCTCATATTATCTTAATTTTATTTTGAAAAAAAAATATAGATAAAACAATTTTAAAAAATCCATTATTTTTATATTTAATATTTTTTAGAGTAATCAGTATTCTTTCTTTGCGCGTACTGACCGTAAGGACACAGTTCCCAGTAAAACACAGCATCACTGGCTGTGGCTAGCAAGATGGTGAGTGACTACCTGCTTAGGGATTGAGGGTGCACGGTATCGGTCCTCTTTAAACTGTTATACCTCAAACTGCTTGACTTCGTGCGCGGGTCATCGGGCCACTAAAGCAGGGGTGCCATCCCCACTGCGGAGGATCAAAATTGTGACGGTATGTTTTTGGATCATCCTCAGGTTATGGTTGACGTATGGTTGACGGTATGGTTGACGTAAATAAAGTACTTACCTACCTCTCTGTGTATGAACTTTATTTATAATATCGAGGGTCCAAAAGAAGTTTGTTCTCTTAGGGTCCCCATTGACGATAAAATACTGGTACTTGTTTTGGAGGACAGTAGAAAACCTATTACATAAGTGCTTATAAGAGATGCCTATATTAGTATACTAGGTAACTATTACTATCGCGCCTTTTACCATAATATCAGTAGAAAGAGTAGCGGAGGTGAACAATGAGGTGACCGTTGAGGTGAACAATGAGGTGTGATGTTATAATTCTACCTTACATTATAGTAATTCGGTAAATTTTCGTAATGTTTCACTCTGAGATATTAATTTCCGATATTTAATACACACATTGCTTGACATTATTATTGAGAAAAATTTATATAACATATAATTATAAAGTACAATAATTGCAAAACACCCTGTAAAATATGTTTAATACTCTACTTGACCAACTTAGCTTGATCTAGTGCATAGGCGTTTTTGATTTAAAACTAAACATGTGAGCCCTAATGGCTCAGGTGATAGACCACTCGCGTCACAATGTGGTGAGAAGATTCAAATCCCAGCGATGAGTGATCCATACTAAATCTGCTCCCGGTTCGCCCGGACCACATTGCTGAGGTAAAATATTCCCTGTATTTGCCCCCATCATTCTCTTGTCTTCTGGGTTGGGTTCAAAATTGTAAGGCTGTTGTGTGAGTTGAACATTCACAAAGTCAGATGTGGGTCGGCTGTTCGTGCTAGTTATAATATAAAATAAAATATGACCAGCAGAACCGATTGACAAAATTAATTAAAAATCACCAATGACAATTCATAAGTTTGGTTTCTTATTACGTTGGTTAACGGTTAGTTTTGAAAAACTATTATAAAAACGATTGGTTTTGAGAAACTATTAAATTTCTTAATACAAAAAAAAAAAATTCTTAATCCGAAATAACCATTCACACACAACTATTTATAGCCAACATCGTAAAAGTAGATTTTAAGACGAATAAAACCACTTGTCTTGTTCAAAAGCACCTTATATCGACTAATACCTTCTATAGCCTCATTTTTGTGATTCATTACGATAAAAACATCTCCAATTTCTTCGCCAAACTAAGAAGAAAAAAAAAGCTAAAAGCTTAGATCAAATATTACTTTTACAACCCTTTGATAGATATAAAGAATATAATCTTGCAGCGTCATCTTTCTAGCTGCTTTATTTTTTATCCCTATTTCCCCCCATTTTTTTCCCTTTTTGCAGGGATATTTAATGCGATTATCTTGTCCAGAACATAGAGGTGTTAGAGATAAGCTCGCGCCAAGTGCACAGTACGCTGAGTCAATACAGATGCCAGATATTGAGTTTTTTTTTTCCCGTCAGGCTTGCCTCTGGCTCGATTTATGCCTCAATAAAACATGGATGGATAACAGAACATGGTTATCAGGAAATAAACAATGAATTAGTTCATGTATGAATTTCATGGTATAATGAGCAAGAGTAAATAAACGCTGATAACATAACTGTGGACAGTTTGTTCATTATAAGAACTTAGACTAATGCTTTCTAAATATTTGTTAGTGTGTAATACTTAATTTCTGTGATCTACTATGACGCAATATATTATGTTAGATCAAACTAACATGATGGTTTTATAAGCTAGGTTTCTTTATTATAAAGATTGACCATTTTGTTTTTATATTATTCAGTATAAAAATAATAAAAAATATTTTTTTTTAAAGTGACCATAGATTATAAATTTTGACTGGCAACATTTTCTCTTTCTTTATTTTCACATGTTTTCACGAGTCTTTATTAATTTTTATCATTCTTATTTTTTCCTTCATGATTTATTAATAATTATTCACATTTTATGTTTATCATTCATGTTTAAATATCATGTTTTTTTTAATATTTCTGATGGGTTTGAAGTTTTAATAATCAAATTAATTTTGCTTTCTTTTATTAATTGCTTATATATTATTGGTTCTGAGGTCCTATGGTTTAGTGGTAGTGCTTCAAGCTCCAGTGCCACATGTCTAAGTCCAATCCTCGGACCGGGCAACGTTGACTCAGAATTTCATCCCTTCAATGGGTAGATAAAATGATTTCCAATCATGCTTAGTGACACTGAATTTTCCGTGCTCGGTTGACTACCCAATCGGTGCATCTGACTCTGCACCCCAGATCTCAAGGCCCAAAAAATGGGAGGGGAACAATGGGCTTTGGCCCCTCTACGGGCTATCGTTTCACTAAGTTTAATTTTATCATAGGGCCAAAATGCAATACAAATACAATTAGCCCAACACAAAAAAATATTGAAACACAAAAGAATTGGTAGCAGAGTTAAAGGACATCCAAAACTTCGATGATTGGTTTCCATTAATGTAGATTTTAAAATAATTAGGTCTTTGAAAAGCAAGAAGATCGACGCAGAGAAATGTTATAGAGAAGGCTCAGGCCCACCCCAGGTTTATCAAGCTAATGATTATTATTATTATTATTCAGCACTGAACTGACACTATGAAGAATCAGATTCTATCATCGACTTGAAGCCACACAATTTGCTTTGTCGGTGAGTCATTGATACATCGTGTCATTGTCGATGTATGAGCACCAATACTTTGGTTAATGGGTACCAATTTACCTGTGCAGAATGATGACTACATTTCCACCATAAAGCTGTTTGTCTCGAAATTATAGATCCTTAACTTCTATGACAAATATCTGTAGTGAACGTACTTTACTTCTTTATATATACTTCGCTTTTGAAACTTAAATTTTGAAAGTGTGATTTAATTTTAAAGAAAACTTATTTATTGATTTTGAATCATTAAAAAGCAAAATAAAACTTAAGCTTTTGGAAAATATGTTTTAAAAAATAGTATAAAATCTGCAATTTAAATGAAATAATTAAAAAAAACTTTAATTGTTAAGATTTTATTCTTGTCATCATTTTTGTTTTTAAATTCCAAAACGGTATTATTGCGTAGTTTAAAACGTAACAAGATATTTTCTTTTAAATAGACAAAAAATATAAAAGAGAACAATTTAATAAATCCTGAGTATATCATAGTAATTACTATGACAGGAAAATAACACTAAAAAGCATATTCTTTGTTGTATTAAATAGATATAGCTTCATACAAATATTTCAATTTGCCTAATTCAGGTGACGATTTTTCAAACCAGCAACTTTTAACGATTCGCTCTCCTTTGCGGAGATATCTCTCGAAGTTGCTCGCAATTATAATGGAAGTTTTTACACCTTCAAAAAGATGCAACTTGAAGTAAAACAAACTCGACAAAACCTACATCATATCTAAATCAGGGATGAGCCAACTGTGGCCCGCCGGATGGTTTCATCAGGCCTTCGGATAGAATTTTAACTTGCATATCCGTGGCGAATAAAAGCAATATACATCCATTATCTCGTCTACTTTGTTTTAAAGCTATTTTTTGTTCTTCTTTTTAACAAAGTATTGATGACTTTTATACTTTCTCTACTTTTGTTCTACGAAACATAAATCGAAGGAAATAGCACAGACAGCTTCAATTGGTAAAGTGTTGAAAGCAGAAGTTCTTTATAGAATAGCCGTAGATTAGCGCCACCTGAAGCAGTTGTTTTTAAATATTCAAAGTTTGAGTCTTAGAAACCATTACCGAAAGCTAGTTTCCCAAATTTAATATCTCAGGCTCAGAAAATCAGTGCTATGTTTGCTTCATCTTATATATGTGAATAAGTGTTTTCAACTATGAACCTCAGAAAAAATCATTTCAAAAGTAAATTAACATACAAATATTTAACCTCGCTCCTTAAAATAAGTACATCTTACCTGAAACCTCAATATAAGGAACTTTTAAAAGTGAAATCGCAATTTGATTCATGTCATTAAATATTTAAATTAAACTTATATATCGTTTTTTTTTTTAATTTTAGAAGTTTTTATATAGCCCACCAAACTTTTTTTTTTCCGATTTTTTGCCCTCAACCAAAAAAGTTTGCCATTCCCTGATCTAAATATAAAGAGAGGTTATTTTATAATACAAGCAGAAAGAATAAAAAATAATCAAACACAAATAATAATTGAATTGTTAACTACAGAAAAATAAATATTTAGTAACTTCAAAGTACTGAAATATTACTAAAATTAGTGAACAACATACAACTCCATATTTCTTAACATTTACGACTACGTATCGGAGAATATTTATTAACGAGTTTTTACTACTCAACGAAGAGCATATTTTGCGTTTAAAAACCATATGAATGAAAAGGGAAGTAATTGAAGCTCGGAAATTAATGAAATAAAAATTCAGGCATAACAAAAATGGGGCAAACAGTTTTCTCAAAGGACACATTAATTTGTCGCGGACATTATTCAATTTGTTTTCGGAGACCCTAAAACAAAGTCTTTATTTCGCTAAGAAGGATTTGAAGAATTACTTTTGATTAATTTTGACAAGGGAGTTCAGTTTTAGAGACTGTTTAAAGCTTATTTATTGCCTTCCACTTAAATTCGTCTTCAAAGATATCTTGAAAGGAAAACATAAAATAAATTTCCCAATAACGAGGTTTAATAAAGTTTTCTCGGAAATGTATTTCTTAGATTCAAAATGATCTGTTATTCTGATATGAGAACAGCTTTTATCATTCATGTTTATTTTTCTTTTCATATTTATTATAAATTCTGCATTATGACGGCGTATTGAATTGTGTTTTATAAGATATTACATATTTATAAATTTTCTCGAAGAACATGTTTAAAAAAGAATCATTTTTTATAATGAAAGATTTCATAGTTCATTTCTTTATATTGAGTATTATTTAAAAAAAAAAACTGAATTTTGTCAGTGTATTGAATAAGATATTCATGATTTATAAAGTTCCTCTTTTTTAAAACGCCATGGGTTTTTTTTGGTGAAATATTTTTCATAGTTTATTGCTTCGCATTCAATATTAATACATTTTTAAAATTATATTTAACAAGAATATTGGATATTAAATGAATGAGTTTAAAAGATTCTAACCTTCAAAATGTTTTAATTTTTTTTTCTTTTGGTGAAATATATTTTATCGTTCATTTCCTATCATTTAATATTGAAATTTAAAAAATAAACTATTAGAGTAGAATATTAAAAAAAATTTTAATGATTCATATACTTCTAATTTTAAAATGTCGAAATGATTTTTTTTTTCTTTGGTAAAATAGGTTTCATAGTTAATTTTTTCTCAACCATTATTAAAACATTTTAAAAAACTACATTATGAAGGAATTATAATGATTTATTATAAACATCAACGTTTCAACCCATTGCAAAAATGAACTGGTTTTTTTTATACTATGTTTAAGCTCTTTATTCTCATTTTGATCTGAAATGTTTGCTCATATTTCGGAAATTTTATTTTACTAACTTAAAATTAATTTACGATACAAAATGTGTATAATTTGTTTACTTCATTCTACGAATGAATTTCAAAAAATTGCATTAAGGGTGGCGACTATCAAACACTCTTGAAAAGTGACTTACAAGTATAAAAGGAACACCACTTTCTTCAGTAAATGTATCACAGATTTTAAGCTTTAATGATCATTGAACTACTTTTCTTGGGTACACTTTTTTTTTAACCGTCGTCGAACAGAAGACCCAACTTCGGGTTTACGACTAATAATAACTAGCTTAACCCCTCCCCGCCCCCGCAAAAGGGCATCCGGGAACACACCGAAAGTTCGAAGTTCAATCACATAAGCAAACATATAAAAAATTTTAAAATTAGAGTTTTAACAAATAGATAGAATATTAATTATGAAATCCAGAAAACAGCGTTACTTAGAAATGAACTAAATACAAACAAACATTACAAAGAAAATAAACAGTATCAATCAGAAGAGATATTGATACCACATCTTCAGTAGGGGTGCAAAGTTAATAAAAAGAAAAAATTTCACATGGTTAAATATAAGATGCTTGTAACTCAGAATATACTAACAGCTTGCACAACAGTATTTAAGGTATAAAATTCCAGGAATTTTTTTTTAGACCAAAAAAAGACATATATGTATATATATACTCTAGGAACACAAGTGATTAAAAATTCAAAATCAGGAATCACAGAGGAGCAAAGATTGATAAAAATCGTGAAATTAAATGCAAAAAACAGTTTAGGAGAAAATTCAAGTAAAAATCAAACCATAACAGGTAAATCAATAATAGATTTAAAGTATGTCTTTCCTAAAAATAGGCAACAAGAGGCCATCAGGATTTCGGGAGGTGCCTTGTTACTAAACAATTTTCTTACTATTTCCTCAATTCTCTTTTATATTTTAGGGTTTAACCAATGCTGCTTTATAAACTCATAGGTGGTTTTTGAACGAAAAATTTTCTCTCTCATGTGCTTAAAATTTGTACAATAGATTAATATATGTTCCCAATCCTCAGAAAGCTGGCAGCTGAGCTCCCCCGAAAAACCTGGTCTGATGTTCTCCATGATAGCCATGATTAGTTAGGAATTGATTTAAAAAGACATTCCCCATCATGACTTACGACTTTATGACTACTAATGTTCAACCCCGTAGCCTTGTGATTTTGAACCCAATCCAGAAGACAAGATATCTCCCGTATGAAGTATTAAGAGAAATTTGCCTTCGTGTAGGACTTTCTAATGCAACTAACTAGCATTTGCGTTACATAGAGAGAAAAACTACGAAAACCTCTCACGGTTAGCCGGACGTTAAGGGAATTTAATCCGTGATCCGTCTACATTATGTGAATATAAATGAACTACATTATGTGCATATAATTGAACTGTGGTTGGTGCAAGTCGGATGCGGAATGCGTACCGACCAGTCATCGCTTGGATTCGAGCCCGGGTCACCTCATTGTAGGTGAACGCTCTATCCCCTGAGCGATCACGGCTCTTTAGGAACCCTTTGACGTAATCTTTAATTTTTGGCGGCAAACATCTTTAAACTCAAAAAAATATTTATAAAGTACCCAAGGAAAGTACATGTACCATATGCATTATTCCATATTCCAAGATATTATTAATTATACAGTTTTCCCCCAATGTTATCAAATCATAGAAAGCAAAATCAACTCATCTACTCAAATTTAAAAAAATACAGTTTGTTTTATTAAAGTTTGGGTATTATATGTTTAGTTAGAGTTCAATTTTTTAATCAATTATTTAATACTTTTCATAAACTAAAACTACCTTTTATAAATTTTATATTATATGTACATTGATATTATGGAACCAAACAAAACAAGAAAAATCATAACTTATTTTGTATAATCTGTTTATATATAGTCTTTTGTGGTATAGGTTTAATTAAAGTTCAATTTGTCAAACAATTATTTAATACTTTTCATAAACCAAAACTACCTTTTATAACTTGTACATTGTTCACTGATTTTTTTTTGGAACTATATAAAACAAGAAAAATCATATCTTATTTTCATAATATGTTTTGCATATAGCCTTCTGTGATAAATTTAGTTCAAAATTAATATGTCTGTCAAGCTAAGCTGAATGGAATGCCTGCAAGCGACGTAATGTAGGTATCTTGATCCTGGTTGAAACGGGGCATTGTTTACGTTAGCAACCGTTCTTTCCATTTTATTTCGAGTAAGCCAAGCCCCTTCAAGTATAAATTTTCTTGAGTGACACATTTTATATTCTATCATAAAGATTCATTCACAAAGATTTCAATTCTTTCATAATATATTTCTTACTTAACAGAAAGCTAGGTACGAAGCCATGTAGAACATAAATAAATTAATTATGCAAAGAAGTTGTCAGTTAAACAAAGCAAAAATATGTCATGGTTACAATAAAATACATATACATAAACAAACAATAAATCTAAGTTAAGTAAAAGTCATAGAGAAGAATAAATTATATTTTAACAAATTTGATGTATGATACGGCATTGTATTTAATTAACTTCACGTTGATTAACATTCTTACTTACATGGAGGAATTTAGCTCAACGCCATCTTGTTTATATACAATCAGCTGGCGCTGAGATCATAACTCACATGTCTGGGTATCAGTGATCATCTTCTTTTCGAGTTGGAAATTTGCAAAAACAAATATTATGAAGCTGCTGCTATCATTCGCCAGTTGTAACTGATAGATGTTAAGCAAGCAATAAAATAGAAATATTTGACAGTGTTTTAGAAAGCATAATGCAGATTTAAATTTTTAATATAAAATTTTATGCATTTTTGGCCCTACAATTTAGTTGGCCTCAAAATAAAGTTATTGAATATCGATTGACGACATTTAAAAAAAAAAAAAACTTATATGACGAAGGTATTAAAGAACACTCTAAACATCTAATTCTAAACGAAAAGAATTGATTTCTGGTTTAGAAATATATGAGAGAACTATTTCGGTACCATGCTCTAATGCTTAGCTCGCTATTTTGGCGGTACTAAAAGATTAAGTTATCCTCTATTTTGTTCGATTGCTTTAACTTCCATAATGAGATTATTATCTTGACGTCACTCAACAATTCAAGTTATTTCCTCAATTGTTTAATTTTTTTTTACTAAAATGGAATATTTATTTTTAAAACTGCGCGATGGTTGAGAATCTGAAAAATTAAACAAAGAATTGCTAGTTCATATAATTGGAACGGTAAATATATTTTAATTATAAATTAAGATGAGTTTTTTTTTTCATCATTTCCATGGTTCAGGTTAAATTGATACACATATAGTTCACTTTCCAAAACTATATGAAATTATTATTTACTTTCGCACCTCTACTCAAGGTTGCTGTTTAGTAGATGTACCGGTAAAATTGGATTTTAGTGTAATATTATATTAAATTTTTTACAGTGCACGTATAAAAGACTGAATTGCAGTCATATTCACATTTCGCAGACTCATTATTTTCTAAAGAATTATTAAATGTATTTTATCACTAATATTTTCATCCCCTTTTTTCCACGTGGAATTTGTTACTGTTGTCCAAATGGTAAAAGGTGACGAGTCAGACTTGTGTGATCCGGCGCGAGTGTGACCTCAATGACCGGACCTTCCTTACCTTCTTTTTAGTCCCTCATATCGTCTGCCAGCGGTACAGTTTTTTTCCATCATCATTCCGTAAGATTTGCTTCCTTGGTTAGCAAAAATTCCATAAGTGGTGTTGTAGTTGATGATTATGAATCATACGGTGTATAAATCAATGGTGGTAATCCACCAACTTATTTCACGAATGCAGATTTGTCTCTACTACTATATAGATTATTGCTCATACACCATCCACTAAGGCAATGATAGTCACTCCCTTCCTAGACAATCTCGAAATTAACTGCAAACCTAGAAATATTGTCTACCATTACAATTCTGATGACGAGTATATAGTCTCTGGCCAAATTATTAGACGCAACATAAGATGCTACGTAAATTCTTAAGTATCAGGTGATAGTATACAGCTTTATTGTTTTTAAGTGGCTGAAACAGGTTTGCACTTGTTTACGTCCGTGTATCAATTGGTTAAATTAGACGATATATAATATATATTCGACGATTATATAAATTTTACGATAGATTATATAAATATAGAATATTTATTATATCAGATATTATATTAGTATATTATAATAATTAGACCAAACTATTAGACGCACTATAGTGTTTTAATAATGACATAATTTGCACGAGTTTCTATGTGATACTTTTATATTTAAACATACATGTAATGGGTTTTTATTCGGGAGATTTTTCATATACTTCCAATTTGTATTTATTTGTAACGTATTGCATTACAATGTTAACCAATTGATACACGAACATAAACAAGTGTAAACCGGTACGTTAAAAATAAATACACATAAGAAGTATATAAAAAAATATAAACTCATTACATGTATGTTTAAATATAAAAGTATTGCATATAAACTCGTGCAAAACATGTAATTATTAAAAAAGACTACAGTGCGTCTAATAATTTGGTCTAATTTTTATAATTTACCAAAATAATTCCTGATATAATAAATATTCTATATTTATATAATATATCGTCGAATTTATATTATACATCGTTTAATTTAACCAATAGATATATGAACGTATGGAAGCGTAAGCCGGTTTCAGACACGTTAAAACAATAAAGCTGTACATTATCACCTTATTATTAAGATTTTACATAGAATCATATAGTGAGTCTAATAATTTGGCCAGCGACTCTACAATCGAAGATGAGTGTTTTTAAAAACCAAGCGAACTTTTCGAGGTCCAGTCCCAATCCATGGTCGCCACCCTCTCCTATATCGACTAGGATATTAAAAAATCAACGAAACAAAGGCTGAAAAAAAACTTTGGATTTAAACAGTGACACAAAACTTCTGCGTTGGAAATTAAACTCTAAAAACAATACTGGAGGCAGTCTTCCTTTAAACAATGCCACTAGTACTCCACAAATTGAGGAGACTATTGACCAAGAGGCCTTAACTGCGGAGGAAGAGCGTGGAAGTACTCCAGTCGAGGACTTGTTTCACAAATATGACGTCACTCAACAATTTAAGTTATTGTTTACATTATTATTTTTAGAGCTTTTAATGATTCTTTCAAATGATTATATGTTTCGTTAGGTGTCACATTCATCTTTTTGGTTTCAACATGTTTGAAGATTGTTGATGCATGGTATCATTGTACGGAAAAGCATGTTCTGTGAGGCCTCCTGATGATTCTATGCTGTTTTTCAAAAACTCACTAATATACCATTTATGGCGTTCTTTAATTTAGCTCTTCAATATGTGTTTATATTTAATAAAAAAAATCCTTAAAATTAAATTTAAATAAAAAAAGAATACTAAATTTAAAATAACGAAGGAATGTAAGTATCGCGCTGCTATAATATTTAAAAATAATAATAAAAGAGCCCTAAAAGATCAGAATAGAAAACTGATGACGAATGGATGAAGAGTTAGAGTTTATTTGATGACCTTTTAGAGAAAGCTCTAACTGTTAGAATATATAATTGTGTTTTCAATAAAATTTTGAATGCTTAGTAAGAATTTTCATTTTTTGACATTTTAAATTTCACAATAATTTTTGCAAATATTCCTGATGCAATACAGTTTTTGCATTTATATCTGTTGCTTCTTCTTTGACGTGTAATCAATGTGGATTTTTTAAGCAGGAGTTGCTAAACTTATTACTTTTTCCCCTAAGTTGTATACAGTTTCGGTGCTAATATATAGCAAAACATGTATATTTTTATAGATATTCTGACTAATTAAGGCTTTATATTGAGTCAAATGTGTCTATCTTGGTTGCGGGTGATACGAGCTTAGTACGCAAAGTGAACCATATAATATCGCTACACAATCTTTAGAGGTTTACATGCGTCAGAAAGCAAGACTTGAAACCCACTAGTAATCATAATTTGAATGTACATTACTGGAGCCTTGGTGGCTCAGGGAAATAGAGTGTTCGCCTCCCAATGAGGTGATCCGAGATCGAATCCCGGTGATGGCTGGTCTATACGAATTCCGCATCCAGCTTGCATCGATCAAAGTACTGACTTAAAATATCCTCAGTGGTAGACGTCATGAATCATGGATTAGAGCCCCTTTGCCATCAGGCTAACTGTGACAAAGTCTCCATGTAACGCAAATGCGGGTTAGTTCCATTAAAAAGTCCTCCACGAAGGCAAATTTCCCCTAATACTTGATCCAGGAGTTCCCTTGCTTTCATTATTGGGTTTAAAATTTCAAGGCTACCGAGTTGAAAATTAGTAGTCGTAAACCCAAAAATTGATTCGGCTGTTCAACAACGGTTATCAAAAAAAGCTTCTATTAATCTTTTTATGTTAGTTCTTCACTATAAAACTTAATCCTAAATAATCATTCAAATCAAAATGCTTTCTCACACCACGTCCTGTTCTTAAATCTATTTTTGGTCCTAATATGCATAAATTTAAATAAAGACATTTTTCCCTTTAATCTTCGTGGGAATAACTCGACCTAGTTCATAAACCAATGTTAATTTCTAAGATCTCCCTTTTTTTCCTAGATAGAGTCATTTTCAAATTTTCCCTTCCAGAAAGATTGATCGTCGATGTAGTAAAAAACACTTTTCGCTCGCCACTCAACAAAGAATGACACAATAAAATTCTTTTGCTTTCATTAAAACCCTGTGTCTGTTTTTCTGCCCGATCCGACTGCATCATTTTACACATATATATATATATATATATACTCCTGGATAATTACTAAGGACGTACCACAAATGACTGCATAGCGCATAATAATTAAGCGTACTTAAATGCCAAGTGAAAAAAGAATGCCTGAATATCAGGACGTTAAAAAAACGATAATTTACAGTGCTCTGAAACTTAGAAATTTCGAAATGTGTCGAAACGCGAAAAAAAAAAGTGCGGATACCACTTGTAGGCATCCTAGAGGAAGAATTAAATAGAAGGTGTGATCACAGTGGCAAGTTTCCAGACGTCGTAGTATGCTTTGCAATGTACTATTCAGCAGTTGGTGTAATTCGTCTCATTTCTCTGTCAGTGCACGGATGAGGGTCTCTTTATTTATTGCAGGGCATTCTCGACCAGCAACACTCCTCACCAAAGCATCCATAATATTCTTAACATCCATGACATTTCACTTGGATTCAGATCCGGAGAACATGCTGGTCATAAGAAGCGTTGAATATCCTCACTCTATACACTCTCCTAGACAGTGACTGTTTGATGACATGTTGCGTTGTCGTCCATTAAAACAAATTTATCACCGACAGCAGCACGGAGGAGCAAATATCCGGCAGCAGAACATCACTATTGTAGCGTTGGCCAGTCATAGTCCCGGTTGGAAGCACATAGAGGGGAGTAATGTGGCGTAACTACCACTATAAATATTAAATACCAATTTACTAGTATATAAGACATGTTAACTCGATTCTATCTGGAGGTACCTTTTGATAGATGAAGGTTGACATAGTCTAAGATTAAACCCCCTACAGACGTACGGCCATTAATCATAATACCAGTTCATGCCATGACTCTACACGCAGGATATCAGTCACTTTCCTATATGTTTGCGCGATTATACGCAGTACCAATCTCACGCCAGACCATTTGGCGTCGACAACTAGACGAGAGACTGAATCAACTCTCATCTGAGAATAGTACACAAACCCTTTCCTGTTCGCTCCAACTGTGATGCTGAATCATTGCAAACGGGCACTACGACGATGTCTGAACATTGGTATACACACTACAGGTCGGTGGGCATATAGCCCTAATGTTTTCTAGTGTCTAGCTGAAGTTTTTTGAGAGATTCACTTCTCAGTAGCAGCATGAAACTGGTATGCTACCTGACTGGATGTACTCTACCGGTTTTTTTATCGATAGCAATATACCTGTCTTCTGTAGGCACCATGCATGGAACACGACCTCCCCCGTGACGTCTGTTACACGTTCCAGTTGATTGAAAATGTTTCCAAAGCCTTGAAACAACACCGTCTTCTCTTTGGAAACATCTGTTATTTCCCGGTCTTCCTCAATTTTGAAGATAATACGGTTACGCGTAAAATCATCAAAATGACGTCGTAAAGACATATCATAAAATGCAAGTTCGTCAATTGATTGTTTCCAGTTAAACTTTAATTTTGAGCAACAACGCTCAAACGCGCGTCAAATTCTTCATAACTCTTATGTGAGCTGTCAAGTGACAAACCAGTCCGACAATCCAAAATTTGCATGCGTAAAACACGTCTTACTGTATCTCGCAATTATGCTAATTTTCACAATTTCCTTCTTTCAATTTTGTGATTGTTATCATCCACCGTTAGCAATTCTCCAGCAGTTAAAAATAAAGTGTTTTATAATGATGTCATTGACAAGTTTTCATTCTAAGGTATTTGACATCGAAAAAACAGTTTGGTTGCAGATGTGAATATCCGGCTTGTATTAAACTGTCTCTGCCGGTAAAAACACCGTTAAACATTAATAACGTGAATTTATGGAATTCAGCCTTTTAAAAAGAGTATTTTGTTTGTACAATTTTGTAGTTAATGGACGTCAAATTAAGTATTTTTGACAGTGTATTATCTAACCATACAAAGCTACGAAAAAAAAAAATCTTATAACGAATTCGCAGATTTAACTTCGTACAATGTTTTATTAATATTTTTCTGTGGTATTAGTCAATTCGAATTCCATAGGTCAAACCATTACTTCGATAAATTCTTAAATCCAATCAACATTTTATAAATTCCAATATCAACCAACACCATGTTCTTTTCTGTAGTAAAGAATAATGATATATATGTTCATTGATATAAGTTATATAGTATTATCGGTTCTTTGATATCATCAAACCATACAATACAACAAAAATCAAGCCATATTTTGGAACTTAACTTTATCTGTACTGTATTATTAAATTTCTTTTAACGGTATAAGTTTTTTTCTAAATAAATATGTCAACCAATTACTTAAATAATTTTCTTGAATCAAATGTGTATTTTATAAATGTTTACAGCATTCCTCGATACCATCGAACCATATAACAAAAATCAAATAATATTTCGTAGCGTAACATAATGTGTCTTATTATTATTCTTTTGTGTTATAAGTTTAGTTCATATTCAAAACATTAAAGAATCCGTTTATAATTTTAAAAAATTTTAACAACATTTTATAAATTTTTACATCACACATTAAGCTTAACAAACCATAGAAAATCAGTTAAGAAATTTAACACATACAGTCCCTAGCCAAATTATTAGACACATTATAAGATTCTATGTTAAATCTTAATTAGCAGGTGATACAATACAGCTTCATTGTTTTTACGCGACACTGAAACCGGTTTGCACTTGTTTACGTTCGTGTATCAATGGGTTAGATTAGACGATATATTATATAAATTAGACGACGATTGGATAAATTGGACGATATATTATATAAATATAGAGTATTTATTATATCAGGTATTATATTAGTACATTATAATTATCAGACCAAATTATTAGACGCACTGTAGTGTTTTAATGATTACATTTCTTGCCCGAGTTTATATGCAATATTTTTATATTTAAATATACATGTAATGGGTTTTTATTCAGGAGATTTTTTATACACTTCCTATTTGTAATTATTTTTTAACATATTTTGCATTAATTGATAACAGAGTGTAAACCGGTTTCAGCCGCGTAAAAACAATAAAGCTGTAAAGTATCACATGATAATTTAGATTTTAAATAGAATCTTAAAGTGCGTCTAATAATGTGGCGAGGGACTATATAAGATCGATGACTTAAAACGAGCCATTTCATCGAAATTTAAATGATTAAAATTCTCCACACTTCGTCACATTTTGGCGAAATTGCTAAGACACTTAGCACCTTGGGCAACTGGTAATTTTCTCTTTGTCTAAGTTGTTTCAATCCCTTTTCGCAGCTGCATTTCCCAATAACCGGAAAAGGGAAAATATCCTTCTTTCCGCCTTGGCATAGCCTGAGGAGATATTGGCTTCACCTCATCAGCGTACAGACGGATACTTCTTCGTAATCGGCTTAGGAAGACCTTCCCATCTTAATGCCAAACTTGGCGGCCGATTTCCCTTGAGATAGTGGGAGGAAGGCAATGACTGCCCGTTTCCGCCCTTTTTTTTGAAAATCGGAAATATTTCTCTTTCGGAAAGAGACTATCGATGTTTCTGCCCCCCCTTTTTATTCCATTTACCCCTCTTAATGTTTGGTTATTCCGATCAGGTAGTAACAGCACGTTCGAAATTAATCTCAAATGGGTCGCGTTCATAGACTCCATTGCTGATGTCCCTTTTAATTGCAATTATGCGCTGTTGTAAGGGAAGTATTTCATTAGAATCGTTAAGGGGATGATAAATTTAGCTCTTTAACGTTATTTAAGAATTCATTCACTTAGGATTAATGATCATACTTTGAAAAATTAATGAATTACGTTGTTATGTAGTCTCGTCGTGGGAATACTCCTCTTTTGTTTATGAACTTCGCTCAAAAAAACTGACTTATTATTGGTCAAACATTAGAAACTCTCTTTTATTTTACTGTGAATGAAATGAAAAAATTAAGTTATGTACTAAATTGATGCGGGAAATTATTTCGATGGAAGTAAATTTTAACTATTATGAGATGATCGCGATCGACTTCATAATCATAAATTTTCGAGCTGAATGTTACTGCACTGAGAAAAAAAAAAGCATATTCAAAACTGCAAAATGTGGTAAATGTTACCGTATTACTTCTGTGATGACTCCAAAAAGTTTGTTGATTTTTACTGAAGTGGCTTTGGTAATGGTTTCGGTAAAATTACACATGAAATATGTTTTTTATAATTTGCATTAAAACTTGGCAAATTTGGAAGAGTGACTTAATTAATGCAAAGTTAGATATTCCGTTGATTTTTTGATACAATTAAATAGTGACTTTATTAATGTCAAAGTTAGTTATTCCATTGATTGGTTTGATACAATTTAATAGTAACTTTATTAATGTCAAAGTTAGTTATTCCATGGATTGTTTGATATAAATGAATATTGACTTTATTAATGTCAAAACTAGTTATTCCATTGATTATTTGATACAATTAAATAGTGACTTTATTCATGTCACAGTTAGTTATTCCATTGATTGGTTTGATACAATTTAATAGTAACTTTATTAATGTCAAAGTTAGTTATTCCATGGATTGTTTGATATAAATGAATATTGACTTTATTAATGTCAAAACTAGTTATTCCATTGATTGTTTGATACAGTTAAATAGTGACTTTATTCATGTCACAGTTAGTTATTTTATTGATTGTTTGAAACAGTTGAATAGTGACTTTATTATTGTCAAAGTTGGTTATTCCATTGATTATTTGATACAATTAAATAGTGGCTTTATTCATGTCAAAGTTAGTTATTCCATTGAATGTTTGATACAATTGAATAGTGAGTTTATTAATGTCAAAATTAGTCATTTTATTGATTGTTTAATATATTTGAGAAGTAATAATTCTACTACGTTTTGATCAATGAAAATATATGTTTTTTTCCCTTTTTTATTAAAGATTTAGTCCTTTAAAAATAATAAAAGAAATAAAAATTTTAAGGAACCAGGTTTTTTTTCCAAGTGATATTTAAAAAAGGCCCATAACATCGAGAACATATAAAAAAATGTACCATACAATGTAAGATACTAAACAATGATAGAAGTTTATAACGAAAGTGATACAACTTTTGTTTTGCGTTTTAGATCTGACAAGAATAGAATTATTTTCTCCTTTTAAGTTCATTAGTTGAGATGTGGTTTTAAACATCTTACTTAATTTTATTATTCTTTGCCTTTTTTAGTTGTGCGTAACTTTGTTTTTTTTTTATAAAAAAGTGGTCAGAATATCAATCATAAATAAATCCTCTTTGGCGAAATGATAGATTTTGACGAGAGATTTTTTTTTTGATTTAGACTCGCATAGAACTTTATTTCTACAGTGCTGAAAGAGGCTAAATATTCTAACAAATTTTGTTTATTGAAAAAATTTCTGTAAATTCTGCTTGTCACATGCAGATAAAAAAAATCTGCTAAAATTGCCGTATTTCTATAATAAAAATATTTCTGGTAAAAGAGAAACATAATTCTGGTAATAAAACAAAAATAAGTGGTATTTAAACCCTTCATTTTATAATTTTTCCCTTAGTTTGGTAACGATTTACCGGAAACTCTGTTTTTCGAAATAATACTATAAATTATTTGTATAAATATAATTTGTATAATACAACAAATAATTTGTATAATACTACTTACCTCACATTAAGGAAAAATACAAAATTGAAAAGTACAGTTCCTGACCAAATTATTAGACGCACTATAAGATTCTATTTAAGATTTCGATTATCAGCTGATACTTCGCAGCATTATTGTTTTTACGTGGCTGAAACCGGTTTACACTTGTTTATGTTCGTGTATCAATTGGTTAACATTGTAATGCAATACGTCACAAATAAATACAAATTGGAAGTATATGAAAAATCTCGTGAATAAAAACCCATTACATGTATGTTTAAATATAAAATGTATCGTATAGGAACTCGTGCAAAACATGTAATTATTAAAACACTATAGTGCGTCTAATAATTTGGTCTAATTATTATAATATACTAATATAATATCTGATATAATAAATATTTTATATTTATATAATATATCGTAAAATTTATAGAATCGTCGAATATATATTATATATCGTCTAATTTAACCAATTGATACACGGACGTAAACAAGTGCAAACCTGTTTCAGTCGCGTAAAAACAATAAAGCTTTATAGTATCACCTGATAATTGAGATTTTACCTATAATCTTATAGTGCGTCAAATAATTTGGCCAGAACCTGTAAATTTAACTGAATTTATTTTCATGACCTGCTCAAAAGCATCATGTAAAAATTACCCAATATAACCACATTTTCTAACAAACAGCATAGTAATAAAAACATATTTTATTGTTAAATTTACCAAAAGTCATTATCACAGCGCCTTGATAAAATTTACCGTTCTTTTTTCTGTTCGCATCGAGCTAAAACACGGTAAATTTAACCATATTCTGGTAGTTTGGATCATACTTTTTTGCTCAGTTCATGATTAGGTCATATTTGAAATCTGTAATCTTGTTGGACGCAAAATTCAAATAGAGATTTGTGGGCTCTAGATGTTTGTAAAGTGTTCATAGAATTCACAATTTTCATAGAAAGATTTCACTGAAAAAAACTCGAAGGTGATTAAATAAATAAGTAGAAAAGCTGAATTGGTAGTTTTCCTGTTTCATTTAATTATAAAATAATGAAAGTGATAATATTCGAATTTTATCTAAAATTAAAACTAAATAAATTTTTATTCAGGCATTAAAAATACTTAAAATTAAATTAGTCTAAAACTATGCGAATGGGCATGTTGCAACCATTCCGAAGTTTGTAGCAATTTTTTACTTGTCCTAATCTAGTATAACAGTTTTTTTTTAAACCGCAGTTAAAGGAATTTAATTTTCCACTTTGTTTAATTCTTAATTCGTTAAATTTAATGTTTTATCCTGCTCTTCCTTGCATGTGATTAGGATTACGCATTACTTTTTTTTCCCTGAAAACATTCGCCATTTGTTTTTTTCCCCCCATTTATTTTAAGTTTTTTCCTTCTTTTTTTTTTTTCTCTGTTTATATGCAAGTTTATAATGAAAAAATAGCACTCGTTCATAAATGAGTTTTTATAGGCTTTGTTTAATTAAACATGTTCTAATTTTTTTACGCCAAATGTTAAAGAAAGTACTTAAATAAATTACGGCTACATTTTATTCTTTTTAGCAAAGAGATATGAGTACTACATTAATATGGAGATTCACACTCATTCAAAAACATTTAAATATCAACTTGTAGCTTAAAATAATGTCAGATAATTTTTTCCGCACATCTTATTTACAATTTGGATTTTAAAATTTGAGAAAATTTCAGCGTTCAAAGTACGTACTAAGTGCATCTAAATTAAATTGAATGAATTAAAGGCAAAATTTTTCTTAAAATGCAAAAAGGAGTAAAATTTGATTTTATTTGATTTAAATAATCAGATTTTTGAAGAAAGTGTTATAACACAAAGAGTGAAAAATTGAATATTTTTAAAATAAATAAATAGTTCAACAATAATAATTATTTAAGAGTGCATCATTCATAGATTAAAATCTTCCATTTAAACTTAACGTTTAAAAACGATGAAAAAAAGGTTTTAAAAAGCTTTTTTACAATTTTTAGAATAAAAGTTAAACATGTTTGTTCTTATTCAAGCTATAGATTTTATCTGTATTATTTAATAAATAGTGGTTGAACTCGATAATATAACAGAAATTGGGCAATCAATTTAAATAATTAAATAAATGAATTCTTGAAACTATTATTGGAAGAATTTAAGAATGAATAAACTAGATGAAATTTTTAAAACTGAATTTATTGGATGGATTTAATGGATAAAATGTATGTATTTAACGTATGATGGAACTTTATCCAGGTGAATTTTATTTTATAACCGTAATTGAATAGCCAACCCAATTTTGGATTAATGACTACTTATGTTCAACTCCATAGCCTTGTAATTTCAAACCCAATCCAGAAGACAAGAGAACTTCTGGATCAAGTATTGGGAGAAATTTGACCTCGTGGAGGGATTTTTTGATGGAACTAACCCGCCTTTGCGCTACATGGAGAGGAAGACCACGAAAACCTTCCACAATTAAACTGACGGCAAAGACACTCTAACCCATGATCCGTTTACCACTGAAAATATTTCACGTCAGAACTGTGGTCGGTGCAAGCTGGATGCGGATTCGTATCGACCAGCCATGTCTGGGGTTCGAACCCGGTTTACCTCATTGGAAGGCGAATGCTCTATACCCTAAGCCATTGTGGATCTTTATCCAGGTATAATAAAACTTAATATTTTCAAACTTACAAGTTTTTTTTCTAACTTACGTTTTTTAAACAGCGCCCAAACTATGTAACTTGAGACTCTCGTACGAAAATTATATTAAGCATGAATTGGGGCGGGAAAATAACAATCAAGAGAAGAAAAACAATGCTATCACAATCTGATAAATTACTATTGAAAAAGATGGGTTATTAAAAACGTCAGAATCTAATTTAAGCTTAAAGGAGTTACTTATAAACGCTTTTCAATCCTATCGTTTCCCCCGGCAATCATAGAGGTTTTGATTCCGCCTTCTTTAATAGTAATTCGGTAAGTTTTTGTATTCTTTCTTGCCGAGATATTAATTTGCGATATTTAATACTCATATTGTTTGACATTATTTTTGAAAAAAATTTATAAAGCGTATAATTATTAAGTGCAATAATTATTAAGTGCAATAATTATAAAACACTCTGTCAAATGCGTTTAATGCGATACTTGACCTACTCAAGTTGACCTAGTACATAGGCAGTGTTTATTTAAAATCAAACATGTGAGACCTAATGGCTCAAGTGATAGAAATCTCACGTCACAATGTGGTGACCTATGTTCAAATCCCAGCGATGATGGATCGATAATAAATCTGTTAACCAACTCACTCCGACAGCAATGCTGATTTAAAGTATTTTTAGTGGTAGACGTATTATGAAACATAATTAAATTGCCTTTCGGCTAACCGAGAGAAGCTATTGTGGTTTTCCTCTCCATTTAACGCAAATGCAAGTTAGCTCCATCAGGATTGTTTGTTCAATTGCTTGATCTAGAAACTTCCTTGTCTTCTGGGTTGGGCTCAAATATACAATGATACGGAGTAGAATATTTATAGCCGTAAACCTAAAAATGACTTTGCTTTTATAAAATAAAAATATTAAATGTGTATTTGAAATAAATGAAAACTATGTATACATTTACTTTTATACATAGTTTGAAGGAAACCAAATATAAAAAAGAACTTTAAGCCAGTCTACTTACAATTTATTCTGAGTAAATTTAAAATAACATTTAACGTATAAAATAAAGGTTTAAAAATTCGTCCATTTCTTATTTCGGACGTTGAACTCAACTTAAATACATTAAGCCTCTCCAGTTAAGGCAGGCAGAGACCCCTGGGCCGCGGCCAAATAATTCACTTGAAACTTGGTAAAAGCTGTTACGCGGGAAACATGTTTAAACTTGTTTGTTTTTCCATTGCTTTTAAATTCCGATTTTCATTTTTCTATCCTGCTAACATTTCTAAAAGTTTTTTTTTTTTTTTTTTTTTTTTTTTTTTTTTAAATTTATAACGTTGCTTTAAAATTCTCGTTGAAAACATTTCGTTTAGCATTCATAAGTTGCATTGTTGCATTAAAGATATCCAGTAGTAGAAAGAATGTAATCTAAACGGAGTTGCTTTTTCAATTTTCACAACTCGTACAAGGAAGATGGATGGAGGGTTTCGTTGAAAAGCTTTTTTTATCATCTCTAATGTAAGCTTGGTAAGTATGGTTTTATTTTATAGTGTTGTTTTCTATCATGCATTTTTTCTCTATCATACGTTCATCATACAGTCTCTGGCCATATTATTAGACGCACTGAAAGACTCTATATAAAATCTTAATTATCAAGTGATACTATAACAGCATTATTGTTTTTTCTCGACTGAAACCGGTTTGCACCTGTTTACGTTCGTGTTCCAGTTGGTTAACGTTGTAATGCAACACGTTAAAAATAAATACAAATAGAAAGTATATAAAAATCTCCTGAATAAAAACTCATTACATGTATGTTTAAATATAAATGTTTTGCATATGAACTAGTGCAAAACATGTAGTTATTAAAACACTACAGTGCGTCTAATCATTTCGTCTAATTATTATAATACACTAATATAATAACTGATATAATAGATATTCTTTATTTATATAATATATCATCTAAGTTAAAAGAAATCAAATATCAGTCAATCATCAATTAATCAATCAAAATAGAAATCAATCATCTGTTAAAAAAATCAAAACGTTGAAGTGGATTGATATTCGTAAACAAAAACAGCAACTTTACAATTTAATTGTTTCAAACGTAATTAAAAATCTAACCAAATTAATATGCATTGTTGATCGTCAATTCATAGACAAAATACTTATATATTAACTCCGAATAGTTTTATCTAAACTAAGTAGAGGAATCAACTGCTTGCTCGCTAGAGCTCCCCGGCCTTTTCAAATCTGCTTTGATCTTGCTAAATACCTCTGTCCGAACCAAAACCAAGTATTCCCTTTCCTTAGAATTAATTAAGGATCTCAGCGTAAGTATTTACATAAACTGTTATGAAGAATATTACTTTATTACAAACTTCATTCGCTTTAAAAATTGGCAGATTAGATATAACTGTCGACATGTTGCAAGCGCTCAAAAACAGGTGCCCATTTTCAAGACTCACCTGACGAGTTTGTATTTAATGTTGAATTCCCTTTGAAAGTGACAATGTTTGTGTGAAAGCAGTTCAGAAATGACTTTGAACTTTCTAAAAGTAGCAGTTTTAGTTTTTTAGGAATATATTATATATATATATATATATATATATATCGTTTTATTTTCGTTTTATGATTTGTTCTGTTTTTTCTTTACATTTTATTTTCTGTTTTTACGTGATATTTTTAGTTAATGCGTTCTATTCTATTTTGTTTGAAAAAGAAAAACATTTTTTTGAGTGCTCCTCACACTATCGTACCCAACATAAAATTATTCCAGTTCCTAAAATGAGGTGATGGTCAGTCTTGATGGTGTCACCAAGAATTAAGATGGTTTTTGATGAAATACAAGTTGGCACATGATTAAATGTTTCGTTTGAGCATCAAAAAATACCAGCAACGCAGGTTGGTTCTTGTTGGGAATTTTTGTTGGGCCATCAAAGTATGCCATCAAACCATGTTAGTTTTGTTAATGTTGGTCGAACATAAATTTGTTTCAATTCCTAATATGAGAGGAGGTCAGTCTTGATAGTACCATCAAAAATTAAGATAGATTTGAAAGCTCATGATGGTTACCATCATATTTATGTTGGTCCATCAAAGAAAAACCATCGTAAAATTTGTCTTGGGTATTGATATATTTTGCTGTGGCTATATTGATACAATATTAGAAAGCACTCCTTTTTGTGGATATAATCGTGTGAGCTGATTAAAGATTATATCTTTTTTTTTCGGATATTTTTTTCTTCGGATTTTTATTACTTTTTTCTTTTTCCCTTTTTCAACGCTCTGTAATTTTGTTGATGTTTGCGTTACATTTATATGGGCGAATCTCAGGAATCATTAATTTATATGTTTTCAAACTTTTCTTATAAACGTCAAACCGTAACCATCGAAAATTGAAAAAAAAAAAGTATACAATCCAATTCTGCGAGTTTCATGTTAGTGATATTCCAAAAGCTTATTTAAAGTAGAACAAACTTGAATCATTAGTTTAACTTGTAACTCGTAGAATTGGATTGTATACCTTTTTTTTTCTCTTCAATTTTCGATGGTTACGGTTTGACATGCCAAAATTTGGCGACAAACATTAAGTGTTTGCAAACGTCAATATTCACGAAAAATATCATACAAGAAAATATGATAGTACAGCTGAGCTACTAAATTAAGTTTTTAGTGATTTTCAGTTTTTTTTTAAACAGAATACATATTGAAAATAAAAATAATGTTAAACACTCTAAGCGACACTCATGAAAAGTTGTCAAATGCAGGATTGAAGTAAGAAATGAAAGCCAAAAGCAAGTTACTCGCGATCAAAACTGTACGTATCTTAAAGTTAGTAATGCATAGTTATTCCTGTTATTTTATTAGAATTAATTTTCGCTTATTATGTTATATATTTATAAGAAAAGTTTGAAGGCATATAGGTTAATGATTCCTGAGATTCGTCCATATATTTGTGTGTATATATTATATATATTTGTGTGTATATGTTACTCCATTATCTATTGGTTATCATCAATTAACTTTTCCTTTTTTTGTTAATTTCTAAGACTGCTTTCTAAACTACTGATGCTCAAGAAGTAGCTTCATCCTGTTTGATGTTCTCAAATAGTATGAAAATGAAATAAACAATACTATACAATTTGGGAAGTGCATGATAAAACATTTAAGAATATTTTTCTGCAATATTTACTGCATTTCTTTTGGAAATTTTTTTTTTTGTCATACTTCAGATTAATACCCTTTATCGAATACTAAAATCAATAATGCTCTTAATGATAGCAAGCACAATATTTATTGCATTTTCAGACGAAAAAAACAAATCAAAATAAGCATACTAAAATTAATGTTTCAAATTATACGGATAATTAGGAAAAAATTAATCATCAAAATGCCAAAGTGTCACCCTCGTATTTTGTTTTCTCTTTCTCCAAAATAGAAACGCATATTATTTTCTTTTCGACAGATAAAAGTCCTTTTCGTTCAATTTATTTTATTTATTTTTGTATTTAAAATAAGGCTATAATTTATTTCTCGGAAATTAGTCTGTGACTTTAATGGATACTGTAAGGACAGGTACAGTATTTTTCTTGAGCTGAATAATTATCTGAACAACTTGAGAAAGCGAGTTTTCTTCGTTAAAAGAATACGCATAATGAATGGTTTGGAACTTCATTTAAAACCTCGAAAATTTAATTTTTTTTTTATTACTTAGTACGTAAAGTATTTAGTTTAAGGTAAGTTACAAAATAAACTGCGCGAATATAATTTACTGTTTGAAGTAACTCATGGCAGTTTATGGTTATGAACTGAATTAAGCAGTATAACTTTCAAAAATTTTCTCAAAATATTTCATGAGTAAGTACTTGGAGCGGATAATTAAATTTATTACGTCAAAGATTTAACAGATGCACATTGTTTGTGCACTTTGTCGAAAAAGGACTGCGTACGGTTTGTTTCAATATTATTTTATTTTATTTTATAACCGTCATTGCGGAGTCGACCTAATTTTGGGTTTACGACTACTAATATTCAACATCGTAGCCTTGTAATTTAAACACAATCCAGAAGATAAGGGAACTTCTGGATCAAATATTGGGAAAAATTTGCCTTCGTGAAGGACTTTTTGAGGGAACTAATCCGCATTTGTCTCACATGGAGAAGGAAACCACGAATACCTCCAATGGTTAGCCTGACGGCAAGGGGACTCTAGCCCATGATCCGTTTACCACTGAGGATATTTTTACATCAGCACTGTGATCCGTGCAAGCCGGGTGTGGATTCGTATCGACCAGCCATTACTGGGATTCGAATCCGATTCACCTCATTGGAAAGCGAACGCTCTATCCCCTGTTTCATCCTCTATTCACTACTAGTGTCTATTCAAATTTTTTTGTTGTTACCGGATAACACAAGGTAAATTTTTTTTATGTGATTTTAAACATATCTTCTTTCGCACTGTTGATTTCAAATTTACAATTGGTTTCTCTTTCCAAGCTACAGTTTCTTTAAATACTATTTTTAGTCTATTTTTTGTTGAAATGCGCAGGTTTAAAAATTATATATATATATCTATATATCTATATCTATATATATATATATATATATATATATATATATATATATATACTTGGTAGTAGTTTGTCGTAATTATAATGTAAGCATATATTTCCTTTAAAATTTGTTACCTGAATTAAAAAAAAAAAAGAATCAAGCATTTTTTTAGTTCATAAAATGCCACATAGAATATGTGGTCGTTAAGAGCCATAGGAAAATCACATCCGGCCATGGAGTCCTATACAATTATTCTGATATATATTAAAAAAGAAACTCCTGAGAAGTCGTACATCGCAACATTTACGAGATATTCTGTCATATATCACGTTTTAAAACTTGTATATTTCGACGATTAATAGACTAAAATTATAATTTTAATAAAAATCTGTAACTGTAAGAATAAAATTAATTTCAGATTTGAAATGCCAACAGACAAGATCAAGTATTTGTGTAAATGCAACAAAAAAGTTGTTCCCCCTTGCATATAATAAAAATAACACATTATATATAACACTAGAAAAATAAAAATGATACATTTTAAATGTATAAATCTTTCTATTGCATGAAAAGATTATCAGGTTATCAACGTATCCACAGTTATTAATGCATTGTTATTAGACAGAAAAATAAAAAATTATATGATGAGATACTTAATCCAACAATCCCCCAAAAGGTGCTCCGTGTAACCTTAGTGTTCCATGAAAAAATCACGGGGTTCCAAAAGTTAAGATTTCTTTGTGCTAGTAATAATTATTACCTGATTTAAATAAAAAAAAGTGAGAAACCAAAAACAAGAAAAACAAATTTTACTCCAGTGTGTTAGTGTGTTTTTGCTAACATACATATTTTAATATTTCGTTTAGTTTGTTTTTGGTTTCTCACTTTTTGATTAAAATTGTTTACATAAGACACATTTAGTTTTAGTTGCTTTTACCACTTTTTCAGTTTGAAAAAAATTTTAAAATTTTTTATCTTAAATTTTTTTTAAAATCATTTTTATATTTTTATTGGATTACCTGATTAGTAACTTCTTTCGCTTCAAAAATATATAAATAGAAAATAAAAGTTGACGTGTTAGAAGCGCTCAAAAACAGGTACCCACATTTTCAAGACTTGGTAAGCGTGAATGAGAAGAAAGTGATTTGAAATATAAAACGGAAACGAACTCTCATCTTGATGCCTGGGAATCTTGTTCTATTCTTTTGAATACTGATTTCCGTGTTAACGACATTAGTTCCGTTCTACCTCTTCATTACGCGTGTAAATGCGTTTTACCCTGATTTGAAATCTCGGTCATAGTGATTTTTCTTGTCCTGTTTTTCATCTTTATTCCATCTCGGTTACTGTGATTTTTATAGTTTCTTTTCTCGCATTTATTTATAAGTCTTTTTATATGAAACTTTCGTTTTAAAATTCAAATAATTTTTTTCCTTCGCATTCTCGTCTGGCAAGTCTTGAAAATGGGCGAATGTGTTTGAGCACATCAGTAATGCTGACTATTATATCCTTTTTACAAATTTTTAAAGAAAATGAAGTTTTTAATTGGGTAATATCTTACCGCTTTAGTTTCTTGCGATTATTTATTTAGTAATAATTTTATTTATGTCCAATAAATAATCCATAATTCCTTGATAAATTTCGGTTGTCGCTTGTTTAAGTAAAATGCCGATTAAAAAAATGGCAATTTTTTCAATAACAAAAAATTGAACAAATTACGAAAAGTATACGCATTAAAAAAATATTCAATAAGTATTTATCATCAAGGTTTTCAATTCAAAAGAAGAATAACGTAAAATATTTTGTTTCGGCCAACAAATTTATCAACTACTAAAACATGCGCTAAGCATACTGTGACGCTACACTTGGCCATTGTGGCGCTTCATTTGGACTGTGAAAATTTTGCAGAAATTAAAGCACAATTAATGGTTTGGTCATTGATTATTAATTAAAATTAAAATAAATAATATATAATTTACTATTATATATTATTTATTTTAATTTACCATATAAACTATATTAATAATTAAAATTATAATGGAATTTAAATATTTTTTCTTCTCGAAGTTTTGCAAACTCCATCAATCCGACCAATTGATTTACATGTACAACCAATATAGAAAGTGCATATCACACAATTGCTCTTTGGTCAACAACAATATATATTTAACAGTATATTCCTGAGCAAATTGAACATCGCCGAATTAAAGGTATATTCCTCAATCTACAGATTGCGGAATATAGTGTTAATTCATTCTCATTTATCATTAAAATATGGACGTTCTACTCCTTAATTGTGTGTTTCAACCTGATTGACACTAAACAAACCATAACCGGTTAAATGACCGTTTAACAACTTTTGCGTCAAAACTTCGCTTATCATTTTTGCACATTTGACGTTACGACTTTTTCTAACACTTATATACAGTTAATATTCTATTATTATTATTTTTTGTATTTTGTTTGTTTCGAATAATACTCGTCTTATACCTATTTCTACCACAACCACATTTGACCTGGAGAACAATTTATAAGGTTATCGGATCAGAAATGACGGTGTAATGCGTGTTCAACGTTTTGCATTCGATAAGTTGCACATTTCTGCAAAGACTGTTGCGTAGTTAGTTCAATCAGAATAACTGTGAATTCAAATTTCAAGAAAGTACCTAAAATTTAAGATTAGCATTTTTGTGCAAGGAAAAGTGACTATATGTTTTGGTAAGCAGCTTTATATTTTATTTTGATTGCTTTACTTCATTTCTAACTAACTGTTAGTTTTTACCCAGAAAAATGTCGAAACAATCAAGACAGCACAAGTTCTTAGAAGAAATAATATTAATTATAAGAATAATTATAAGAATTATAATACGTATATATTCATATAATTATAAAAATATTTATAAGAATTATAGTAATAATAATAATTAGAAGAAATATGTTTGCGAAAAATGTACAATGGAAGCACAATGCATATGTAAAAAATTGCGTTAAGCAATGAATTAAAAATTCTTATTCCTTGTGTTTGTAATACATAAAAATTGGCAATATGCAATTTTGTTTAATTATGAAAAAAAAATTTTAGTTTATTTCCTTCCTAATATCCATATTTCATACATTCAATCAAGAAACATAAAGTCCGGTCATTTGACCGGCTATGGTAGAAATAGATATATATTGAGTGTTGGTATGTTTAATGTTAAGAAATACCACGGAATGTTATGTAATGAGAACTTTTTTTTTTCGTATAGTTAGAATAATTTTTGGTCTTTATAAATAAATTTTAAATTATAATAAACTCCTATAATCCTGTAAATTTTTTTTATTAAAAAACAACACAACTTTTAATTTAAAATTGTCTTCTAATTATAATTTAATACTTAACATCAAATTGCGCGTTTAAATCTTCTTTGAAAAAATAAATAAATAAATCTATCCAAATTTTTCATTAGCTATTTAAATTTATTTTTTTCACTTTCATTGGATAAAGTTATTTACTTCAAGTAAATTAGCTTGCGGCCTCAGCCGATATTGCTAAATGCGTTTTCTTCTTTGAATAATTATCAGCTTTATCTTATCTAAAAATTGTAAGTTTTCTTCCTTTAGTAATGAATGGATTTTGGGCTTAATTTAAAACCTCTTCCAACAAAAATGTCTGTTGTTGATTTTATTCCGAAAATTGTTTAGCAGCGTTGGTAAAGATATATTATAAAATAATACGTTCCCTACATTATTTATTATTTGACATATAAATTTAGTTCGTTTTGCATTTTTAGTCTTTTTTTTTTTTTAAGAAAAATATATGTTGCTTTTTTCCCGATTTCAGTTACCCTTATAATTAATTCTCTTTGTTGAAATTAGGTATTATAAATTGTAATGTGTTTATGGTTTTCTTTGCTAACAGAAGTTATTAGTTAACTTTAATTAATTAATCTGAAAATACCGTTTCCTTGTCAACACATTTAAGACTTTATTTTATAAAGACCTAAACAATATTTTGCCTTGTAATTTATTTTTTTATTGTTTTCAAATTAATTTTAGCACTTAAATGATGAAAAAACATATACTACGTATTAAACTTCCCGTTTAAAATAAACTAATAGAAAATATATGATAATGCAATTCAACGTTATTTACCTGAAAATTTAAATATGAGATAAATATTATTTTCTATCTAAATTTGACAGTGGAAAGGCCGGGATAGCCTGGCCGAAGGGCGCTGGTCCCATGTTCGAGGGTTCGTGGGTATTAACCCCTCCGGCCGAAGACTCCCCGTGTAGAAAATGGTGACTGTTGCACGTTAAATCTATCGAGTCACAAAGTCGTCCATGTTTTTATAACAAATCAATAACTTTGGGGGTACTGGAGATGGGTCATTCCCTGATTCAGGTCTAAATTACGATCTGTGGATGAATGAATGGGTCGGTCCTATAAACGGGCGTGATGTATGGGTGTGGCAGAAGTCGAATTCTTGACCATAGATGGCGCCACTGGAAAACAAGAACAATCACACCCATCTGCGTTAACAGGCATACGCAACAACATATGACAGCGGTGGATCCGTAATCTAAAAAATGTACCTGAAAGACAAATTTTAATTTGACAAGAGAAAAAGCGTAAAATGTTTCATTTTCACGAATTTTCAGCTAAATTAACTGAACAAAAGTATGAATTAATGGTGTTTCGCTTATAGAAACATTTATGTTTAGCTTGTATTTTAAACATTCAGTGAAACCTGAGTTCAGAAAGTGTTCAACGTATAGCGTTGAACACGTCTGCTGCATCGCTTTAGTAGTCAACTTAGACAAGTGGTCAACTGTAGAATTATTTTTTGTTTGACATTTCTTATATCATGTAATTTCTTATTTATTTTCATCCTTATACATTCCATATCATATATTTGGTTCATGTTATTCATATACATTCTGTTCTTTACAAAAAAAAAAAAAACATTTATGAAATTAATATTTTTAACATGAACTATCATTGCTTTAAAGTTATATTTCGCAAATATTCCACATATTTTAAGAAATAAGACAGTTTAGAAAATTATTTGATACTTGTGATAAATTTAAGATTAAACTAATTAGATATGCATATTTCCTTAGTTATACCCCACAAATATTTTTTTTCAATCATTAATACCTTAAGAATATAAGCAGTTAGAAAATGTTACATTCATATAATTTAAAAATTTATTTTGTTATGCTAACAAACGTATTTGCCAGAAAAGCCCTGTTAGAGTTATTTAATATTATTAAGATGGTGCGTATAAAGTGAGGTAATTTAATGTATTAATATTGCTAAATTGAAATCATTTGTATATAGTACTTGTATTTGAGATTGTATTTGGATATAGTCATGAAAAAGATAGTTAAAAGAATGAAATGTCATAAAAAACAACTTAAGGCCGAAAATTATAAAAGGGTATTACATTAACGGGAATGTAATCGTTAAGGAAAGTGGTAGTACAATGCTAATGTGGTATAACAATAACCCAATAGGTCCAAAGGGTCACAAAGTGTGAGGTTTGAACAAATTGGATAAATTGGTATCACCAAATTTAGAATAAGGGTGAAAACTAAGAATTAATCAAAATTAGAAGATAATTAAAATAACGACATGCTATATCCAGATAATGTATAAATATATGTTAAAGCAGTAAGCTGACGTTTCCAAATTCATATTTATGCATGCCCATAACAATAATTAAAAAATTTACTCACCACATACAGGAGGAAACAGGTAATAACTATTGGCTATGAAGGTACTACTAAAAAAACACACAAATCTTTCTCTTCAGCTGAACATTTATTTTCGTAAAACATTTTTTAAAACATTTAGTTTTGTAACACTACTTATTTTATTTATTTCAAAAACAATGTATATCTTTCAACACATTTTTTTTTGTAGCACAAGAAATATCTTTTAAAAAAGAAATGGGTGACAAGAGAATTTACGTCAAGCATAAAAGTAAAAAATTAAAGGAACGAGATATTTAACTTTTAAAATAAAAAATGGAAAGAAAGATTAAGTTCGAGAGGATTTTAATGTTAACGAAACATAAAGGATTAAATGTTGATTTTTAATTTTTAGAAATTAATTACTGTTATGGATTTAATAAAAAAATGAAGGTTAAAAAAACATGTATAAAGAAATCCCTCGATACGGACCAGAAGTCCGCATCTCGGAAAAAGAAACTAGCCAGAAGGGAGCACAAAAAAAAATCATAAAAAGTGATTTTAAAATTCGTTGACTTGGTGTTGGACCAGAAAAATTACAGCCAATTAAACTTAAAGAGGAGGAGAGTTTGAAAATTAAAGGAAAGAGATTGGTTAGTTAGCCCCCCTAAAAAATAAGTAAAACAGAAAGGCGTGGAAAAAAAAAAGAGGGGTAAACTTTCCCCACAGGAAGTTCAAAGACCACGTTGACCAAGGTCAACCAGAAAGGTTAAAAGTAAAAATAAAAGCTATATTGAAGAAAAAAGGAAATAAGTTTTAGAGAAAAATTAAAGGCTAAGTAAAAGTAAAGATTAATTTGTCACTTTACATTAAATGTACATGTGACAATACCCGGACAGACCGGAAATTTTTATAAAATTTTCGTCATCGCGAGAAAATTTTATTTCAAATAAAAGTGAAGTAAAAATCAAAATATAAGAATTTTCCTCAAAAGTGAAAATGTTTCGAAAAGTTTGCAGACAAAAAAAATTTCTTGAAATACAAGTAACCAAAAAAATTAAAATAAACTTGAAATAAAATTCAAAACTTAGCATTAAAAAAAGAAAAAAGATAAAAATTGGAAAAAGTGTCACCCATTTCTGTACACAGCTCTGAATTGCAGATAAGAATTGTTACAGGGGATCAAGATTCGCAAATTACATCTTCCCCATACTGGAAAGAAAAAAACACAAAAACAGCAGTAATAGTTCGTATAAACACAAAAAAACACAATTTAAAGCAACATTAATAACAAAAGATAATATGGTGAGCAAATATTGTTAAGGGCAACAAATTGGAAACATCAGTAAAAGTTTAAAGAAATTGTAATATATGAATTTCATCTCAAACATATTGTGACGCCACTAAAGCGAGGAAAAAAAACGAATAAGGCCAAATAAAACAAAACGTATGTAAATACAAATACTAATGATTGTCAATTAAAATGACATTAAGGAAGAAATAATGAAATTAAACTGGAATCAAAAGTAATATTCGATTGCATTTAGCCATAAATAAATACTTTGTCAATTAGTAATGTCAACATAATTATGAAATTTTGATTGGAAATGTCGCAAAGAACGCACTATGTTTGAGATGATACTATATTAAATTCATTGACCATTAAATATGTTAACCAAAAATACGTTAAACAGAATTATGTTAACCATACACTCTAAAAAAATGAATTAGACATTGTGATAAAAGGATTGGAGAAATTTTTTTTTTTTTAATTAGCAATATAACTTTCAAATTGCTGACACAAAACTAAGAGCTTAAAATAATTTAAAAATTATTCTGATATTCATGAATGGTTTCAGAAATGATGTATAAAACCCATTGAACATAATAAATACACTTGAACATAATAAATACACTTCTATTCTTAATTACTGATGGTCGCAATTAGTTAAATTGCAAGTTAGAATTACAAGTATTGTAGATTAAAAAACTCAAATGAGTATTTAAGCAAACATTGTATGTTGCTTAGCAACGGGAAATAAAATAATTATAAAATGTTCCCTCAAATCAATGATGTGGTAATAGGTTAATGTGTGATATCTATTTTTCAAAAGCTAAAGTGTTCCACAAAAGAAGATAAGAGATCTCCCTTTTTGAGAAAGTGGGGTGAAAATGATCTTGTCACTGTCTTTTTTTTATTTTTCTGAAGGCAATAAAGAGTGTTCTGATGGTCAATTCTGAGGCTGCAGGTGGCCTCACACAGAAGCACAACGTTTTCTTGACATTTGATCCTTTCCTCCACAGGACTCCTTCATTTCTGGACATTGTGGGGAAGGGTTTCCCTTCTACACCTGTTTTCCCCAATTAACGAAACTGCTAGGTTGTAGAAACTGGAAACCAGGGATTTTGCAACATCCTGTCCTGGAAGAGGCAATAAAATTGCCCATGCATACAAGAGTAGGTGGTGGGATTTCAACTGGCCACCCCCTGTAGCTCATATCACCTTCATATCTTGACCTTATCATCAAGTTTCAAGACACAAGAGACAGTGTCCTTGAAGACTCATCCTTGAGTCCAGAAAGGCAAGTCCAACGTGGGGGTTCAAAAGTTCTTTATGGGGGGGGGATTATTCTTTTTGAAATCCTCAGAACATGTAATGATGAGGGTTAACAAGATAAAGCATTTCTTTGCAGCATTTATCATCCAAGTATTTTCATAAAAAGTTGAGCAGAATTAATTTGTTTTAAAATTCATTATGAAATTGTCCATATTCACACAAATATGCTTAATAAGAAAAACATTTTTATCATGATCTGGAATTGCGATAAAATGAGAAATCTTGACAATTACAAAATAGTTATTCATTTCGAGATATTTAAAGAAATATCTATCTAGTAAATATAGCACTGATATTCAATGAACATAATCGAGAAATATACCAATGATAAGATTTGCTTAAATCAACTGTATATACATTAATAAAATTAATGCAATTTATGTTAAATCAATGGATTATTGAGTATCAAACCAATGAAGAAAATTATAAAACGTCTAGTCTTTAACTTCATTACAACATAAGATTAAAAAATAAGAAATTGATTTGAAAGTATATTAAAAATTATCTATAAAGACAGAGTGTATGATTAAATACATTCACTATGATTCATAGTAAACTCATTTACCAAGATTCTGCAAAAAGTATGATAAACACAGTTAAAAAAAATGATTGGTAGTGATATTAATTTATTAAAAATTGAAATTATTATTATTATTTCAAATATATTTGATGATGCATTATTAGATTTAGTATACACCATTTATATATTAATTGAGTAGGAAAATGCATAAAAAGAATCTTGTATAATTATATTTTAATAGTTTAACATGTGACCTTTTGTATTATTTATTCGTTTATAAAATTAGTGATTAATTAATTACAGCACTCTTAATTATGAAAGACATGATAATAATTACGTACTATTATAACAACACAATTTTGAAGAATTTGATTGTAACAAATGAAATTGTTTTAGGAAAGAAAATATTCAATAATTCATATAACTCCTTTTCTTTTCCTTTCTTTTTTTTTTTTTTTTTTTTAAAAAAAAACAAACCACTTATCTAATGAAAGAATGTTCTCAAACAAAGCAAAAAAATTTTTTTACCTCAAAAGATACTTAATTATTATTAATTTTAAATTAACAATGAATGTAAATTATAAAAGTCATGTACATTAGTAAGTATAATATATATATTTTCAAATTATTCAACCAGGATTCAACAGGTTTCGTAAATGATTTTTGCCATAGAGTATCAAAACAATTCAATTATTTAATAATTCACCTGAATCATTTTTTTTTTTTTATATCATCTGGTTCTTTGACCAGGAAATCATAATTTATCATCTGGCTTCTTTGACCAGGAATAACCTTCTGATTCATTTTTGATCAGGAAAATAAAAATAATTAACTTCTGGTTCTATTTTGACCAGGGAAAAATCAAAAAAAAATTCTGGCTTAAATTTACCAGCAAAAAAATAAGAGGAAAAATTCCCGAATATAGCCTAATTAACAGTGGACCAGGGTTTGAACCTGGGCTTTTGCAGTGACGCACTGTACTACTTTTATACTATCTTATTAACCAAATTAAACATCGGGAAGAACCTCTTAAAAAATCATTCCCGAAAAATCGTTGAGCTCAAGTATTACCCAGAGCAAATCAAGACATATTTTATCCCAATTAGATTAATAAAGTAATCCCAAATAAAATTTTGTGGCATCTGTATTACCAGACGCAATTCAGGACATAGTTTTTTCCCAAATAATTTGAAAATTTATCCCGAACAACATGATGCGCTCAAGTATTACCTCAAGCAAATTCAGGACCTACACTATCCCAAATATTGTTTTTTTTTTTTTTGTTTTTTTTTGTAATAATTCAAATAAAACATTAAATTATCAGACACTCAATAATGAAAATCGTAACCCAATTAATCAAATCTTTAAAAACATTCACTGGCAAATCTTTAAAAACATTCACTCGCAAAATTGAGAACATTAAATAATAAAAATTGAAAAGAAGAAAACATTTTTTTTTTTTTTTTTTTTTTTTTGGAAAAAAAAAAGCTAAAAAATTGACCAAAAGAACTAATTCAACCAAAATAACAGTCATGAAATTTTTTTTTAATTCATAAAACACATAAGGTCACGTATAAATACAGTAATGGTATAGTATTTATTTATTTATTAATTATTTCTTTATATATATATATATTTATGAAACAAATTAACGTTCAGATAGTAAAACAATTAAAATACTGTGAGAAAACTTTGAATTGTTTTTAAAAAAGGAATCCAAATGATGGATAAAGAAGCAATTTTGAAAAACTTACTGAAGACGTCTCTTCAGTTTTGTATGGCCAGCATACAACAAACCTTATAAAAATTGGGACTTAGTCCATCTAAAGAAACTGATTAATTTAATTCAAAGATACATTTTTTAAATGTAGAATAATGGAACAAAACACATAACTTATTAGAATGTGTAAAAAAATTATAACAAAGCACCTCTTTTAAAAGGATTAGCAATATTAATAAATATACATTATAGTTGATAGTTACTAATTTTTTTTTTAAACTACCTTTTTTTTAAAAAAAAATCCTTTTTGTTATTATATTAACATTATTTAAACAGTTAGGTACACAGATATAATTCAATAAACAGTTTGAAATTATATTAAGATATTCTTATAAATATATATATATCAATTTTATCACTACCAAATCAAATATAAAAACAAATAGAGAAAAATTCAAATTAGAACAAGTATTGTTCATCAATAAATCTAATTAGTTACATCATTTTTAAAAAATAACCTCACGACACAACGGCACCATTTGTTAGAGTTATTTAATATTATTAAGATGGTGCGTATAAAGTGAGGTAATTTAATGTATTAATATTGCTAAATTGAAATCATTTGTATATAGTACTTGTATTTGAGATTGTATTTGGATATAGTCATGAAAAAGATAGTTAAAAGAATGAAATGTCATAAAAAACAACTTAAGGCCGAAAATTATAAAAGGGTATTACATTAACGGGAATGTAATCGTTAAGGAAAGTGGTAGTACAATGCTAATGTGGTATAACAATAACCCAATAGGTCCAAAGGGTCACAAAGTGTGAGGTTTGAACAAATTGGATAAATTGGTATCACCAAATTTAGAATAAGGGTGAAAACTAAGAATTAATCAAAATTAGAAGATAATTAAAATAACGACATGCTATATCCAGATAATGTATAAATATATGTTAAAGCAGTAAGCTGACGTTTCCAAATTCATATTTATGCATGCCCATAACAATAATTAAAAAATTTACTCACCACATACAGGAGGAAACAGGTAATAACTATTGGCTATGAAGGTACTACTAAAAAAACACACAAATCTTTCTCTTCAGCTGAACATTTATTTTCGTAAAACATTTTTTAAAACATTTAGTTTTGTAACACTACTTATTTTATTTATTTCAAAAACAATGTATATCTTTCAACACATTTTTTTTTGTAGCACAAGAAATATCTTTTAAAAAAGAAATGGGTGACAAGAGAATTTACGTCAAGCATAAAAGTAAAAAATTAAAGGAACGAGATATTTAACTTTTAAAATAAAAAATGGAAAGAAAGATTAAGTTCGAGAGGATTTTAATGTTAACGAAACATAAAGGATTAAATGTTGATTTTTAATTTTTAGAAATTAATTACTGTTATGGATTTAATAAAAAAATGAAGGTTAAAAAAACATGTATAAAGAAATCCCTCGATACGGACCAGAAGTCCGCATCTCGGAAAAAGAAACTAGCCAGAAGGGAGCACAAAAAAAAATCATAAAAAGTGATTTTAAAATTCGTTGACTTGGTGTTGGACCAGAAAAATTACAGCCAATTAAACTTAAAGAGGAGGAGAGTTTGAAAATTAAAGGAAAGAGATTGGTTAGTTAGCCCCCCTAAAAAATAAGTAAAACAGAAAGGCGTGGAAAAAAAAAAGAGGGGTAAACTTTCCCCACAGGAAGTTCAAAGACCACGTTGACCAAGGTCAACCAGAAAGGTTAAAAGTAAAAATAAAAGCTATATTGAAGAAAAAAGGAAATAAGTTTTAGAGAAAAATTAAAGGCTAAGTAAAAGTAAAGATTAATTTGTCACTTTACATTAAATGTACATGTGACAAGCCCTCATACGTTTTTAAAACGGTCTAACGCATTCTAATATATAATAGCTTCTAATATTGTTTCACTAACTTAGTGAAATTTTAATATGTAACATAATAGTATTAAAAATTTTCTAACAAAAAATTTTTTCAGTCAACTTCTGGAGATAACAATGTTCAATATCAACCCTAGTTTAACTTGACTTACCTCAGAGGTCAATGTATAAGATAGACAGGTGAACAGGTTACACATGTTTTGCTTCCTTTTTCTACACATTGTTAGAATTTTTATTTTAGAATTTTGGTAAAACAACTGGCAGTCACCTGTCCATTTAGTTAACCGTAATAATTTTGGTTGGAAACATTTTTTTTTAATTTTAAGGCTTTGAAACCGTTTACAGCTGGTATTGTAAGAAGATCCTGAATACAAAACTTCCTGGTTTTGTAACCATTTACAACTAGCATGGTTTCTAAACCAGAAAATGAATTTGAACAGGACATCGGAGTTAGGTGATGTTCAGCTTTTTGTTAGGTGATGGACATTGGTGATAGGAACCACGAAAGGAACTGTGGAATGTGGCTTGGCTTAGTTTGTTTAGTGGTGCCCTCTGTCGTGAGAAATGTGAAATACTGGACTTATTGTGCTAAGTATCTCTTTGGTGCTTTCATGTATGCGTGAATGAGAGTTTCAATTTCTAATAGTCCAGGGTGACCGCTTTTCAATTTCTAATAATGCAGGACAATGAAAACTCTTCATGTGTTAAAGAAAGGTAAGTGGTGGTTACGATTGGATTTTAAATTCCGTTCAGACTGCCATGAGAATAGCAAATTAGTCTCATTCATAATATGTAACCAGCTGCAGGGAATTAAGTGGCTTCATAAGGCGAATTTATTTCACTCGGCTTAAAATCTGGTTGTTTAACAGTATTAGGTGACAACATTCAACTTAAATTAATTTTTAGCGATAAATATATAAATCCTATAGAAAAGTAAAAGATAAACACTGATATGCAAAATAAAAGAAATACAATTATTGATGTTAATATTCTTTAGTAACAGATGGCAAATCTAAATTATTTCAGTAACAAACGTTTGTAATGGTTCCGTAATTCTTTTCAAATTTAACGGCAGGATTGATTCCACCGTCACGAATAAGCTTTCAAGAGCCATGATGGCTCAGGAGATAAAGCGTTCGCTTTCCAATGAGATGAACGGAATCCCAACATTTGAATTCCAGCGATGAATGGTCGATACGAATTCCACATCCGGCCTGCACCGACCACTGTGCTGACGTAAAAATATCCTTAGTGATAGACGGATCATGGGTTAGAGTCCCCTTGCCGTCAGGCTAACCTTGGGAGGTTCTCGTGGTCTTCCTCTCCATGTAGCGCAAATGCGGGTTAGTTTCATCAACAAAAAAAAAAGTTCTCCACGAAGGCGAATTTCTTCCAACTCTGGATCCAGGAGTTCCCATGTCTTCTGAATGGGGTTCAAAATTACAAGGCTAAGTAGTTAAGCCTTAGTATTCGTAAACCCAACAATTGGGTCGGCTGATTAACGACGGTTAAAAAATACATAATAGAATAAGCTTTCGAAATGAATGAAAGATTTAATTATTGAAAAAAGAAGACATTCGAATGTTTTAAGTAGTTTTCTTCTTTTAATTTCCTAAAATTTTCTTTCAACTTAGCAATTCTCTAAAATTTTCATAACAATATGAATGTTTTAATGAAGCATCATTTCATATTCTTTTAAAATTTTTTGTCTTGTGTAGATACAAGTATAACTTATACTCAAAGCACATAAAAAGTTTAAACGAACTTATTGCTATTTCATTTTTATTATTTTCATAACAAGAAAGCGAATTTCAAGCCCTCGGGAAACCATAAATGAACTGAAACTCTAGAGCGCGTGACACTTCGTCTTTTTAACTAAATTAAGTATTATTATTAAATATTTTCTAAAAAAATAAAGTCAACAAGAAATATATTTTTTAATTCTTATAATGCCGGAGATTTTTGCAAAAATGCCAAACGGGGAATTCCAATTAAGATTGAATAAATAATAAATAATATAGTTCCATTTTTAACAAACCGAATTCCGATTATTTCTTATATTCATATGTTTAAATGTCAAAAAAGTATCTATATTACTTTTGTCATGCACTTCTTAATTAAATAATAATCCTTCAAACCATAAAAAAAAACAATGTTTCAAGCTTTAAATTAAATAAAATGAAGTAGAGAACAAAAAAATGATTGAATACTGGAAAACGTCCCCGAACATAATCAAATTGTTCAAATTAGAACTAAGCAAAGCGAGTTAATTTCTAACGAAATAAAAAAATAATTTTTCACTAAAACGCTTAGATAGAAAAATTATATTGTTAAATATCTTAATTCTTAAGTAGACATTTTTTTAAAGATTAAGGTTATAACACAACATACATGCATGTTAACTTTATAATTTCTGAAGAATTATTTTTAAAAATTGGAGAAAGTTTTTATTGTTTAGAATCTTTTCTGAGTTTAGGAACGAAATTGAATTATAAAAATCGAAATGCTGAATATGCGAATCACGGCACTAAAATGATGTTAAATGTACAAAAAGATTAATAAATTTAAAATTTTAATGAAGAATCTAAGTTGCAATTAAAACTGAAGTGTTTTTTCCCCCAATTTAAAGTACTTTTTCTTACGCTTAAAGCTATATTATTAGTATTAACTGAATGACTATACTTCATACAGGGTGAAAAAAAATGAAAATTAATAAATCAGTTCTAAACAACACCAAAAAATCATGCACAAAACTGAAAAACATATATCAACACAAATGAAAGAAAGATGTGCAAAATCTCGCTAATAAAGAGTTTTTGCAACCTCTTCTGCTCTGCCAAATTAACTTCTTAAATACGTCGGGTAACCTATAAAAAAATAGAAGAAAGAAGATAATCAGAATAAAAGAGTTGCAAAATCTCTCTAAAATGTGAAAAATCATGCAATTCTTCATGCAACTGGTTTCGCAACTGGTTTACTCTATGTGTCTAATGGACTAATTTTCAAGCCCATACCTATTTTACGAAGTCCAATATTGATGACATATGGTAACGTTGTTTGCATTGACCCGAAAAATACAATTTCATGAAATTTCAAAAACTTAAAAATTTTGAAATTTGAGAGAAAAATTGGAACTCAATTTATATTAAAATTCCACACAAAAGTTTAAATAGCTATTTATACTACATAAAAGTTAAATTCTACATAAAAGTTTAAGAGTTTAACTTTTTTAGAAAATTTTGAAAGTTTAAGTTAAACTTAATTCTACATAAAAGCTTAAAAAGTTTAAATGTTTAAATTTTTTGGCTCTAAATTTTCTCTGAGTTCATGATAAATAAGTATTATTGTACTTTTAAAACTTGAAAATTAATGAAAAGAAATTTCAATTTACTGCTAAGTTAAGCAAAAGATTTTGTATGTATGGGGCATTTAAACATTTTGCTTAAGTGTAGAAACATTAAGTTTTATTTTCAAAATCTTGTTTTCAAGAAAGTGATACATTAATAAGAATTTACTTTAAGCTCTGTCACTTTTTTTTAACATTTTGAAAACTTACCTTGAATAAAAAGTCTTATAAAATCAAAAGAAGGCTTTCTTCTTCATTTCTGACTTAATAAGTTACAACTTGAAATTTCTAATGACGTTAAGAAGTTCACTAAAACAGGAACTATGAAACTTTAAAATGAAACCGAACTTATTATTTCAACTTTTCTTTTCCACACAAAGTGGCTACTTAGTTTTCAAATTGAGCCTCCCTTCTCCCCCTAGGTCTTGGATATTAAAACCCATGTTCTTGAAAAGAATCTTTTTATAAGTGAAAGTTCGCTTTTGGGTCTAATTTCTTAATGGATACTGAACGAAAACTACTTATATGAAATATTCGAAAAAAGGACCCTCAAGGCGATAGTATTGAAATTCTCTTAGTGAACATTTTAAAACTCAGTAAAAAGATTATTCAGTTTATTTCATAACGGTTTTTTTTAACGATTTCAAAATATCTTTGAATGCATATTATGTAAAAGCTTTTAAAAGATTATTTTAGATTTAAAAATGTCATACATTGTACTTATTAATAAGTACTGTAGAAACAAATTCTTAAATGCAATAGCTGACTGTATTTTTTAAGACACAAACGGTTTTGAAAAATATAGGATAAATTGAGAAATATACAGCAAAAAATTTATTTTCAATTCTATTTATTCTGTTTTTTACTGAAAATTTCAGATTTAAAATTTGTTTATAATGTACTTTAATAATAATAAATGGGGAACCAAAAGCGCCATTTCTAAAAAACGCTGCACTTGACAGTATTTTTTTCCATTTCTAATAAAATTGCAATAGCTGACGATAGTTTGTTTTAACGATTTTATTATAACAATTTATTATTATTGCAACAACTTGATTATAAATTATTTTTACTTTATGACGCAAATGTTTAGAAAAATATAACGCATATAGTAGTGCAGCAACTTATAACTTATTGTACTTTAACTTATAATATAATTACTTATTGTACTTTAATAATGGTCATGATAGAAAACAAAGTGCCATATCTAAAAAAAAAAAAAAAAAAAATGCAAGAGGAGAAAATTGCTTTTTTTACGATTCAGAAAAATAATGATCATATTGCGTAATGCATTAGATGAGTATTTTCCAATTTTTCTGCTTTTAAATTAATATTTTTAATTTAAAAATCTTATGCATTGTGCAGAATAATAAAATTGGGGAATTTTTTGTTTTTGTTTTCTGCTGCATTAAAATTTTTTAACGGATACTAAATACTTTTGCATTGCTGATTTCAAATGTTCAAAAGCTTTCTTTCTGCAAGTTACAGTCCTTAAGCAATCTAACAGTATACTTTTATTATATTTTATAACCATCGTTGAGCATCCGACCCAATTTTTGGGTTTACGGTTACTAACAACTACGTAGTCTTGTAATTTTTAACCCAATCCAGAAGACAAGGGAACTCCTGGTTCAAGTATTAGGAGAAATTTGCTTTCGTGGTGGACTTTTTTGATGGAATCGACCTGCATTTGCGTGATACATGGAGAGGAAGACCACGAGAACCTCCCACGGTTAGACTGACGGCAGAGGGACTCTAACCCATGATCCATCAACCACTGAGGCTATTTCACGTCATCACTGTGGTCGGTGCAAGCCAGATGCGGATTCGTATCCGCCAGTCATCGGTGGGATTCGAACCCGGTTCGCCTCATTGGAAAACGAACGCTCTATCCCCTGTGCCCTTATTTTAACAATATAGTCAGAAGCAAGATTTTTTAAAATTTAATCATGTGACCCCTAGGTGGTCCCATTTCTCTAGTAAGTAAGGCGTGATGACAAAAGAAAGCGATATTACATTTTGATATGTTACGTGATAAGTTTAGGTCATATATGTTTTTAGCTTTATTTTATAAGGAGCAGACAAGTGTATATGCCTATAAATCTCCACAAACTAATAAGCTTGTACATTTTTATATACATTTGATACTATATAAGCTTGTATATAAGGTATGCTTGTACTATATAAGCTTGTACATTCGCATGAAAAAATACCGTTTTGAAAAAAAAAATGTCACTTTCGAATCTTCAGATTTGAAATCACTTCCAACGAAATAGCTACGATCAAATACAAGTAGAAATGTAAGAAAGAATTTGTTTCCAATTTTAATTATTTAGAACAAAATGATCACCTGGGGTAATATTTCTTTTTTTTATTCTATTTTCTCTCGAGTCATTATTTGAATGGATCTTAGATATTTTTGTGTCTCTAAATTTCAAATTTGCACTTAGTTTCTCAGTTTCTGTTGCATTTTTTTCTCACTTCAATAATATATTCTTATAAAAAGGATTTTTTTTTTTTATGATTCACTCGGGTGAATACAAAGTGTTTCCACTTCTCTGCTACGTAAGGAGTGGTAGGCAGAAGGCGATAATACTTTTCAGTTTATGATGCTGTACTTAAAGTTATAGTTTTTTTTTTTTGTCTTAAGTGTTATTTTGTTAGGAAAATGTTTTGTTGTAAAGGTTTTTATAGAAACCAATACGTTTTTTACAAACGTTTTTTACTAAAAGAAAAATGTGATTTTGAAAAAAAAAATCTAAAGCTTTTTTAAACGAAGCCAATTTGAGATTTAAATTTCCCACACTTGAATTAACAAATCAAGTCAAGTAACGTATCAAGTAACGAATAATTTGTTCTTGGTATATTTATCATCAAAGAAAAATACAACAATTGACTGCATTTTTTTATTAACATAAATAGTTTAAAAAAGTATTAGGTAGATTTAGCCATACAACAAATAAGTATTTTTCAGATTATTTATTCTGTATTTTTTAAAAATTAATTTATATGTAAAAATTTCTTTTATCTCACTTCTTAGTAATTATTACAGAAACAAATGCGTTATTATTAAAAAAATGTAGCAGCTGACTATAGTTCTTTTTTTTTGTTGCCAAGTAAATGCAGTTAAGCGAAAAGAAATACCGATATTTAATATCGCTTAATTTCCGTAAAACCACCAACTTCGAACAATCACGTGATGAAACAAGGTATAAAAAAAGAACACGTCCTAGAATAGGAGTAAAAAAGAACTTCTATTGCGTTCCATTGAAGCATCAGGATTTGTTTTATTAAAACTTTGGAAACGCGAATGGCAACAGCTGGTTCTCCAATTTCTTTGGACGCCCTATTCACTGGCGCGAATGAAGTAAAGACGTCGAACCGGTCCCACAAAACCGTGTATCAATTCACTACAGATCAACGCTTTCAAAGCTCAGTATTATTTTGTTTCGTTTTTTTGTATGATAAAATTACAATGATATCCCAACGCATTTATCTATATATTTACAAAGAACTGTCTTGGAATAAAAAGCAGTTATTCCACGCCAAGTTTTTTCTTATTTTTTTTTTACTTCGCCAAAAATTTTCTTCGAAAGTACAAAGACGCTTTCTTGCAAACAACAGATGCTAACTTTCATACACTAGCATTTAGCTTTTGTTAGCAAGCTATGCGTGAGGCAGAATACTTCAACCATTTGTTAAAGAAAATGTTCGAAAAATAAGAAGAACAGGAATATCGCGATGAATTATACTTTTCAAAAAAATATGTTTTTCTGTTGTGTTTTATAAAATGTCCGCTGTTGGCGGCGTTTTATTGTTTTTTTTTTCCTTATTGAATTCATATTTTAAAGGATTATTAGCTTTCAATGGGAGATTTTCTGGGTAAATATTTTGAAATTCAAATGTCAAAAAATTTAGTAGACGCAATGGTGTTTGCATTGTAAGATAAATGTTTAGTAGTTTTTATTTATATTTTCCCGTTCAAAACATTCGACTGAAAAAAAATTAAATGAAAGATATATTGCTCCTATATTACGATTATTTTTCTTTAATTGAAAAACAAATTTCGAAAAACAATAAAAAAAATAATTTCAGGCTAATATTTTAAATATATAGTACTTGTAGGAATTTTTTTAATTGGTGTTTTTATTATTATTGTCGATTGTAAAAATTTTTCAGAAATTCCAAAGTGTAAACATAAAAACACTATTGTGTAAATACAACTTTCAAATAAGGATTAAAGAAATGTTTTTGTTTCTGAAAAGTGATATGTATTGGAAATTTGATTTATTATTTTTAAACATAACTGTTTAAAAGTTTTCCGAGAATTTGAGAGATTGGAGAAGGATATTTTATCTGAATTAAATATCACAGTTTACATTCCTTTTGCAAAACAATTTTAGAGAAAAAAATTTAATAATTCATTATGTTTTTTTGGTTTTATTGTTATTACATACATTTGCAGGCTTGTGTGCTCAATTTAGGCTTATCAGCGTTTGTTAAATAGAAGTACAGATAGCACAATACAGAGAAGACAGTACGAAGATACATCCAGGGTAACAGCGGGATTCGAACCCGCTACCTCCACGCTTTGCACAGCGTTTGGCGGGCGATAGTGTTCGGCCAGGGAGGCCCCTAATTCATTATGCATCAGAAAATATTCCAGTTGGCGTCCAATTGGTTGGAGGCGGCTGCTTGGACTTCTGTTCTTTACCGCTTGCTAAAAGGAATGGGTGTCTTATTTTATATTTTACATTCGTCGTTGAACAGCAAACCAAATTTCGAGTTTACGACTGCTAATGTTCAACTCTATAGCCTTGTAATTATGAACCCAATCCAGAAGAATCCAATTCAGAAAATCTTCGCTGACTTCTGACTCGCTGTTCCTCTTTTTCGATCCTCGCGCCTTCGAGCTTGTAATCTGGCACATTTTAATCGTATTTACAGTGAATTAAAATAGTTTGACAACACAAAAATGAAAAGTGGGATTTATATTATCTCATCTTACATATCATATACTCATGCATAATTTCATGAACGTTATCTTACTCATGTATGCAATCAATTCTTTTCTTTGATTACATAAATAAAACAATATTCTGCTCTCACGCCTTTAAAGTAACGTATCTAACTCATACTTTATTCTTCGGGGATCTAAAAAAGTGTCAGAATTAGTTTATAACTCCAGATAGCAATGGGAGGTTTGCGTAGATTAGCTCTTCCTACATTGCTCAATCATACTGATGTTGGTGACAAAGGAGGGGGAGTCATGTGTTCGTTCCTGGTGGCCGACAAAAAAGCGGACAAGCGTACACCCACAGTTACGTTAAATCTGTCATGGTTGAAAGACCTCTTGTTGAGGGGGTGTGACAACACCTCCTAGAAAAGAGTAGGCCTCAGCACGGGTTACCATAAATATCCTTTAGTAGTCCAAACGTAATGACATATTTCGTATTTTCAACCACTGCGCAGCTTAGTACCCCGAACGTAATGACATCTTTCTTATTTTTCATCAACTGCGCAGTTAACTTCGTCACATCGGACTACTAAATTGATCCGTGCTGAGGCCTTCCTTCTTCTAGGAGGTGTTGGGTGTGAAGGTTTGAACGTCGTCTGATTTTCGCGTCTATATCACCTGTCTTGGGTCAAAACTACGTGGCTTTCTTAGGATGGCTGTTACAAAAAAAGTTGGGCTTAGTTGAGAGTTTTCTGCAAACATTTGTGTCGTTAATTATCAACAAAATATCTTAAACGAATACTACCTTGTTCTAGTACTTTGCTCATAAATTATTCTGTCTCCTGAGTCTTACAAAGTACACTATTGCGAATAAAAAATTTCTTGCTTCGTATCCAGTAAATGATTTCCTTAAATAGAACTAAAATTTACTGTGAATTATGGATTGATAAAATGCACGTATTGTATTTAATTTTCATTGTTTTTTTTTTTTTTAATTCATAAAATTACATTTTGAAAAAAGCGAAGAAAAAAGAATCTTGTGAATCAAAAAATAAGAAACAAAACAGAATATTCCAAATTTTTGAAAAGATATGCACATAATGTAAAGATATGCACATAACTCATGAGCTGCAATACAGGCACAACTCGAAAAACTAGCGTTTTGGACTAAGAACAGGTGTAAATATGAAAATACCCATTTTTTCAGCACAACTCATAATTCAACTTGAAAGTAATCTTCGTTCAAGCAAACTAAAGTTTTTTTTATGCATTTCGCTTAGCAATGAAAATTTTAAACCCACTTATCTTAGAACTTGACTTCTTGAGTTGTGCCGCTATTGCAGCCCATGAGCAAAATGTTGATTTTAACTAAAAACAATGAAGAAAGTAATAAAAAAGGCATTTCACTCCATTGTTGTCTATTTATTATTAGAAATTGTATATTCGTACATAACATGGGGCAGACATAGTTTTGCGGTATTTGCTTATTATGGTGATCTTTATTATTACAACCAATATTTGCTTCATTTTATTTCGAAGTTTTTTATTCAAGATTATTTTCATGGTTCGGATTAAAAAAAATAATGAAAATGAGTTCTAATAAGTGAAATTAGATTGAAGATAATTTTGATCATTTTTCATAAAACAACATCTATTTGTCTACATAAATATATAAATGACACAGAATGAATATCGCAGTATGAATTTAAAGAATAAAGGGAACTAGAAATTAGATAAAAAAAAAAAAAAAACTTTTCTTATATGTAAAAGAGATTTTATAATATATTTTTCTTAGATGTAAAAGAGATTTTATGTATTGTTCTTAGATGGTTTTTTTTCCTGATGTAATTTGTATAACTGTGATGACGACCCAAGCATGTAACTTGAAAAGTTTTACTCACGTCCTTTTTGTAACTCACTGCTCATTTGCAACTCACGTCCTGGTTTTCAAACGTTACTCATTTAATCTTTATGATTGACGCAAGGAGTTTTATTGTTGTTGGTGTTTCTTCTTCTACTTGATCCAGTCCTTAGTTTGACCAAGTCCAGAAGATCTTTCACCCACAGAAAGTCATGAACCAGCACAGGATTTTCAAAGAGATCAATCTTCTCTAGCTCTAAACAGGAGAGCAAATGGTCAAGAGTATATTGGTGTGAATTACATTTGGGGAATACCGGATATTCAATTTATTCTTACACGTATAAAAGTGGTCTGTAATTTTCTGTATGGTGGTCTGTACTGCTCTATCACCCTTTAGTTCTATAGCTCCGGGATGTTTTTGTTGGTGCCAGTCATAAGCAGGTGGAATCCTCCTGGTCCTGTTGTTATTGGCTCTGACTTTCGAGAAAATTTCACTCTAAGTAAGAAGACCACTATTTTCTAGTGGTTCAGAAGAGCCCTGATTGTCCAATTCATCGGTCATGTCATTGAAGAAGAGGTCAAACATGTCAGGAGATCCACTGCAGATGAATATCATTATGCGCAGAGTATATCTTTAGTTTGTTCACAATATTCGTGCCGGTTTTGTCACTAATGCTTCGCCAATTTCTTAAAAATTGAAACGAACTCTTACTGTCTGTGATTATCCAGCTATCACAAGAGCTGTTGTTGGATATTATATGATTCAGAGCTTCGTCAATGGAAATCTATTCTGATCTAAAAACCGAACAGAAGTTTGGGTTTCGTTTTTTAATTTTTGTAATGACATCAGGGTTTACAATTACTGCACCACTGCCTGTGTTACCATTAACTTGTTTACTTCAATCAGTGAAAATACGAATTGCTCCTAATGAGGTATTCTGAATTGTCTCAATTTATAATTGTTAAGCTTGTTGAAGCTAATTGTTTAAGAAGTGCTGGATGCATATTCTTTTTTTCTACTGAAGGTCAGAAGCCCCTCATAAAAGAAACCCGTTAAGGAAGTTTAGGTAAAGTGCAACAGTATTTTCCAACCATGTTCAAGTTTGTAAACTTTAAGAAAAATTGGTATTGTAAAGTGTGCTTTTTATTTTTAGAAACACGCGTTCAATGTTTTGCGAGATAAAACTGCAAACCCATATGATTTCGAACAGATACACTCTCCAAAAATTTCCGTTTAACGATGAACCATACTATTGATAACTTGAACCATATTGTGTTGCAGATTCGCAGAATCCATAATAAATTGAACCATGTTTCTATTCAGGTTGAAACATAGTATCTTGTAAACAAGTTAAACTCGTACGATAATATGGTTCACTTAGAACCATATTGAGATTGCAGCTTCGCTCCAAATTTTCTAAAAGTGTACCGATTAATACAAATATGTAACAATAATTTAGATCTGTGTTAAAATGCTGGGTTCCATTTTCACATAAAATTCAATTAGTTGAATTATGAATTATTGCCTTTTGTTCAGGTTTTCAGGTTTTTTTGTTCAGGTAAACCGTAAAAATTATTTTACATTTAAAAATGTTGTAAACTTTTTAACTGATTAAAAATGATCTGAAACAATATATGTAACAGAGAATTCTTTCACCGTATATGCTGAAAAGCAATTGCCATTTTTTATGGAAAAATCGTCGTTTAAAATGTGTTTAAATTCGAATAAATTTGCTGTTTTTTTTCAACTATTAAGGTTGCGGAAGATTTTAATCAAAGTCATTTCAGAAAATTTATTTCTTGACATAAATTTCTGCATTTCCTTTCCATAACTTGATTAAACCAACAATTTACTTTTCACGATTTACAGAAAAGTAATTTCAAACAACCCTTTTTTGAACAAGTAATGTAATAATAAATTATTTCTCTACCAAACATTAAGAACCTCTTTAACACTAATACATTTATACACATCTCCGTACAAAAAAAAAAAAAAAAGAAAGAAGTTTGCAAAAATTGAATTCCAATACATCGAAATCAAAAAAGAAAATATCTCTACACGACTTTTAAAGAAACGGATTCTCTGTACCAAACATTTTATGACCTCTTGAAGGATGGTAAAATACTTCACCACTTGAGTTTGAGGAGAGGTAATAGAAGGTACTTTTATGACTTTAAAAAAGAGACAAGCAACTTCCCTAACCTAGCCCAGAGTGAAAAAGGACCATAACAAATTTTATGGCCCTACCGTGGTGTGGGGAGGCATGGGAGCTTAAGTGCGTTTATATTTATGTATTTACTTAATTGAATTTAGTGTTATCTCACTACTTGTAAACGACTTCCTTCAATTATTAGAGAAAAGAACTTGGCAGTTAGTGTGTGACAGTAAAATTATTTCCCTCGTTATTTTTTTCTTATTTCTTCTTTTTTTCACCTGAAAAGATGAAAAAATCAGATGTAAATTGCACTGAAATAATATGAAAATGTTCTTTTTTTTCCACTTAACCCTCAAGAGTCTTGAAAATTTTAAGTTTTTGTGCGTAAAATGTGGAAGAACTCATTAAAATGCAACAAGAAATGTTCGGCTAGTGAATGGGGTTTATAAAACATGTACGTGTTTTGAAATGTAATTAATCTAAGGCATCGTTAGTGGAAATGCACGATAAAAAAAAAAAGTGTAATTCTAAGTTATTTACCACTTTATTAATTATTTTTAAATAAATTCTAAGTTTAATGGACTTTCGTTTATATGCTAAAAAAATTACTTGATTTTTTTTAATACTGATAAAGTACATAAAAAATAAATGTGAACGAAATATAAATTATTTCCGAGAACATTAATTCGAGGTTTTGGAGAAAAGATCAATTTAAAAAAACTGTATATTGAAAAAAAATGTTAGCAAAGTTAATTCTCATTACCTATAGAGTAATAATAACGTTAATATAATTCATTTCCTGATTTTGTATGAATGTAAGTAAATAAATAATACTAACTTTACAACTAATAATTAATCGTTATAAATTGAATACCGTAGCTTTAAACAGATTATATTTGATTTGCTGTACAGGTCATATTAAGATAAATGAATGTCTGTATAAATATGTTTTATGATTGGCTAAATTTATTTATGATAAACCTACATAATATGATGAATTTTAGCTATTATCCGTAGAGTCTGTTCCTTGAACAAAATGGTGTAGTTCTGTAAGGTGCTTAAGGTTTCTTGGCAAGTGCCTTCATGAAAGCTGTTGAACTTCAATAGATAATCGAGAAATTTACACGGTTCTTTTAAATTATTTAAAATATTTCACATATTTGAAGAAATACATTTCCAAACAATGCATTCGAGGTCTGATTCTGCTAAGAAGAAAAAAAGAAAGAAAAGAACAGGTGTTTTTTCTTGTCTGTTTATATCTTTATTTAAAAGTTTATTTCAGGGGCACTTAAAAATAAATTACATATTAATTGTAAGTGTTATTTCTGCGATTTTTCTGACGCTTATTATGCTAGTGTTTCTGATTGGTTATTAGCTGTATGCTTGCATAAATAATACACAACAAGAACTATGTTTGCATACTTAAAAAAAGCAAATGTACCATGTTAAGTATTGTAAAGTGGCGGAATATTTTTAGTTCATCGTGATTTCTAGACCTTAGGTGTTTAATAATTCAATTTCTTGCTTAATAAAATTTTTTGCAAGTTAAAAAATGAGACTTTTATACTTGCTTGACATCTTCAATTACGTCATTAACTATTACAGCAAATTAACTTACTTTTACTAATTACTCTTACTAATTCTTAGCAAATTAACTAAAGACACTGCGCACAAACAAAATTTCAAGATAAGTTATTGAAAGCTATATTTGGCAAATAACCAAACAGGAATTTTTCATCATATTTGTCTCAATTAAAGAAAATTCTTCTTTATTTGGTCACATCTGCACTCCTGTACTTCTAATCTAACAAATAAATCTGCTGGTAACAGTTTCAGACGAAACAGACAGCGCCCTTAACTGGTATATATCCAAAATTCCACCGAATTCTTATGAGAGGTCTTATAGCCACAAAAATTTAATATTGCTATCAGCACCTCGATGGGAAAACACGCTGATTCTTTAAGCTTACACCAGGATCGAACTTAAGATCTCCAGACTTACAACAGTGGTTTGAACGACTCCTTAACCGACAGCGTCACTGTATGTATTACAAGAACAATAGACAACAAATTAAAGTACGGATACTTCCAATTGTTAACGCGAGTACAACTCGACTGTAACCTATGATTTTGTCGACGCCTCCTATAACTGAAAGCCTCCACACGGTTTCTTACAGGTAGTCCGATCAGACCACTATGAAGGTAAATCAGTTTACAAAAGAGCCATTTCATAGAAAACCTATTAAAATTAAGTAAATGACAGCAAATATATCTCCTAAAAATTTTTGAATTTATGAATATGATTGTTTTGTCTTATTTACTTGTCAACCACCACAAGTTCAATTCTCATATATATAAGCTCTTATGAAAAAGAATTTGGTTTCAAGCGCACAGCTGGTTCACTTTTTATGTAGTCTGCGCAGACTACTTTTATTTTATAATTTTATAACCGTCGTTGAACAGCCGACTCAGTTTTATGGGTTTACGACTGCTAATGTTCAACTCCATAGCCTTGTAATTTTGAACCCAACCCAGAAGACAAGGGAACTCCTGAATCGAGTATTGGGAGAAATTTTACCTTCGTGGAGGAGTTTTTGATGGAGCTAACCAGCATTTACGTTACATGGAGAGGAAGACCATTAGAACCTCCCACGGTTAGCCTAATGGCAAGGACCGTCCCATGATCCGTCTACCACTAAGGATATTTTACGTCAGCACTGTGGTCGGTGCAAGCCTGATGCGGAATTCGTATCGACTGGTATTCGAACCCGGTTCGCCTCATTGGAAGGCGAACGCTCTATTCCCTGAGCTACTACTACTTATAGAAACAGTGTGGATAGGCTTTCTGATGTAGGAGACGATGGTTAGATACCTTATTTTGAAGGTTTGAAAACCTATTTTTCCGCGGCTTACTTTTAGATTATGCAATAAGATAAAAAAAAACCTTTATTAAGCACATGAAATAAAAAGAATAAAATATGAAACTCAACTTTGCATTTCTTTTTCATGTCGTTTAAAATTGCTGTAAATATGACAGAAATGATGAGTTCTTGCAGCAGTTACCGCGATGCAGTATTTGGCACTTTCTCAAACAAGAATTGTTTGCGCAGATCTGTCTAAATGTAACGAAACGCTTCCTTATTGAGTCTCATCCGCACTTCTGGACTTGAAATCCGGCAAACACATCCACTGCCGGACAAAAGGCTTAGCCGGCGGCCTCTGCAAATAAAGAGTCATAGGACTAAAACTAATAACAAGTTTCAGACGAGAGTTTCTAGATAGTGAGGTAAAGAGCTTGTTTTAGTAGAAGAAGAAACGGCAAAAGTTGACGCAATCTTTCTAGAAATGACAATATCGAAGCTTAAACACTGAGATATGTTTACTTTAAGTTGAATTTCACATCTGACGCTTAACAATATTTATTGCATTTATTTTTATTTTGGCTTCTCAATGTTTGCTTTATCATACGTAAACAATAAACTATATTTAAAATTTAATAGTCTTATGAAGTTGGAACCTGGATGCCTTAAAAATAAATAATTGTATTTTATTAGAAGTAAAGTTGCCCCACGTATTTTAAGACAATAGCAGGTCAAGTATTTTTGAAACTTGATAAATAAATATATCTTTGGAGATCATATTTGTAATTAAAGAGTAGAGTTTTATTTTTCTGAGGTTTTGTATCCTTAATTGTTACATCGCACGGAACTGGCTTCACATAATAACTTTATTATATATATATATATATATATATATATATATATATATATATATATATATATATATATATATATATATATATATATATATATATATATATATATAAATATATATATATATATATATATATATAGATAGATAGATAGATAGATATATATATATATAGATATATATATATATATATATATATATATATATAGATATATATATATATATATATATATATATAGATATATATATATATATATATATATATATATATATATATATATAGATATATATATATATAGATATATATATATATATAGATATATATAAATATAGATATATATATATATAGATATATATATATATATATATATAGATATATATATATAAGAAGAGAGTGGAATGGTAAAACATAGCCAATCACAGAAGACTTCTGGTCAGTAACGCACAAATCAGCCAATCAAAATTGAGAACGCATGTGCGTGGAATGGTAATAATTTTTAATAATGCTGCCTGCAGAAATGCTACAACTAAACTTACCAGCTAAAGCTTTTTGCGATTTTTATTTGTATCGAATGTGTGAAATATATTGATCAGAACTCACTTTAAAATACTCATATTTTTGTTACATAAAATGGATCGCCATTAATATCTTAGACGTGAATATCTTTTACTTACTTTTAATTGTTTTTTACTTACTTTCAAAAAATTGTTCAGCCAGAAATAATAATTAACAGTTCATATTTGGTTGAGATGTTTCTTAAATAATGCATAAAAGTGCAAATCATTCGCACACAAAATGATACAAAAAGAAAAATCAATGAAAAATGTACATAGCTAGGTTTTGGGAGTATTCAGAGATCTATTGTAAATAGTTTTTAATTTTATTGTTTATATTTTATTTTTTATAACAATTCTGACAAAAATGTTTATTGATCATTGATAACATAATTATTTCACTTTATATTTGTGTTTTTATTAGTATTCTGTATGACAAAAAAAATTTGTATAAATATACTTGAGGGTGCCCCTTGGCGAAATTGGCGACTTATGTTTGGCGCCATTCCTGTTTGCGTGGAACACCGTGGCAACAGGAATGTCTGCCAAAACATAATGTAATTTCAATAAAATATTGGAAAATTTCAACAAAACATCGGCCAAAACTTTATAAAACTGCAATGAACCTAATATAAGCAAAATTATAACCCCAATAAAATTCATTTTGAATCGAAACAAAAATTAATGGAGTAAGCACAGAAAGAAAAGGGAAAAAAAAACAACTCACTTCTTCATTAAGCTTGAATATCCTCAGATTTAGGTGCACGTAATTCTCTAATGGCAGTTAGTTACTGTTTAAATTTATCATGAATAGAATAGACATTTATCATGTGTACCTCCATCGCCACATAAATTCGGCGAAATACGAATCGAAAAAGGTGTCTGTAGTACCGGAGTGTCGGTGACAATTTTTTCTAAAGTCCCTTTTTATGACTGACCACATACCTTCGATCTTATTGATCAGAAACAAAAGTAACCTTACCAGCCGGTATCCAACGTAGAACTAACGCACCTCTGAAATTACATATACCATTGAACAATTAAAACTAACGCTAAAATCTAAACCAAAGCTCTCACGTTTAGCTTGACAGCAAAGGAACTCTAACCCATTATCCGTCTACCATTCAGGATATTTCACGTCGGCACTGTGCTCAGTGCAAGCCGGATACGGATTCGTATCGACCAGACATCTCTGGGATTCGAACCCGGTTCACCTCATTGGAAGGTGAACGCTCTCTCCCCTGAGCTATCTCGGCTTGACATAATTACTTTGACCAAAATGGTGATGTATGGCACACAGTGTTTTAAAAGGCATTTTTTAGTTTATTAAAAAAAAAATTCTAAACATAATTAAAGTAGCATTTTGTCTATATTTGAATACATTTCCTATTCGAACGTAAAGGAAGCTAGGAAATCTACAATTCTTATCAAAAATAAAATGAAAAAAGTATGGTGTGAGAAAATATTTCAGAGATGAAACAATTAAAATTTATTCGAATTCTGATGAATAGCCTACTCTGTTTTGAATTTACGGTTGTTAATTTTCAGATTTGTAGCTTTGTATTTTCGAATAAAACCCTGAAGACAAGAAAACTCGGGGACCAACCATTGAGACTAGCTAGTCTTTTTAGATGGAACTAATGAGTATTTTCTTTATATGAAAAGAAAACTTTCAAAATCTCTTATGGTTAATCCGATGACAAGGAGATTCTAACCCATGATTCGGCTACCACTGGGGATATGTAACGCTAATATGGTGGTCGGTGCAAGTCGGGTATAGAAGTCGTATCGAAAAAAAACATAGTTCCGGTGTGAATTTGTGTCACCTCATTGGGATGCAAAAACTTTATCCTCTAGTCCATCCCAGCTCTGAAAAATTACTATTGAAATAGGAGAGATAGGCAAGTATGAAAACCAGTTTAATTGCTAAATGAAAATGTATTTAATCTTTTACTTTCACGAACCCACTGTACTGTTCAGATTATCAAGAGATCTTGGAGAATATCCCTAAAGTGATAACAGGCATCACCATATCACAGGCTCGTTCTTCACCATATAGTTGTAAATGGGATAAAAAATATCACATAACATATTGAATAGGGGATTTATATCGACAATATCATAATTTATCAAAAAGTACCTCATGTTAGAATCAAGTTAACATGTCTTATATGATAGTGAATTGGTATTTATTATTTACAGTGGTAGTTACGCCACAAATCCATACAACACATCATTGTAGGTTTAAGGGCTAAATTTAAAAAAGTTTTTGTGGCAGAAGAATCCTCAGCCGCAGTTGGCTCTACTACAGTTCTGATTCAGCGTAAAACTCGCTCATTCCATAAATCATTCCTTTCATAATATTTTTCTCTAATAGTATTTATTGCTTCTTTTCATGTACTTTCGCTTACTTTTTGTTTTCTTTAATTTCTCTATGAAGGCATTACTGGCATTCTTCACTCTAATTAAGTACTTTTCCTTGAAACTAAACATGTCAACAGCAGTTACGCATGAGATGGTGGCTTTCTGGTTTCTCTTTAGGCGATTAAAATGATCTGCTTCTTCGTGTCGACATATTTTTGGCACTATTTGTGTATCATAACAGATGTATCAACGCTTATCCATATATGGTGGCCATCCTAACTGATTTCAGTGAATGTTTTATTGAGCACGTTCCTTAAATATTCCTCTATTTTCATTTTTCCTTTCACGTTCGTTACACTTGAAACAAATAATGTCTGCCATAATATGAAAACACCTCTTTTAAAACATTCAATTTCAGCTTGAGTTGAAACTCAAATAAAACCGAACGCAAGTTTGATTAGTATCCAAAGTGGGTAATAATTCCCTCTAAGTAGAAAGAGAGAGGGGTACTTAAAAGGGATTAGTCCCGCCTTTAAAAGTAAGCGTGCAGCTTTTTTCTAAAAAAGCGAAATATTTTGATTATTAATTTTGAGCAAACAGCTAAACCAAATTTAAAGTTTAAAAATATCATTTGATGCGTATTGATATCATTGGAGTATATCAGTCGATAAACTTTAATATTTTTATTTTAGTTATTTCTTTATTTTATTTATTCTTTTATTGTAGTTAAATTTAACATATGGTTCACCCTTTAAAAGTTATAAAACAGAAGCTAAAAATAAAAGGGTACAATTTTCGTAATTTTTTGATTCTCAAGAGTTGAGGACACTTCGAAAACCGTCGAAAACTCATATTACTCATACTTTTCATCAGCTCACGCGATTATATCCGCAAAAAGAAGTGCTTTTTAATATTGTATCGATGTTGCCAAAGCAAATAAAAAAGTATATTGATATATTTTATATAAAGTGAATTTATACATTTTGCTTTGGCTATATTGATACAATATAAGAAAGCACTCCTTTTCGGATATAATCGTGTGAGCTGATGAAAATATTATATATTCCCCCCCCCCCGGATTTTTATGAAATTTTTTTCCAGATTTTAATTAGTTTTTTTTTCTCTTTTATCATTATTCTGTAATTTATTTTTTTAAATATTTTCTCAACATTTTGAACTTCTTTTATAAGTTCTATATACTTGCAGCTTATGCGCAGTAAATAAAACTTATTGTTTTTCTTAATCTTCGTCGTTTTTCTTTTTGTGATATATATATATATATATATATATATATATATATATATATATTGATTATAAAAAATTACCAACTATTTTCTGAAATATGTTTTAAAACATAATAGTCGATTTATATAAAAAGAAAAAGATTTCTAAAACGAACATAAACATCTAAAAGTCTAAACAAAACGTGATTTTTAGAACGAAAGAACAAAACTGAAGAACGTTGAAAGAACCATTAGGAAATTTTGGCTCTGTTTTTTTTCGAACTTTTAAAAAGAATCTTTTTGTATATACTACTAGAAAGAGAGAGAAAAAAAAAATAACAGCGATCAGAAAAGGAAGACTTAGAATAATGGGACTAGTGCCATTGGCTCTTTCACATTTAGCTGAAAAATACTTTTAGTATCGATCATAGCTTGCATTTTCTGCATTTTTTATTTTCATATTTAAAAGAGGTTCTGAATAAAATAGAAGTCAACTTCTACAGCAAAAATAAATTTAGCTAATTGATTTTTCATTCAAAGTGTCCAAAAAATATATTTTAATATTGGGTTTTTCCACAAAATTACTCACAACCGCACCCATGTGTATCGATTCAAGATTCATAATAATAAAAAAAAAACGGAAAGTTGTTCAAAATAAATAGACTGATGACTAGAAAATAAAAAGTGGTTGTTTTGAATTTTTTTTTTTCATAATGTCTTTTGTGTGGATAATGCGTTTCTCGTCTTCATGTTTATGTATAGTAAAGAAATGTGTGCATTGTGCGATGCAAAGTAATTTATCTTATAGAAGTTTTAGTGTTTGAATAATGCTTTTAGCTAAATTAAACTACGACACTTAAAGCACTTAGTTCAAATGAGTTAATGGCAGAGTCGTGTTTTAGAGATAAATTAAAGATTTAAATTGTAGAATTACAATGCCATGTGATGACACAGAAATGTTTTTATTAATATTTATTACTTAGTTTACCATATTTAAATCATCAAGATTTTTTTTGAAGACTTTTTATGGATTTTTAAAATTTGCGATTTCAGATAGAATAAAATTTTCTTGAATAGATTATAAACACTTTACATTCGATTATATTTTATGAATATATTCTATTAAATATGAGTTTTAGAGTAAATTAAACATTTGGATTGTAAAATTTCAATACCATTCGATGATACTGAAATGTTTTTATTAATATTTATTACTTAGTTTGTCCTATTTAAATCTTCAAGATATTGTTTTTAAAAGTTTTTATAGATTTTTAAATTTTACGATTTAGATTCTACAATTAAATTTTATAAATATATTCTATTAAATACGTGTTTTAGAGATAAATTAAAGATTTGAATTGTAGAATTACAATGTCATTTGATGCTACAGAATTGCTTTTATTAATATTTATTACTTAGTTTAACTTATTTAAATTATCGAGATTTTTTTTTTGAAAAGTTTTTATAGATTTTTAAATTCTGCAATTTCGGAATAAATGAAAATTACTTAAAAACATTATATATACTTTACATTCAATTATATTTAATAAATATATTCTATTAAATACGTGTTTTAGACAAAAATTAAAGATTTGAATTGTAGAATTTCAATACCATTCAATGATACTGAAATGTTTTTATTAATATTTATTACTTAGTTTTCCCTATTTAAATCATCAAGATTTTGTTTTGAAAAGTTTTTATAGATTTTTAAATTCTACGATTTAGATTCTACAATTATATTTTATAAATATATTTTATAAATATATTCTATTAAATAAGTGTTTTAAAGATAAAAAATTAAAGATTTGTAGTTTAGAATTACAATACCATTCGATGATACAGAAATGCTTTAACTAATATTTATTACTTAGTTTTACCTTATTTAAATCATCAAGATATTTTTTAAAAAAAAGTTTTTATAGATTTTTAAATTCTGCGATTTCGGATTGAATGAAAATTTACTTAAATACATTATAAATACTTTACATAAAATTATATTTTATATATATATTCTGTTAATTACGTGTTTTAGAGATAAATTAAATATTTAAATTGTAAATTTACAATGCCATTTCATTATACAGAAATGTTTTTCTTAATATTTATGACTTAGTTTACCATATTTAAATCATCAAGATTTTTTTTTTGAAAAGTTTTTATTGGTTTTTAAATTCTGCGATTTCGGATTGAATGAAAATTTACTTAAATGCATTATAAATACTTTACATTCAATTATATTTTATAAATATATTCTATTAAATACGTGTTTTAGTGGAAATTGAAGATTTGAATTGTAGAATTTCAATACCATTCGATGATACAGAAATGTTTATATTAACATTTATTACTTAGTTTACCTTATTTAAATCATCAAGAGTTTTTACTTTTTTTATTTTAAAGTTTTTACAGATTTTTAAATTCTACGATTTCAGATTGAAGAAAATTTACTTAAATGCATTATAAATACTTTACATTCAATAATATTTTATAAAAATACTCTTTTAAATACTTGTTTTAGAGTAAATTAAAGATTTGAATTGTAGAATTGCAATGCGGTATGATGATATAGATTTTTACTGTAGTTTATCGTAATTACATTATCATAATTAAATATTTAAATTATACGTAATTAAATATCATAATTAAATTATCAGTTTTTAATTTAATTTTTAAAGAACTTAAACTGTGAGTTTCTGATTGAAGTAAATTTAATTAAATAAATTAAACACTTTAAATATTCTATTATATTATTTAAGAAATATTCTATTTAATACGTACTTTAGAGATTAGTTAATGATTCGAATTGTAGAATTGCAATGCCGTTAGATTATATAAAAATGCTTTTACTTTAATTTTCTATACTTAAATAACCATATTATTTTAAATGCAGTTTTATTAAATTTTTAATTTGTGTGATTTCAGATTAAAGAAAACTTAATTAAATGAATTAAGCACTTTAAACATATTCTATTAAATATATTTCAATTTGTTCTATAAAATATTTTCCATTTTGATCTATAAAATGTATTTTAGAGATAATAGAAAGATTTAAATTGCCTAATTGCAAGGGCGTTTGATAATACTGAAATGTTTTCATTATTATTTACCATATTTTAAAATTTTAATCGTTAACCTTTGTTTGAATAATACATTCAGCAAAAATTAATTGTTGGAAGGAAATTTTATTAAATCTATTATATATATATTTTTTTTTATAACCGTGGTTGAACCCAAATTTTTGGGTTTGTAGACCCAAATTTTTGGGTTTGCGACTACTAATTTTCAACTCCGTAGCCTTGTAATTTTGAACCAAATCCAGAAGACAAAAGAACTCTTGCATCCAGTATTGATAGAAATTTTCACTTCGTGAAGGACTTTTGCGCATTTGCGCATGGAGAGGAAGACCACGAGAACCACCCACTGTTAGCCAGACGGGAAGGGGAATCTAATCCATGATCCGTCTACCACTGAGGATATATCACGTCAGCAATGTCGTTAGTGCAAGCTGGATACGGAATTCGTATCGACCAGGCATCGCTGGGATTCGAACCCGGTTCACCTCATTGGAAGGTGAGCACTCTGTCCCCTGAGCCCTCACGGCTCATCTATTCTATTTAATATATTCTATATTATTGTGACTGATGCACGTTAAATCTGTCGAGTCTCAAAGTCCTCCATGTTCCCGTAACAAATCAAAACCTCTGGGGGTACCGATCCATGAGTTTCCTTGTCTTCTGGAGTGGGTTCAAAATTACAAGGCTACGGCGTTGAACATTGGTAGTCGTAAACCCAAAATTTGGGTTGGCTGTTCAACGGCGGTCATAAAATAAAATAAAATATATTCTATTATATATATTCTATTTGGTTATCATTCATTCCAAATTCAATTTTATCATTTCGAATACTATTTAATGATTTTGGCATTATGTTTAAGATCTTTCAAAAGACGATTTTTTGTTCTGACTGAATCTATTATTTCTTTGAGCGCGTTCATATAAATTTTAAGATCATTAAAATAAAGTCTCAGTTGAGAAAAAATATCCTTCACGTCATCTCCTGTTTTTCTCTTTAATCCATGGCAAGGTGACAAACGCTGCTCGTGACATTTGTGCTGTGTTTGCAAGAGGATTCTGTAGCATAAAGAACCGCTCATGATTGGTTTATTAAGTTTAAAAATTAAAATTTTGGGCTTTTAACAACGCACCTTGTTCTGACCGATTAGTTGAGTTCAATGAAGAGCGATTAAATACGCGTCAAACGACGAAGGAAATAGCAGAAAAAATAAAAAGCTGCCATATTTTAAACTATTTTTCGAAAACATTTAAATTATGGCGAAAACTTGATAACCCACCCGATTTATTGTATTTTTAAATTATATTTTTTATGTTTTATTTTATTTTTATGATAAGGGAATATGACAAATTGTCACAACTATCTTCTGGATGAAATTAATTCAGTCTTGATTACGTCAGCTTTGCAATCGACATCCTGCTGCTATGGTAGGCTATGCATTTGTGCATTGGATTTAAAGGTTTCTGTTTTCTTCTTCACTTGGAAAATTTAAAGCATAAGCATGGTTTAAATGTTCAATTTTTCTGACTAAACAGCTAATAATATGATGTTGTTATCTATGTGAAGTTGCTAATAATGTAAAGTAATTATTTTGTACATTTTTCTAGTTTCAGCTAGCTTAGATTTTCCATTTTTGAATGCTGTGCATGTTTGGTGGGGTATGCTCACTTTTTTTTTTCAGCTGATCATTTCACCAGATTGAGATGGTGATTACAAAATATCTTCTATTAAGTAAGACTGAAATTAACTAATTTTTCTATCATCACAATTAGAACTAGCTTTTTGATATTCGGAGCTTCATTTTTAAAGTTTGAAAAGTTTATCTTAATCACCATTTAAAAGCTTCTAAAAATTCTAGTAAAAATCTTGATTTAGTCTTATCATCTGTTTGGGATAAATTCTCCAATCCTCTTCTCGTACAATACGCTTCTTTTTTTTCCTCAACTCATCGAACAGAACAACTTCTCTTGACTTTTTTGTTTATTTCGTTTCTGATTAGCAGGGTGATTCCAGTTACTCATGCAACCAAATTGCTTCCGAGCGTTCGTATTGTCAATCCAGAGCACGAAAATTGGTTCTCTCGGCTTAGCTTTTTTTTCTCTCTTGGTAAACTCCTTTCATTCGTTGCAAAATATTTTCTTAGACGCTTATAGCTTCTTTTTCAGAACTACAGACGATCTCTAGATTACTTTTCGAACTTTTTAGTGGACAAAAAGAAAAGAAAAATGTTTTTTCAATCCACACATTTTCCAAAAAAGTTTTTTTTTTTTAATGAAAACTTGTACTTACAAAACTTGTAAGTAAGCTATAATTGTGCAGAAAAACAAGATTATAAACTATTTTTAGCTAATCTTTATCTGGGGGGGGGGGAGACATACTTTTAGGATTAGCGTTTCGACTTATTGAAAAAGGAATTAAAAATCTGGATCATAGATTTAGATGGAAATATGGCAACAACATTTTTTAAAACTATATAACAAAAAAGGAATACACTTGAATTTCTTTTATATAATGAAAATTAAATACATAAGAAATATATAATATTGTCAACAGATAAAACCTAATAAAGTTGAATAATTACAAATCATTAGGAATTTTAACCCTTCGAGCTTTGGTCTAAAGTTTGAGATTTAGGCTTTCCTGCATCAAAAAACCGGTTTCTTCTGGTTATCAAATAGGAAAATAGTGTGTGTCAGGAAAATTTTTGTACAATTCTACCCAATGGCTCCACGCTTAGAGGGGGAGGTAACAAATAAATATCAATAAATATATACTTGTGAGTCCACATATTATCCGAAAACGTTTCTTTCTCTGAAAACTTGTACGTAAGCTGTAATTGTGCAGCAATAACAATATTATAAATTATTTTTAGCTTACACCTGGGAGGAATACTATTTGGATTAGCGTTTCTACTTATTGAAAAAGGAATTAAAAATGAATCATACACAGGTTTAAGAAATTAAGAGAATTTGCAGACTTGGTCGATTATCTCTAGAACTAGTGGACCGATTTTTAATGAAATTTGATATGCACATACACTGATACAATAAAAAACAAACAATCATTCAACAACTGCAATACATACGCATGATCATGGGTAACAATTGTTGGAGGGGAAGGTATGATATTGCCACAGGACAGTTCAGGCTAATTGCCACAGGAAATGATAAACTGCCTTATTTCAAGTATGAAATCATGCTGTAAGGCTTGTATATCTGTAAGAAGGGACCATACTCTATATTAACCCATTTTTTTATTAATTCTGCAACCGCTGTTTCATACCTTCCGATTCCAACCAGTGTTACGCAAGATCACGCGTGCGTATTACAATTGTTGAATGGTTATTTTTTTTTTGTATTGTATCAATGTATTTACACATGAAATTTCGTTACAATCGGTCCAGTAGTTCTAGAGATAATCGACCAAGTCTGCACATTCTCTGAATCTCTTACACCACTGTATATAAATGTCGTTAAGAATTGTCAAAATATGCCGTGAAGGGGCGCTCATGTCAGTATCATTCATCACCGGAACTGGGTCCCTCTCTGTAACTTCACAATAATCTTGTCAATTTTATATCTTTAAATTTGTAAATAAATTTTTATATACGTTACAATTAATCACTGATTCTTAGATAAATACACGACAAACAAATCGCGGGTTCAAAACTAAAACGACACATCTCCAATTGAGTTAACATTGCAGATGTGACGTTTTAGTTTTGAACCAGCGAAATGTCAATAAAATAACTTGGTCCCTCATTAGATAAATATTCATGAATCTTGGCTTCGTAAGAGTTCAAAGGAGCTTTATTTTTCCGATATTGGCCCTATATAGAATTTTCCCATTCACCTGATATTTTACAGTCACTTTACAACCAATATCGGTCCTATATAGAATTGTCAGATTCACCCGATATTTTACAGTCACTTTACAACCAATATCGGTCCTATATAGAATTGTCAGATTCACCCGATATTTTAGATCCATTATTTAGCCAATGTAATTTCCATATTGCCCAATGTAGGTCCTATATAGGCTATTCTAGGATCAATATTAAAAAAACTAGATATCCCAATAATGGTCCCTCGGTTTATGTTCTAATAGAAACAAATCGAGCCAATTTTGAACCCGACTGGAGCCAAGGTAAATTTGTTGCTAGGGAATTTATAAATGTCAGATTCCCTAAAATTAGTAAATAATTTCCTAAAAATAGTAAATAATTCCCTAAAACTAATGAATCGTTTCATTAAGTTTTTAATAATTTTTCTAAAACCGATAATTTGTATTAAGAAACTCAACACCTACATTTCTAATTATTATTTCTTTTATTTTTATTTCATAACATGCTACTATTTATTTCGCAATCACAACTTTCTGGAGTATAACACTAAAAAGTAAAGCTTTTTTTTTTAATTTCAAATCTTCGTAGGTGGCATGTGTCAACTTTACAATTAACGCAAGGTTAATTAAAAATTTTGTGGTGAAATGTCAGTCCGAGGAAAAAACAAACGTAGTTTTAATAAACATTCTTATACATTAATTTTCATTGTTTTCCTTGAAGTTGTGTTTTTTTTTTATAACTCGTACTCAAACTCTCTAGATTAAGGCCAAAAACAAGAATATTACTAACAGGAATTTCTTGGAAAGATTTCAGAGAGAAGCATTAGAGATAGCAAAAGAATGACTTCTAAGTTGATTCAGTTATTTTTTTAAAATTATTTTTTATTTTATTTTTAAATATTTCTATTAAAATCAGCATTTGTAAACGAAAGATATTTTATAAAATTCAAATTTCATAGGACATATCGAAAGTTTTTACCACCATAAGCATAAAAAGGCTAATTAGTTTAAATGATAGATCTTACATGGTTGAATTTGTCCAGACATTTCATGAAATTTATATGATATAAATGACTTATAGACTTAAAGATGAAATGATCGAATTTTCACGTACGAGGCCTCTAATGATTAATGAGGGAGACGCTTTGGTGATATGTCTATTAATTAGCTCAGACGATATTTTAATTTAAGAAATCCAAAAAAAACAACGTACTATCGATAATTAAACATACCTTTTTTTCGAAAGATTTGAATTCTGGAACCTCAAAAAAAAAATTTTTTTTTAAGGTTCACTCTAGAAAATATGGTCACAATAGTTTTGTCAAGTGAGTGATCAAAAGATTGGCCCCTCTAATGATAACAGTAAATTTTTCGTATTTCGTTATATCTCGGGGATTTTAAGCGAGTTGAACATTTTTAATAAACAATTATAGAATTTTATTGATTACCCAATGGAAATTCCGTGCAAAAATTAATTTCCCATAATTGTTTATCTTAGTCGAAAAATTTTAAACTGTAAGTTTACAAATTTTCCCATCATTTTAAAATATGTAGTTTCATAATGCAAAATACAAAATTTGAACAAAATCAGTCCTATTGTTCCAAAGTTTTAAAAATTTATTATATTTAAAATTCTATTTCTCGGTAACTATTCGACTGATTTTGTTCAAATGTGGTGTTTTCCGGCATAAAAATAAATTTCTTTACGCTTTAAAACATTTTGAATACAAAAGATTTAATAATCTGCACGTACTATATTAGAATAAAAGTTGTATTATTTCTTGTTTCTTGCATTAAAAAAAAACACTAAATTTATAGCGAAAGAAAGAAATATTTGACACAAAATGAAAAGCACAGACACGATGTATCGCATTAATCGTAATTATTATATATCTATTCAATACAAATGGAAGCAATTGAGCCGCGATGGCTCAGGGGATAGAGCGTTCGCCTTCCAATGAGGCGAACCGGGTTCGAATCCCAGTCGATACGAATTCCGCATCCGGCTTGCACTGACCACAGTGCTGACGTGAAATATCCTCAGTGGTAGACGGATCATGGGTTAGAGTCCCCTTGCCGTCAGGCTAACCGTGGGAGGTTCTCGTGGTCTTCCTCTCCATGTAACGCAAATGCGGGTTAGCTCCATCAAAAAGTCCTCCACGAAGGCAAATTTCTCCCAATACTCGATCCAGGAGTTCCCTTGTCTTCTGGATTGGGCTCAAAATTACAAGGCTACGGAGTTGAACATTAGTAGCCGTAAACCCATTAAGTTGGGTCGGCTGTTCAACGACGGTTATAAAAAAAATAAAAAAAATAAATAAAATGGAAGCAATTATAGGCCAAAATGGCTTGCTTGGTAAGACACTGGACCCGTGTCCAAGAATTCGTGGGTTCGATCCCCACCGGCCGAAGACTCCCCGTGTAGTAAATGGTGAATGATGCACGTTAAATCTTCCATGTTCCCATAACAAATCAATACCTCTGGGGGTACTGATCCAGGAATTTCCTTGTCTTCTGGATTGGTTCAAAATAACTGAGCAGCGGAGTTGAACATTAGTAGTCGTAAACCCGAAATTGGATCAGCTGTTCAACGACGGTTTTAAAATGAAAGAACAATTCTGAAATCAGAAATAAATGCAGTCAGCTCTATCTTCAAAAGAAAGGAAACGAACGCCTCTTAGAAAGAGGCAGCTTAAAATTGAAGGACTAACGTTCTTTTGTAATCCTGCGACAGGGAGACTCTATAGGAGTGACCGATGATTAACCTTACTGCCGAACATTTTAAGTAAAATAAAAGTAGGTAGAGTGACTTTATGACATTCTTCAATGTTTTTATTGTTCTGGGGGGGGGGCATCTCGTTTTAGTAAATGTGTAGAGTTTTGTATAATTTTCAAAATATAATAAATGAAGCTTTGTTCTAAATATTTTTAAGATAGTGCTTTCTTTCTTTCTCACGAAGTCGCCTCCTAGCAACTTTATCATTTAAAGAGCAACTTTATCAAACCCAATCGGACATCCCTATGAAATAAATATAAAAAAAATTAAAGTTTTCTAACTCTTAATATATGTTTTTCATAGTACTGGGAGCCGGAATACTGACTCAACTTGTCTCGAACAGTATGTGTTTCAGACGATATTTGAAAAAATTCAGCAAAGACAACAGAAGAAAGAAAGAATAGCAATTTTTAAATCAGCAAGTATCTGTTTGAACAGAAATGGCAGCTATTTCAATGCTTAATACTGTTCTTAAAACTGACTATAAATTCCGGATCTGAAATTATTTTTTTGATTATTACTTTCTATCACAAAAAGCTATTCAGTTCCAAAAAACGCAAGTGTCACAAATTTATTCCATTTTACAGTTAAAATTTTTAAAAAAAATGTGATCGCTTTATTACGATCACTGGTTACCCATTGGTCAAATGTTTTCTCTTTCTGATTTGACTCCGATAAACGCCACAACATTTCAAATCATGGGTTGCAAAAACTGCCTCCATTGATGTTTGTCGTCGGATTGGTTTTCAAATCCTGGCTATATACGTGTTTCAAGACGTCAAAAAATACTTTTCCTTCTTCATCATTCATATTTATATTAAAATCACAGTCAAGACGGTAATTATAGGTTAATAATAAACAATACTTTAAAATTAATATAATGTAAACACATTAAGAATGACTGCTGGTGAATATAAAAAGAAAAAAAAAAGAATTCTAAAAAAATTATCAAACAGCAGCGGTCGCCATAGCAACAGATGCAGTGACGACGCATGCGCACTGTTTACTGTTACTCTTGAACACATTTGAAAAGTGTGATGACGTCCAAATAAAGTGCGCACGCCATAGAACCCAAAACAAGACCCATTTTTTCCAATGGGTAAAAAACAAAATTCCATATTATAAGAAAAAGCTTTTTGTTCACTTTTTCACCCATTTATTTTTCTAAAGTTTTTATAAAAAGTTATTAAAATGAAAATTCGTTGATTAGTTATCTTATCTTTCCACAGCTTTTTTATAAAATTAATGTCCATTTTATAACACTTGTCAAAATTTCATATGTTTTTTTAAATAAATAATGACATTTATCATTATAATTGATATTTCAGAAATAATAATATATTTTAAAATGTTATGAAACGCAATCCTGTGATAAAAGTTTTAAAAGAGTTCAAATACCATCCAATTTTACTTATAAATCCTGTGTGAGCCAAATTAATGAAATTTTCCCTTATGTATGTCCATAGACCATTAACCGAATAACTTAAGACCATCATCGTTGTCTAGCGGAGTACATATTCTCCGGTTTCTGTGTACTCATAAATATGGATTGCACTATCTTGAATGCATTACTCTCTATCTTGGAATCGTGGCGATAAAACAGAATACCAAGTACTCATTAATTAGGAGTAATTCCAGACTCCTGTCATTTTCCGAAATCAGCATTCTTGTAGCTCTTAAAAATAATAGAAAGCCTTTTAGTCGCCATTTTATGCTTCATTACGCCAATGCAGTTTTCCAAACTTATTTTAAATTATTTTTGGTATTATAATATTCTTAGGTAAACATCACTGCGGAGAATATTTTCATAATTAAATTTTAAGTCATATATTGTTTTTTTTAATCATTTATTTTTTGAGAGTAAAAAATAAAAGCTCGAATAATAATTAATTTAGTAATTTGTTTGTTCACAGCTGTGGGAATATATTTATCGACCATGTCAACCTTCATCTACGAAAAGGCTGGACGCCCGGTGGTTGAGTGGTAGCACTTTGCGCCACAGGTCCTGGGTTTGATCCTAGGGCTGGACAAGGTTGACACAGCCTTTCATCTCTTCAATGGGTCGAAAAAGGAGTACCAAGCATGCTTGGGAACTAAACACTGGGGGTTCCGCGTTCGGATGACCATCTGCTCCTGCACCTCAGAGCCCAACGTCAAGAAAACTGAGATGGGCACAGTAGGCCTTGGTCCTCTATGGGCTGTCGTGCCATCACTGAGTTTAGTTTTGTTTAGAAATACTACAGTACTCCACCAGAATTATATCTGTGATAGAATTTGATGAACGGGATACCACTAGTTGATTCATTGCTGCTTTGTGAGAAGCCGGGAGAGCTGTGTTACGATCACAGTCCTTATAAGTGCTGATCGTGAGAGCTGTATTAAGTTGATGGTTGTGGTCATTCCTGTGTTGATATTAGCAGTCGAATTTATACAGGCCCATGTTGTTCGTGATCGAGACTGAGTGGCAACAACGCGAGGAAGTGGATAATGTCACAGTCACTAGTAGCAACTGTTCAATGGGGACCATCCATCGAAGTAGGCGTTTTTGTTTCTGTCAAGGTAGGCATGTTCACACCTCGTCCGAATGTCACCATGGTCGGGACTGTAGTTATCGACAATGTCAACTTTTATCTATGAAAAGGCACCCCACCATAGAATCGAGTTAGCATGTCTTATATACTAGTGAATTGGAATGATATTTTTGTAGTGGAAGAAACACTACAATAACTATTATTATTGTATGAGTGATACGGTAATTGCACAGATATGAACTGGTTTTTCTTAGTTAACATTGAGGGGTTAAGTTGTAGTTCTCGAAATATGACGAAATACGTAAAAAGTAAAATTACGGGATCGAAGTTTTGAACCTTTCTCCTGACTCAATTATTAAAACCAATTTTTATAGGCTACGACTACCCCCAATAATGCGGAGATTAGAAATCCGAATCCGACAAAAAAAAAGTTATATTTATTCTAAGAAAGTACGTTTTTGTGTCTGATTTCGTAACTTAAACTATCTTCTGCAGTAATTAATTGCCACATTTGAGATCACCATCTCAAACCATTAACACTAAAAAGACAAAAACTTTAGTATATATTGTCCAAAACAAGTCAAAATGACTGGATAGTGAAATAATAACTAATGTGTAAAGACATTTGTTTAGCATTGATTTTTAATATTTTTTATATTAGTTACAGTTATATAACAAGTTATTAGTAAATATTAACAATATAAAAATTTATATGTTGTACAAAAAGTCCCAAAATTCTAAGAAATTGTGTCATTATATACATTGTTGTTTTTCTAATTTAAATTAAACAGCAGTCAAAATGACTTCCTTGGGCAATCTAGTGTTAAGATTGAGTCCTAGAACGTGAAGATCCGATTATTATATCAAAAGCTGTTCATGGAGGACCGTTTATTTTTCGTGCACTGTACATCGGTGTCCAAATATCAAGCTTAGTTTGCAAATATATAAAAGCGAAAACATTGGTTAAGTTTAGGAAACCAGTTTTGACCGAGCCCAGACTTTCGTACTCGAGCAGAGCCATATCAAATAAAATTAGATGGCCAGGAGATCGTCTGCATAAAAAGAGGCCTGTAATGACCCTTCTTTCTGCTGAAGAGCAAGAAGAATAACTAAAATGAAATGGGTGTAATTTCAAGGGGGGGGGGAGAGATGGTTCCACGAAAACTTATGAAGAATTCTATGGCCCTAAAAGGGCTGTAACCCAATGCTTATTATGACAATTATGGTATTAAGCAATGAAAACAATTCTAGTTTTTGTAAAGAAGAAAATTTTTATCAAGCATTTGTGAAATTAAAACATTTTAACGAGAACAACTTTTGTACTGCATTAATTAAGCTCAATAACTATGTCAAAGGACGACTATGATCTAGAAGATTAATAAACTAATTAATTCATGTAAAGCATACAGCCCCTAGCCAAATTATTAGACTCACTTTAAGATTCTATGAAAAATCTTTAATTATTAGGCGATACTAGACAGCATTACTGTTTTTACCCGACTGAAACAAGCTTGTACTTGTTTACGTACGTGTATCATTCGGTAAAATTAAACATTATATAATAAAAATTTGACAATTGGACAAATTAGAATATATATATTATAAAAATATAGAATATTTACTATATCAGGTATTATATTAGTATATTATAATAATTAGAGCAATTTATTACACGCACTGTAGTTTCTTACTAATTACATGTTTTGCGCGAGTTTAGATGCAATACTTTTAGATTTAAACATACACGTAATGGGTTGTTATTCAGACGATTTTTTATATACTTCCTATTTGTATTTATTTTTAACGTATTGCAATACAATGTTAACCCATTGATACACGAACATATACAAGTGCAAACCGGTCTCTGTCGCGTAAAAACAATAAAGCTGTATAGTATCACCTGATAATTAAGATTTTGCACAGAATCTGATAGTGCGTCTAATAATTTGGCCATGGACTGTAAATTTATTCAAAACTTAGTGAGGCTGAATAATTTTTGTAATAAAAAAAACATCACGTCAGTTTAACAAAATAATACTTGTAAACAAGAGCAATCACTCAAAAAAGATATTTGCACTCAATAGAGTATCAGTAAAGAAAATAAACATCTGTAACGGGAACTGTGAGATGAATATAATTCGTAATTGACAATGACTGCAAACTGTTAGAGCGATTAGTATTCTTACAGAACAATTAGTATTCTACAGCACCGTTTATTTCTAGAACATAAAACGCGAAAAGCTAATTAATAAGAGAAAAGGATGTCAAAATAGCAATTTACGTGAAAGCCATCTAAATTTAATACCCCCGCTCTAGTTTCAATCAAAATGTAAAACTCAATTTATACTGCTACCAAACTCATTGTTATCTTGTAATCACAATGCCTTCCAATTTTCTAGGATTACGAAATATTTATCTTTTCAAAAACTGTTCATGTTTTAGAATAATGTCTGTGAAACTTCGGAAGTATCGAATATAGTTATACATTTCTAGAAACAATTGCAAAATCTGTTTATTTCAATAAAAATTCTCAAGCTTATTCATGAATGCATTTCAATTCAATTATATTTCCAACTGCGATCAGCTGGTGCACTTTTTATTAACCGGCAGAATTTCAAGTATTTCAAGATTTGAAATCTTACAGTTAAAAATCAGAAGAATAAAGTATAAACTCATATTTTTCTAGAGAGAATTTAATTCTCGGCTCTTACATGTTCGCCCTTTCAGATTATGGATGTTTAGAGGAATTTTTCAGATTCGGCGAGAAAAGGCATCGCTGCTAATTTGCTATTAAAATGTTCAGTATAATCTATGCTAAAATGTTTAACGAAAAAAACAAAAAACAGGCCAATTAGTTCAACGTAGGGGATTGAGCATTCGCCTTCCGATTCGAATTCCAGTGATGGCTGGTTGATATGAATTCCGCATGCGGCTTGCGGCGACCACAGTGCTCCGGTGAAATATCCTCAGTGGTAGACGGATCATGGTTCAGAGTACCCTTGTCGTCAGGCTAACCGTGGGAGGTTTTCCTCTCCTCGTAATGCAAATGCGGGTTAGTTCCATCAAAAAGTGCTCCACGAAGGCAAATTTCTCCCAATACTTGATCCAGGAGTTCTCTTGTCTTCTGGATTGGATTAGAGTTAAGAACGTTAAAATCAGCCTTTACATTTATATGACACGTTTAATTGGTAAATAAAATGAAAATTTAATTGGTTAATTGGTTAATTGAATAAACTCGGTTTAATTCTTTTGACCAGACGAATATTTTTTATTTAAAAAAAAATATTTCAAAATATTGAAATTCAGGATTTGTGAATTAATTGATTTAAGTTTTAAATATGAGGGCACAAATATATATTTTATATTCGAATAAACTTAAATGTCTTGAAATTAAAAATGAACAAACATATTTCTTTATATATATAAAAATCTAATGATGGTGTCACAGTTTTCTATTGTTCTCAATACATTTTAATGGCTGGAAAATCACATGTTAAGTTCCAGTTTTCCCACTTTAATTTTCATATTGGTTTGGTGGTCATTAGCATAAAATTCATATAATTTATAAAGTTATTGTGTTCGTATAAATATTTTTGGTTCCCTAATTTAAAGGTTAAAATTACTTGTAATGCTTTTATTATGTTTTTGATTTATTTTGATTTCTAAATTAACAGTTTTGGAGGATTGTTATTATTATTATTAGAATAATGTAATTCTACTTTACATGTTAAGCTAAACTTGTTTAAATCGGTGTCTGATCTTATTAACAGTTTTATAATTGTTATTTTTTGGTGCAAATTACATTAACATACTATTATGAATTACGGTAAATGAGATTCGTTAAATGATTCAGAACTAAACTTGCAGCTTCATGAAATAAAGTGATGATTGCAAAAATTATATTTAAAATACATCCGTCTCCTTGGAAATCAAAAATATTAAATTACAATTGTGAACTCACCAAATGTTTTGTAACAATATACATTCAGTTTTAAATGTTATTTCAAAAAATGATTACTCAGAAAAGTGATTTACTTTCCCTTATAGATCTTAATAGAATCATAAGGGAAATATTTGGACGTGAGACACAAGTGTTCTTTTTAGTTCAATTTTTTCATGCCAAGAAACAGCAATCAACCTCCAATTCACCACCCTTAGAGGTATTGATTTCTTATGGCAGCTTGGAGGACTGTGTGACCCCGAAAGATTTAACGTTCACCATTTAATGCACGGGGTTTCTTCGGCCGGCGGGATTCGAACTCCCGTTCTCACGAACACGTCCTACCAGCCAGGCTCCCCCTGAAGCGAAAATAGCCTTTTTTAATCTACTTAATGATAAAGAATAATCAGACCAAAAAAATTACTATTATACCTTTGAAAAATCTAATAAGCAAATCATTCTTTCACAACATAGATAACCGTTTAACCAAATTAAAGTAATCTCCTTTCCAGAAATTCATATGTATGACATTCTAATCCATTTCTAAGGATGATTCTCCATTCATAGACATGGTCTGTCTAATTTACTTTGCGTCGCTGTTATAACGATAAAAAAAATAAGTAAATATATTAACTGTTAAAGTAATTCATGTGGCGCATACTTTTTAATTTTCATTTAAATTAAACATGAAAAGGAATTCAAATGCGCCGGGACAGCATGTTTGGTATGAAGTTGGGCTCGTGTTCGTCAGAACGGGAGTTCTAATCCCACCTGCTGAAGAAAGCCCGTGTATTAAATTGTGACTGGCGCACGTTAAATTTGCCGGAGTCACAAAGTCCTCCAAGTTCCCATAATATATCAATACCTCTGAGGGTATTGAATTGGAGAGTGATCGTTCTCTGGCTCAGGTCAAAATCACGATCCTTCGATGTAAGAATGGTTCTTCTCTGTAAAACTTGCTATGACGTGTGTGTGGATGGAGTCATATTCTTAGCGAAAGATTGCGTTACTAAAAAAAAAAAAGAAACGCACCCTCTGTCTTAAAAATTTGCTTGAATTCAAGTAGGCTTGATTGTATTGGCGAGGGGCGTAAGTAGCAACAAGAAGTCAAAAAGTGTATTTCCTACTTCCTCGTCTCTGCTCTCGCTATAAATTTTCCAACTTTATTTAACTTTAACAAACAGGATAGAAACAAAATCGCCTATTATCATTACAAGCTGCTAGCTTTACCTTACTGACTCAATCTAATGGAATACTTAAAAAAGAAAAAGAAAAAGCACCTTTCTAACATTCTCAATAATCACCAATACAAATTCAAAGTAAGCTGCTGACACAGACATTTCAGCTAAGCTCCCTTAAAAGAGTTTTATATAAAAAAAACCTTTTTAGGACTATGCAAAGTAGATAGGATACAAACTACCAATTTCCTCCATTTGATTAAAATTTTAAGAATTTCCACATTTCTGAAGGAATCTTCTACAACGAAAACGTTTTGATAGAAAGGAATTACCAGAATTAAAAGAAAGAAAAAAATTCTTACATTGGACCCATTGCAAAGGCTTTAATTTAATTACCAGACCACCCTATGCAAATGACTCCCCTAACAACACGGATGACCCTTCAACCAAATTGAAGTGCTCTTTTCGCTTGCAATTCATATGCATGACCAGGGATTTCATTGAAAAAGATTTTTCATTTTATACGCGAATGAGTATTTTTCACAAAGTATTTTATTCCATTGTTTGATTAGAGACGACGAAAACTTCATCTTTTAGGAGAAAAGGGAGAAAGTATTTCTCCTCTTTTAAATTGTTTCCAGGGTTGCCATTTTTGCATACTTGTGGAAGGATGAGACTTTCTTTTTTTTTTCTTTTTTTTATTTCTCATTAGAATACAATGATTAAAAACTATTTATTTTCTCTAAGAGATGTGAAACAGAAGGTTTGCGGTGAAATTAAAACTTCTTGCTAAGTCTCTACATCCCTTCTGTAAACTTGGATTCTTTGTTTAATCGAAGGTTCTAACGCCTTTTGTTATTCCTTAATTTCCAAATCTCCGCTTTAATATAGAATAATATTTAAATAATTGCATGCTAATTTGTAAATAAGGTAAGTAAGTAAGTTAAGTTGCACTCTAAATTTCTCGATAATTGAGAAAGTAGTTAATTATTTAATTAAATAATAATGCACAAATAACGTAACTGAATTTTTAACACCAATCAAACTTAAACTTCGTATAGCACTTCAATTTTAGGTTTAACAATAATATATATATATATATATATATATATATATATATATATATATATATAATAACAGAGCTTCATCCCTGTTATCAGTGGTGTATTTAGCTTTAATAATGCAGTCGTAAGCCATGTTACACTCAAAAAATCTTTATTAATGGTAGTAGGCTGGTATCGATAACACTTCACATCCACACTCCGCAAGGGAGGGGGTGGACAAGACTTTGGACAATTCCGGAACAACTTTTCAGGATCACAACATGATGGAAAAGCCATGCGAAAAGCATTGCTCTCGCTTTTATACTAACACAGATTTGAGTAAACAGGCACAGTCGTTGACATTCTTGTATCCTTACGCATTAAGGAAAATCATTTCGTGCTTCCTTATATGGAAGTGAAAGGGGGAGAGATTCTATAAATAACTCAATCGTATGTTTATCAGCCTTGACTTCCCAAAATAGAATCTCTCTACGCTTATTCTTTAACAAAGACATTTTATTAAAACGAAAGAGATTTAATTCTTTTATTAATACAAAAGTATTATACTTTTTGTATTACAGTATTATACTTTTTGTATTACACATATATATATATATAAACCACCAAAATTTCTTGATGTGACCATCAAATATTTTGACTATCTAATTAAATTAAAGAATTATCCCTATTTTTCTATAGCAAAAATATACTTAAATATTTGAAAATCGATTAGTAAATAAGTTGTGAAATTAAATATTTGAGATTTTTACTTAGTTTATTAATATTTATTAAATTGTAATTATTAATTTAAATTTAATTAGACATACAAATGAAGATGGTGCTTGAAGTGTCTTCTCTTTTAAGACTAAATTCTTATGTATACAGTATTAGAATTTTCATTCTGAAATTATGGTAAAATAACAGGCAGCAGTCTGCCCATCCGATTAGCCATACATTTTATGGTTCGGAACCGTTTACAATGGATACAGTAAGAAAACCTTGAATACAAAACTATACGGTTTTGTAACAGTGTTCAACTTGAACTTAAGGTTAAAAAATAACGTTTTGATATATATGTATGAATTTTTTCCAATTTATTGGTTAATCGAAGATATTAACGTCAAGTGTTTATTACTTTATTTCATAACAGCAGTTTTAATATTGAATAATATTAAAAAGATTGAATACTATTTCGAAAAAAAAAGGAAAAAAACAAAAATTCATTTGTAGATTGATTAAATAATTAAACCTGAATTCATAATTATTTAATGAAACAATCACACTCGAACACTGAAGAAATCAGAAGTGCTTATCTTCATACAGGATTACCCTTAATCAAAATTTTAAATACTTTCCATCAAGCTGGAGAGCTTAAATTTCAATTGCATATTTTTGCAGCACGTACAAGTATCAAGCGTTTTCTTTATGGTACAAGCTAAATCGATTGCCATTTTATCCCAAATTTCTTGACCTTTTATTACGTTAGCTAACTAAAAATAATAAATAGATAAAATTGAAGAAAATTATATAATAAAAAATAAAAATTTTAAAAACTACGATCTTTGAGATCACTGAAAAGAATAATTTATTTTGTTTTTTGTTGCCCGAAAAATCGTAGCGAGCATCGCATTTGTCAGAGCACATTGTTCATCCATTAAATGTCCCGGAACACATTGTTTTAAAGGGATGGTTTCTAAGTTTCAGTTTTAAATCAAACAATGTTAAATTGCCTTTCCCCTTTTAGCTTATTTGAAAACTTATTATCTAAAACGTAATGTATTATCTAAAACGTAAATATTTAAATTTTCTAATTTATTTTATTGATTTATTAGTTTTAATAAATTATACAACAATTAAACTGCATTGTTTCATGTTTCTCAGTGATTATACCCCAGAATGTTGAAATAAAGTTTTATTAATCGTATTAAATAAATTTATATTTTTATAACATAAAGAACAAACATTTTATAATACATAGAACAAAACATTAGTAGTTGGTTGTTTTGGTGTCGTACACCATTTAAACAAGGGGGTGAGATTGTTCTTGTTTTTCTGTGATGCCATCTATGACCAAGAATTTGACTTCTGCCACACCCATACGTCACACACGTTTATAAGGCTGACCCATTTATACACCCATTCATTTGTTCACAGGTCGTAATTTTGACCTGAAACAGAGAACGATAAATCTCCAATTTAGTACCCCCAGAAGTATTATTATGGGACCATGGAGGGCTTTGTGACCCGACAGATTTAACGTGTAGCAGTCAAAATTTAATACACGGGGATTCACGAAGGTGAATCCAGCACCCTGCCTACCAGGGTATCCCTGCCCTATAGAACAAAACATTAAATTTGAATAGTAATTCATAAGATATAACTTTTTTGTTATCGCATAATATTTAATCTTAAAATACTACATAGTTCTTTGATGTCTTGTTTTCCTTACTAAAAGCCATTTATTGAGTAACTTATTTCAGTTCTATTTGGGTTATTTGAATTCAGAAAAAAAAAAAAATAAATAACTCTGTTTTTGGCACGATGAAAAAAAAAAATCTCTTTTAAATTTAAAGTAGAAAATAATAGTTCGCTCAGCTTTAAAATTGCTTCTGTTTTTCTGTTTCACAAACGGGGAATTGAAAAGATTTTTTGTCCCATTATTTTATTTTCTGAGAGGTAAAAAAAAAAAAAAAATGTTCCATTTCCAAAAGAGAAGTTGAATAATACTGTCAAAACAAACGGCTGTTTTTATTGGCTCAATAAATCATGCATTGACTCAATGCTGTTAAAATGGGAATGAATATTACGGTATTTTTTTTTTTTTTGTTCTACAACATGTGTGTAATAAAATGTTTCTTCAAACAGGCGCGAATTAATAGGGAATTTTTTGAGTAAGCCACTTTTAAGATGTATATCTATAATCCTTATGAAAAGGTACATAAGAGATCTAGCCGTTGTGGGCCATCAGACAGAGCATTCGCCTTTCCATGAGGTGAACCGGGTTCGAATCCCAGCGATGGCTGACGGCTTTCGTATTTTTCCTCTCCATGTAACGCAAATGTGGGTCAGTTCCATCAAAAAGTCCTCCACGAAGGCAAATTTCTCCTATTACTTGAACCAGGAGTTTCCTTGTCCTCTGGATTGGTTTTTAAAATTACTAGGCTACGGTGTTGAACATGAGTAGTCGTAAACCCTTACATTGGGTCGGCTGTTCAACGACGGTTATAAAATGAAGTACAATAGAGATCGCTACGAAGTATTTATGCTAGGAGAGAACAAAAACGCTGTGAAATTACAGTACAGGAGAATGTGTGAAATAAATAACGAAAGTTTAATTTTGGAAGAAAACGTAGAACTGTCAAAATAGCTTATTGGAAACATCTTCAAGTCTTGACCTCTATATTTTAGCGTTTATTACATATATCTTCCTGGTCTCTGTTACTTGTCATATTTAAATATTTAAAGTTTTTACTCAATAAAATATTAATTTGGGACCCCCTCCCCCAATGTGTATTTTTTTTTCCTGTTTTAACTTTTGAAGTTTATTAAAAACAAATATTAAGGGTGTTATTAACGGAACGAATTTTGCCTTTTTTTCTGCGGAACTGTAATGTCGGAGTAAAAGGCAATTTTTGAAGGGGAGTGGTCAGAAATATTTACACGATACGACCAGTTTCTAAACTATTTACGTACTGTAGGTTAATCCTTTAACGTGAATAAGAAACCGTTGCCCATATCGTATGTTTCTTTGCAGACGGTATAATTACAAGCAAAAATATATTTTGGAATCTTTTAATTATAATAAGCAATTATTTTTTTCCAATGACAGGCACTGAACTTTATTCGTTTCGCCCTAAAAGATGCCAGAGTTGTTACTCATTTCGCGTTACCCAGTGTCTCATATTCTAAAATTTATCTTTATTTTTTTTGTAAATTTAAGAAACTTGAATGAAGAATATAACTAAATAACTAGAAATAAGGGACAATTGGAAAACCTATTGTTTACTAGTGAACCGTGTTTGGAAGATTTTACCTTTAAGCAGAAAACGACACTTGTGTCTCATGTTGCATCCCATATTCATAATTTAATAATAATATACTAAATATAATATTTTTTAATACTTTGACTTAAATTAATACAAAATAGTTAAAAGGTATGGAAAATATGTTTAACAAAAAATCTGCGGTTATAAGAATCAAGAATTTCATGTATAATCTCGTCCTCAGCTCACACGATTATATCCGAAAAAATGGTGCTTTCTAATGTTGCATTAATATAGCCAAAGCAAAATTAATCAATAACATAGTGTAAGGAGCAGGAAAGAAAACTGAAATGGAAATAGAACCCATTAAGCAAAAAATGCAAAATAAAAATTTAAAAAATTGAAAACAAAACAAGCAAGTAAAAATAGAAAATAAAAATTCAAGAAAAAACAAAATAAATTTCAAAATGTAATATATAAAGCGAATTCAAATGTAATTCCACTTACAGGCATTTTTCATGAATGATTTAATATATTTTCGTATCCAATAATTTGCATAGGGTGATCTGAACCCAATCCGGAAAAAAACCGGATCAAATATTGGGAGAAATTCCCCATCGTAGAGAACCATTTTGTTGGAATAAACCGCATAAACCGTTACATAGAGGGACAACCCATGAAACCTTTCCACGCTTTACCTGACTCTAACCCATGATCCGTCTACCACCGCATGCAAAGTATGTAACAATTCATTGTACACAATAATTAAAGTGTAAAGTACAGATTCATATTTTATACCTAGCCTGAAAACCGCAGGCATTGCATCGAATGCATTTCGTATATTGCCAATGACAAGTACAAATAAGTAAATTTAACTTAATGTTTTTAAAAAAAAATTTAATACTTAAAAAAAAATAATAATAATCACTATTTTACCTCAGAAGTTCAAAGTAAGAAAATGTTAATCTCTATAATCATAAAAAAATTCAGTTATCGTAAAATATTTCTCTTTATTAAAAAAATAAAAAAAACGTTTAGAGATCTAATTACAAGGAATCATGCCAGAATAAACAGATTTACAAAAAAGATAATCATTGGTGATGAAACTGTATTACATGCAAGATAATATCAATTAAAAAAATTAATAATTTTTAGAATGATGAAAAAAAATATAAGTAGTCAAATAACACTTTTTTATGCCATGTTTTATACATCCTGGCTTCAAATTTATTCAAAAGCTTTTACTCTTTCCTGTTAATTAGAGTCTAATCTCAGTAAAGAGCTCATGAAATGTATTTAATTATGATAAAAACAAATCCTTTTTTTTTTCCTGTGTTAATATATTTTATCTTTCAAGAAGTTAGTTTCCTGAAATATTTTTGTATTGAAAAAAAAGTTTAAAGTATAATTATAATTTAACCCTAAAATGGGGTTTAATTACAATCCAGCCCAGTTTAAATGAAAAATGTGCTTGAAAATAAAAAATTTAAAATCAGATATTTAAAAAAAATTAATTAATTTTTGTTTTAAAAATATTTCAATGTTTTAAAATCTTTATTTTAACTTTATTAGGATATTTCAAATTATCTTTCACGAAACTGCCTATATAATTTTTTTCTTAAAAAAGGAATTTCTTAAAAAAATTTAAAGTTTTAAAACCAAAATTTTTTGTTTTGATGAAAACCTATACTTTTTACAAAGAAAGCAAACTAACATAACTTATGCTTGTGAATTAAGATATTCAAACTGTTCTAAAAACTTAAAAAAATGAAATATTTTGATTTTATTATCTGATATTCTCGCAATTTACTTCGCCAAAAAAAATTTTTATCCATGAATTACTATTAAGTTTAGAAATCTAATTACATATTACTATCTTTTTAGGAAAAAACCTGCTGATGCAGCATCAACCAATTAAAATCGTTAAAATATTATGACGTATAATGCTATCAAGTGAACTTGATGCTTATTGGCTATCAAGTGAAATGAAGTAAAATGAAAAGAATATCAGAATATCTTTAACTGGTATTAATAAAATATATAAAGCTATTTGTAGGAAAACTCCTTATCGATCCTGAAATTAATGGCTTATTATCTCTTCTTGATCATATTCTCTGATCTATAAAGCTTCTGATTTTATTAAGAATTGGAAATAAAAAGTTTAAAACAGAAAGTGCACTTTTTCACTAATTACATAAAGTAATTGCATGCAACATTAATTTTATTATACGTTTTACAATTGTGTAACAGTAAAAAAGTTTTTTTTCCAGTAATTTTTAATTACCTTTATTGAAAAATTTAGGTAAAATCGTGTTCCTTTTACGTTATTAAAATGAAGAACGCAAACATCTGCACAAAATTCTAAAGAAACATTGGCAATTAACATTACATACTGTTACAAAATAACTTTACAAGTGAAAAGTATTTAACGATTTTTTAAAATAACAAAAAAAAAAAAGGAATCGTAATCTTAGAAGAAAATAATATTGCTAAACAACATTGTAAGTGGAAAGTATTTAAAAAATTTTTATAACAACAAAAATCAATAAAAAATTTTAAAAAAATCTTTATAAATGCAAGCAATTTGAAATAAATGTGCCCAGTTAATATCTAGTCAGGAGGTTAACTGACTAAATGCTGTTTTTATGCATTATATATATATATATATAAATATAAACAAAATTCCGACACAAGGTTGCCGTAAGGTTACATGCTTTCTGGGTATGCGATTGTTGACATTCATTGATGAAAATCGACATTCTCCAGATTGTTTTCTTTGACTGTAACATATACATACACAGGTAGCTGACGCGTAATTTGCAAAGAGGTTACACCCCCCCCCCTGATTTTAGCAACGCATTCATTCTGTCTTAAATCGTTCTTCGAATACGAAATCGCAACAAATACGCTATCCAGAAACATTAGGGACTATTAAAATAAGGTCTATGCAAATTTTCTTAGAATTTCGAGTCACCCGAAGCGGAATTTTATCACCACAGTTGAAGAACTCTCGACATTTTATTACTAAATCTTCTAATCGATAAGAAAAAAGAATAAAGAAAAGAACTCTACTTTTATCCTCATCATAAAGTATGAAGTTTGGTAAATTTATGTGTAAGGTAGCTAGCTCGAAGCTACAAAATGCTGCCAACTTTAGTTCTAAAACTTCACAAAAACGTTTTGAAAAATGGATGACGAAGATTATAAGGATGGTTGTGTCTGCGAACATAAAAGCAAGTCTTGAATATTCATTCCAAAGGGTTTGGCGGAATGCGAAGAATGTGGATATCGAATCCAAGCCTTTTATTTGCAAAACACTTTTATTCGAGTCAAGCGATCTTTGGGGATGCTTGGAACATTCCTTTCTGATGGAGATTTCGTTACAACTTCGTGATTTTATTTCGGTCACTATGACGCTGTTTTAATGTTTATTATGTAAAATCTTTTGTTAAGATATTCTGTCGATGGTTTATCACCCCTTACTACTGTTTACTCTGAGAATAATATTTACGCTTCTCTGTTTTGTTGCTTTAAAAAACGTAATTTCCAAATTAAGGATTTAAAGTGTCTATTTTCAATGGTAGATTTTTCTCTGAAAAATATTTTCAAATACACAAACATTGTTCGTAAAAAATTAACTTTATAAATCATTCATTTTTTGCATCCCTATATGGTGTTAGCACATGCTTGGTAGGTATAGTTCGTTCACCGGGCGTTGGCATTTTGCTCCACCCCTTTGGACGCAAAGTTAATTTCAGCGCAGGAGTACAACTCCGCGCTTAAAATTAAGAATGTGCGCCTTAATGTGCGCCAAACGCAAACAGTGAATTCTTTTTCTGTCACTTACTTCGCGTTATCATCTGCTATTATACCTCTCAATACTCTAGCTAATTAAATATATTTTATATTTAAAAACTGCTGCTTTCCCAGCAAAAATTTCTCGAAAAGGACTAACTATTTACTTAAACGAGAGAAATATCATCAAATTTACGAAATATTTAATGTTAAAAAAATGCGCATAATGATTGCGAAATAAATACTTTTGTCATACAATCGCCAAATAGCAACCTTGTTCAGAATTGTTCACATCCTTCTCCCAAAATTAGTGAAATAATATCATCGGATACCACGTGATGAAGGCGGAGCCAAGTGCCAACTCCTGGTGAACGAACTATAGGAACTTTATTTGCATTGCACAAGAGAAGCACAAAAGGCAATTAGCGACTCTCTGGGAAGCATCCCTGAGGATGATCCAAAGACATGCCATCGCAATTTTGATCTTCTGCAGAAAGGAAAGATCCCCCGCTTTGGTAGCCCTACGATCTAGGCACAAAATCGAGCACTTTATGGTAGGACAGAACGAGGACCGATACCACGCCTTCTTGATCCCTACACAGGCAGCTCAAAGTGATCTCCCATCCGCAAACTGACCACTGCTAGGTATGTACACTGTGTTTTGCAATCATTGACCTCAGTTTAAAATTTTAAAAATCTTTTAAAATGAAATCACTGAAAGTCGACTGTGATTTCCTGAGTAACGAGGAAATAAAATCACTCTTGAACCAATCACTAGTGAGGAAAGTGTTATCGAAAATATCGCAACGAATTTCATTATTTTATAAAACTTAGATTTGTGCGGTAACTACTACATAAAGCTTCCTAACTCACCCTGGGCGGAAATGCATTGCCTTTTATATGGTGGTTAGAGCATTCTTCTACGGTTCTTTCGTTCTTCTCTGCCCCTCTCTCTCTATCTATCTTTCTCTGTCTCGCTCTCTCTCACCCTCCCATATGATCCTGTTTCAACTTCTCTGTTTCCTTCTGCAATCAAATAGGTTTTTATGCTCACTGCACTCAGTAGGGATTCATTAGATTTTACTTACATTTTTTACCTCATTTTAATGCAGGATTGCTTTAATACATGATTAGTGCCTGATCTAAAGTTGTTGTTGTTGTTGTTTCCAATGCCGATGCAAATCCAGTACGCCTGCATTGGTGAAACTAAGCATATTTAAGGAGGAAGGTGTGTTTCTTGTTTTTTAGTGGCACCATCTATGGTTGAGAATACGACTATAGCCACAGACGTCTCGCAACCCGTTTATAGGGTGGATCCATTCATACTTCCATTCATTAATTCGCAGATCGCAATTTTTGACCTGAACCAGACAACGATCAATTTCCAATTGAGTACCCCTAGAGTTATTTGTTATGGGAACATGGTCGACTTCGTGATCTGACAGATTTAACATGCACCAGTCACCATTTACTACACGGGTAGTCTTCGGCTGGCGGGGATCGAACTCACGACCTCTTGAACACGGGTCCAACGCCCTACTAACGAGGCTAACTCGGACATTGATCTAATGTAAAATACTCGATGGAATAAATTAGGATTCTCCAGGTACAGAAATAATTGAAAAAAATAATTTTTTTATTATGAAAAATTTGTGGAATATCTCTCATTAAAGTGCAAAATCTTTTATTTTCATTCTCTTTCTTAGTTGAAATCCTGGACTCTTATAAGTCAAACTGATGCTGAAAAAAGCTACAAGTCACCCACGTTTTAAAGGCCGGTGGGTGACCACTTTGATCAGCCTGCGTAGAGATCGAGGGTGCGCGGCATCGATTCTCGTTAAACTGTTCCATCGTAAAGTGGTCGACTTCGACCATGGGCTACCAAAACAGGGGAGCCTTTTCCTCTGCAGAGGATCAAAATTGTGATGGCATATCTTCGGATCACACTCAGGGATGCTTGCCAGACCGTCGCCAACAGCCCATTGTGTAGCTTTAGTGCGACGTAAATAAAATACCTACCTACCCACGTTTCATGTATTGATATTTACGTCGTATTTGGAAGATAAGAAAAGGATGTAATACGAAGATGACTTTTATAAAAAAAAAATGCTTTAAAATTCAGACTGCTTATTTGAATTGATTGCGTACTTTCCAAAACTATTTTACATTAGATACACAAAATTAATTCCAAATTGTTATTTAACATTTCACGTATTTTATTAAAAGACTTCGAACAAACAATGTGTTTTACAACATATTTATTTCTGTAGTTTTGGAAGCACATCTTTAAATTCAGATACTTGAAAAGCTTGCTTTTCTTCTTCAATTCTTTCATACGATTCTGCGTATTCGACAAAACGAATAAGTTTTACCCGTAGATAGAAAAAGTAATACATTAATAGGATTCTTTATTTACTGTTATACATACATTTTCAGACTAATATGTTCATAACAATGTGCAAATTATACAAATGTAAGAACATATTAAGAGAATATTTCAAGGAAAGAACGCGTAGCACAAGTTAGATAAAGTCACCAGAAGAAAGGAAACCCACTGCTTTCACACTACCAAGCGTCTGGTCAGGATGGCCCCTAACATTTATCGAACAAATTGAAAAAGGATTTGCTGTTTTTGTAGTTTATTTACGTCACACCAGAGCTGCACAATGGGCTATTGGCGACAGTCTGAAAAACATTTGTGAGGATGATTCAAAGATATGTCAACGCAATTTTTGTCCTCTGCAGAGTGTATAGCTCCCCTGCTTTGGTTGCCCGACGACCTGCACGTGAAGTCGAGCACTTTATTGTAGAACAGATTAACGAGGACCGTTACCGTGCACTTTTGGTCCCTACTCAGGCTGACCAAAGTGGTCACGCATCCACTTACTGACCGCAGCCAGTGACTTCGGTGTTCTACTGGGAACCGTGTCTTTACGATCTGACCACTGCGGGACCCCCAATGTAACAACTGAAGATTTGAAATTAACGAATAACCCTGAGCGGTTACCAGTACCGTCGAACAACGTTAGTTTAGCTGAACTAGCTTAGCTGAAATAAAAATATTTTGCAAAGTAAAAATGAGGCCGGGATAAGGCACTGGGCCCAAGTCCAAGAGTTCATAGGTTCGATCCCAGTCCGGCTAAAGACTCCAATGGTGACTGATGCACGTTAAATCTGTCGAGTCGCAAAGTCCTCCATGCTCCCATAACAAATCAATCGTCTGGGGATACTGATCCAGGAGTTTCCTTGTATTCTGGATTGGTTCAAAATTACAAGGCTACGGAGTTGAACATTAGTAGTCGTAAACTCAAAATTGTTCAACGATGGATATAAAAAAAGTAAAAATGAAGGAAACTAATAGGTAAGGCTTACTCAATCGAGATTTATTGTCATATCGGCAAACGTTCTAAGATATGGAAGTAGCAGATTCATTTTTCGTTGTACCCTCGGATGTATCTGTGTTGTCTGTTATTCAATTTTGAAAGGGCGCCTAAAAGTATTAATAAACACAAATAGCAGATTTATTAGTTAAACAAACAAGACTACTTCCAGACTACGGCGAAAATCCAACCTTTAAGCTTCATTGCGTTTCGCAGAAAAAACACACGGGACAGTGAAGATCCTAAATATTCAAAAATTGAATCAATTTCAAGGATGTCCGAGAAACTAGAGTCGCAAACAACTATGAAGTATGGCACTAGTTCGTTGTTTGCGTCCTAAAGTCACTGAAAAATCTAAAATTTTACCATCACGTCGCACAAAAATGCTTAACGTCACAGAGATTCCGATGAATGCATATGTTACTTGTTGTAAAACATGGTACTTGTTTGATTATTTACACAAAACCCCCTTGGATTTATTTTATTGTTGGGTTAAGGGAAGAGTTAATCAATTTCTCTATAGCCAGCCTTACAATGAGTCTCTCCAAAACACTGATCTATGCTACTATAGTGGTAGGGCCTCTCTGTAGGTAGGTACTTTATTTACATAAGTACATTTAGCGTAATGGGCAATTGAAGATGGTCTGGAAAACATCCCTGAGGGTGATCCGAAGACATGCCATCCCAATTTTGATCCTCTGCAGAAAGGATGAATCCCCGCTTTGGTAGTCAGACGACCTGAGCGCAAAGTCGAGCACTTTACGGTAGAACTATTTAAAGAGAACCAATAGCGCACAATCGGTCCCATCTCAGGCTGATCAAAGTGGTCACTCACCCTCACAATGACCGCAGTCAGTGATACTTTACTTCGATGATCTACTGGGAACCGTGTCTTAACGATCAGTCCACTGCGGGACGTCACTGCATGCATAAATAGGTAGACTAGAATGTGCAAATGATTCATATTGGCCGTGGTGGGTTAGGAAATGGAGCGATTACCACTCCTGAGGTAACCCGGGTTCGTATCCCAGCGATGGCTCGTCGATATGAATTCCGCACCCAGCTCTCATTGACCACAGTGGTGACGTAAAATATCTTTATTTGACGGAACATGAGTTACAGTCCCCTTGTCGTCAAGTTAACCGTCGAAGTTTCTCGTAGTTTTCCTCTCCATGCAACACAAATGCGGGTTAGTTCCATCAAAAAATCCTTCACGAAGGCAAATTTCTCCAATACTTGATCCGGGAATTTCCTTGTCTGTCTTCTGGATTGGGTTCACAATTTAAAGGCTAAAACATTGGTAGTCATAAGCCCAGAATTGGGTCGGCTGTTCAACGACAATTATAAAAAAATTCATATTGACGGATAAAACTAAGAAGCTAAAATTAAAAAATATCCAAGAACATTAGGAAGATACGTATTTGTACCAAGAAATTTTCGCAGGGAATCAAACCTGCTACCTCCATGCTTTCATACGTTCCACAGAAAACAAGTACCCCTAAGCCACAAAGTCCCACCACTTAGTTTCTTACTCAATTGTTAATATTTTCATAAGCGGTTGTATGCTATTCGTTAGTAAGCACAGTTGTGTTATCTGTTATTCTATTTGACAAAGGTTTATAAGCCTAAATTGAGCACTCAAGCCTGCAAATGTATGTAATTCCAGTAAACAACTTTATTTACTAAATAAGATATTTAAACATCTAGTTAAAATTATAGTACATAAACCTGCAAGATGAAACACTGGAAAATGCAATTTATTGTGGCTGGAAGCACTGATAAAATAGACTGCTTTGATTTTGAAATGGTTATCGATAACGTATCGAAACTTGATGCTGCAAGTAGCCCACCTTTTACAACAACTCGAGTTTGCAAAACAATTTGGCAAGTTCTTGTAGAAGTGGAAATAGTAGCCAAAAAAATGAGAGTTGGTTTAAAAAGAACAGATTCTAGTATAAAAGACATCAAAGCGACCATGTTTTTTGAGATTCAAAATGATAGAAATGAAATATATTGGCGAGATTCGATAGAACAGGTCTACAATTCTAAATGCACGAAATATTGCTACGGTGACTACTTAGATATGCCCAATTGTCAACACAGTGTGCCTGGAATAAACGGTGGCAAGCCATTTAAGTTGTTAACTGACAAAATCATAATAAAAGGTAATGTTCTAGTAAAAGAAGAAGTATATATCATCCACAGTCTTAAGAAGCAACCCCATGAACTTCGAAACGAATGTCTAGATGAGTTAAAATGCGATTACAAGAATTTATATTATAATCCCAAGTTTTCCGATATTGAGTTTCGTTTCGCTAATGGAAAGCTGCTCGCCCATAAGAACATACTTAGTTCAAGATCGAATGTTTTTGAAAAAACTTTTGATCAAAATTACTACCAGAATGTTATCGACGTTACTGACGTCGACAAATCAGTGTTCGATATCTTTTTGCTTTTCCTTTACTCTGGCGTCGTCGAAATTGAAAATACAGATCTCATCATGCCTCTCTATGAGCTAGCATACAAATACGAAGTACATAAACTTTCCAGGATTTGTTCAACTCTTATGGCGTCAGACATAAAAGTGAAAACAGCGACTCGCACCTTGGAATTGGCAAATACACATGAGGACACTGATTTGAAAGAAACAGTTATAAATTTCGTGTGCAAAAATTTTTCTGATGTATCTCAAACTGATGATTGGAACAGACTTTTAAGTTCTAACCCTTGTTTTGCTTCCATGGTTTTAAAAAAAGTTTCAAAGAGTCTAGGAAGAGGTAAATCAGAACCTATCATTACAGTTGACTAAAAATGTTGGGTAATATTATAATATTTTTTAGTTGTTGTTTGTCGCTTATAATATTTTTGCTTTTTACTAAATTTTGTGATATTTAAGAATTTTATAATAAAGATGCATCATAGCTCTTATATTTTGCACATGTTAGAGATAGCTCTTTGATTTGACTCAAATTAGTCAATTTTAGGATTGTTAACTTCTACTTCTAGTTTTGTTTTCACGGTTTCGAGAAGTGCCTTGAAAGCTGTTGATATGACTCGATTACAGCTATAAGTTAAAACATGTTTTATAAAGTTTTTATTAGTGATAAATTTTATGAGAATAAAAACTCTGGCGATGTATTACAGCTATTATATATATCACTTACTGCTGATATTATTGACAGTTCTTTGATTTAGCTCATATTAGCGAATGCAACAAATTCTAAAATTCTAATTTTACTGCTTTGGTTGTAAAAAGAATTTTAATGAGTCTACAAAGTTGTAAACAAGACTCGATAACAGCTATAAGATAGCACATTGTTTTTTAAATCCTTGTTTAAACAACGTGCTTATTTTTAACACTTATAGCTCATATTAGTGACAGTTCTTGGATTTAGCTCACATTAGTGAATGCAACAAATTCTTAAATTCTAATCTTAATTCTACTGCTTCGATTTTAAAAAAGAATTTTAAAGAGTCTACAAAGATGTAAATAAAACTCGATTACAGCTATAAGTTAGCACGTTGTTTATAACATGTTTGTTTTTTAAAACTTTGTAAGATTCATGAATAGTTATAATATATATCTGCAACTTTTATTCTTAGCTCAAATTGGTGATGGTTTTTTTATTAGACTCATGTTACTGAATTAAAGAAATTTTTAAGCTAAAATCTTTCTATTGTTTTCAGTTTAAATAGGAATTCAAGTCCACAGCTATAAACTGAAGCATGTTTAATTATAAATTTTACTCTTTATTTGGTAATTTTGTTTATAATAAATTTGGTGATAGATATAGTCTATTATAATAATGATAATTTATGAGTATATAATTTAATGTATATGTTATGCCCCTTAGATTTATTAGTTTTAAGTACAAACGGGTAGCTAGTTTCCTCTTTTTCAAAGACACTTAAATTTTAATGAAATTTAATTATATCTAAGAGATCAGATCTGTTTAATTATAATACAAATTAGTTTTTTTTTGTAAGAACAGCTGTCACTGATGAAATAAAATTTAATAGGTGCTTCTACAGGATCATACAAAAAGCACATTATTATTGTTGACATCAGTAATTTTAATTGAGGTAAGCACTGAGGTAAAGGTAAAATAGGTAACTAATATATGTACTGTGTTAATAGATTTTCACGGTAATATTTTTATTTACGAATTTTGTAGAAAAGTCGTAACATAAAAAAAAAATCGGTTCTCTAAGGTGGCCGTAAAAAACACTGACACCAGTGATTTTATCGGCAATAAGTATTATTGTAAAAGTCAAAATAGGTAACTGATATAAATACTGTGATAAAAGGGTTTTACGGTAAGAGTTTTTATTATTTTTGTGAGAAAAGCAGATAGTTAAACAAAATGTATTGGGTATTTAAAAAGATTTGTAAAAAAGCAGGATATTATTTTTGACACTAGTGATTTATTTTAATTGTAGTAAGTACTGGTGAAAAAGGTAAAACAGATAAATAATATAGGTACTGTGGTATTAGAGTTTTACGGTATTATTGTAATTTGCTAATTATCTGTGAGAAAAACAGTAACTTAAACAAAATTTATTTGTTACTTCAGGAGAACCGTTAAAAAACACTATTTAATAAATGACACCAGTTATTTTAATTGTGGTACGTACTGTGGTAAAATAGTTAGCTAATATAGGTACTGCAGTAATTGTTTTTTACTGAAATATTATAATTTACTAATTTTGGGCCAAAGGCTGCAACTTAACAGATTTTAATTGGTACTTCAGGGAGACCGTGAAAATAATCGATACATAATTATTGTATCGATTATTTTCATATATATATATATATATATATATATTTTGAAGATGACCTCAAATAATGCACTTCAATAACTTCTCTCGCTTATTAAAAAAATAATCTGTTGTTTTGAATGCAATGCACTGTTTTGGGAGTTTAGTTTGTCTTTAGATTGTTGAAAATCTGTATAAAATTATGTTTGACGAAAATCGATATTTTATCATTTTCTGATTTAATAGATTTTTTTTAAAAATTAAACTTTCGTTTCAAAGAACAAAATCTTTAAAAATTGTTACATTACAGCTATTAATAGTTGAAAATTTGCTTCATATTAAAGTGTTTAAATAATCGCTCGGGGACATCTGAAAAAATGCTGTTTTACAAGTCAACTCAAGACATTTAAAATTTACCACAGTCTTGCTACTTTCTCCTGTACTTATCTATCTTTATAATAAATCTAGAATAAAAATTTACAGTATTCGTGTAGCTGCAATCAGCACCAAATTTACTGAGGTGATGTGGGGTCGAACCCCAGCTATCGCTGGTCGATACGAATTCGGCATCCGGCTTGTACCGACTAAAGTGAAATATCCTCAGTGGTAGATGGATCATGGATTAGAGTCCCCTTGCCGTCAGGCTTTCCGTTGGAGGTTCTCGTGGTCTTCCTTTCCAAGAAACGCAAATGAGAGTTAGCTCCCTTAAAAAAGTCCTCCAGGAAGACAAATTTCACCCAATACTTGATCCAGGAGTTCCCTTGTCTTCTGGATTGGGTTCAGAATTACAAGGCTACGGATTTGAACATTAAAACTCAAAAATTGGGTCGGATGTTCAACGACGGCTATAAGCATCGATTTTAAATTATTGAGTTTTATAAAAACACGTATGAAAAACATAACGAAAATAATCACGATGGTTTCAACGTCGCCACTAGTGCGACATAAATGAACTACAACTAGAACTAACTACACGATGGTTTCAAATGACCTTAGGAATATTAATTTGGCGATGTAGTTTGCTTACGCTACCACGATTACGTTAATCATTCAGATTACCCTACATAACAAATAAAATATAATGAAGTATAACGAAATTCGCAAATAACGTCTATATTTATTAAAGATATAACATAACTGACGATATCTTTAAAATATTTGAAAAACTAAATCGTCTATAGCTTATTTTAAATTACTGTCTTTCCCCGCTAAGCGAATGAGAATATTCTATTTTTTAAATGTCTCTGAATTTAAAATATAATTACAAAATCAAAAATTGGCTTCATAATTTGTTTAAAATTTTATTCATTTAGATTCATTTTGAATCCCGCATTCCTAAAACTTACGGCATACCCTCAATCTGGTTTATGAATAGTCTGAAGAACAGATACAGACATTCTTTATATTATTATGCGTATAGATTATTTGCTGCCTTTCTCGATGGATTTACGTTATTAGATTAATCACAATACATTTTTAGCAAAATAAAGGCGAACTGCATTCTCAAGTATAATCTGGTATAATGTTTCTCAAGCCAACTCATGATATTGAAAATTTACCACAGTCAAGCTACTTTCTGCTGTACTTATATCTCCGAGGGACCGTAAGAAATCTATCTATTTATAAAAAAAATGAATGTGTGTATCATTTATGGACTCTTAAACCATCCGACAGAAAGCAATGAAACTTGGCATACAGATAGTTCAAAGCACGATGAAGGACACTGTCGACACTAAAACATTCTACGACAAACCGTTAGAGCGGTATAAGTGAAAAACAAAAAGGGATTTTCTGATTGGTTAAGCGTTAGCCATTGCAATTTGTCACACATTTTAAAGAAAAGATCAGTGATAATTGCTAGCTTGTAGCTCTATTTGATTAAAAAAATAGTTTATTGCACGTATTTAAATATTTATTATTTTATATTCGCTATGATTGATAAATTCAGTCCCGCAGTGGACTGATCGTTAAGACACGGTTCCCAGCAGATCACCGAAGTCAAGCATCACTGGCTGCGATCAGTGTGACCACTTGGATCAGTCTGCGTAGGGACTGAGGGTGTGCGGTATTGGTCCTCGTTAAACTGTGCTACCGTAAAGTGCTCGACTTCGCGTGCAGGTCGTTGGGCTACCGAAGCGGGGGTGCCATCCTCTCTGCAGAGGATCAAAATTGTGATGGCATGTCTTCGGATCATCCTCAGGGATGTTTCCCAGACCGTCGCCAATAGCCCAATTGTGCAGCTCTAGTGCGACGTAAATGAACTACAACTACAGCCTGATAAATTCAATGATTATTACATGGTAGCACGCGTGGTCTACGTCACCAAATTTATACTTTTAAAGTTGTCTGATACCACGCGCTTTTGTTATTTATATTGATTCTATTTAAACGTGTTTCTAAAAAAATAATTATTTAAAATCTACGGTTATTGAGTAAAAAAATATGTATGTATTCAAAGGCAAAATTATTGGGAAAGTGGTACGAATTTGTTTAGGAGAAACATAAAACATTTAAACCAATGAAGCTTAATTACACCAATGATGCTTAATTAAAGTAATATATGCATATTGAAATAAAAAAATAAGCTATGAACTAGAAAAAAAAGTAATGAAGTAAATGTATTCATTTGTCCAGAAGAAACAGTAAGAAATCGTGATGACAATGATGCTAAATTAGTGTTGGAATATGTATTCATTGAAATAAAAAGCGTAACTTCTGAACTAAAAACCAAAAATAAGGAGGAAAGATACTTACTTATTCGCGTTTTGTGTAACCCCAAAAAATCTGCATATTATTATTGACACTAATGCTCGATTAATATTGATAATTTGTATTAATTAAAATATAATAAAATAAGCTATGTGCTAAAAAGCCAAGCTCATGGAGGAAAGATTAATTGGAAATTCGTTTAAAAAAATCGCAAAAAATCGCCATTAACAGATGACGCTTCATTGACGATAATGTGTACTACTGTATTATGGTAATTGGCGAATTGGTCTTGATATGAATTCTTGTTTTACGCAATTTCACAAAATATTTCTTCCAGTTTTAACTACGATAGTGTATTAATATTTAAATGAATTAGAATTAAAAGAACTTTCTTCCGCCACTATTTATAAATATTTCAACAGTAAATTAAAGGTCAGTTAGAGATATGGTCATGCTAATTCCTTATGAAGTTCTAATATATGTTTTTTAAATTTGTCTTTAGTGAGCTGCCACTGAAACATGTGTATAAACGCAATCGAAATCTAATAAATGGCAGAAACTATTCAACCCTGTTTTGCAGGCTGAAAAAAATAGAATGGAGTGTAAATGTGATTATATTAAACTCCTTCAACAGTCATCAGTTGATGAAATACGTTTTAAAGCTTTTCATTCCGCTTTCCTCACTAGTGATTCAACAGATTTCTATAACATTTTCATTTTCCTTTCTTCGCTTAAATGCGACACCAAAATGTTCTAAGTTCTTTTTATTTTATTTTTTGACAAGAATTTGAAAATAAATTGATTGCGTTTTGTCATTATGTAACATCCTGCATAAAAAATTTTAAGAAAATCTTATTTTTTCTACTTTTGATGAGTGTCTTACAAAATTTATAAAATTTTACTTAAAAGCTACATTGGTCTTTTTTGTATAAATAATGACATTTAAATAAATTGTAACGTTTTACAATTACAGTTTACTTAACATAACATAATAATAAAAGAGTCACATATTCCGAATCAGCATTTTACCTAACATATAATAACAAAAAATTGTACGCGTAACTTAAGTATTATATTAGCATGGTATATTAACCTTTAAAAATATATATTTAATATAAGATTTACCTGTTTTCAATTAGAATTTTACCTAACATATAATTCCAAACAGTTATACGCTTAATTTAGCTTTTCCCCTTTTTATTAAAATGTAAATCTGAATTCATTTAAATATTTAAAAAAAATTTACTACCAATTTAAACTTTTGATTCAATAAAACATATTTAGTTAATTCTTGGTTAAACACGCCTATCGGTGTTGATTTTATTCATATTTTTGGTGCTTTTCTCAAGGCTTGAGAATACTTTTGAAATTTCTTCAGTTTAAAAAAAAAAAAAAATTCAGATTTATCCCTAATTTACAAACAACTTTTCATCTAATAAATTTATAAATACAATACAATTGCCTAAAATTTTGATGAATTTCTCAAAATTCAGATAAATTTCTCCAAACGGAATTTCTTAACTTCTCCCTTTAAATCATTTCAAATCAGATTTCGATTCAATATAATATTTATAAATTATTCTATTAAAATCGTCTGCACCCAAACTTTACATCACAATTATTATTATTTATGAGCAAATAATTTCAAATTCTAATTTGATTCATCTCTGCTTGCATTTTCGGCGAGCATTCGCAGATCAATATTTAACACCATTGCAATGAGCGCATCGGAGAATAACGCGCTGATATAAGCTGATCCGCCCGGAACGCAGCTCAAATCCGCGCCGCAGATTCAGTCCTTTGAATGTTTCACGGATTTATCTACTCATGCTCGAATCTGCCAATGTAAAATATGTTTGGTCGTCAAGTTTGAGATTTTGGCGGAGAAATCTAAGATTATTCTATCCGAGCTGACAACTATAAAAGGTTGATTTGAGCTTCAAATTTTGATGCATTGTGTACAGAAGCATTATTGTAATTGCAGTAGTAGTACTTCTGAGCAATAATGCATGCTTCCCTAACTGGTTTCGCAAGATTATGTTTATGCAGAGCTACAATAACTAATTGCATTTTGCCGTGAAATTTCGAGTTAGAGTTTGAATCCTTCTGAATCAGTCTAGTTTCCAGTGTTTAGTATGAAATAGTTTCTGTCTGCAATAGACCTTATTTTAGAATTTATGGTATTCTAAAGTATAATCGTAATGTATTGCTAAACATTTTTAAAAATAATCTAAAAGTTACTAATTTAACGTTCAGGAACAATATGACTTTCTAGCACTTTACCGATACATGCAATTAATTGTAAAAATGATCTACGAAATTTAAGCTCTGTTTTTAGGCCTAAATATTCTTTTTTTTTTTTAATTTTATATATATTCCTTAAACAATAATATATCGGTGCTAATATAACTTTCCAGTCGTATACATATACATGGATTTAAATATAAAAAATATCAAAGGGAGACGAAATATAAGCCCTACTTTTAAGCCTAATTATTTTTATTCAATGCGATAAATAGTTCATTAGAATATCAGAAATAACATAACTTTCTAATAGTTTACATATACATGGAATTAAGTATAAAAATGATTAAAGTGCTGCGAAATTTAAACCTACTTTTAATTCTATAAATAGTTCATTAAAATATCGGTAATAACATAACTTTCTAGTAGTTTACATGTACATTGATTTAAGTGTAAAAATTATCAATGCGCTACGAAATTTAAGCCCCATTTTTACGCCTAAATATATTTATTTAACTCTATAATTAGTCTATTAAACAATAGAATTTCGTTAGTAATATAGTTGTATAAATTTCTAGTAGTGTACATATACATTAATTTAAAGTAAAAATCATCAAAGCGCTAGGAAATGTAAGCCCTACATTTAGGCCTTGCTTTAAATAGTTCATTAAACAATCGAAGATCGGTTGTAATGTCTTAGGTGACTTCACACTAGAAGGACAACCAGAAATTGTAATTTTATATACATACTTTTTATAAATATGAACAAAATTGTATCTATCCACATTTGGAATTAAGATAATTTAGGCCTAGACACTTATTTAAAAATATTTTTGAAACAAATACATTAAATAATTCCATGCAGCACGTACGAAAAAAAAGTGTGAATTGCAGCATAAATTATAGAATAAAATTAAATCTTGAAACCATATGTATATATATATATATATATATATATATATATATATATATATATATATATATATATATATATATATATATATATATAATTTCTGACGCTCTAATTAATTACAAATAAAAATATATTTTGGTTAATTCAGATATAAGTTATCTGAATTATATTTGTACTAAAATATAAATTCCAAAAAGAGTCGTTTGGAAAAAAAATTCCTTTCAAATTCGGAAATTTATTAATTTATTTTGTAAATAAAAGAAATTTCTGTGATTAATTACTGTTCATTTTAGAACTAAATAACTGCAAATTTGAAAATTTATTATTTTGAAATGAGCTGTGTTTGGAAGATTTTGCTTTTAACGAAGATAATGACGCCGATACCTCATGCTGCATTTTACGATCATACATTTTTAAAATGCTAAATTTTTCACTTATTTTAACCTAAATAAATACAAAATAATGAAAAAATGTATGAAAAGCATATTTAATAAAAGAATACTTGAAAGATTTAGAGTATTTGTATGGAAAATTAGAGAAACAAATTTAAATAATACACCATAGAAATGTTGGAAATCCTATTCCGTGGGGAATCAACTCAACAGAATTGTGTTGTTGTTGTTGCTTGCTGACACTGTTATACGTATTACAAAATACAAGTGAAAACACTTCTTTTCTCAAAAGACTTAACTCAGAAACAATGAAGAAAAATTTTCAAAGAAGATTAAACACAGATTCAAATACATTTCAATCGAAGGAAAACTTTAAAAGAGTTTTGAGCAAACTATTTGAAACCTTCCTCGCGATCTCTAATGTATTCTCTAAAAGCATTTGATTCCATAATTCTAAAAAAAAAAAAAAAAGAGATCTCGCTTTTCATCCTGATGCAACCATTAAGACATAATGGACATTTTATTTTAAATCTCAAGATTATCATTAATGATAATGCATTTAAAATATAGGCTATGTCGGACGTTGAAAGTATGCAGATTATTTCCATTAAAACGTGCGTCTGAGAAAAAAAATAAATCAAACTATAATTATGTTTCTCAAAAGTATTAATAGAATTTTTGGGTGAAGGTGGAAAATGAACAGAATACGAGTTTTATCACAGCGTGCATAAAAGAATGGTGATTAATCTTCTATTTTAATAGTTTTACTTAAAGAGGGAACATTAAAAGTGGGGAATTTAAATTGATAATTGCATTATTTATAAGAAATTCGGCATTCTCCATATTTAGAGAATCTTCTTAAAGAGTTCTTATCGTGATTGGTCACGTTACTTAATTGAGAATACAATTATCATTCGAAATAGATATCAGTACGTTTATGAATTATTACCAAAATACTAATGCTCATTGCAGATAACTATTATTTATTGACGTTAAGTAAGTTATTTATTAAATATTTCTATTTATTCACTTTAAATGATTAGGAATATAATTATCATTCAAAATTGATATCTATACTATTATTACGGAAATGTTTAAAAAATCATTGATGATAACTATTGTTTACTGTCATTAAGAAATTTAATTATTATATATTTTTATTATGTATACTTTGTGGGAATTTAATCTTAGACTATGTCAATCTTCATCTATGAAAAGGTACCTAAGACAGAATCAAGTTATATATACTAGTGAATTGGTATTTAATATTTATAGTGGTAGATGCTGTTAATCATTTTACTTTTTTTTTCATATCATTTTACTCATAATATTTTTTCTCTTTAGCAATTTCAAAAATTTTTTAATAGCATTTCGCTCATTGACATTTTTTCCCCTTAATTTTTTCCCCCTCATTTTTTTTTTTTTTTTTTTTTTTTTTTTTTTTTTTTTTTTGTTTCTTGACGACCGGGGGATTTTATTTACTTCAACGGAATTTTTATTTTTTTTTCCTTTGAGAACTAAATCAACTGTTTAATGTGGTACTTCCATTAACCCCTTCCTTCTCGCTCCCGTGATAATGACGGGTTGAGATTTCGTTCGTTATTTCTCGCTCCCGTGATATTGACGGGCTGGAAACTAAATCATTTGTTTTGCCCGGAAAACATTTTATTTCTCATTTTACACACCAGATAGCAGTACCAGGATATTTTTAAGGTAATTGTAGATAGTTAGTTTATTTTAAACCAGATGCCAGCACTAAAGTCAGCTAATCAGCAGTAATCAAATACGTGTATTTGTGATATGTTATTTGTAATCTTAGCAAAGTTACCTAGTTAGGCTCTTTGTGAATACACCTGGTTTGTGCTCAAGATAAAATTAATTTTTTAACCCCTTCCTTCTCGCTCCCGTGAAAATGACAGGTTGAGATTTCGTTCGTTATTTCTCGCTCCCGTGATATTGACGGACTGGAAACTAATTCATTTTTTTTTTTTTTTTTTTTTTTTTTTTTTTTGCCCGGGGAAAACATTTTATTTCTCATTTTACTCACCAGATAGCAGTACCAAGATATTTTTAAAACACATATTTTTAAAATTTTCTTTGCTTGCTGGAAAACCAACATTAAGTCATAGTAATGTTGGCTTTTCCTAAAAATTAAATTTTTTAAAATTTCAAGCTAAAAACAAATCAAAAATTAAAAATTAATACATATATTGTTCATACACATAGTTTCATATAATTTTCAGGGATAAAAAAATAGACACTTTTATGACCGTTTTCTTGAAAATTATATGATCATTTTCATATCACGTCCGCAGGTCACCAAAAAAATATTATATTGATGATTACATTACTTAAATGAGAATATAAATTATTTATTAAAGATTTTTCGGTTTTTTTGGTTTTTCTATTCATGTTACGCAATTACAGGCCGTAAATGCTAGTTTGTCCCTACGCTTGATCTAGCAGTTCTCTTATCTTTTGGGTTTGGCTCAAAATTGCGAGGCTACAAAGTTGAACATTGACAGTCGCAAACTCTGAATTGGGTCGGTTGTTAAACGCTGGTTATTAAATAAAATTTAAAAATAATTCATTCGAATTTTTATAATTAATATAATTTATTATTGAAATGTCATGTTGGCGAAAATTCCATGACACGCATAACGTAACTGCAATACCACTTAAATGCCATAACACGAGTGATATACTTTTTTTATTTTTTACTTTGAAATAGTCTAATTATCACTCTTAATTCAGTGCAGAAAGATGTCGGTTTAACTCCTAAGCAACTATCTTGTCAACTACTTCTAAGCGCTTTTTTCTAAAAAAAATGGATAAATCATACTTTCCCGAAATACCTCTTAAAAAAAAAAAGAAAACTCCAGGTAGTTAAAGTGTTCTTCACGAAACTGAACGAATCAATGGCGTTTCTCAAACGAGACAACCTCATCAGTTCAACTCTAATAGGCACTCCCCAGCCTTCTTTAACACTGATCGAAGTCCTGTACTAGAACTTCTCAGACCATCTATTGTATTCAGTGCGTTCTTCAGTGGCACAGTGGCGTAGTAGGAGATTTCCATGGAGGCTTTGTCCTTTAATCGTCTCTGCACAGACTCCAGTTTTCCTGAAAAAGTCCATCAAAATAAGAGTCATGGCTCGTCTGGTTGCGACGTTTGATCAATAAATAAAATTTTTCAGTTGTTGAAAGTTCACAAATAAGAAAGGAGAGGAAGAAGAAGGAAAAGTTTCCCAACAATTGTTGAGCACTCAGTTACACGACTTTTCTAAAAGAAATAGAAAAAAAGATCCGGATCAACCAGCAACAATGGGAAGGAGTGAAAAAGAGAGATATTTTAAACATCTCCACGTCGACATTTTCTAAACGAAAATTGTGTTGTTAATTGAAACACTTATAAAACTATAAAACTGGCTTTAACGAATGAAACAGCGATAAATACTTAACTCCTGTATATTTCAAAATTAAATGGAGAAAATTATTTTTAAAGTTTGTACTTAGCTGTGTGTTGTAATTGGAAAGACGCGGAGTAAAATGTTAAGGCCGGATAGCTAGCATTAAAATAAAATCTTAATTCCGGTGAGTCCACCACTGTTTTATAAGTTATATTTTTAAATAAATCAAATACTTATGCCGTTTTATCCCAATAGTAGAATATGACGTGGTAAAATTATTAACTCTTTTAGATTTTGACTTCATTGCCGTTTTCTATATTATGGGTATATTTATAGTTCGTTCACCAGGAGTTGGCAATTGGCTCCGCATTCATCACGTGGCATCCGATGATACTTTTTCGCTATTTTTGGGAGAAGGAGGTGAACAATCCTGAACAAGGTTGCTATTTGGCGATCGCTATTGGGTTGCTATTTGGCCTTTTTCTGCAATAGATTTAATTAGCTAGAGTAACGAAAGGTGTAATAGCAGATGATAAGCCGAAGTAAGTGCCTGAAAAAGAATTCACTGTTTGCGTTTGGCGTGCATTAAGGGTTATCTCAATTTCAGGCTTGGAGACGTTTATCTTCTTACTCCCGCGCGGAAATGAACTCTTCGTCCGAGGAGGTGGAGCCAAGTGCCAACTCCTGGTGAACGAACTGTACTAGGTATAACATTGAAGATGCCTGGTAATTTTCCTGTGCCTGATTGAAAGTCGTACCAGGAAAGATTGCCGTATTAAGATTATCGGCAAAGAAGCGAAAGTTCTGTAACAGCTTCAGCTGTTCTACTCCTGAGGCTGATCCAAAGCGAACTGTTACAAACTTTGTTTACCAGAAATTTTTACTAAGAAACTACGTCATGCTGACGGCCACAATACTAAACGATGCACAAAGCTTTTGCATTGCTTTGCATCACCCTAGGCTTCAGAAAGTGCAAGTCGATAGTGCAAGTGCAATGCCGAGTTAACTCGTCATTAGTCGACAACGCTTGGGAATGAAAATATTAGTTAACTCTGGACCGGTCAACAATAAAGAATACGAGAAAAACCAGCTCTAAAGTGGAACTGATTCTGGACTAATCCAAATGAATCAATCCAAATAAATGTGAGTCCGATGAAACTATTTTGCTAAACTTAATCATGCAGTCAGTCAAAATGATACCTACACAGCATATTGATATTGCACTCATTACGCCAGATCGGTTATTTAAATTGATCCAGCAACAAATTTTCATAACTTTACGATTAAAGTTATAAGATTATGGTTAAGACTAGTTTACTCAAAAAAAGGCACACGAAGGTACAAGATAGGGACCGTGCTACTATATAAATATTCCTTACTCATTTTGTGCAGAAGTGCACACCATTCTCCATAATGACTACAGACACAGAGGTCCGTGATTCAATCCCAGCCGGCGACTAGCAATTATATGGGGGAACATTTTTTTTTCTTTTTACGGGATATTTTTGAATGAATCTAGGATACTTTCGCTTTGCTGATTTCAAATCTGCATTTGGTATTTATCTTCAAGCTACCGTTTTTATACAATTCAATAATATATTTATAACCAAGATTTTTTTAAAATTCGCTGGAGTTGATAAAAAAAGAGTCCTTACTTTTCTGTTACTTAAGGCACGATAAAAAGAAGGCGATAACACATTTTAGTTTATGATGTGATGTGTTAAGTTTATATATTTTTTGTCTTAAGTGCAGTTTCAAAGGAGCAGACAATACATTATATATATATATATATATATATATATATATATATATATATATATATATATATATATATATATATATATATATATATATATATATATATATATATATATATATATATATATATAATTGTATACACTATTGTATTGATATATTTTGCTTTGGCTATATTGATACAATATTAGAAAGCGCTCTTTTTCGGATATAATCGTGTGGGCTGATGAAAAGATTATATCTTTAATTTTCCGTTTTTTTTAAAAAACTTACTTTTTTTTTAAAAATTTATTAATTGTTTTTCTTTCCCCAGTTTTTTGTCATTATTATTCCCCCCCCCCCTCCTTTTTTCATTTGTCTGTAATTTACCTTTGTTTTTTCTTCATTTTAAACTTATCTTATGAGTTCTATTTACTTGCAGCTTATCAGCTTATGCGCAATAAATGATACTTATTGTTTTTCCTAATTGTTTTTGTATTTATTTATTTTGCTATATATATATATATATAATGTACACTTGTATTATAATGTATAATGTACATTCTATCTTCAAGCTACCGTTATTATAGGATATATTAAGTCCAAAAATAAATTTTAGTTATTTATGTAAATTGTTTAATCGTTATATAATAATGTATTATCATTGTATTATGATTGTTAAGTTTAACAAACAAATAAATAAATAAGATTTATTGTGCTAGGTACCTCCACAAAGTGCAATCTAGTAATTCCTAACAAATAATTCCCACCTTGGAAAAAAATAAAATGTATGAATAGAGGCTAAATGTTAGCATCCAAAAATTTATAAAATAGAAATTAGATATTACAACTACATTGGAATGCGTTTTCATATTTGGTATGTTTTTTTGTTTTTTTATTTTTTATTTTTATTTTAAATTTCTAAAAGAGAAAATCGAGAATGGCATGGAGAGGAACATTAACGGTTTCGAAACGAACCGAACGACGGGACAGATTCCTGTAAAAAAGCAATTTTTTTTTATTATTATTATTAAATAGTGTGTGTTTAATATCCGTGCTTAGAAAAGTGATGAATTAATAATAGTAGTCCATCCATTTCTATTTTCTCGCAATATATGTTGAAATCCATTTAAACGGCTTATCAAATGTTGTAAAATACAGTATTTTTTAAAGGTTGGAATAAACTTTAGCAAGTATGAAACCTTTTTTTTTTCTCCATAATGTGACATTTGAATCATGTTTTTTTTTGTTTTTTTTTTTGCCATAAATCGAAATCATTTTTTTAACTGTAGATAAAAAAGAAATGTAACAGCACCACAATCAAGTGTACCATTTTTGTTATTCTATGTAACGTTTTTATTTGCTCATTTATTATTTTTATTTATTTTAGTTTTTAAATCACAGACAGTGCATGATATGTGTGTGTAATCTCCAGGCTGAGCACAAATTACGATAAAAGATAATCGGGAGAATATTATTATTATTATTTTTTTAATTAAATAAATAAATTTCCGCCACTTCAGCATAATAATAATCGCCTATGATAATCGTCCGAGATAATGTGATTTAAAAATAATGTAGTGAATTGGAAGATGTAGTAATGGTTTACATTTTTGAATATGTAATTCAAAATTACCATTAAACAAAAAAGTCAAAAAATAATTTAGAATGGTTAATTCTTAAATCATAATAGTAATTATAACATATGGTTTAGTAATGAAGTTGAGGGAGAAAATTTAATATGTGCTTCCAAGAAATATTTAAATTTTGTTTTGGTGCTGCCCTCTTTTTTCGTTAGATTTAACTAAACATGTTTTCCGGTAAAACAGAATATCTCCGTTATCAACTTTTTTCCCTGTCATTATTTTATAAACAAAAATTTATTTTTGCCTCTTATTTCCTACTCGTACTTATCAATAGTATTTTACAAATGCTTTAATCATTTTAACAATTTTGGTTATTTAAAAATATTTTACTGCCATTTTAAATTGTTCCAAAATTATATCCTTAAAATTACACAAATATGACAAATATGAGAAAAAGGGGGGGAAAGTTACTTTCATTTGCGTACATGCTGCTCCAAATTATAGATTGAAACTTATGCTATGCATGTTTGTGTGGGCAGACGATTCTTAAGATTGAATTTTAAAATGTCAGAAACTTAAATTCGATTTCTCAGTAACTGTTCGACCGATTTTGCTCAAATTTCGTATTTTTCCTCATGCTAAAAATTATATACCTTACAAATCAATTTTTTTTTTTTTTTACCATTCTCAAATTAAATAATAAAAAATAATAAATATTTACTAAAAGTTATTTTTTGCATGGAATTATCTTCGGATAAGCGAATTTTATAATTGGGTATAAAAAATTTTCAATTCGCTTAAAAAGTTCTCTAGATATAGCGAAATACGCAAAAAGTAAAATTAACTTTAAGGGGTCAAAACTTCGGAGAGCTCTTCTTATAAAACTATGGGGACCATATCTCCCGGATTGCGGCTACCCCTTATATTTTAGGGGGTCAGAAATCCGAATCCGTCGGGGAAAAAAATTTCATGTTTATTCAGATAAAGTCTGTTTCGTAACTTAAAATATCATTACTGATCAATTAACCCATTTGAAATCACCCCCTTGAGCAATTAAGATTGAGTCCTAGAACGTGAAGACCTGATCATAAGATCGAAAGTTATACAGGGTTGTCCATTTTATTTTTGCTCACTGTAAATTTTTGATTAATACATTTCTTAGATCTTGCGTAGTACACCTGTGAAGTTAAACCGGTACTTACCCTGTATTATGTATGCATTATCTCCCCTCATTATTCATAAGGATACTAAAAGTACATATGAAGTGGTTTATAAAGGAATAACGAAAAGTGGTTTGAAAAGTTCATAAGAGAAAAACTTTTACATGAAACGAAAAAAACACTTTTTGAAACATAAATTATGTGATAGAGCAAAAATTTATCTTTCTGTGTACAAAAAAAAAAAAAAAAAAAAAAAAAAAAAAAAAAAAAAAAACTGTTTAAAAAAGACTGTTTGAAAATAGGAATTCCTAGGAATTCTTTTGTACGGAAAACTGTGCTGTACAATGCGCAAAATAAAAGACCACTCTAATTGACTTTTGATCTAATGATCGGATCTATACATTCTAGAACTCCATCTTAATAGTTCGAAAAGGTGACCTCAAATATACTAATTAATTAGTGCAGACGATAATTTAAGTTACGAAATCAGACACAAAAACGTATTTTCTCTGAATAAGAATACCTTTTTCTTTGACGGATTCGAACTTCCGATCCCAAAAATATAGAAGATAGCCGCAATCAGGGAAATGTAGTCCCAATAGTTAAGCCAGAAGAACGGTCTAAAGTTATGTCTCGAGAACTTTTTAAGGGATTTGAAAAATTTTGCGCACAATTATAAAAGCCGCTTATCCAAAGATAATTTAATGAAAAATATAACTTTTAGTAAATATTTATTTGTTTTTGTAATAGAAGTGGAAAAAAATTTTGAAGTGCAAGGTATATAAATGTTTGCATTATTTTAAAGAATGTAATTTTATATAGCAAAATAAATAATTTGAGCGAAATCGGTCAAATAGTTCCTAAGAAATCTAATTTTGAAAAAGTCACTTTTTTAAAAAAATCGATTTTTCAGAAACTATTCGGCCGATTTTGCTACGTAAAATTACATTCTTTAAAATAATGCAAAAATTTTATACCTTGTACTTTAAAGTTGTTTGAATATTATTTAATAGAATAATAAAAATTTATTGAAGGCTATATTTTTCATAAAATTATTTTTGGATAAACGAGGTTTATAATTGTGTACAAAATTTTTTAATTCGCTTACAGTGTTTTTGAGATATAGTGAAATACACAAAAAGTAAAGTTAATTAAGGGTAAAAACTTTAGACCACATGCATGAGATAAATATTGGGACCATCTAAATTGTGGTTACCCTTTATATTTCGGGGGTCAGAAATCTGAAGTCATCGGAAAAAAAATGTACGTTTGTTTATAAAATATACGTTTTAATAACTTAATATAACTTAACAGTTAACTTGAAATACTGAGTAAACTTAAATATCGTCTTTACTTATTAATTATATTTGAGAGCACCCCGTCGAACCATTAAGATGGAATCCTACAACGTGAAGATCCGATCTCTAGATCAAAAGTTATTTAGGGTGGTTCGTTTATGTTTTTGCACATTGTACACTATGAAATGTTGCTTAAAGGGAAAAGATCCTGTTGTTTACTAGAGTCAGTGTGGGGAGAGTTGCTACCGACAATGTTAACCTTCATCTATGAAAAGATACCCCACCATAGAATCGACTAGTGAATTGGAATGGTATTTTTGTAGTGGTAGATACCCAACAGTACTACCCCACCAGAATTTTATTTGTGATAGAATTCGATGAACGGTTACCACTAGTTGATTCATTGCAGTTTTGTGAGAGGCCGGGAGAGCTGTATTAAGATCACCGAATTTTTTAGTGCTGATCGTGAGAGCTGTATTAAGTTCACGGTCGTGATCGTACTTGTGTTGCCTGTTGCAGTCGATTGTATACGTTGTGTGTGATCGAGACTGAGAAGCACCAGCATGGGAAGGACAATGTCGCAGTCACATGTCAACTGTTCAATGGGAACCATCCAACGAAGTAGGCGTGTTCAAATCAAAATGGGCGTTTCTGTCACGATAGGCGTATTCATATCGAAGTGGGAGTTTACATCGAGGTACGAATATTCACATCCCGCCCGGGTCACTAAAGTGGGAAGAGTTGTTATCAACAATGTCAACCTTCTTCTATGAAAAGTACACACATCGTAGAATCGAGTTAACATGTCTTATATACTAGGGAAACGGAATTGTATTTTTGTAGTGGTAGACACACTACAATAGCTATTAGAGAGACAAAATAAAATGCATTCAACTGCTTTTTTTTATGAATTGTTTCGAACTTTCTCAAACTAAAGTTAGATAGTATAAAAAACTAACTAAAAGTTAGTATCATGTAATATAATTTATTAATTGCTCATCACTTAGAACAAACGATACATTGTACAGCGGCTTTGCCTCTGTAAGGGGGTTTAGGAAGTCCACCCTCGATTTCTGATACATGGACGATGGACAAAGTATGCGATTGTTGCTCTTCTGTATTCTGTTCATATGACTCAGGCTTTTCATCCATACAAATATGCGTTCCTGGCAAGTTTGATCCAGACATTAGATATCCAGAATATTCGGTTATCCAGTCTTCCGGACATTCATCAGCTGCTGGAAAAACGTGTATCAGAGTCCTAAAGTGAATTTTTAAAAAAAAAAAAATTATTAATCTACATTTAATAAGATTAAAAATTAATTTATTAGTAGTAAACTAGTAAAAACCAATATACTAACAATACCTCTATAGAACAAACATATATACTGACACAAAACGTTTTTTGAGTATTGTTTGCACATTAGTATAGGGTAGTAAATCAGTATAGGGTAGAAAATCACGTGATATGATCTAGTTTTCTCTCATTAAGATACAAATATCATTGGTTGTCATCAGCATGAAATTATTAAAAGTAAATATGGTCTAGTTAGCCAGTAAAATATTTCTTTCTCCCAAACTCAAAGGTTTTGTTCTGAAACTAAGGGGCTAAGCCCCCTGTTTGCTGTCAGTCCCTAGCCCCAAAGATTGCTTAGCAATACTTGTTTCTTGGAAAGTTAAATTTATTCACTTAACATATATGTACTAAAAGGAATTTTGTTTGCTTTTGCCTTCACTTTTCACGTCCAAATATTATTATCTACTAGTATTATAAGTATTTAGATCTATTAGTGAACAGAAGTAAATTTTTTAAGTAATCATTTTTTAAAATAACATTTCTATTGTTATAACATTATATTGTTCAAACATATTTGATGAGTTCACAACCGTAATTTAATGTTCTCGCTTACCAAACGGGCGGATATATTAAATACCATTTTTGCTTGCATCTCATTGTGCAAGAAGCTAATCATTAAGTTCTAAATCATTTAACACATCTCTTTAACTGTAATTTATAACAGTATATTAATGTTATTTGCACAAAAATAATAATTGTAAAATAGTCAATGAGATAAGACCACATTTTTAAATAACTTTATCTTGAACTGTAGAGCAGAATTGCATTATAATAATAATAATAATAAAACAATTCTCTTAGTTTCAAAGACTTGAATTCAAAGCGTAATAATAGCAGTACAGGAAAATAACTTTAAATTAGGAATCTATTTATATATTTCTCTTACACGGCACCAAAAAAAAGCCTCATTACAACTTTCCGAATGGCAACGTTAGAAAATCGACCAATGATTGCATCTAAAAATGTCACATGCCAAATCTAGCTGAGGTGGCTCAACATATAGCGCTTTTAAAAACGGAAACAATAATCAGAGTGAGCATTATCAGGTTGTTCAATTCAGCTGCGGCAAAAATAAAAATAAACAACTTAAAAAATAAAAGTGCTGTTCCCAGCCATAGAATTTTTTGAAAGTTAACTTAATCAAAATTATGATACCTGAGCGCTTGACGGAACAAATCATTCAATTCTATAAGTGTTGTATCGCCAAATGCCCAAATTAACAATTGCAATTTCAAATTAATATTGAAATGTACAGGTTTAGAATTTTCTACAGTGAAAAGTTTTCAGAACTTCAGTATTCAAAAAAGTATACAAAAAGCTAGACGTTAAGAACGTATCCAATGAGCGAGCAAAGCGAGCATTGGATTGCGCAGCAATCCGAAATGAACCTCGAAAGCAGTTCCGGGGGTTGGAAACAATATGGAAATGAATGAGGAAAAACTGGATCCTACCACGTGATTTTTCAGGCCAATAAAAATGCAAGGACAACAAAGAAAACCTGCGACACCATCATTAGATTTTTAACTATAGTAAGATATATGTTTTCAATCCTTTAAGTATTCTCTTTTTGATTTTGATTACAATTCCAAGTGAAAGATTTTAGACTATAATTGGCGTTTCTTAATTAAAAGTATAAAATAATTATTAATATTATAATATTATACAATATTTTATGATAAACATAACTTAACAGCATTAATCTATATATAATTAAGTAGTAAATAAGTTTTGTTTACTTTTCTAGGAAGGTATGAGTCCATGTCAACGTATGCATTTAAAATATTAAATACAAAAATATTAAACATGAATTAACTAATTGCCTTATTGTTGGATAATCCTGTTGGCGAAAAATGTTGAAAGAGTTTTTAATTAAGCAAAAATTTAAATAGAAATGTTTTTATTTTATTTTCTAACTGTAGTCAGCCGACCTAATTTTTGGTTCTACGACTACTAATGTTCAACTCCGTAGCCTTGTCATTTTGAACCCAATCCAGAAGACAAGGGACTCCTGTATCAAGTATTGACAAGACAACTCCTGTATCAAGTATTGGGAGAACTAACCTGCATTTGCGTTACATGGAGAGAAAGACAACGAATACCTCCCACGGTTAGCCTTACGGCAAGGAGACTCAAACTCATGATCCGTCTACTACTGAGAACATTTCACGTGGTTGGTGCAAGCCGGATGCGGAATTCGTATCGATCAGTTATCGCTGGGATTCGCACCCGGTTTGCGTCATTGGAAGGTGAACGCTCTATACCCTGAGCCATAAGAATGTTTGATAGTAGATGAAGTAGCAATATCAATTACAAATTGATGGTTTATTCAAATAGAGTAGGGAACTAAATATGTGCTAATGCCATAAAAATAACAACTGAGTTGAGGTGTAACAATCTAAATGAAGACGAGGTACATGCAATGAAGAGCAAGAATGCTATATTTGAATGAACCTCAATTAACTGCACAAAAACAGACATACTATAGTTTCAGACTATAAACTTCAGTCTGTACTTATATTCTTCTGTTTTGAAACGCACAATGACAGGTGAGAGTACGAGACAAACACGTTGCAATAGAAATAAAAGTGAGTTAAGGTTTAAAAAGCTCTTCACTTGCTTGTTGTTTTATGTTTTTTTATTATTTTTTTTTTTATTGTTAATCTGAGTTTCAAGACTGAAGAGGGCTCTTTCCTCCTCCCCCCCCATTTTTGTGCTTTCTTGTTGTTGTTAAGTTTTATTCATGTAAGAATCTGCTTAACATGACCCAACAAAAAATAATTGTGGCAACTGTAAAGAGTGGCGAGTTACATGAGGTGGGAATTGAAAACCCTTAGTTTTTTAAACAGCGTGTTCCAAAATTCCACCGACAAATTCTGAGAGGATGACAAACGTCATCAAGAGGATGAAAACTTACCGTAAACATGGAATTACAACGTTGAGAAGGGTGAAAATTACATGGAAAGGGGAAAATTACGAACGAGTTGAGAAAGGTGAAAATTACGAAAAACACATACAGGCTCTAAATCCAGAGGAAGCGAAGGAGAGAGCAGGCTCTAAATCCAGAGGCACACATCAAAAGAATACGAATAAGAAATTTTTGTACTTTGTAATTGACTGTCCAATGGCATCAGTGGGCACCACTTCGAACACAATAAGTATTAATAATAAAGTAAATACTTTTTGTAGTTTATAAGTCTGTAGTATCTTCTGCAATTGTTTCAAGGCGTAACATCAAAAACTGCACTTTTTTTCCGTGGTTTTCCCTCACTCAACGGGATTGCGAACCCATATTCATTCTCTTATGTTTTTTTTTTTCATCACGCTTGTTAATTTGCCGAACTCATTTTGAAACACCCTATATTGTCAATACAATGTTTGTAAAACACCAGAAATGGCCTGATTTTGGGTACCAGGGAAATTTTTTTTTATAAATGCATTTTTAATTAAATTTATCGATAATTTTGTTAATATTACGTTTTCTAATAATAGTTATAAAAATCTGCATTCTAATATGGACTCTAAAATGGTTATTTTACAGTAACTTATTGATTTTCAAGCCAAACTGGCGTGATCTGAAAGTTAGTGGCCAAATAAAAAAAACAACGAATTTCGACAATAATAACGCAAAATTAACTTAAAATTTGGAGAGTTTAGGTAAATACTTAAATCCGTTCAAATACTTACAAACAGCTAGTCCTCAATAGGAAAATACCTCTAGTGGCATACAATTATATTCGGCCTTAGGTTGTTATGCAATTTCAAAATCATTTTGATGAGTTTAACCAGCCAAGTTTGTAACCGCTGTGGTGAATCATCCGGTATTACTTTAGTTAACACATATTCGACACATCATTCAGGTTGTCAAGCTTTTTTTTCTTCTTCTTTATGCAATTTTTTAAGTCTTGAATTCTGAATCGTGACACTAGATACTCTGGAGACATATTGTTAAAGATGTCTTCTGTTGTTGCTGTTGTCGGCCATTAAAGCTGTGAGGGTGAGATTGTTCTTGTTTTCCAGTGGCGCCATCTATGGCTAAGAACTCGACTTTTGCCTCACCCGTTTATAGGGCGGACCCATTCATACATCCATTCATTCGTCCACAGATCACAATTTTGACCTGAACCAGAGAACGATCAATCTCCAATTCAGTACTCCCAGAAGTATTGATTTGCTATAGGAACATGGAGGGCATTGTGACGTGACAGTTTTAACGTGCACCAGTCACTAAGAGATGTTTCCTAATTTTGCGTTATTCTTCATAATTTTTTTAATTCTTTCCCATAAATACCAACAAAGTAGCCTTATTCTTTACTTATTCATTATGAGTCAATGAGTGCTTTCCAAATGATTTCAGCAACTTGATTTCGAAATGATGCAATCTTAAAAATGAAAATATAGTTTGCAAATCTAAAATATATACCTGTTTGTCAGGTGACAAGTGGAGCAAGGAACACCCCGTCCAAAGTAGGACCTAACATCATGTTCCTCAAAAGGATGCTCGTCCATGAGTCCGTACTTGGCACCAGCGATATAAGTAGATGAATCACTTCCAAAAGATGGATCTTGGTCTTTAAATTCTGGTTTGTCGGGCAAGCAGAGGTAGTCAGACCCTCCTCCAGTCCCTCGGTTGGTGGTAGCAGACATGAAACCCGTGCTTAGTTGATAGATCATTGGAGATTCTGGACAAGATTTGCTTCCCCATCGAATGTATGTTTCGGTACCAGTTCCGTACATTTTCTTTTCTGGGTAAAAAAAAATTCAATAAAATTATTGGAATTATTCGGTTGTCAAAAATCTGGTAGTATTATAATATGAAACTTAAACAATATACAATCTAAGGATTTAGCCGGGGGAAAAATTAAACTTAAAAATTCCTTTATTGTCATTTAATTGAATAAAAGAGAGTTGGCTGAGGGCTGGCTCCATGCGTTTCATCTCAATAAAGTTATGGTATTAAAACCAGCATGGAAACCAGCATGATTGTTTCTCCGAGAAGAATCCTTTTACACTATATAAAATAAATTGATTAAGTCCTATTTTTTACAATTTTCATCAAAATAGCGTGTGGGAATATATAAAAATTAATATCAAAATAAGAATTGTTAACTATTATCTCCTTCGTGGTAATGAATTTCTTTGACTACTTTGGATTATCTAACTGATGGGAGGCCAATGGTATTTTTCGAAATAGATGGTGTGGTTCTCTGGCAGAAAGATGGGGAAGTTCATTAGATTAATCACTGGGGAGAAGGATTTTTCAACCTTTAACACTGGTCCCTGGCCAAATTATTAGACGCACTATAAGATTCTATGTAAAATCTCAATTACCAGGTGATACTATACAGCTTTATTATTTTTACGTGACTGAAACCGGTTTGCACTCGCTTATGTTCGTGTATCAATTGGTTTACATTGTAATGAAATACGTTAAAAATAAATACAAATAGGAAGTTTATATATAAAATCTCCAGAATAAAAACACATTACATGTGTGTTTAAATATAAAAGGATTGCATACAAACTCGTGGAAAACATGTCATTATTTAAGCATTACAGTGAGTCTAATAATTTGATCTAATTATTATAATATACTAACATAATATCTGATATAATGAATATTCTATATTTATATAATATATTGTCTAATTTATCCAATCGTCGAATTTGTATTATATATATTGTCTAATTTAACCCATTGATACACGAACATAAACAAGTGCAACCCGGTTTCAGTCACTTAAAAACAATAAAGCTGTATAGTATCACCTAATAATCGAGATTTTACAAAGAATCTTATAATGCGTCTGATAGTTTGTCTAGGGACTGTAAGTATTTCAGAGATATGATCACTTTGATTTGAAAATACTTGTTTTTCTGCTGATGAACGATTCTGATTAATCATTTCCTAGTTATTTATCTTTTTGTTTCATATAATTTTACCTTATTCCTTTTCGTTTATTTTTTTTAGTTTTAGTTTGTAAACCTTAACTTTGATTGTCTTGAAGGGCAGTCAAATTTTCTTTGTTTTCACTCACCATGGACTATCTGAAAATAAAATAAAATAAATAAAAAGTAAGCAAAACATAAAGCTAAAAAAAATAATTTTTTTTAAGAAACAATATTTAGTTTATATACATTAAATTAAACACAATTAATTTTAAAGTAAACAATGCATTTTTTCTGTAATATTTATTTTACAGAGAAGAATTTGAAATAAAAAGATTTAATAGAAAAAGTTATTTTTAACTTGTCACACTAGCAGTCAAATTAAAATATTATTTTTTATTGAACTTATTTGTGATTTTCTTAAAAGATATTTTCATAGAGCCTAATGTAGGAAAATCGGACCAAACTCTGTAACGATGAAAAAGTACCACTTAAGAAAAAGTACACAAGAAATAGATTAATAATTTGACGTTAAGTTCTTAATTTTAACCACATAACCGGTAATTTGTTTTCCAGAAATCTAGACAAAAAAAAATTATTTTTGTTGTCACAAAACAGCAATGAATGGACTAGTGGCATCCGTTCATCGAATTCTATCACAGATATAATTCTGGAAGGGGAGTACTGTATTGTATCTACCACTACAAAAATACAATTTCAATTCACTAGTATATAAGGCATGTTAACTTGATTCTATGATGGTATTATCTTTTCATAGATGAAGGTTGACATTGCCAATAACCACTATCCCCATATTGGTGACCCGGACGTGATACTGCAAATGACAATACAGGCTTTGCTTTACGTCTATTCTTTTGTTCTACGAGTTTGATTATAATCTTGGATGTTTTTAATTTAGTTGTTAAAATGTTATTAAAGTTATGTTTAAATATCGCATTTCTCCTTTTTTATATCTTTGACGATTGACTTATCCAAAAGGAAAATTGACTCATCTAAAATGCAGAATTTAAAACGCTCAGCCTATCTCGCCTAAGATAAGTAGTATTAAGCTGTATTAAGACGTTTAATTAAGCTTCATGCCTAAAAGAATAAGAAAATTTAAGAATTTTTTTAACTGTTACTTTTAAATGCTTTTAGACCATATTTTATTTTATAGGTTTTAAATGCAAAAACTTAATTGCTTTTTGCAAATACACTCCATATTCAATGAAAATAGAATTTCAAAAAGAAAAAAAAACTAAACAATACGTATGAAATTCACGAGTATTGCACAAAGAAAAATTGAATATTTATAAAAACAAATCAAGAGAAGCCCGCTTAACTCTTTCATAAAGAAAATCCCGGATGAAAAGCATATCAGTTACAAGCTACGCCATCGATTGAAGCATGTTAATACTACATAATTTCCTACGAATTAAAAATACAGAAAAACCGGAAAAGAAGAAGAAAACACATTGATGCCAGTAAGCCGTTTGAGGACAACTTGGGATAGCACGTTCAGTATGCAGGCAAATCAATTAAGTGGTAAATTATCTTTTCACAAAAAAAAAAAAAAAAATTAAAAACTATTTTAAAACATTGTTTAATCATATGCTTACAATTTTCTTTTTCAGTCTTCTGAACTCTTTTGAAAATTTTCCAGGCAAAACAGAAATTTTCCCTTCTTTGTAAGCTGTTTGCGCTGGTCCGATTTGAGAATCTGGTCCTTCTTCTATGTTCAACTTTCCAATGCTGTCGTAATAAAGCCTCAGAACTTTTAAAACTCGATTGTATAAACTGTTGATCTAAAAAAGAATTGATGTACAAGTTTAAGAAAATATCCCGTTAGTTAAATTTATTCGAACGTTGTTTTATCTTTGCCAATTTAAACTTAATTGACTTGCTGAAAGATTGTTTGGTCAACCTATCAGAAACTGATAATGGTGGTGAAGTTGCATCCAAGACAAGATTCTTGATGGTACCATCAAAGGATTTTGATGGTTTCAGTAAGATTTTTGATGGTCACCATCATGCAACATTCTTCGTCCAGTTTTGATGGTTTTTGATGGCCCAATAACAAATTTCCAGTATTACAAATTGAAAAATGTTGCTTTGTGTTATTATGGTAAACCATCAAGCTATATTTGATTTTTGATGGACTAATATAAACCACCATATTTTTATGACAGATGTTGTTTTATCATTATGATGGTCAACCAACAAGTTATGTTTCTTTACTGCCGGACCACCAACAGCCATCAAAATATGATGGAAGATGATGTAGGGCTATTTAGATGGTCTACCAACAAGATGCGTTATGTTTATGTTCATATTTTGCTTAATATTATTTTATAGCATCTTTTTTGTACATTGTCTAATAAATTCTAAATTACATTCAATAAAATGATATAGAAATTACATTCATAATAGCAAAGTAAAACGTTCGAGTTTTGTCTGTTAAAATAAATATTTAAATGTTGAAAAAAGTCTTCCTTCACAACGATTCAAATTTCTAGAAATTACATGTATGATTACATTAATGTCTGTTGCTTAAATTTTGTCTAACGTTCTCTAATACAAATATAAACTGTTATTGAGAACGTTTTCCTAACATGCTATCAATATTTAATATTTGCATATAAGTTACCTTATATCAAAAAAAATTCTATATTCGAACATTTTCTAACGAGTACTTATGTAAATCTATAAGCCTATTGAAATGAGTATTCTTTGCATTCTAAAAAAAACTTTCAATCAGTAATATGAAAAGAGTATAAAAATTGAAAGTATGATAGAAACGTAAGGTGGTCTAACCTTGTCTAATAATTGCAAATATAAATCCAAAAATCTATGAAAAAGAGTATCACTATAAATCTATCAAAAATAATGTGTGTGTAGGTTTGCATTGCATTTATGATTGCAAATAAAGTAATACAAAAATGATCTAGCGTGTGCTAATGTTTATCAAAAAGTCTAGTCAAAATAATGTTTCGACATTCTATTGAAAAGGGGCAATAGTACTGAAGAGTTATCGTTTCGTGAAAAATCGTAACGAAAATGCGAATCACTGATTATTAATTAAATATTGTTATTACTTAAAAAGTGTAAACAGAAAAAAAGCACCAGAACACCAACCAAAAAAAAAAAAGACCTGGAAGAAAGCTCTGGAGGAAAAAAAAGCGGAGAAAAAAAAACTCAACTCCAAGAAAAATTAATAACACACTCGATTCGTGTTTAATGCAATTAAATATTTATCCGAAAGTAATTTAAAAAATGTAAAAAATAATTAATATACAAGCAATAAGACACAATTAGTCATTTAAGGGGGGACCCCACCCTGAATATTTCAAAAATTCGAAGAAAAAAAAAATATTGCATTTTTCGAATCTTTGTACCCTTCCTAATGTCTGTCTAAAACGATTTCTCGGTACCTAATTTCTTTTGGAAGTTATACCGGAAAATAGAGCAGGTAGAAAGGCCCGATCGGCTGGATTAGGAGGGACGACATTCTTTTTGTGTCTTATACATTCTGTTGACTGTGTATAGAAACTTATTGTAGGCATTTCATTTATCGACCATTATTTATATGAAATTTAACGTTTTCCCCTACCATAAGTCTAAACTTAAACGCGTTTTTCTCAAAACGCAGTTTTTTGACCTGGCCTAACGTTTTTCTCATGATCTATACAACGAAATAAGCTGTTCTTTATTTTAAATTACGTAAAAATATATTCTTTAGAAAGTAGCATAGGATTTTTTTGATATTTTTATATTAGTAATTTAATGAATATTTTTTAACGAAAAACTTAACTTTTTTTTTAAAGTTGCCGCCATTTTGGTAATTTTGCGAATATCAAAAAACCGCTAAGCTACTTTTTAGATAATGTCTTTATGTTTCAGAAAATTTAAACAAAATCGTTTTCTTATATTTCAGGACTTCTAAATTCACGAGGCCAGTGAGGTGCTACTTTTTGATGACCAGCCACACACCGAGCTACCACCAATTTATTTTTAATTATTTTGTAAAAGAAATTTTTTTTTAAATAGACTTAAATTGTAGCTAAATAACAGAGAAAAACAAGGAGTCTCTGCATTGTCTCTATTACTTAAAAAAATTCAAGAAAAACGTTAATATTTTACCATCTCAGGGTGGGGTCCCCCTTTAAGATAATGGTTAGAAACTTTTTACAATTCATTCTTTTAACTAAATGATTAAAACTCTTAAACAGATAAATTTTTTAAAAGCATTCTATTAATTACACTTAAACTACTGTAATATAGCAATTGTTTAAAAATTATAGTTTTTCATCCAAATATTTTTGTTAAAAGATTGTATTAAAATGAAGCACTTCTAGATTTTTGTTATCATTTTTAATTTATCTTAAGGTTAACCCTAAAAAGACTATCACTAATTGATGGTTTTTATAAAGAATACTGTTAAAGGAATTTTACAATTAAAAAAGAAATAGAAATATTTAAAGTTTTAACAGTAAACTTTGAATAAATACTTGTAAATTATTTAATTTTTAAATAATATATCAAATTGTTTTAAATTTTGGTTCAACGGCCAAAATCGATTTGATGCTTCAATGGTGTTTCCATTTTGTTTTTTCAGGCTTTTCCTTTCGGTGCTTTTTTACAACAGTTTAATACTATTTTTATAGAACTTATTCGTCTCATGAAATAAAACTACTTATTCATTTGTAACCGATAGTCAGGACTGTTAAGTTTTGGAAAATGTAAGCAAAACTTAATTTAACAGTCATGAGTGTTATGGAAATTGCAAAAATGGGGCAAAATGTCAATCTGAAGAAAGCCAGAGTTACATCAAATGGCATATACCATCTAAATTATAGGTTTTCTTCGAATTAAGACACATAAATTGCAGACTTTTTTGTTATTTTACAAGATGAAAAAGCTTCAAAAGCCACACTTCAATGTTTTGGAGTTCAAAGTATATGAGCAAATAAATATTAAAGTTGTTTTTACCAAAAATTTTATTATTTATTTTACAGAAAATAACATTTACCTCGGCTTCTTGTTGAGGATTGATAGATGTAGGAAGAGATCTATACCAATCAGTCATCATTGCATAGGCTTCTCTTAAATCGTCAAATTCATACTCCAACTCCCTTAGCTTGGCCTCCAATGCTCTGAAAATCAAAACATTTATTTTATTTCATTTTATATTTTATAACCGTTGTTGAACAGCCGACACAATTTTTAGTTTATGACTACGATTCAGAAGACACGGAAACTCCTGGATCAAGACCAGGGAGGAATTCGCCTTCATGTAGGATTTTTTGGTGGAACAAACCAGTATTTGCGTTACATGGAGGAGAAAATCACGAAAGCATCCCACGGTTACTCTGACGGTAAGGGAACTCTAACCCCTAATCCGTCTGCCGGATTTATTCTTAGAAATATGTTAAAATTTTCATAACTGTAATAATTGTTTTTAAAAAGGCTTTTTTTATATTGAACCAACCTAGGGCAGAAATAACTAGAAATCAGCCAGGTTTAGTTTTATTTTATTGTATAACCGACGTTGAACAGCCGACCCAATTTTGAGTTTGCAACTACCAGTGTTCAACTCCATTGCCTTGTAGTGTTGATACCCATCCAGAAGACAAAGGAACTCCTGGATCAAGTATAGGGAGAAATTTGCGTCCTTGAAGAACTTTTTGATGGAACTAATTCCCATTTACGTTACATGGAGAGAAAAACCACGAAAACCTCCCTCGTCTAATCTAACGGTAAGGGAATTCTAACCCTTAATACGTCTGCCACTGAGGATATTTTACGTCAGCACTGTTGTCGGTGAGAGCCGGGTGCGGAACTCGTAACGACCAGACAACGCTGAGATTCAAACGTGTGTCACCTCATTGGGAAGCTAGCGCTCTATCTCCATAGCCACCAAAAATGCCACTAATGCCTAAATTCTTAACATCATATTCATCTATGATAAGTGAATAACAATGGATTTAGATTTGATTTATAAATTAGTACACGCTAGGTGGGTCATAGAAAAATTATAAAGAATGCTAATGAGTGAATTTTTATGGGTCAATTACCAATGGTCCAGAGGGGTATGAATTCAAATATGTTAGTTAAGTAATTATAATTTTAAATAATCTTATTAAGTGATACAATAAAACGTACTTTCTCTGCATAAAAATGCCTTTTTTTCCGACAGATTTAGATTCCAGAAATAATTTTAACTTGTATTGCCATCTAACAGAGAACGTTACCACTTTTGGTTTATGTCAAGGAGAAAGTGAGGCACACACAATCCCCTAAAAATCACTCCACCAAAAAATTCTAATTCGAATAAAAGACAAACCACACTTTACTTAAAATATCTCACAAAATAAAAAATGAAACTACTAGTTACGTGTTCTTTAAGAAATCAAACGAATCATTGGCATTCTTCAAACGAGACAACTCCACAAGTTCGACTCTAATAGGCACACCCCAACCGTTGTTCACTTCCTTGACGTGTTGGTCGAAGCCTTTCACTAGACTTCTTAGACCCTCGATTGTGTTGGGTACATTCTTCAGTGGCACGGTAGCATAGTACGAGATTTCCATTGAGGCTTTGTCCTTTAATCGACTCTGCACAGACTCCAGTTTTCCTGAAAAGTATCCATCAAAATGATATTTAACAACGTTTGATCAATAAATAAAATTTTTCAGTTGATGAAATTTCACAAAGTTGGTAAAAGTGAAAAACAAAGCTGTTCAACAGTTGTTGAACATTAAGCTGAACGACGTTTTTAAAGGGATCAGATTGAACGAACCACAATAGAAGAAAGAAAAAGAGAAGCATTTTGAACATCCCCCAATTTTGATTTTATTTCCAATTAGATTTTATCCCCAATTTTCCCTCATTAACTTTTTTTTTTAACCAAAGTTGTATTGTTGAGTATAAAGCATCTAAAGTTATGATTATGGCACTAATGAGTTGAAACAGAATCGGTTTGCAATAACTTACAAAAAAATAACTATTAAGACTTCGTTGAATTTTGATTAGGATTTTGTTTTTTCTTAAATATTTGTTTCGATCAGTTATTTAGACATTTTCTAGGATAAAGAATAAAACCAAATTTCGAATGTTGAATAAAAACTTTTATTTGATGAAGAAAAACGCCATTCAAACTCAACAATAGCTTGAAAACTGTTATAAGGTATCTTTTCTCATAGAAAACAACCGTTGCCAGCTTTTTAAGGAATTTAAACGGGATCTTAGGATTTTCAATAGAGTTAAGCGTTCAGTGAGACAAAAGGATTTCTTCGATTAGACAAAAGGAAAGGAAAATTTTATTTCATTTTATAAGCGTCGTTGAACAGCTGACCTAATGTTTCCGGTTTACTACTACTAATGTTCAACTCCGAAGTCTTGCAATTTTGAACCTAATCCAGAAGACAAGGGAACTCCTAGATCAAGTATTGGGAGAAATCTGCCTTCGTGGAGCACTTTTTGATGGAACTAACCTGAATTTTCGTTACATGGAGAGGAAAACGGGCGAAACTTCCGACGGTTCGTTCTGACGACAAGAGGATGCTAACCCATGAACCATCTTCTACTGAGGATATTTTACATCAGTACTGTGGTCAGTGTAAACCGAATGCCTTCGTTCGTTCCGAATGAGCCGAATGAATCATTCTGCCTTCACTGGGATTCTGCCTCATTGGAAGACGAACGCTCTATCCCCTGAGCCATCTAATCTCTTTAAAGTGAAAGTGAAGGAAATATTTAAAACCTTAAGAGTTGGTTATCGAATATTTTACACGAATCATTCGATAAGAGAAAAAAATTCAGATGGTGCCGAGTTTGCTGTCAATGGAACATAACTCAACGATAGTTCGGTGCACTATCTCAAGTAGTTATGTAGAATAAAAAGGACTTATAAAATCGTGTCTGGAAACTAGTCTTACTAAATTTATTGCGAAGCTTCTTACTGAAATTTCCAATACACTCAAACCAGTTGAGATCGGTCAAGTGGCTGGCGGTTCATTGTTATCTGACCATCCAAAGTATAGAGACGGGCATTTTCGTGAAATTCCTACTTCTTTCTTCTGCAAGGTAGTGGATTGAAATCACGTTCAAGTTAAACTCGGAAAGTTCACCGAGGAAACTTTTTACATGATAAAGATGTTTTTTGGTGGTACTTGTTTGCCGGACCAGCAGTACTACCGGTGACACTAGGCATTTTTGAAAGTCATGAAGAGGTCAACGATGAAGTTATTATGCTGAAAGACCATCAGCGACCACCGCTGACAAAGATGTGACACGTGTGACTGAATTCTGAAGGGACCACTATTTGAGTGTTCAATTAATAACACCTACTTTAAATATTACAAATAATCCCGCTAAATAAGACCCACTTCCAGGTCAATGCAAAGGTACTAACTGTTCCTACCCCAGAATTTTCTCATGTGGCACTTGTTGTAATTTCCCATCAAAGAATATCTTTTCAGAACAATGGAAAAAGTAAAGATACTTGCTCCAAGGACATTCTGAAAAGGCATGTAATTACTTCCTAGAAGATCGAAAACGTTTGAGCATGCGTTAACTGATAAATAGTTCCACTTCAAAAATAGTAAAAATAAGCCTGACTAGAGTCGTGGTGGCTCAGGGGATAGAGCTGCTTTTGCCTCTCAATGAAGTGATGATTCAAATTTCGCACCCGACTCGCACCGAACACAATGCTGACTTAAAATATCCTCAGTTGTAGACGGATTACATGTTAGAACTTCCTTGATTTAGATTTTCATGATTTTTACTCGCCATGTAAAGCAAACGTTAATTGGTTCCATTAAAAAGTCCTTCATGAAGACAAATTTCTCTCCCTATACTTGACCCAGGAATCAAAACTACAAGAGTTGAACATTGGTAGTCGCAAACTCAAAATTGGGTCGGCTGTTCAACGAAAATCATACAATAAAATAAAACTAAATCTGACTGATTTTTAGTTATTTTTGCCCTCAGTCCGTTCAATATACAAAAAAGCCTTTTTAAATAATTAATTCAGGTATGAAAGTTTTATTAACATATTGCTAAGACAAAGTCCTCTCTTATAAGAGCAAGTTGAAGCGACTGAGCCTTAGTTTCCGTTTTTTTTTTTTGCGAGCTTTAAGCTGTAGGCTTCCAAGTCTAAAGAAAGGGTTTTTCCTGTAACATTCAGCGCGAAAATACTGCATAGTAGAGGCAATTCTGAGTAATAAAACACAGGGCCTCATTTTTTAAATTTTGCAAATCTTAAACTAGTCAGTAAAAATACGTCCTTACCATCTGCTACAAGACCTGTGGCATTCCCGCCAATGAAATTATTTTTAATTTCGGCTTGGATGGTATTCATGTCGGTTTCCTTGTTCGCCTTGAATCGAATGGAGGCCAGAAGTTCTCCACCATAGGACACACTTCTTACATAATGAGTACCCAGATCATGCTTGTTTCGATGTATCCAGAATGGAAAAGGCATAGCATTTGGTGACAGTGCTACAGTATACTAAACAAAAAATAATCTAAGCAACTCAGGAAGAAGAAAAATAAAACAATTTTTGATTTAATAGTTGGATATTTCACATACATGTTCTATAAATATAATTAACTTTCAGTAATAATAAACTTTTGAATTCATCATAGTTTCCAGTAACAATAATTAACTTTCAGTAATAATGAATTTTTAAATTCATCATTGTTTTCAGTAACAATCATTAACTTCCAGTAATTTTAAATTTTTAAATTTATCATTGTTTCCAGTAACAATGATTAACTTCCAGTAATAATTAATTTTTAAATTCATCAATGTTTCTAGTATTAATAAATATCTTCCAGTAATAATAAATTTTTAAATTCGTCGTTGTTTCCAGTAACAATAAATAACTTCCAGTAATAATAAATTTTAAAATTCATTAATGTTTCCAGTAACAACAATAAACTTCCAGTAATAATAATTTTTTTTTTAATTTACCGTTATCGTGGAGCAATTAAGGCCACAAGGCTTATTTCTTCAAAACTAGCCTTTGTGATTCAAATCAACAAACTAATAGTATAAAACCTTAGAGAGCATTTGAAAATATATATATATATATATATTTGATATGATAAAAAAACTGTTATTGGTTTCCTTGTTATGCAACTTAATTTTTAGAATTTATTAGATATTTTAAGCATTCTTTATCCAGCTAAATAGATTTACTTTTTAAATGCATGTTTTTTTAATAATTTAATTGATCGAAATATCCCATTTTATAAAATTTGAATTTAGTATAACTAACCATAGGATTACTTTTGTAAGTTCATATTGTTACCGATACTTCATTGTTACCGATGAAATACATAACAGAAAACAAGTTTTTCTTTTTCTATTTCTAGAAAAAATTAAAAACTTTAACGAAGGATACAGTATAAATCGTCACTTAAAGTATGGTTATCATTGTCATAACGTAAATTCGAAAAATAAATATCTGTGCTGTTTGGTTTAATATTTTTACTTAACATCTATGATCTCTGACACCAAATTTAAGAAGCTTATCCACAAAATATTGACCAAATCAGAGAAGCAAAGGTTAATTTTTATTTTTTTAAATGTTTTTTTTTTTACATATTTTGCTCAATATTTTGTTTGATATTAAATAAACTATAGATGTTAAGTAAAATGCTTAAGTAAATGCTATGCTTCATAGCATTTGATACACTTTGAATTAAGTTATGAGTGTATGAACTTTTAAATTCCAATATCTAGGCGAAAAGAACAGAGAGATAATAATACATAAATACAAACTCAAACAGTAAAACTAAAAATAAGAAGACCGAAATCAATGCTTAATGAATGATCTTGCCTCATAGTACTCAACTCCTCCGTAGAGCTGCAAAGTGCCCCACAACGGAGCAGGTATGGTTTGTCTAAAGTAAGAACTTCCCTATAGCCCTTCGTCTGGACTCGTGGCGGTGACTATGGTAACAAGGTATAACTATTTTAAGTAGGGGTGTGGGGTTACAGTTAAAAACAGATATTTAACAGGACAGGTAGGCGAGAGAAAGGGAATAATTTTCTTCGGTCGAGCCCTAGAGTGAAGAGAAGCTACCCTCCCTGAAATGCGCTATTCTTGTTTCCATAGCAGCAGACGGTCTCAGACTTAGTGGCGGGGGAGTTCTTACCGTAAACAAACTATAAGGAGATACTTTATTTACGTCGCACTAGAGCTGTACAATCAGCTATTGGCTACCTTTTTTTGAAACATCCATGAGGATAATCCGAAGACATGCCATCGCAATTTTGATCCTCTGCAGAGGTTATAGCTTCCCTGCTTTGGTAGCCAGACGTCCTGCGCGCGAAGTCGCGCACTTTACGGTAGAACAGTTTAACGAAGATTGATACTGCACACCCTTGATCCTTATGCAGACTGATCAGAGTGGTCACCCATCAACTTACTGACCGCAGTCAGTGATGCTTGACTTCGGTGTTCTACTGGGAACCGTGTCTTAACGATTTGTCCACTGCAGGATCACAACGAAGCAGATAATCCCTTTCAATTACTTCGGCAGACAGAGTCACAAAGTAAACAAGCAGGATGGACTTAAATGCATATGCGGTGCAGATGAGCAGAAAGGCAATCGTGCCATGTAGACAGACGATAAGCCTCTCTGCTACATTGCTTATAGGGAATAAGAGAAGGACTGTCCGAGTGTAGAGGTCTTGTAAGTTATTAGGTGTAAATAATATATTTACAAACTGTTTAATACTCCAATTAGTTCAATCCTCCAAACAGCTCAATCCCCCAAGATAATGCTTTATTAGGATGCTAAAGAAAACAGGCAACCATTTTTGCAAAGAAGTCCACTTCTTTATGGCCAATATTACCAGTAACACATTATAGTGACCCCGCTACAGTGACCACAATGACCAGTAATACACTAATAATAATTTCTATCGATGTTAAAAGGAGAGTTTTCAATAATTCTTGACAATGCAAGATATCAGATGTTAATGGGTGTTTAATAAACAGGATGACTGCTTGAGAATCAATAGGGATGAATACGTTTTCAAAATTGTAAAGGATAGCTAATAATTGCTTTAGTACTATATATTTACTATTACTTTATCATCTATAGTATAATAAAATAACTTGCTGGGGCGCAAAAATAAAAAAAAAACCCTACATTAAGACCACAATCAAACATAGAACCATCACTACAAATGTGCAATTACTGAGAAGGTGTATATCTACAGTCCCTGGCCAAATTATTAGACACACTGAAAGATTCTATGTAAAATCTTAATTATCAGGTGATACTCTTTACAGCTTTATTGTTTTTATGTGACTGAAACCGGTTTGCACTTGTTTACGTTCGTGTATCAATTGGTTAACATTGTAATGCAATACGTTAAAAATAAATACAAATAGGAAGCATATAAGAATCCCCTGAATAAAAACCCATTACGTGTTTGTTTAAATTCAAAAGTATTGCCCATAAACTCGTACAAAACATGTCATTATTCAAACACTTCAGTAAGTCTAATAATTTGGCCTAATTATTATAATATACTAATACTTGATTGATAAGTGTTCTATATTTATATAATATATCGTCTAATTTATATTTTATATAGTCTATACATGAACGTAAAGAAATGCAAACCACCTAAAAACAATAACGCTGTATAGTATCACCTGATAATTAAGATTTTACATAGAATCTTATAGTGCGTCTGAACATTTGGCCAAGGCCTGTAGCAGCAATGAGAGACATTTCGAAACACTTTGGACAGCATCTCTCTTTTTATATAGAGTGGCTGCATAAATTAAAAATGTATGTATAGTTCACCATATAAAATTTGAAAGGTACACATTTAAATTCCCTTACTGTTGTAAATTTCATCCTAGTTAAAATTTCAACTGTCTTTCCCACTTTCACGGTATCCCTTAAATAAGTCCCTGTTCCTTTAAAATCCACTTTTCCAGCTTTTACTTTTAACGCCAAATCTGCCGATACATCCAATAAATCTCTGAGATCATCCTCTGAAGCTGTAGTTTGATACCTGGAAGAAGTTTCCTGTTCAGGTAGTATCTAAAATATTGAAAAAATAATAAATAAATAAAATTATTTGGATTACAGTTGATATCAGAAAGTAAAAGAATTGATAACTTAATCTGTAATTGGATAGTTTGAGAAGATCTTAAAAATTAGGCCAATTGAAATTAAAAATCAATATTAAAAATTGTGCCTAAGTATTTCAGGACAACAATAATCTATCACAGTTCAAAATTTAAGAATAAAAAATTTTCAAACCATATAAATCAAAATATTTACGGTGGCATAGTAATTATTGGACTGAACTTACATGAGTTCATAGCTGGAAAATTTACCTATGTATTTATGTTTCCAGAATTTCTCTAAAGCCATTTTAAAAAAAAGTAACACCGGTTTCCGTTTTTACCTTATAATCTATATTGGGGTTACCAAAGTTAATTTTAATAAGTGTTCATATATTTAAAACATATATTTAAAACATATATTTAAATGAATAATACTAAAAAACTGAAGCTGAAATATATACTAAGTCAAAAAATTTCATTGTGGCTTCATAAGATATGAAGAGGGTAATAAAATCCGACATCTTTCAAGCACTTAAAAATCGGCGTCCATTGTCAAGACGACAAATATGAAAAAGGATAACTAAAAAGATTTGAAATATAATACTTAAAGTTACCAATATTAAGAGATTCCAAAGGAATATGAAAGATATGTCTGTTATCAAGAATATGGTACATCATTAATCGCCGGATACTGTTTGAATCATGGGTGTATAAACTCAATTCTGATGACGCCAAAAGTATTGCCATCCCTTCCACAAGAGCTCATCTTGATGCCCTGGTATCTTGTTTCATTCTTATGAATGCCGATTTCTATGCTAAAGATATGACTACTTCGTCAATTCTTCATAGCGCAACTTCACCCCGATTTGCCTCTCTCAGCTACAACGGTCTTTCTAGTTCTGCCATCTAAAAAGAATATTTTGTTAACCCTAATTCTGACCATTTCGAATAGTTAGAGAGCTCATACTTAAACAGCGCCACATGCCTGATGGCAATGTAAGGTTCAATCATCTGCTCATCACTCCTTGCAGATTTAAGCGATTCTCTTTTTACCACCAAATAGTCAATTCTAAATTTCCAGCAATTTCAGACTAGCTAGAATGCTTAGTTTGCTTCACATTTGAAAGACGTGAGGGGGAACATTTGGTAGTAATCAATATTCAGTACGAAAGTAAAACACTCTATATTTTTTTAGGTCTGAAAACTAAAATCTATTTTCTCCTTTTTAGCCCACACTAGAAAGTTAATTATTTAAAGTTTTATTTCAATGTATTAAATACTTCAATCCTAGTTTTATTTTTATTTCTGGCAGAAATACAAGTAAAAACAGAAAAAACTATCTAGAATAAACATTTAAGAAAATCAAACGGATAATGTATTTTACTTTAATAAAAAAAATATTTAAACCAACATACCAGAGTAGAAAAACGATTCGGACATTTTGGTAATTTAATAGATAAACAGCCAAATTAACTCTAACCTTTGAAATATTTAACTAAAAAATTGATATAATGATAAAAAAAAAATTAAACCAAGGCAATTTTATTATTTAATAAGAAAAAATTATACGCATCTCAAAGGGTTGAAAATTTATTACTCATAGCCATCCTGTCATATTTTGCCATTTAAAAAGTAGCATAGGGCTAAACAAAATAGTAATGAAATTAAGGTAATTAAAATTATGAAATTAACTCGGACATGAACTTGTAAATGCTTTGATGCGTTGACAAAAACAATATGATTTGATTATAAATGAATGAAATTTGTAAGATTGGAGAGAACGAAATGGATGAGAAGAGTTGTAGATAACTTGTACCAGGGGCGTACAACTTCTCACTAGAAGTTCAAATTTTTACTTAATTATCTTTTTTATTTACTCATTATTGTATTTTATGTACTATTATTTACTCATTTATTGTATTTTATGCTCAATTCTTATGTACTACAACATGTATCATTTCAAATTATTTTACTCGAGCAATATGCTCATTACTAATTTTCTACTTTCAATTTTAGATAACAAGGACCTCAAGGATAACACCTCAAGGGTCCGCATCTCACGATAAAGGGGTAAAGGACCGTTCCGGCCTCAGGCACCCCGACCAACCGACAGGACTAGGACTTAAATACGAAAACCTATTTTTCCTATAAGTCCCAAACAACCAGCTGTTTTTTAACTCTAAAATAGTATATTTATAAAAAAAATTATACTATCAATATTAAGATAATCTGAACAGTAAAAATGAAGACAATTGTTTATTAGTTACCGCGTTGTAAAGGTGATAGTACTCTACTTTGCAGTTACTTTTTTTAGATGGTACTAAATTTTGCTAGATATTAATATCTTGTTTTTTCTGCACGAATACTAAACATGAAATAATCAGTCTACGAAATTTTTTTATTTTTTGTAAACTATCAATAAAGTAGCTGATATATGACTAATTTTAACATTTTGGAACTGCATTTTCAAAAGGATTGTATTTTTTAAAGAAACATTATTAAAAAAAAACCCGCAAAAATAAAAGAATAAAGAAATTAAAAAATAATGAAATTAAAAAATAATGAAAATATGGGATAAAATTTATGACTTCGAGATTTTTGTAACTTTTAAAAATACTCACCCTTGCTTGATCCAGTTCCGATTGAGGGAAAATATCTATACCAACTCTATCATTTCGAGCGTCGAATGTCCGTCCCAATAACATGGGCAAAATATACAAAATATTAGACAGCATTTTTAATCCTGAGTTCAATTATGTTAGAACTCAGAATAAGGTAAGGGAAGAGTAGAACAAAAATGCTTTCCTGAATTGTTAGAAACACTAAAATTTTATCTTTCTTAAAAATTATCGCAATTGATGGGAGTTTTAGCAGGTGGCTTCTTACCTACATGCTTCTAACAGAATGAGTTTTACATTTATTATTTTCGAAGTTTTCATGAAAGTATTGGTATGAACTATTAAATACAAGAAGATAAATTTGATAACTGATTAATATAATTTAAATATCAAACACAAGTAGATCTAAGAGTGAAAAATAAATATTTTTTTATGGAAATTTTCTAAATCTCTCATTCTGATTAATTAAATACGAGTAAAAATATTAAATAAATAGTTAAATGTAATTTGTTTTAAATTTCTGAAAATAAGTTTACATGTTAGTCAGAATGATTATTTTTACTCATCAAAATTGCAATTTTGCATTATATTTTAAATTTTTATAAATCTTTCGATCTAAAACAAGTAAAAAAGACTTTTTAGCAGATAAATTTTAAAATACGAAGAATAAAAATAAAATTATTGGATTCAAGAATGTTAGAAGTTGCAGTTATAAAAATAATGACGAAATAATTACTATATAAAATTTCAGTATATCCTCTTAAAACACTGGAATTATGAGCCACATTTTCAAATTGTTAAACAGACGTTTCTAAGAGCATTTCAGGTGTAGAACACTGTAAAAAAATCTTTTATATTTTTCAGCAAAAGTTGGCACTACAACAGTAGGTGTTGTAAAATGTACAGCAAATATTGCTGATCTGAATATTACAGCAGACTTATGTAAAATGTGCGAACATATTAGGAATTATCAACTGTTTTAATGTTAACTCAACAATAAAAATACTCTACATATGTAACAAAATTCAGTTAAACATATTGAGTTTCATAAACTTTATTTAAAAATATTTGCATGGCAAGAAATACATTAAATGTATACAATCCAACATGTATTTGAAATAGGTGAATTGTTAAAACTGCAAATTGTTAATTCTACTTAGAAACTACTATCTTTTCATCAGAAATTGATGGAGTCTGAAGAATCAAAATTTTGAGAGTTGACACAGGATTGGACATTTAAATGAAAATTCTGTTTTCTTGATTCTTTCTGCGTTGGTGTATTTTTATCGTTAAACAAGATAAACAATGTTTTCAAATTTAAAAAAGAAACAAAAAACGGTGAGATAAAGTGGCCAGATGTTTATTTAAGACGAGGTCCAATATACATACATATATATATATATATATATATATATATATATATATATATATATATATATATATATATATATATATATATATATATATATATATATATATATATATGTATATGTATATATATATATGTATATATATATATATATATATATATATATATATATATATATATATATATATATATATATATATATAGATAGATAGATAGATAGATAGATAGATAGATCGATCGATAGATTTCTTGGACAATTGTTAAATCCAGTTTTCTTAATTACATTCTTCTTAAAGCACTATTTAATGTTCTTCTTTTTTTAAGTTTTCATACTTCATAAATCAATTTTTTTTCAAAACCAAGAAATTCCTTCAGGCTTCAACAGAATTCAATTTATTTTTAACCCTCACCGTGAACCATAATGTAAAATTTAATTAATAAGTTAGTAATGAAGTCAAGTCGGCAGAAATCGTATCGATTGGCTATCTGGTGCATGTGACTAAAAACAAACAGATTTCTCAGTAAAAAGTGATTTCATTTTACCGTTGTGCAACAACACAGATGCTGTAAAAACTGCAAAAATTTTTTTTACCGCTTTTGCACATTTGCAATATTTTTAAAAATTGAAACAATTCTTATACCACTATATAGGGCTAATAAAAATACCTATCTTACCTCTAGCTATTCCGTTGTAATGGTAAATTATGATAGTTTAATATCCCGATTAAAATTATAATCGGTAGTTATGATTGCTTGTAATCATGATTGTAAATTATTATTTGATAGTTTGACCTATTCTGTTTTTTGCTAAACTTCATTTTTAAGTATCTTAACCCCCACTATAATTACGTATAGTCCGCTTGTTGCAATGTGTGTTATCATCTTCTGCTATTGGATAAAAACAACCGAGCACATATATGCAATTTTGAAAGCTTGCATAATTATGCATAAAAACAAGTACGTTTCACACCCATAAAACGTGATGATTTAAATTTAATATCAAACAAAACAAACACTGATGAGATTTGAAAGTTTATGCTGGCTGTTTGTGCGTAAATATGAGTATTTTCAATCATTTTTGTTTCTCTACAATATTCACTGCTTTCAATCTTTCTGAAGTTATGGTGTAAAATTCTAACTTGGAATTCCTTTTTTCCTGAAGAAAAATGAGAGCATCACGTTTATTTAAAAATATCGTAAGTTATTTAAACATCCATTAGATTCTTGTTTCATTGCATTAAAATTTATTAAAGTTAAAATTCCTTTGGCTGAAAACTTATCAAGAACCTAATCTTAGAAATTGAAACTGAACTCTGAAGTATCATATACGCTTAGTTAAAATGAATTATAATAAAATTGATTTTTTTAAAAATATATTTTGTCTTTAAAGAGTATTAATTCTAATATATTTACACTTCTAGCTTCGTAAAGTAATAATCGAAATTTCAATAGCTGAATATAATTTAAATGGATTTTCTTACATGACAAAAATATTCTGAATATTTTCATTGTCTAAAGGAAGAAGTTTTTATTGAAGTTTTTATAGAATTTCACTTAAAGACATTGATTTTGTATGACATTCTTTCTCATCAATTTGAGTCATAGTTTGAGGGAGGGGGGGAAAAACTTTGCTAAATTTCTAGTAACGTTTTTAATACTGTTGCCCCATCATATAAAATTGTACTGAAAATTTCCCTTCAACTCACAACTTTAGTATGGAGTAGTACGAGGAAAAATGTTTTTTTTTTTTCTTTTTTTTTTTTTTCCAAATATATATGTTACCGACAAAGTATGAAATCCTGAAACTATCCGGCAAAGTATGAAATGATTTATATTTCACAAATGTCTTAGGCATTATATATAATGCCGGATGCTATTTAGGCAAAGTATGAAATAAACGTCCTGATGAGATTATATGCAAATGATGTGCATGTTACTGTGAATGACCGAAATCGGTGGTTATTGACAATCACATAGTCGCTTTGGTGAATGTCCGAAATCCTATTGTATGTCCTATTCATACATACACCAAAGGTCTAGTCATAATAGGTCTAGTTACGTGCCACTGCCCGGTATACATTTGCCCGGTATATCCTACACTGATATTTTTTTAAGGTCAAGTATCATTGTATATATTTGCCCGGTATATCCTACACTGATATTTTTTAAGGTCAAATATCATTGCCCGGTATATCCAACACTGATGTTTTTTTAAGGTCAAGTGCCATTGCCCGGTATACCCTACACTGATATTTTTTTAAGGTCAAGTATCATTGCCCGGTTTATATTTGCCCGATACTCCAAACACTGATGTTTCTTCTAATCTATCGTCAGTGAGTATTAAAATATCGAATAAATGTAATTATATCCACGAATAAATTAATATCAAATCGGATGTAATAAATATTTCGGACATTCACCAAAGTGACTATGTGATTGTCAACATTCACCGGTGAAAGTCAACAACCACCGATTTTGGTCATTCACAGTAACATGCACATCATTTACATAATAACCTCATCAGGACGTTTATTTCATACTTTGCCTAAATAGCATCCGGCATTATATATATAATGCCTAGGCAAAGTACGTAATACTTCTCATATTTCATACTTTGCCTAAAAACGTCTGGCATTATATATAATGCCGGCATTTCATACTTTGCCGGCAACATGCAAAAAAAGTACCAGCTTGACCAGTAAAGCGGGGACTTTTTGAAAAAAGAAATTAAAAAAGTGCCCCGTAAGGACGCAAACTAACATTTACGCGATGAATTAGAAAAAAAAAAAAAGGCAAGCAATCGTCATCGAAATCGATCGGAGCAATGGCATGACTAAAATCATCATAGCAAGCTTACTTGGATTATTAGACTAGAATTTCGTTCATCTTCCGTTAGAAGCTTTCTTTTAGCTGCAGCGTCTTCCTCTTGCTTGATTGATCTCTATAATGATTCGTCAGAATTTAATAACAAATTTTTTTTCTCTTTTTGAGTATTACGACCATTTCTTCTTTCTGTATACATTGATACAAAATTTCACTCGCAGTTTATTAACGTGGTGCAATTGAAAAATTAGAGCAATCAACCAAAAAATTCAAAATTGAGATTTTTATATATCTGGCATTTTTGTATCCAGTTATTTAAAAAAGTAATCGAAAATAAGTTTTGTTTTATCAGATTTTTGAAATTCTATTTCAGTGATTAGCAATAGAGAGAAAAAAAATTGCCAAGCCACTTCTCTGTAAAGCTGTTAGGAAGCACTTAGTTTTTTTTTTTTTTTTCAATAGAGTGCAGCAGAGTTATAGGGGAATCTTAATTATATTTTTGACTTTATTAAATCCATGAAATGTATACTTTTTTCTATTTTTGGCTATATTGTAAAACCGCAAAATCGTAAAAATATCACTTCTAACAATTTTCGTTGAAGCAACTTAAGACTAAGCTGACTAAAACTAAACTAACTTTATGGAGTATTTCCATTTAGAATGCGATTACTGGAAATGTAAACTCAGTTCAGTATTGATTAGTATTAAATTATATATATTTTTATAGCTATCATTACAACAAAAATCTACTGCAACGTGACATAACTTTTCATGCAGAGACCAAAGTGTTGAAAAAGATTATTCCAAAATTCAGAGGTATAAAGAACAATCACCGTCAAATCGTTTTTCAGATGTTACGTTAAAAAGAGATATAGTGAAAGAATTGAAACCTTTGCGTAAGAATATAGAATGTGTCACATAAGAGAATTGACACTTGACGGGCTTGTCTTGCTCTAAATAGAATGGAAAGAACAGTTGCTAACGTAAGCAAAAGCCACGTTTCAACAACCAATCAGGATCGAGATGCCAGCACCGCGTCACTTCCTGGTATCCCATTTCACGGTTTTATCCCTTCACGCATTTCATAGAATTATTTAATGCATTTGTCAAAAAATATATTTTATAAATATCTACCTGTGCCTAAAATATCATAGTGCCAAATGCAAATGTATAAAAATAAATTTATTATTCATAAAAGAAATTGCATAAAATTAAAATATCTACCATGAAATCGACCATTTTTTTAATTAAGTAAAATTAATATTACTCGAGAATTTTTTGGATATAAACTCATAAAAGTAATTTTTTTATTTCATTTTGTTTAGAAATAAGATGTCTCGTAATCAGTTTGATTATATGTTAGAAGAAATGGAGCAAGCACAGTATGTGGTCATTTTCTTTGAACGTCTTCATCGTTAAGGACGCTCAAATTTTCTCCTGTTTCTTATGTTAAGTTTTTTTTTTCTCTTATTTTTTAAGAAGTCTTTTCGCTTAGAAATGTCGCCTCTACTGCATAATGTCTTTCATAAATTTTATTACATATACGCTGCATGTATTGTTCTTTAAATTTTAACATTTTTTATTTTTTAAGAGGGACAATATAACAAACAACGAGTGTACAAGATTTCTTTTCCTTCTTGAAACTTTGGTACAAGGTTGAGTGTACAAGATTTGGCTAAGTCGTCTTCCAGAAATCTCAGAATAGCATAATAAATTCGGATAAGAATGATATATCTCAGATTTTACACGCGTTTTATAAATTTAAAATAGTCGCGGTAAAAGTTACGCTTATACAAATATAAGTTTTCTTTCATTCAATTACAACTTATTCTGTAAAGAATTCTGTATGAACAACCTTATTCTGTAAAGAATAAGGTTGTTCACTAATGTATTAAAGTAACAACGTGTGTTGCATGTTCATCGCCGTAAGAACATTTCATCGTTTTTTAATTTTTCACGTAATGTAATTTTATAAATTTAAAATTTACCTCCGCTTCACACAAATGTTTTCCTCTTACGAGATTTAGCTTATGAGTTAGACAACTTACAATGTTTACCTTCACACGAATGTGTCCTTCTTATAAGATTTAGCTTATGAGTTAGACAACTTACAATGTTTACCTTCACACGAATGTGTCCTTCTTATAAGATTTAGCTTATGAGTTAGACAACTTACAATGTTTACCTTCACACGAATGTGTCCTTCTTATAAGATTTAGCTTATGAGTTAGACAACTTACAATGTTTACCTTCACACGAATGTGTCCTTCTTATAAGATTTAGCTTATGAGTTAGACAACTTACAATGTTTACCTTCACACGAATGTGTACTTCTTATAAGATTTAGCTTATGAGTTAGACAACTTACAATGTTTACCTTCACACGAATGTGTCCTTCTTATAAGATTTAGCTTATGAGTTAGACAACTTACAATGTTTACCTTCACACGAATGTGTCCTTCTTATAAGATTTAGCTTATGAGTTAGACAACTTACAATGTTTACCTTCACACGAATGTGTCCTTCTTATAAGATTTAGCTTATGAGTTAGACAACTTACAATGTTTGCCTTCACACGAATGTGTCCTTCTTATAAGATTTAGCTTATGAGTTAGACAACTTACAATGTTTACCTTCACACGAATGTGTCCTTCTTATAAGATTTAGCTTATGAGTTAGACAACTTACAATGTTTACCTTCACACGAATGTGTCCTTCTAATAAGATTTAGCTTATGAGTTAGACAACTTACAATGTTTACCTTCACACGAATGTGTCCTTCTTATAAGATTTAGCTTATGAGTTAGACAACTTACAATGTTTACCTTCACACGAATGTGTCCTTCTTATAAGATTTAGCTTACGAGTTAGACAACTTACAATGTTTACCTTCACACGAATGTGTCCTTCTTATAAGATTTAGCTTACGAGTTAGACAACTTACAATGTTTACCTTCACACGAATGTGTCCTTCTTATAAGATTTAGCTTACGAGTTAGACAGCTTACAATGTTTACCTTCACACGAATGTGTCCTTCTTATAAGATTTAGCTTACGAGTTAGACAACTTACAATGTTTACCTTCACACAAATGTTTCCTTTTTATAAGATTTAGCTTACGAGTTAGACAACTTACAATGTTTACCTTCACACAAATGTTTCCTTCTTATAAGATTTAGCTTATGAATTAGACAAAAACATGCTCCAAAAGTTCTTGTAAGTTCATATAGGACATTATTCTTTCAGCTATCATAGATGGTTTATGTCCCAAGGAAACTCTGTTTTCTATCCGATGCTTCAATTTCCCGTGGATTGCCGACAAGAAATGTACTCTGGTGGACAATATGATAATTACGCAAAAAACTGCAATTATCCGTCATACTGGCTGGTAATTAGAACTCTTTATTTATAAATTTCCAGAAAACGAAAACTTTCTTTCACTGTAACATCACCATCATCCCTTGATCTAAATTATAATTTAATACTGTGCGCGACAGACAGTACCACCAGTATGCGTATAAATTCCAGATCGTCATCAATAACTCATTAGTCAATAGTTTAGATCTAGGGTTATGCTAGTCCATTAATGCCCTGGACACAATATTGGATTTTAATATGAAAAACGCTTATTTTGTTTATTTTTGTCAAGTGTGGATATTTTTATGTTACCTGTTTCTGTTATCACGTTATGTTTACAAAAATACTGTGCTTTGACTACATATCGAATTACAGATATTTATAATATTAATTTATTGCGATAGGACTATTTTATTTATACAAAATGAAACCAATTTAATGATATTAATGCAGAGGCAAAGTCAAGATTAAAGGACAAGGCAGTGAAACTTAAACATTAAATTTGTGAACTAGACACAAGCAGGACCCTAGCAAACACCCTTATTAGGCTCAGAACACTCCACTTATAAGATATGGAATTTCAAAAAGATGGAACAACTAAGTACCTGCATTGCATAAACTGTGGCTCTGACGCAGAGCTGTTACCTGAACATCTTTTCTTCTGTCCAGCCAATTCGGCTATCTTACAACAGATTAGTGACTGCCCTCAAGATCTTTATTTGGACATTTGCTTTGATATAGCTGAAGCAGTGTGTAGAACCTTCTGTCCTATATAGTGTCTTATTGATTTATTTTCCAAGTCCATAACACGCCAATCATGAAACTAAATATTGAAATATTTATTTATTTGTGTAACGAGGAATCATCTTTAAAAAAGGACTCTACAGTCCCTGGCCATATTATCAGACGCATTATAAGATTCTATGTAAAATTATAATTATCAGGTGATACTTATACAGCTGTATTGTTCTTACTCGGATGAAACCGGTTTGCATTTGTTTACGCTTATGTATCAGTTGATTAACATTGTAATGCAATATGTTAAAAAATAAATACAAATAGGAAGTATATTAAAAAATCTCCTAACTAAAAGTTCATTACATGCATGCTTAAATATAAAAGTATTGCCTATAAACTCGTGCAAATCACGTAATTATTAAAGAACTACTGTGTGTCTAATAATTTGATTTCATTATTATAATATACTAATATAATGCTTGATATAATAAATATTCTATATTTATATGATATATGGTCTAATTTACCCTATCGTCAAATTTTTATTATGAATCGTCTCATTTAGCCCATTGATATACGAACGTAAACAAGTGCAAACCGATTTCAGTCGTGCAAAAACAATAAAGCTGTATAGTATTACCTGATAATTAAGATTTTACATAGAATCTTATAGTGTATCTAATAGTTTGGCCAGGAACTGTATATATATATATAGATAGATAGATAGGTGATTCTCACGAAATATGACAATTCACACTTTTTTTTAAAGAAAAAATTTCTAAATAGCATCGCTGTTAGAATTTTAAAAATGACTCTGCACTGGCAATGACTGTTTTGTATAATGAAAGAATTTAATTGAACTTCAAAATGTCATTTTTCTGGCATGTCCGAAACAATGTTTCCAATAATAACTAGCTTCAAAACTTCCCATAATTTTTTTATAATCTAATTTTTTTTTATCTCAACCGTTGTAAGCATTTCTAGAATATACGCAGAGGGTATTATTTACAAAAACCTCGTTTAAAAAAAAAATTCTGTCAATAATTTGCTTGTCCCAAGAAAATCTGCCATTTTCCTGGCTACTTTTATTAGTGGTTTATAACAAAAATGGATAGAGCCAGCATTCAATATCTTATGCCAATAGATTGATTAGATACCCTCCTATATGAACATGTCTTGTTGCATGAATAAAGAACCAATTTTCTGTTTCAAAATCTATTTCAAAAAATTTTTCAAGGTGAGTAGGTTTTTGTGTTGTCATTTTCCTGGCTTCTTGAAATCATAAATAACATAAACTACATAGATTTATCTGAGTTATTTAAGAAATTCTGTTGTTTTCTACAGAATATAAACGTCTTAGGCCAAATTATTAAATTAAAGTAAAGTTATATGCTATGAAATGGCGAATTTGTCATTATCCAGGCTGTCATTTCCCTGATTTATGAATGACAGGACATTGAAGTGTTACCAGAATTTTTTTCAAATGCTAATACTGTTAGGAGGGAAAGCAAATATTAACCTAATACCAAGTTTATGTATGATTGTAATATGCTTGGATGTAATCAAAGTTATTTATTAATTTAATGATTGATTATTATACACAATTTTATTCTGTACATATCAGCAACAAAATTTTTTTTGATTCTTTCTACAATGGATAAAAAGAATTAATTTAAGCAATTTATGGTCCATCTAGCATAAAGGCTTAAGTTGAGTTACTTACTATTAACTTAAAATGACTGTTTTTTAAACTTCTAAGTTAATATGCCATTTTCCTGGCATACAAGATTTGGTGAATTTCTAGTTTATTTTTTTTCTCGAGCAAATGTCAGTAAACTGCACTGCTGTCTGTAAGATATTAATAAGTGTAACTAAAGAAGTATACAAAAAAAAAATTTAGATTATTTTGAAAACTTTATTTCGTGTGAATCACCCATATATATATATATATATATATATATATATATATATATATATATATATATATATATATATATATATATATATATATATATATATATATATATATATATATATATATATATATATATATATATATATATTTTACATTTCCGCTCTTTTGTCAAGGTTTCTAAAAATGATATTCCCTGCTCTTATTTTTCCTATACATTTACTTATCTTTTACCCACGTTATCTGATGCAACATTAAGTATAAAAGTCTCAGAAATCTTAAGAAAGTAAAAGAGTAAATTGTGAAGCAAAGTAAAAGAGCCAGTGCTTGATTTTATTGCAGTTCCTCATTTCATTGCTCACCAATTATAAAGTCCATATAGATTTAAAAGTGTGTATTTAATATTGTGAGATTTTTTTCTTAAAGTTGCAATTTCATCCATTTATTTACTTCGAACAGTTTCCCAATTTAACAATGCCACAGTACGAATACTTGCATTCACCCCCGAGAGCTGATGCCAGAAGAGAGATGAGAACACTTGCAACTGATAAGTTTTCTTTTCGGAGATTTTCCCGAAGATTAGATGATAACTTTAAGGTAATATCTATTTGAATTTTTAAAGTTTAGACAGCTAAACATTATCCCGCTTGGCATAACTTTAATAAACAGCATGTATGTGTTAAAAAAATAGTCATAAATACTTTTCCATGTAAAAATGGCTATTCAGGCGGTGTTTCATATTAACCACCCTTAATGCAGATTTTACGTATTTTTTAACAAACTTTTGTGTGTATATTAATAGATTCTTGGAACCAAAATTTTGACTTTTTTTCCGATTTATTAGAGTCCTTTATCTAATGAAAATACCAGATTCAGCTGCTTCAAGATCACAATAATATCGAGAAGAATTCTTCTCGATATTATTGCCAAAGAAATCTTCAGTTGAAATTTCGACTTTTTCCGGAATACTCGAATTAAGCACTCGAGTTTTAATAGGAGCTCTTCAGAGAATAATACAATTTCAAATTATTTCCTGACCACTACAATCAGAAGCTATTGAGATTTTATCGCCAAAAAGAATGTATCGTCAATCAAATTTTTGAACAATTTCCGATCAGTTAGAGCAACACCTCCTAGAAAGAGTAGGCCTCAGCACGGGTTACCATAAATATCCTTTAGTAGTCCAAACGTAATGACATATTTCGTATTTTCAACCACTGCGCATCTTAGTACCCCGAACGTAATGACATCTTTCTTATTTTTCATCAACTGCGCAGTTAACTTCGTCACATCGGACTACTAAATTTATCCGTGCTGAGGCCTTCCTTCTTCTAGGAGGTGTTGGTTAGAGTGCTCACATTTCTACTGGAGCACCGTGCGTGAGCACAATAACAATTATTGTTGTTTATTGCAGACAAGATTCCTATCTGCATTTTATTGCAAATTACCATTTTGACCACTTTCTCATGTAAATGAATTAACAGACAGAAAATCCAAAAAAAATTAAATTAAAATTTCAAAAATAACTTATTTTAAAAAATAAAACGACGTTTTTAAACAGCAAATGAAAAGCAAAATTCATGTCAAACTTAGAATGAAAATAACGGTCACTTCCGTAATTAGTTTCGATCATCAATTTCCAATTCCCCCTAGTCTTTCTTTTTCGTCTTTTGTCGCTTTCAACTCAGAAAAAAATACTTTTCACCCCCGATTCTTGCATACATTAAAAACAGTTGTATAAGTAATCGTTAAATATAAACATTATATTTCTCTTTTTGTTATCAGTTGGACCGCTCGCATAATGAAGTTTTATCTAATTCTACCGAAAGAAGACATCTGTCGACCTGGAACAGAAACACGTCAAGTTACAGATACAAGATGAACAGAGATAACGCTTTTAGAAGTTCCAGTCAAGAAAGTTACGAGAATTTCTACCAGAAACGAGAATCCGTCAAAAATTATGCGTCCGAAAGGTATGATAAAGAATAGGCTTAGGAAATTAATGACAAATGGAATAAAATAACTCCTGTTGAAAATTATTCATAATTTATTAAAAAAGCAAATTAATATTAATGAATTTGAAGGAATGAATTTAATATTATGAAGGAATTTTGTTCTTAAAATTATTCATTGATTTTTTTTTTAATTAAGAGCCTCAAAAAGAAGATAAAAGATAGCTATTGTAAATTAAAAGTTTTGGAGAAGGAATTTTATTCCGGTTGAAAATTATTCGTGATTTATTCTATGATTATGATCCTCCAAAATAAAATTTAAAAAAGCAATAAGCATATAAAATTAATAACAAATTAATAACTTTAAAAAAATTTTGTTCCCCTTGAAAATTAATTATAATTTTTTTTTATAATTACGAGCATAAAAAAGATATAAAAAATAGTTATAACAGGCTACTAAATTAAAAACATCAGTTAAAGAATTTTAATTCGATCGAAAATTATTCATGTTTTTTTTATAATTATGATTCAGCAAATGAAGATAAAAGAATAGGCATACCAAATAAATAAATTTATAACTGTACAAAAGGAATTTTGTTCTACTTTTGAATAATTCAAAACTTCGTTTTGAAAATTATAAGCCTCATAAAGAAGATAAAAATAAAAACCAATATCAAATTAAAAAATTAGCTTTTTCAAAAGCTATAAATATAGCTTAGCAAGCTACTAACGTATGTGACTAATGTTTGTATCTCTTAGAAATTTTATATAATCTCTTTTCATAATTATGTAGCTTTCAAAAAGTAATCTTTAATGGCATAAGAGACTATTAATAGTTATGAGTCATGTATAGTATATACCAAAACCTCTGTTTTTATTTATTTATTTATTTATTTGAAAATTGCTCACAATTTTTCATCATTTAATCTGCAAAAATTGATACAAATAGGCGTAGTTAAGTATTAATATAGTTATAAACGTAGTGCTAAAAACTTTTGCATTCCTTCAAAATAATTCATAAATTTTTATCATGATTTTATGAGCTTTCAAACGAGTATAAAAAAATTGCTTAAAAATATTAACATTTGCAAAAAACACCCATAATGTAGAAACTTTTGTTTCAATTTAAAATTATTAATGAATTTTATAATAATTGTGATTTTATCATAATTAAAATTTTATCATAATTATGACTTTATCTTAATTCTGATTTTATCATAGTTCAAAAAGTAATAAAAATTGGCATAGCAAACTATTAACAGTTATGGATAACGTGTATAGTGTAAAAACATTTGTTTCCTTTAATGATTATTCATAACTTTTTATCATAAGAATGAAAATTAATCTCAATTATGAGTTTTTGATTTTAATTTTGAGTAAAGTGAGAGCTATTTAATTGTTGTCTATGCATTTTAACAGTTCGAATTACAAGAGACCGATCATATAGTATAGAAATACTGAGACTAATTGTTTGACTGAGTAACAAAATATTCAACGAAGTCATAAACTTTTCGCCTTAGTAATTCTTTATAGAATGTATTTATAAGGCTATTTTTTTCCTAATTTTAATAAAATTTAAAATATTTGATTTAATAAAGGTCCATTTTGCAAAAACAAAGAAACAAATATTCTATTTACCCGTTGATTTCCGGCTATAAAAAGTGATCTATTTATCAAAACCATTTGGATAAAAAGTGTGGTAGTACTTGTTTGCTTGTACTAAGTGGGTATTTCTCTCTTTTATCAACCACTTTAACTTTAAAAAAGCACTATGATTTGACTACAGATCCAAATATAAATAAATGCATTATTTATATTTATAGTAGATGGAGCTATCTTGTTTCTTCAAAATAATAGAAGGAACCATCTTGTTTCCTAGTAATGAAACACTCGAACTACTATTTTTTTCATTTTTTGAAAAAGCAAATGTTCTTTTAAAAAGACGCCAGGCACAAATGGGTAAATAAAAAAGAATTGCGCGCTATCTTTTATTTTTATGCCTAATTTATTTTTTAATTTAGGTATTTATAATAGCAATACAAAAAAGGTTTTCAAAACTTTCCAAGCGATAATAATAATTAATTTAAATAAAACGAAAATCCAAATTAAAGAAATTCCCTAAAAATATGCGAAAATTGTGATTGTTTTGTCTGTAAAAATTTGGGTTGTAACCCTGAATAATAGAGAGTAACACCCCCATACGGAATAAAGAAAGCATTGAAACAAATAACTCCAAGAGAAATTGAAGCATAAGATAGGCTTTGACACTAAAAACTGCATAAGCTTTACAATTAGTTACAATGAGCAATCAAAAGGTCGACATGTTTAATGTACTTAATTTATACTTAAAATAGTGGTTGAATGCAGAATGGAGCATGGAGCAAAGCAGTTTTATTGTTGCTGCTTTTATTGTTGCTTTTTTGGAGAAAAACAAATGTCGAAATATAGCTCCTCTGATAATACATTGGTCGTCAAGACAATCCTATTCTCCTGATCTCAACCCTTGTGGATAGCACCTTGTTTGTAGGACAATATTAAAGTAATGTAAATAGTCCCATTTTGCAAATAGTCCCTTAATCATCGCTAAGCTCAAAAGCAGAGTTGATCAATTCAAGTTAGTAGAGATTTCTTGACACTTTGCAGTATTTCGTTTTTCGTTCGTCACATCTTAGTCATTGATAGAAAGCGCATAAAAATGTCATAAATTTAGACTGTATTTCTGCAGTTATTTATAAAATTTGCGAGTAATTTTGAAATCCGATGGTTTCTGAAAATTTAGTTTTTATTTCATATAGCTCAACAATTGACACCATGTATTTGGTGAAATTGAATTCAGTAGTTTGCAGGTAAGAAGGCTTCATACACCTCTTTCAAGTATCTAAATGGCCCCCAATACTTAAAAGGGGGGATGGTATATTCAATATTAAATATATAGGGTGTCCCGTAGTTACCGCCCTCAAAACATATGTTTCAAAAACCCTTATGAAAAATTATTAAAGAATGTAAATGTCAGATTAATATTAAAGGGGAGAAAAATCAAAATTTTAATAAACTTGTTAAATCACAAGTGAGGAAGCCAAGATGAGATGCGTCAAAATCAGTTTGATTTCCTGACAAAACTTTGAACCAACCGATTTTCGTTTCCTATCTGTCTTCGGCAATCAAAGCATTTTCTGTCCCACCTTCCTCACCAACCATACTACAGCTTTCGTTGGTATTTTTATTTTCTCTTCACTTAAATTATAATTAGCTATTCCTAATTCGTTTCTATGTTTTACTTCATTTTGGACAAGGGTTATAAAATCTTTATCACAGTGATTGTAAGTTCAGATCAAACAAATTATTTATCGGTGTTTTTTTTCCAGAAGCATCTTGTAGTGTATCTAAAACTGCAAAAAAATACAATTCCAATTCACTAGTATATATGAGACATGTTAACTCGATCCTATGTGGGGTACCATTTCATAGATGAAGGTCGGCATTGTCGATATCTACTATCCCCACAATATTCACCTAACGCTGCTGCTACTCAGTCTCGATCACACACAACTCGACTGCTAATGGCAATACAGTAGTAACCACGACCTTGAACTTAATACAGTCCTCACTATCAGCATTTAAAAGTACGGTGATCTTAATACAGCTCTCCCGGCTTCGCACAAAACAGCAATAAATCAACTATTGACATCCCATTCCTCGAATTCTATCACGGATACAATTCAGGTGGGGGAGTAATGTAATGTATCTACCACTACAAAAATACAATCTGAATTCACTAGTATATAAGACATGTTAACTCGATTCGTAGTTGAGGTACCTTTTCATAGATGAATGTTGACATTGTCGATAACTACTATCCTCACACATCTCCTTTTTTTTAATAGAATGGAAACGTATGAGCATCCGAAGGATAAAATTGAAGCTAATAAATGTGACTATTCAGCGAATAGAAAAAAAAAATTCAGCTCACATCCTGAAAAAGGGGAGGCGAATCTTAATGCGGCGTACATGAAGACTGGGATTCCACTTACAGCAACGGCTGTGGAAAATAAGGTGTTAAAAGAGGAAAAATGTGCAAATTTAGATAGCTCACAGACGTCGATTCTAGCTACATCTTCAAATATAAACGAAATATATGATACATGGTAAGAGATTTTAATATATCACAAAAAAAAAAGACAATATTGCATAAATGTTACACTTTTGTGCGACTTAATACGCGAAAATATAGACTCAAGTAACGAATAATACGAGTTACGTTACCTTTGATTACTGTTATTTTACCATTGGAGTAATAAACTCAAAATATTTAAAAAATAACGAAGAAATACGAACTACTTTGACCCCCCCCCCCCCCAAAAAAAAATGATGGAAAAAGTAGCAGTTCTTAATTACTTATGGCTATTTCTTTTTGGTTACTTTAAGGTATCCAAAAGGTTTTGACACATTTCTTTTTAAAAAAAATGGCTTATTTAAAATTTTAATTCTCTGTAGAGTAAGCAGGGATCCTTAAATTATAAATTTTAAAGAAAAATTTACAAAATATATTTTTCTCTTAAAAGTAAGTTCAAGTTTTAGCATAAAAACTCCACATTTTTCATGTCACGCTAACGGCTCTAAAATAAATTGTAATAAATAAGCTTCACAATATTTATCTTTTGTTCTTCAACAGTTAGATTACCTGCGCTTTGAACTTAAATCTTAAAATTTAAAAAAAAAAAATAACAATTAAGTGAATCGAAGTATATTGTTACATTTTGAATTCTTAAAGAAAATTTCTAGATATCCTTACTTAAAGCTTGATAAAAATAACAATACCACAGTTAGACATTTTGTTCTGAAATTTACATACAAAATTTCAAAGAGTACTATAATAAACTTTTTTTTTTTTTTTTTTGTAATGTGTGTTAGCGTAAAGTTTTCCCAAAATCAACGTTCTTGAGAAAAAGCATTTAAAATTAAAGAAAATATTAATAATTCGAAAATTGTTTTCCGAAAATGAATTTTATTTGTTCTAAAAAATTTGATTTATTCAAATAAGAAAAGATTAAAATAATCAAAGCATTAAAAAAAATTTCTTTGGTTTTTGGGAGCTTACCACAATGGTACCGAGCTTTTGGTGGGACATGCAAAACTGCTCAGTAGGAAAGTTCTGCATTTAACTAAACATTTAAGCATGTAAATATGCTTGTAAATATACATGTAAATATACGCATGAACCCAAATTCTATTTTAAAATTAGTTGAGAGAAATTTATCATATATATGTGATAATTGAATCTGTAGGGGTTGACAAGTAAATAAAACAAACCAATCATATTCATGAATTAAACAAATTTCTAGACATGTATTTGATGCTAGTTTCTAGTTTTTATTTGATTTTTTATTGAATGGCTCTTTTCGTAAACTGGTTTACCTTCATAGTGGTCTGATTGGACTACCTATAAAAAATCGGGTGGAGTATTTCAGTTTTAGGAGCCGTTGATAGAACGCTCGCCTCCCAATGAAGTGATCCGTGTTCGAATCCCAACGATACGAATTTCGCACCTGGCTTGCACCGACTACATTGTTGACGTAAAATATCCTAAGTGGTCGACGGATCATAGGTTAGAGTCCCCTTTGAATGGACTTACCGTCAGGCTAACCATGGAAGGTTTTTCTCACCATGTAACGCAATTGCAGGTTAGTTCCATTAAAAAGTTCTCCACTACTTGGTCCAGAAGTTTCCTCGTCTTATGGATTGGGCTCAAAATTACAAGGCTACGGAGTTGAACATTAGTTGTCGTTAACTCTAAATTAGATCGGCTGTTCAACGACAGTTATAAAATAAAATATTTTATGGTATGCAAAACTCTCTTGTTTTAGCATAATAAATCCTAATAATAAAAGACTTGTGTTATAATTTTTTTTCTTTTTTGAAAAAGAAACCCTCTTTTTTAAAGGATGCTATGACTCAAATGGACTAAGCAAGCAAATTAAACAGTACGAAACTTATTTAGTAAACAAAACTTAAAAGTCTTTCATAAGAAAGTTTTTTTAAAAAATAATTTTCGCATGCATATTTTAAACGAGAAAAAAACTCACGAACTGCTTGAGCCGTGTTAACCCACCCTTCTTATTACTCAAAGAATTAACACAAGATTGATAGCATGATAATTAATTTAGAGCATAAGAATTAGTATTCTATTTACTTCCTGAGTGCCTAATAACAGGATTATTATTATAGGATCTTTAATATTTTTATACCTATTTAGGTATTTAAAAAGATACGGTATAGAAAATCGACTATTACAGTCTAATCTGTAAATCTGCTTTCTTGCACTTTTTTTTTCTTAATATTGCGACGAATTATGGTACATGTAAATTACAACGAATGTATTAATGCCAATTTATTCCGTTGCAAAAATGTGTTCTTAATGAGTTTTTTATCAAATTTAAATCTTCTTAGTAGTTAGAAACCTTTATCAATTTCCATTAAAGTTTAGTGGCACCTATGTTTGCATGTCTCTATGATAATTCGTCAAAATATGATACCGTTTTTATTTCTATTTTACTTAAATAACAATTTTCAATCTTTAATAATTAAATTTTTACGACTCATTATTTGATAGTCGAAAAAAGAGTCCAAAAAATATTATAAGTGATAGTTGCGAACCAATACTTCCGATCGATTGGAACTCTGTTGACACTAACTACTTGATTTATTTTATTAGGTTTTGTTTCGAAGAGCAGCAAAAAATTGTGGATATGTTGCGAGATGTGCACATTAGGCATGAAAGGCAGTTGAAAAGAGACATCATGGCTGCTCGCGGTTCACTGCTCGTTTTGGATGAGCCAACGATGAGCGCAGCCGACCCCTCGAACACTTCACCAGCTTCGCAATCATCCGATGACGACGAAGACGGCATCACAGTTCTCGTTTCGCCAAAAGCAGTTCCGCCAATACCATCTCCAGAATCGGAGGACATCTGCTCTTCTCGGGACGATTATCTAGAATTATCCGGCAGTGATTATTTCGAAGAGTTCCAAAACATATTCACAGTTTCGCCCGAGAAACAGATAATCAATTCTTTGACGAAAGAACTCCTCAAGCAGAACTCGTCTGATAAGGAATCGGAAGATTCGACGACCAGCAAAATTCCGAAGTGTAATATCGTTAGACGGTTTGACGATTTGCTTAAAGAAGACATAAAAGATTGTCATAAGTTGCGGGAAGACAATCTTCAGGATATAGAAAACGAGAAGAGAATTAAAGTTAACATGCTTGAAATGAATGGGATACCACTTCCTTCCCAAAGATTGCCAGAAACGTTCTCATTTGAGAATTCTTTTGCACAAGAATCAAAAATAGCTATTTCTCCTGAAAAAACAAATGACAGACCGGTCGATGAAATTAAACGATTGAACACTAAGGATAAATCAAGACTTATATCTCCTAAAGGAGCAAGTGCTCCCCACATCAAAGAAATGGAACGATTCGACTATGAAAATAATTCAACTAAAAAAAAAGAAAGTGAACTGTCTGAGGTTGAACTTGAAGAATTTGACAATGGTGAAAATTCTATGCCTATTTCTTGGTTAGAAACCGATTGTGCTCAAATTGGTGAGAAACGATTTGGCATTGAAAATAATTCCATTCTTAATTCTCGTGAAGAAGCGAGTGAAAATCATATGAAAGAAGAAAAACAATTATGCAATAGCGATTGTTCAACGCTTGTTTTTCCTGGAGAAATGAATGATACTCATACAAAAGAGATAAAACAGTTAGGTGATAGAGATGATTCGCGGGATGTTTTTTCTGAAATAACAATTGGTGTTCATAACAATGAAGTGAAATCATTTGACATTGAAGATAATTTATCTAAAAAAAAGCAATTGTCATTGAATGAGTCTCTGGCAAGAAACTTTTCACCAACTTGTCCTAAGAGTTCGCCAAATTCAAACGATATTAAATTCCTTGGCTTCCTGCCAAATAATAAAAATGAATCTATTTGTAACTACGAAAATGACTTCTCTAATAAAATAACTACTCAAAATTCACAATCAGAGACAAGAAATAACCAAACACGAGATTCATTTTTGATTCAGCCACGAAATGGTAGTTTTAGACATTCTAAGCGAAGTTTTGATTCATCAGGATTTAATAAACTAGAAAATGACCGTATAAATAATACATATGAATTTCGACAACGATATCGAACCTCAGAACCGACGCATTCCAAAACGTTTCATAACTTGCCTCGCAATTACCATAGTTATAAAGATGAAGAAACAGCGGGTTTTACCAATATAAGACGCAATGCAGTTTCGAAATTTGGAAAGTGTACTTATCCATGTGGAAATTTCAATATGCCTTTAATTAAGCATAATGCAAATTTGATTTCTCAACCTTCAGTACCCTATAAAATAGTATTACCCCCGTATAAAAACATCTGTTACCTAACTCCAAAGTCTGAACCTTGTTTAAGCATTTCAGACCAGAATAGGCAATGTTTACGAGCTAAAAATTTTAATTATAGTGTAAAAGCCACTAACCATAATGCGGTCATAACACCTGTTCATCAATTACCGCCTATGTCTCAACCTTGCTTTATTAGTTCAGATACGTGTTTAGACTATGGGTACAAAAAAGACACCTACTCAAACCCTATCCAGTCCCTGTCAGAATCATACCTGCCTCCTAGAGCTACAAATGTCTACTACAGAAAGATTTCTGTTGAAGAACTATTTAGTTCAGTTTGTTCAAATAAGATGAACGAAAATGTAAGTGATGAATTCAGTAGCAATGCTCAAACGCAAACAAATATCTCTAATGAAGTTTCTTGTCATTCTTTCTCTTCCTCTTCTGATCATTTAAAGCACATTTTGGGTATCCCTTATTCTCCAAAACAGCAACCCAGAATTTATCAACAACCCGAAACTAAAAGCACAATTATGCGAAACGCTGAGGACTATCAAGTTGGACTTAAGAGCTTAAAAGAAAATGCTACTCAAGACGAAAACTCTACTCGTGATAATTTAAATGAAGATTTCAAATATTGTTCCGAGTGCAAAAACAAGAACATTAAGCAAGAAATAAATGCGAATTCTTCAGAGCCTGATAACGAAAACTACAAAAAAGAGAGTCCAAAAGTTGCCGACGACAAGAAGTCATTGGTAACAAAACATGCTATACACAAGACGTGTAGTGAAAATATGAAAATAATATCCTCTAAACAGCATCATTGTGACAAGGAGACAAGTAAATTTGAAAATGATATTAAGTTTGATAAGAAAAAATCTCCTAAAGTAAAGAAAAAGTTGAGTAATACAGAAAAATCTCCAGTTAGAAATTCCGGAAAAGCCTCACCGTGCTCAGTAGACAGTAAGTCACGTTTTCAAAAAAGAAATTTGTTACCTGGGAAAAATAATAATTTAATAGAGGTATGCACGCAGACATCTCAAAGTATTTTTAGAAAACATGAATCGTCTGATGCAAATAGTAAAATTGACGTGAAACCACACTATACACAAAGAGATTCTAGAATAGCATTGTCCAGAACAAAATGTTACCAGCAAAGTAGTTCACCCGAAAAAAAATTTCTAGAAACAGAAGCACTATTAAAATATTCACAAATTAGTAAACATGAATTGCAAAATACGATAAAAAACGATGTACTTTCTAATGAAATAAAAATAGTTGATGTGGTGTCATTAGACTCACAAGAAGGGTCGAAAACAAATATAAGAAAAGTGACGTCTAATCTACGAAAAATGCCACCTGATTCACATCTACGGAATGGAAATACGTCCCCTGGTGGTCCATTAAAAACAGATCAAATAGTGACACAGGCTCTTAAAAGCGATTTGCAGAGATCACTTAAGAATGATTTGCCTCCTTATGAAATACGAAAATATGACAGGATTGCATTCCATGCACGAAAAAAACCAAGGAAAAAATCAAGAAAATCGTCGTCTGATTCCTTAGAAACATTGCCTGACACAATTTCACAAAAAAATGGAAAATCTTTTTGGTTAATAACAGCTCAAGAACATACACAAACTTATAAAGCTGAGTATGAACTCAGGAAGCATAAACCTTTTGATGAAAAAAGAAAACATGATATGCACTTTTTATTCTCTCAAAAAGATTCTCAGCCAAGAAAAACACCGCTTGATACACTGAAGACTAACTCGTCTGGAGCAAATTTGCACAGCAAAAATATGTCACTTAATCGGAAAAATCACTTGCTGCCAACATCTCGAGAAAATGATTTCCTTAAACACGTGACTACTGATAAAGTAAGAAAATTCGACAAGATAACATCAGATTTGGGTAAAATCTCAAGCACAAATTCAAGAAACTCGTTAAGTGATTCTTTGAAAAAACTAACTGATCCAAGTCTGACAGTGAAAAATATATCACCAAATCAAAAATCTCGCTTGTTAAAAACCGCTCAAAAATATTCGCATGCTTGTAATAATGAACCTCAAAATACGCCAAAGAGACTTTCAAATGAAATAAAAAAGTATGATTTGACTTCATCGGTTTCACAAAAAGAGTTAAAGGCAAGTTCAAAAAATCTCTATTCATTAAGAGTGTCCTCTGACACAAATTTACTTAACAAACATATGTCTCCCGAGGAGAAGCTTCGTTTGTTAGAAACGGTTAAGCAATACACGCAATCTAGTACATACGAATTGCAAATTACAACTAAAAATCTTTTACCATCTAATGACGCAAGGAGATATGGTAAAATTTCACCAGATTCACTAAAATACCCCAAAGAAGAGGGAGAAAGCCAATATAACAAGCAAAAGAATAAAGAAAAGTCTCCCAAGCCTCTGAATAAAGCGAAAGATCAAACTATTTCTTCAAAGAATGAGTCTATAGTTGCTTTGAACAGTGCCAGTCTTCAAAAATGCCATTACAGTGCCCCGATTATGGATGAGAGCAAAAAGGAGAAAGATTATGACGCAGGTGGCCAGAAAAATGGCACAAATTCTAACCACTTCTTGGAAGAGAAATATAAAATGAAGAAAATGCATCTCAGCCGCAAAGCGAAAAATTCAAATTTTAAGTGCGATGGATTCCATCACTATACCAATTACTGGAATCCTCGCAGAAGGTACTACTATTCCCGAAAAAGATGTAAATCTATTTGCAATTTTAAAAATGATTCAACTTCAGATAAAGATGCTGTTGAGAATGATTTAGACTGGAAGTCAGTCAAAACTCATGCCAGTGATAAGAATTTAAATAAGCCTTCATCGACATCATTTAAAATAACGACTGAGAATGATTTGAACCAGACCTGCAAGTCAGTCCAAACTCCTGGCAATGATAAGAGTTCATGTAAGCCTGTTTTAGTATCAAATGAAATGGCTATGCATAATGATTTAAACAAGAGTTGCAAGTCAGTCCGAACTCCTGGCAATGATAAGAGTTCAAGTAAGCCTGTTTTAGTATCAAATGAAATGGCTATGGAGAATGATTTAAACAAGAGTTGCAAGTCAGTCCGAACTCCTGGCAATGATAAGAGTTCATGTAAGCCTGTTTTAGTATCAAATGAAATGGCTATGGAGAATGATTTAAACAAGAGTTGCAAGTCAGTCCGAACTCCTGGCAATGATAAGAGTTCATGTAAGCCTGTTTTAGTATCAAATGAAATGGCTATGGAGAATGATTTAAACAAGAGTTGCAAGTCAGTCCAAACTCCTGGCAATGATAAGAGTTCAAGTAAGCCTGTATTAGTATCAAACGAAATAGCTATGGAGAGTGATTTAGACCAGAGTAGCAAGTCATCCAAGACTCATACCCAATGTAAAACTATGAATAAACCTACACCTTATGAAATAGTCACTGAGGACGATTTGGATCCGAGTTGTAAGTCATCCAAAACTCCTGAAAATGACAAGAGTTCAAGTAAGCAAGTGCTAACGTTATATGAAATAATTACTGACAGTGATTTAGGCGGGAGTTGCAATTCAATCGAAATTCAAGTTCGTGATAAGAATTTAAATAAATCTGGATCAACGAACATGGATAAAACTGATGCAGCTGTTGAGCACGGAGAGAAATATAGTTTGAATTACAAAGGTGGGCAAAATTTAGTTGACAATGATTCGCTCGCTGTACTAAATGACACATTTAAAGAAAAGAATGATCCACATTCTTCCAATTCTTTGTTACAGTTTGAAAATGAAGAAGTTTTAAAAGATCAAAACAAACCACCTCACTTGAATAATTTAACCAACAAACAGAGAAAGGAGACCATTGCATTTACGCCAGTGTCTTCAAACTCTGATTGTATTGAGATTCAACTGAGTGAAAAAATTTCAAATGATCTGTGAGATTGCAGTAATTTGTTGAAACAATTCTTAACTCCACTTTCAAAAATGTCAAACAATTGGCTTGAAACATTCAAAATAACTTCTGTAGAAAAGCCATATTGTAGTATAATGACGCTTATCATTGTTATTACATACTGAGATAAAGTTTCAAGAACTAACTAGCCATGCAAAAGAAAAAAAAAATTGCGCTTTAGAGAAACTATTTTATTCTGAAATAGTAAAGTATTAGAAATATTTTAAGGTGATTAAGTAAACTATTTTACAAGCTATAACAATGAAAAAATTGCATTTCTTATTTTTTATTTTCATTTTTTGATACTATAGTATAACAGATACTACAGTATATAATAACAGAACTTTGAAGAAGCAGATAGTTAAAGATAAAACATAAATTAGTTATTTTTTTGTTCACTATTGTTTTTTTCATTATATCAACAAAATTAAACACACACGCTTATGCGGGTGAGAAAAGAAAAATTATTTTGTGGAAAACACCCCTTCGCCATTTTGTTTTTAACATTTTAAAAATTGTACAAGTTTCAACATTATGTTTGCTGGGAATTTGGTTTTGAATTAAATTAAACTTTTTGGCTACACTGTACAAATTAAACTTTTTCTTGTGAAACACCGTGTAATAAATGTATCATTTGATGGCCATTCCCTTTCTGGTGAATAAAAAATATATATAAATCTACTTTTGCATAATATTATCTTCAAATTTGGCATTTGCGCATAAGAGTAAAAAACGTTACTATACAATTTTTCAATTTGTTTTATATTGGGAGTACAAATTAGTTCGTTCCGTTTTTTTTTTTTTTTTTTTTTTTTTTTTTTTTGTGATCAAAAAACTTCGTGATGTCTTTGATTGTATTCCGGACGTTTTTCTCGTAATGCACGACTCTCAAACGAATCAACTGTAGCCTATACCGTTCGCCAGGTTGTAGCAGCTCATAGTAAACAACACCATTCTTGAAACGTCGAAAACATTCCCTACATGATTTATCAGTTGCAGCACTGTCACCATAAACTTCTACAAGCATTCGATGCACTCAGCTGCACTTTTCTTCCAATTAAAGCAGAAACATAAAACCTCCCGCAAATGCCGCTTAGCTGCCACAAAATTTGACATTCAACAAAGCAAAAAACAGAGTTTTTGTATGAAACTCAAAGAGATATAAACTGAATATTATTGACAGATGCCTAACCTCTCTGAAACCACCGAAACCAGCTGTCACTATGAAACATTCATAACAGCCAGAGCCATCTTTTGAAAACAGACCGAACTAATTTGTACTCCCAATAGTTGAATAGTGCTCGATATTTTTATTACCACGTTTATATTAACTTACCTTCGTGCATGTCTGTTCGGGTGGAATTTTGTAATCGATTTTAAACTAACTTCCCGACTAGCTACAGACTTAATATTGGGCACATAGTTCAGAATTGGATGACAATGCATGAAAATGAAGAGAAAGATAAAAAAACAAAGAGAGAAAAACAAAGTAAAATAAAATTAAAGAAAAATTAGTATTTTCGCGATTGTCTTTTGTTGTCGATTCGGTTATTTCAAATTAGTATCACATGTCAGTTGAAAAATTTTGTGTACAGTGAGTGAAAAAATTGAGATTTTGGAAGTGAGTACAAAAAAAAAATCCAAATAAAAAATAATATTTTAAAAAACCACGTTTTTGTAGTGGAGAATAATAATTAAAAATTTGAAAAACGAAAAACGTGGGGCGCATGAAATACATAACAGTATATATACACATTTTCTTACTCATACACATATGCATATACGCAAACATATTCCACATCCACATTCAGATATAATTACAATTACAGATATACTACACATATTCTCATGAGCACACTAATATAACATTACTGTTATGAATTTCATGCTCCCCACGTTTTTCGTTTTTCAAATTTTTATTTTTTAATTATTATTCTCTACTAAAAAAAACGTGGCTTTTGAAAATATTATTTTTTATTTTGATTTTTTAACATTATTTATGAATTGTTATGGAATGCCTAACATCGTTCAATATCAATGATCATTACTCTCTTAATCTTCACCAGATAAAATTCTAAAAAGCTCCTTATATTTTGTTGAGCTAAAAAAAGAATTAGATTTAAAACTTAAAAGCCCGATTGAGTACCTAAAATTTACACACAGCAATCAACTTCTTCTGCGCACGAATGTGCTGATGGAAACAGCTATTAGCGCTACTTCAACAACTGAAATTCTAGGCACACCTGTAAAGACGAAGATTTTAAACGAACATACTTTATGCATGGGCACACCCGGGCAGCACCCTTTGGCCCCAGACGTTCAGGGGGCCCTTGAGAATCGTACTTTTTAAATATTATATTAAAAAACCTAAGAATAAACAATAATCCCGAATAAATTTTTTAAAACGAATATATTCTATCTTTTAAAAGTATGAATTAAATATGTAATTTTTGCATTTCAGTTTTTTTTTTTTTTTTTTTTCAAGAAATAGTGATTGCTTATCATGCAAGCACCATTAGTTTGAATAGTTTACCACCAAGAAAACTTAAAAAGGTAATCGAAATATATTTTTCCACGTTCAAATCAAGTTTTTAGGTACTCGACTCTCACTTCCTGTTCAATATATGCCTGCGGGGTACGTACGCACCTGAAAAATATTAAAAAGTGGTAGTTATGTAAATAAAAGAAAATTAATTTTTGATACCAGTTTAGAATTTTTTTCAGGTACATACGAACACTGTCTTATCTGTTCTTACTTCGACTGTCCTCACTTTCAAAAACATCAGGAAATCCTAGGGACTATCCCTTTGGAAAGTAATCAAGCCAATACAGCCTTAAATTTTATCAGTCTAAGCTGCTATTTATATGAAGATTAATAAATTAGGAAGTGCGTCTTCAAAGCATTGCTTTTTGAAGAAAAACCCCTTCCTCCGGGCAACATCACCCATCTTCATTCATTGGATGAACGTTTAAATAGAAAAGGGAGCAATTTCAAAAAAAGGGGATGCCGTTGATTAGCAAGACATGTTTTAAAACTTGACATTATGTTAAACATTCATGTTATTGATGAAATAATTCATACCTTTTTAATTTTTTTTAATTGTTACATCTTTATGATTTTTTTTCAAATTTAAATTAGCTTTCTTGGTTTTTAAAGTTATTTTATTAGTTGAGAACTACAACTGGTTAGCATCTCAGTTTTTTTTTAAAAACTTACTCATAGTTTAAAAATGAATTATTCTAAGTGCATTGAGTTTTTGGAATAATCAAAATGCTTTTAAACTTGTTAAAATTATTGCATATCTTAAAAATGACTTATTTTAAATATATGAAGTTTTTTAGTTTTATTTTAAACAGTATAACAGGTAGGGGTTCAAAACATTTCTGTGCCCGGGGGCTCTGTATGCTATTAAGACGGTTCTGGCCTAAAACTATTGCCCTCGTCACTATTCTCGGGCAAAATACACTTGAGGAAAAAAAAATCTGGTACCCAATCTGCGACATCATGTTATTCATCGATATACAAATGCACCCATTTTGCTACAAATGCATCCATTTTGACCATGCAACAAGAGCATGCGTTTATGACAAAGTATGCACCCGTTGTGCTGGTTGCCCGACGCTGTAGAGAGCCATGGAGCTACCAAACACGATGCTCTAAGATTCACTGCAGTGCTGTGTTACACTGGGGCTCGATGTGATGAAGCTCCATTCGTCAATGCATGACCTGTTAGAACATTTTTCAAGATAACATTAATAAATACCACACTCCAACTCAAATCCTTCTCTTTATTTAGATAATTCGAAATTTCAAACCAAAATTTTAGTCCTGCTACAGGTTTGTGAATTGTTTGAACAGTTTCGCCATTCTTACAAACTGGATAGTTCTGGCAACCGCGATGAACGAACCCAACAATCAAACAATATTGGCGGGGAAATATATACCTCCATAGGTTACACTACATCAGGTAAGCTTCCTTCGCATACACTCGTCTGTGCCACCCAATGACGGGCCATTATCTACGCCCTGAAACATTGCGTTACCAGCAATGACCTCTATATTTTTTCTAATAACGGACTGCCATTCGATTATTCTGTCTCTCACCAAGGGCACCCGAAATTCTCCGTGAATCTCTCTACTTCTGGACCAAATTGAGTCGGGCAGGGCAGTTCCCCTCATTTATTTGGATTCCATCTCACAAAGGAATAAAAGAAAATGAACAAGCAGAACAAAGGAAGGAAGCGCTCAATAAAGAACTCAGGGTGTGGAAGGGTTACAAATACTTCCTTTCCCTCCCTCACCTTGATGGATCTCAAAATTACCGTCCACTAATAAGTTCCCACTAATCTTGATACACTAATTGCCTGACTCAGAACTAAATATCCTACGACTAACGTGATCTTATACAAGGCAAACTGATACAAAGCCCAAACTGTCCGTATTGCGGAGGTGTCGACTCGAACGAATCACTTTCCCAAGGAATGTCCCTCTTTCTAGAATGGAACTCTATCCTTATCTCTTCAGAATCCAGCATTTACCGATGTCATGAACTTGTCTTTCAATCCTCAGATCTAACTCGAATCCCTTCACTAATTCTTTCAAGCCACAGCCATTTCATTTTATCTGCCTGCTATCTATTTAGCCTTAACCACAAGCTTTATTAATGAAAATATAGAGCTATAAGCCAACGCAAAGAGCTCGTAGCACTTTTCTACAAATGAAACTAAATAAGTAACTTGTCTGCTTCTGATATGTATAAAGTTTTTATTTTAAATAATTTCCTTTCGCCTTAGTAAGTTCTATGAAAAACAAGTGATGTGTTTTCCTTTTTAACTTTTTATTTGATTGACAATTTTTATTTACATCCTCTTTATAGAAGAAAAATTAGTGCTTGTCTATGTCTTAGAATGTATATATAGATTTTTCCTTAGAAAAATTCGATGAGGTTACCATAATATATTTCCTTACTAGTTTTTCAATTTATTTTCCGAATAATTAAATTCGGATTTAAAAAGCCTCTATAAATCTAGCTTCTTAGAATTCCTATAAAAAAAAACAGCAATAAGTTGTGTGTATAGGATAAGATTTCCAGTGTCAATGTATTATTATGTACATTTTATGCATCAGGTTGTTAATTAACCCCAATTAATGATTGTAGGTATTATTACAATTTAGTTTTTCCTGCGGGAAATTATTATTTATATGTTAGGGTTCTTATTTTTGATTTTCATTTTTTAAAAGCCCTTAAAGTTGCTTTTTTTTTCTTTCTGAGTTTGTAAAAAGTGCTTAATTTTCTTTCCTTTAAGAAAGAGATTTTTTCTTTGCCCTGTCGATTGTCGTTCTAAATTACAAAAAATGCATGATTTTCACAATTTTCTTTGCATCAATATGTATCAGGTACTAGTTATTTTATCATGATTATGTGAAGTTTGTGAAAATGTTTTTGAATTTTATGTTCATAAATTAATATTTAAATGAAAAAAATTAGTTTTTATTGCTGCACAGATCCTAAATATGATTATTTTTTTTGGAAAGTAATTAAAAATATTTTTTGAGTGCTTAAAAAGTACTTAAAAGGTGCTTAATTTTTATTGAAAAATCTGGCTACGCACCCTGTATGTGTAAGAAAAAACTATTTTGTGGGAAAGCTTTCTGAGTTTTAAAGTTTGAATTTATTAGCTTTCTTAGTTAATTAAAGTCCCACAGTGGACTGATCGTATACATGGTTCCCAGTAGAACATCGAAGTCAACCTATTTTATTTATTTTTTCATGTAGGAAGACTTGAAGATAAAATTTCGAAAAAATGCTGAAATTTGTAGTTATTCAGTTTATAAATGTTTTCAGAACAATTTTAGCCAATGGCTCAATGCTTGGAGGGTAAATATAAACGCAAATGTACTATTAATAATATAATACTATTTTTCAATAGAATAACCGTTTTATTTTTTTATTATTTATTGAAAAGAACAGGACTAACATTTAGAGAGTCTAAAAGTATGTTAAATTAATACTTAGCTAAGCAGCCCAAATGAAAACGTCGGAAATACAGCAACCATTTTTATTAAATTTTAATGAAAATTTGCTTATTTTTTGCATTTTCTCTGTAAATAATTTCTGATTAACATATTGGGCGCACAAAATTTTTATTCAGGCATGCATTCTGTTGTAAAGTAAGAAAAAGATTCCTGATTTGTGTGCTACTAATTTTTTTTTCATGAAAAATACTTTTTAAAACTATTTATTACCATTTGAATCACTTATTAATGTTTTTTCAGGTATTGATATTTATTAAAATTCATAGCAAACATGCTTTCTAGTATTGTAAAGGAACATCAGGTTAAGCAGTCTGTCAAGAGAGAAGAACTTGGTAAATAAATAAAAAAAATTTCAAATATGCTATATTAATTTTCAATGCATGTAGTACATAATGTATAATAATTTGTAATAGATTATCTTTAGGAATAATAGATTATCTTAATGTATAATAATTTATAATAGATTTTATAATAATTGGTCTTAAAAAGAGATACTAAAATGAGGGTATCTGCACACCTGAAAAGGTATGGAAAGTCATGAGTTTCGGTATTGAGCAAAATTTGTCACGATTTTAACTATTTTTTAAAAAGAAAAATCACCGAAAGTCATGGATTTAGGTCGCCCAAAAGTCTAATTTTAGAAATGGAATTCAGTCCCTCCCCCCCACCCAATATCATGGTGTACCAAATATGTGACTTTGTAACAAAATCCCTACTCACAGTCATATTTTATTCAAATATAAAATGTTTTTATCATGTTCTTTAAAAATTATGGTGTTATTTCTAAAAATGAAAGAAAAAACATTTCTAAAGCGAATTATCATTTAAATTTCTGTGATTTCAGAATTTTTGTTATTATTTATTTTTTATTCCAAAATGAGAATAGAAAAGTCAGGAGTATTTCTTTCCACACCAATACACAAGAAAAGAATCAGCAGGAAAAAAATTATTTGCTTTTGTATTTTTTTCAGCTATTTTATTGCTTCAACTCTTTCTTTACTCTGTTTTTTAAATTTAAAATAAATATGAAGATGTGGAGTATAACAGTTTTGGTAATAGTCATCATTTCAATTAATGTTATTATAATGCTTTTTTAAATTTACTGTTGTGTTTTTGTCTGAGAAAATAGTAACTTCATTAAGTCATGAAAAATTCTTGGAATTAGTCATGAATTTGAAAATCTAAAATGTCGCAGATACCCTGTAAAATCTCTCATGTAGTTGTGAAGGTTTTCAGTCTTTTGACTGATTTCCATCTTTTCAAAAGCTTGAATTCTAAGTAAAGGGTGGGGGGAGATAAAATTTAAAAGCTATAAATTCTTAATAATAGAAAACATTTAGTAATGCTAACTTCAACTGACTTATTTCTCGTGGCGTTACAATAACAACTACTGAGGTAATGTCAAGAGAATAGTGCCTTTTTATTTATTTTCTATTGAACTGTGTGTGCAACTTATATTAGATATTCACTTAAATAATATTTTTTTCAAATTACCTAAATTGTTGCATTATAATTTTATTTTAAAAAAAATTTATGAGTTATTGGATTAATTTGATTTTGACAAACAACTTATAGCAAAAAAAAGCTGATAAAATTAAGTTTATTTAATAGGTATACGATACATATTTATATTGATAAACAAACTACTTTTTATTATCTAAGGTAGATTAGGTTCTTAAATAAAGTGAGAATATTTGTTATAATGTTATTTCTAAAATAGTTATAAATATTCAGTTTATCATTTTACATTTTCTAATTATCATTTATTCTAATTTTTTTATTTTCCTTTTTTAAAAAAAAATATAACCAAATGATGTTTAAAAATAACCATACTGTTTAACATTCTCTTGTATTTATTTTTCAAAATGAATAAAAATAAATCTATTAAATTTTAAAATGAATGGAGCAATAAAAATTGGTTCTAGGTGCTTTGAATTTGCATTTTTCAATGTGACTCTTTGGGGATTATTCTCTTATTAATTTTTGTTAAGTTATAAGTTTTGTCAATTATTTAACTGATGTTTCTGTGGTAATTTGTAAGTTGAGGTTTTCAAACTTAACACATATGCCTTGCTCTATGACAAAGGGAGGGTCAAGCTTGATATAATTAGGCTTTCCAAATTATAACACGTATCTGTTTTTATTTTTTGGATGTGATATGCATTTCACAAGTTGGGTATGTACAATTATCAGGATATTTTTCAGTTTTGATCCTTGTATTTTTGGAAGACTCAATATATTATTAGTTGAAAAATCTTTCATATCACACTTTACCTCTTTTACATACAAATTATTATAATTTTATAAGCTTTGGAGAAAAAAAAAAGAGTGTCTATAAGTGTAAATACTTCTTTTTTCTTTACAAGAACTCATATAAAGTGACACATAATAGCCACATTTTTAACTAAATCTGAAATTTTCAAATGTAAAGAAAATCATAATACAATTTAAAAGTATTTTACTGCCTTCTTATTTTAAAGCATAAAAAAGATATAATTCGGTTTTTAATATAAATATTTTATTTTAGAAAAAAAGCGTAAAGACGCTGTTGTTGCTGCCAGTACACTTACATCAGCTTTAGTAGATCATCTCAATGTTGGGTTTGTATAATTAACATTGCAGTTTCATGTATTCTTAAGTGAATGTGTGTTGTCAAGTGAATGTGTGTATCTATTTATAAAACACTTTTAAATGACTCTCTAGAATATCTATATAAAAATGTAATTTTCATTATAATATTTTAAGTAATTTTAATTTGCTATTTTACATTGAAAATATTTTTACAGCTTTCACAAAGAAGTGTTATTTTTTTAATTTAACAAATCTATATTCAGGGGTCTGTCCAGGTACAATTTACTACCGTTTAGCGGTACATTCACAAATTCATTTTTAGGAAAAACGGTAGTTTCACAAAATATTTTTTCTTAAAAAAAAAAAAACGATCAATCGATATTTCTACCATATTTTTGTGTTGATTTTTTTATATAATTTTTAATTTTTCACAAAATAGGTACCTCTCAGAAAAACCTAGACAGACCCCTGATATTATATTAATAATATAGATTATATAATAGTAAATATGTTTTGTTAATCTATTTTTGACACTTTAAAATGAGCCTCTAAAATATCTATATAAAAATATAATTTTCATTAGATATTTTAAGCAATTTTATTTTGCTATTTTACCAAAAATATTTTCACAGCTTTCACAAAGAAGTGCTATTTTTTTATTTTATTTAAACAAATCTATATTATATATATTTATGAATGTTGTCACAAAACTGACAAAATTTCTTTTCTCTCATTGACAATGAAAACAAACTGTATTACATTGCAAACAAACTTGGTTATAAGTTAAGCAGAAATAAAAGAAAATCCTACTGTTCATTTAAACTATCTAACAGGGTTCCCTCGGGTCAGGGAGAACAGGGAAAACCTGGAATTGTCAAGGTATTATTTTAACTCGAAAAATCAGGGAAAGTTTCAATTTTTTTTTTTTTATTTATATAAAAACCTGGAATATTCCTATTTCATATCTGGAAAATAACCAGTCTTAAAATTGTCAGTAACAGCTATCAGTTATTGAGATTCGAGTTAAATAATTCTAATATCTATTACAATTATTTGTTGTTAAAATTTCACATTTTAGTACAACTGAAATGTTCCCTTCCTTATTTAATATTATTTTTTACCCAGAAAATCTAATATTTCACATTACAAATAAAAGAATAAAAGTTTTCTGATAAAAATATGGTCTCATTTTTCATTGAAATTTACATAGTATACATGGAAAAGTCAGGGAATTTTTTTCCATCTGAAATTGAGTGGGTACCCTGTCAAACTGTGTTAACATTTTTGTTTTAATTCCACATATTAATACAAACAGATTTCATATAAATTTCATAATATAATTTTCATATAATAAAGTCCATTTTTGCTTCACTGATGCTTAATAATTATTATGGAAGCAATATTCATTTTAATGAAACTACAGAAGAATGATATCCCTTAATTCTGTCCATGTTGTCTCTCCCATCTCTTAAATTTAAAAGTATGTATTTAAGAATATTTTATAAATCATCAACAAGAGTAAAAACTATTGAAATTTAGTCATTGGTCTGAAGAACCAGCAACTAATAAATAAGTAACAATAAATAAATTAGTTACTAAGGTAACTAATTTATACATTTTCATTGGTTCATTTACAAGTTGCCATAGATTTATTGTTTTAAAGATGTTAAAAATGGAAATTTTAAATTAAAAATTACAATACAGAGAATGTGTACTAGTATGATGGCATACACTATTTTGTGACACTTTGATGTATAAAATTTTATCCATGAACACTTTTATAAAGTATATCTACACTAATTTGTCCTATACCATTCGTATTTTAGATGTAGAACAAAGATTTCTGTTGTATGTTTACAATGTATACTCATATGGGAATACATTTTTTAAAAACAATTTGTGTTTCCACCTTACTTTTGAGTTTTTTCAGATTATCAGCTGTTCCCTTGTCCTTGATACCCAATTTCATAGATAATTTGAAATCCATTGTATATTCATTGCTTAACAGTAGCTTTGATTTTTTTAAAATTTATTTTCCATGTTAAAGTTAATTACATTAAAAATAAAGCAGTAAGAGATCAATATCTTTTGAAAAATGTGACTTTACTATATTTATTTAAATGCAAGTGTATATTTGTACTTCAGACTAGATCTAGGAATTAAAAAAATCGATCTTAGTTTTGAAAATTTTTTTACATAGTAATTTTTTATGCTTACCTTTTATGAGACTTCTTGCATTATTTTTTACTGAAAAGTCATGAGTGAGGCCCGGATTTTGATGACATTTGCATTTTTTGTCCTTTAGAACATTTTTTTAGATTTATAGGGCATTTTTCTTTAAATTTTGGGGCATATTTGGCATTTTAAAGCACTTTTCAAATTTTTTGTTAATTTTTATTATTTTTTATCATTTTTCATTATTACACTGGCTTCCAAACAATGAAGAAAATCTCTAGGATTTTAACAGGTGAAGCAACATCTTTTCAAATTGAAGAAGAATTGTCAGTAAGTGAGACCGTCTTTTTCAAGTACGCACCAATAACATCAGTAGACGTTGAAAGAAGCTTCTTCAGGTATAAAAATTAACTTTCAGACAAAAGACGCTCGTTTACATTCCAAAATATTAAAAAAAAATTAATAATCCAATGCAATTCTGATATTTAGTAATATTATGAGATGGAAGTTGTTATATTCATTAAAGTTTCTATACAAAATGAAAATGTTTTGGAGTCAATATATTTTTCAAACTTTAATGAACGTAGAACAAGTATTGCATTGCTTTATATTTTTTGAAATTATTCATAATAATTTTAAAGAGTAAAAAATTGTTTTAGTTCAATATTTTTACTTTATTTAATTTATGTCATAAGGCATTTTTAACGCAACCTTCGCATATTAAGGCCATTTTTTGCACTTTTTAAGGGCATTAATTCAGATTTTTTAGGTCATCGAAATCCGGGCTCTAGTCATGAGTAAAAAAAGAATGGAAGTTTTGTTAAACAGTTTTAGATTATGATTTTCAAAATTTTAAATCAATCAAAAAACATTATCTAATTCTCCTTTCCTTAAAAAAAAATAAATAGGTAAATAAATAAAAAATTATGCAAGTATTTTTTAATAAAAATATTTTGTTTATTTCTGGATATTATTTTTAACAATATTTTATTTTAGAGGTTGGCATATATTTTTAAATACAGGAATTCAATTTTTTCATGTGAAAATGATAAATTTAAAAATAGTTTTATTCCTCTTTCAGGTTTTATCTAAACAAATAAATACTATTCTCATTATTTTTAGTGTTGCTCAAGCATACCTTAACCAAAAAAGGTTAGATTACGAGTCAAAACAACTTCATGCTAATGTCACAAATTTCGCCAAGCAAACAGCACAGTGGCTGCAACTTGTAGAAAGCTTTAGTCAAGTTTTGAAGGTATATTTCTTAATTTAATTTCTCTATATGACGTTAATCAAAACTTAATATGATTTCTTTTATTTAAGTTAACATTTTCTTTTGGTAATTATGAAATATATAGTGAATTTATATATGATTATATATTATAGTGAATTTCTTAATATTAATGTTTTATATTCACTTGTGAAATTTTTATAGTGTAATATTTCTTTGTTTTTGCTATAAAAATGTATCATCTATTTTAATTATAATATTTTTTTAATCTTTTTAAATGCTATTCTCATTATAATTTATGGAACAGACTAAAAAAAACAAAACATTTTGGATAAAAAAATTATTTTGTTTATTTCAATATTTTTTTTTTATCTTATTCTTCAATATTTTTTATTAAGAAAGAAATTTTGAAAATTCAGTTTTGCAGACTTCTTTATCTAAGATGAACATGGAAATATTAGTAAGCACTCTATAAGCATTTATAATACGAACCTTAAATAGAATAAATCGATGAAATATTTTTTGTTCTCTAATATTCAAGATTAAATTCTTGTTCAATCTATTGATATTAAAACAAATATAAAGAATTTAACATTTGAATGAAAGAAATAATCAATTTAAGGGTCTATAAAGCCTTCTGCTGTTACGGTAGCATGAAAAAACATATTGCAAAAAGGGAGGTTTTTGATGCTTCTCTTGTCGATCTGTCCTAAATGTCTACTCATACTTGAAATAGATTTGCCACGCAACTTGTATCACCAACAGCTCTCTAGATAACTTGCAAAATTAGTTATCTTATGTGACAGTACTTAATTTAGATCAATATCTATTTAGGGTACATGTGTAAAATGCCATCAACCAGGAAAGTTAGCATAAATTCTGCCAAATTGATACGGAATAGTTTCTTATTGTAACCGGTGTATATTTGGCAGGAATTAAAATAAACAGTTAAAAAAAAAGAATATTAATGTTAAGGCTTTAGAGCAGTGTTTCCGAAAGTGTGGTACACGTTCTTGTGCGAAATATTTTGCAACAAACGGAAATTTTATTTAAAAACAAAGCTAGCCATGAAAATTTACGATTATGTATTTTCCTATGGGCTATTTTTTGCAGAGTTAACAGTTAATAATTAGTGGTGTCAACAGCCAGTTGCGATTTTTTAACTTTTGTGCATTTTTTTATAGTAAAAAATACATAAATTTTTTTATTAGTGGTACACAGCTTTACGAAAAATTTCGAAAAGGTACTCAAAAGTCATAAGTTTGGGAAACACTGCTTTAGAGTATATGATTAACATTTGCTACTTAATTTGATTTTTTTATTTACAACTAGATTGTCTCTTTAAGAAGTGTGTCAGTATGTTTTATTTTTTAAGTTATCTCTTGAGGTAATTTTTTGTCTATGTTTTAATTTGAGAGATTATATTGCTGTTGAATAAATGTCTTACAATTTATTTAAACCTACTATTATAGAAAGTTTTTTTTTTTAACTTTTTCACATTTATTTATATATCTGGTATATTTATAGGAAATTGGTGATGTAGAAAATTGGGCGAAAAGTATAGAAAATGATATGCGAACTATTTCAAGTGCTCTAGAATATGCATATAAAGGTATCTCTTTACCCAATATTATTTAATAAAAAATTAAATCTTACTTCATATATCGATTATTGTGTTTTCAAATAGTTTACCAATTTGTAAAATTTCTCATATAATTTTGTAATAATACTATTCAACCTGTATACAGTGTTACAGTCAGAAAATGTTTAAAGGAAAAATTTTTAAAATTTAAAAAAATTCAATTTCTCCTTTCTCAATTTTTTTAGTCTCAGTATTTTAATTGGTACATATAATTAAATAATTTTAGTAAACTAATTATAATTAGCTATTGAAAATTACTAATAATTAGATTATTAGTAACGATATTTTTTCATTTGGTTTTTCTTTAATGCTAATATTAAATTATGCCTTAATACATTCACTTCTTTGGTATTTACTACATTACAGATGTTTTAAATGAGGAAAAAGAATTTTACTAACAAACTACATTAAAACCAAATATTTGTTTAGTTGTAAGATAAAGGTTTTTGTGTTTACAGTAGGGAAGAGAAATTTTTATAAGACATGAGATATTATTTCTACCCATTTAAAAATGAACATAAGTTGCTCATTGATTTGCATGCAAGTTTGACCGGGAACAGATATGATTTTATCAAATTTAGAAGTTTATTATAAATGAAATTACAAACTAAGACTGGAATAACAGTATTTTTTCTTCTATTTACAGTAGGACAGGAGGAGTCTTGAAAATGTATGAAATTTAAATCATCTATTATTTGTAATTATGATTTACGTATGTAACAAAAATAAATTCTTTATTTAAACTATTTCAGTATATGTTTGTGTGTAAGTAAAACAGTTTTATATTACAATGAAATGTTAAATTAATAAGGTTTATAAAATATAACTTCTTATGGATTAATAACTCAAAATAATAAAAATTTTAATATTAGAAATATAATTGGATTTCAATATATGATCTTAGATGAAAGTTATTATTTCTTTTTTATTGTTTCTTTTATTATTATTAACTATTTATTTTTGAGTATTAAAACCTTCAAAAAGTTCCTAATTGACACATCAGGTTTGTTTTAAAATGTTTAAATAGTCTACACTACTTTTAATTTACTGTTTTTTAAAAGTTTGATTCTTTGTTTCGCCATTGTTTGTTGTTTCCGAGATTTAAATTTATAAAAACATTTTTGAGCAAGAGTTTATTTCCGTTTGTTGTAAGTCGCAGCTCTTTGATTGAAGCTTAATTATTAAAGTAGGTTTATATGCTTTGAAACTACAGTTAGATTATTAATTAATAAAGTGGTATAAGTTTTTCTTTCTGTGAAAAAATTTGCTAACCATAAATTTTTAGTGATACATTAAAAAACCTCCGTAATCTAATGTATGCACCCATCTCCATTTAACCCTTTCGAAACGAATGGCTATATATGCCCGAGATTAAACTTTATTCCCTAATGAATAAGCAGATCACAATTTAAGTTTTCAGGGTTCTTTAGGCATTAGGGAATAAAAATATGTTTAAAGGAAATCCACTTCTGTTTGCCAGCATGCCGGCCAGTTTAATTTATGTATTTTCTGTGTTTATATTTTTTGCCATATTTTGTGTAAATTAGTTATGTTTCTTTTTATTAAGTAATAATCTTACCTATTTAGTATCAGATTTAAAATTTTGACACATTTTGTTTTGTGGGATAGATGGTCCCAATCGTACTTACCAGTGGAACAATATATCCGATCAGTGATAAAAACATTGAGACAAAATTTGAGTTTTTGTTTTGATTATTTTATACTGGTTTCGATAGCTTCTGGCAAGAATAAATAACTCGATTATATTTATATTATTTATTCCCCACACAGTATGTAGGTATTTTTACAATATTCAAAACGATTGGGCCTTGCCCCAGGAGATTTCCGGGAAAAGTGGAAACTCATAGTACACTTATTTTAATAAGTCAGCATCCACATAAACTGCTTTGTTCATTATGCTGCTGCACACAATAATGCAAAATTCAGGTAGAAAGCGTTAAAGTTGATACTATGCTTTTTAGAGCTCATCAAAGATATGGAAGTTACAAGGAGACAGATTGTATAGTGGGTGGCTCAGAACAACCTGATTGTGTCATTGCAGAAATTTCTTTATTGCCTTGACTGCAAGTGGTTTAGCATTTTCATGCAACAATATGAGCCCATAAGAAATTTTACAGTGATATTTAAAATAGACATCATTCCTAAACTTTGTCAACAGCTCTAAATTCTGCTGATCATTGACACTAGCACCAGAAAATGGGCAATTATGGATTGGTCCCTTCAACATGAAGAAGCGACCAAACGAGTGAATGCTTTTCACCACACCAGCAATTACATTTCAGGTCATTCTACATTTTTTAAATAACATAGTTAGTTTTAATGGCTTTTCTTATTTATTAACTGTACCTAATAAATAAAATACTTAAGGTCTATTGGTAGTCTTCCTGATTAGAAAAACTTTAAATGAATAAAATATGGTCTATTGGTCACATTAAAGTATAGATGAGCCTCCAATATAAAAAAAATTAAATTTCTAATTAAAATTACACTTGCACCATCAAACTTCTATAATTTAAAATTTTGAAAAAAATTTAGCTTTTAATTAAATCTTTAAAATGATACCCCTCCAGAAAATGTTGAATTGTGAAATGAAATCAAAATTTTAAAAGGAAATGAAATAACTTTAAAAGCTACTATAAAAATTAAAGAAAAAAGTATTTTTCCTAGCACATCAATTTTCAGATTTTTATACTATCAGTAAAAAAAATTTTTTTTTTTTTATTATTCCTTTTTATAACAGATAAGGAATAAATCTAAAAGTATAAAAATTGAGCCAGACTAATTTTTATATTATAAGACAATTGACATAGAGTTATTCACATTCTATAGTCAACCCAGCAACAAAGAAAAAAAAAAAAAATCTTCCTTTCAATAAATCATTTATTAGACACTTATTTTGAATATTCAATGCATAGATTAACTTCCCTGATTTTTTTAAATTATATAAGAGATCAACAATCAAATAAAAACCATGTTTTCTTCAAGTGGAATAAATAGTTTTTAAAATTGTTACTTATTTTAAAAATCAAATAATAGATAGCTTATTTACTCTGCTTTTACAATACAAATAAAATCTAAAAAAATCTTTTTTTTCTTCTCATCTTGAATAAGTTATTTACTAGACATTTATTATAAAAATCTATAGTAAAGGAGTATTTTCCTAATTTTTACTACATTAAACCTAAAGGACAATCAAAACAAATGTAAAATAGTTCAAAAAGTAAACAGATGAATTCTTCTGAATTTTTACAACATAAGATATAAATGAAAGTCAAAATGTAACTAAGTTTTTTATAAATCTTGAATAAATGATTTACAAGACATTTTATATAACAAATGCACAGATTTCACTTTGATTTTTTACCACATAAGAATGAAGTAATAATCAAAAACAAAGAAAATACCTTTTTATTGCAATTAATTATATCTCTAAAACCCAAACATTTAACACTGAAGGACATTCAGTCATAATTTTATCGTATTAACCTTGAATATTTTATTTGTGTACTTCAACTGAAAAGTATGTTAACCAAAGTTTTAAGTGAGCTTTCTAATTAAAAAAAAAATGCAAACTATTTTTCTTAACAATGAAATTATCTTCCAATTTTAAAAGAGTACATCAAGCCCTAGAATATTTTCAAAAAGACACACCCCTGAACCAAAAAGCCTAGCATTCAGTCTCTGATAAACCACATTTTTGATTACTTGGTGTATTTTAGCTTGCATTACTGATTCAGGTTATTAAAGTTTTTTATTGCTGCCTATTAACATACAAAACGGGGAAAGTAGTAGATGAAAGTAGTACAATCTTTGAAATCTTATATTTCATGAGTTAAAAAACTCATGAAACATTATGTTTCATGAGTTTTTTATGTAATCATCAGTGTAAAAACGACATTTATTACTTAAGTGTCTCAAAATATGTACTGAAAAAAGCTTTTTTTTCCATAAAAACTTAAATTTGTATCAAGCTTAATCCCAATAGAATATGAAATTATAAATTCATAACTGCCAACACGGATAGGAAAAAATCCAGATTTTACGAAATAATATAAATTTCATGATAATTATTGCAAAATACACTAAATATTTTATGCATAGGGGATTTTTATAGTCATCAAAATAGAAAAACTAATATTTTCCACTTATGATTTCACATTGAATGATAATGAAATGTTACATATTATGTTTATTCATAATTTTGAATAGTAATAGGCATTTAATTCATCAAAGACAGTTAACTGAATTTTATAAACGAGTTTCGCTTTATTATATATTAATGACACTTACTTAAACATTCAAGCAAGCAATAACCTGCAAAAAAAAAAAATTCTATTTCAATAGGGATTTTTTAAGAAAGCTTACTCAATCTTAGGGAATTTTTTAAAATGTACAAAAACTATAAGAATTTTTATTAAACCAGTAGACCAGGAAAAACTGGCAAAATCCAGTAGAGTTGGCATCTATGTAAATTTATTTAGGTATAGATTTGGGATACACCTGTTCCTGCTTTTTGGAATTTATTTTGGTAATTTGAAGTCTTATTTGCTTCTTTGACTGATTCAAGTTATTGAAGTTTACTTATCACCTACTAATTTTGTGCACCAAAACACACATATGAATAACTTTGTAAAATACAATGTCTATTAAGTACCAATATGGCAATTAAAACTAAGATGGGAGTATTCCTCAAGTCGTAGATGAAAATGGCACAATTTTCAAAATCTTAAACATTAAGTTTCGGGAAAGATTTTCTTGTAATAAGTGTAAATACCTCGAAGGCAAAGATCGGATTCAGCAAGTAGCATAAAAGAATTTTTCTCTAAAAAAAGGAGTTATATAAAATTGTCTATACTTTTTCTAATTCTTCTATTTCAGCTTCTATCTCTTCCTTACGCGCTATCTTTTCAAGTTGGTCTTTTTCTGGATTGGCTAGCTCTCCCGATTCAATTCGCAGTTTAAGAGCATTAATGTCTCTCAACTTTTTCTTCAGATTCCTAATTCTCTTTGCGGGATCTGTAGCAACTGGTTGAGATTTTTGAGTATTGTTTGTAGTTAATATTTTGTCATCATTTGAATTTTTTGACGAAATGTCCAAGTTACCCATTTTATTGGTCACGTCACTTTTTTGACTGTCACTCTTTTTCTTTTTCTTCTTTGTTGATTTTGTAGTTGTTTCATTAGTGTTTACTTCAGATAGGCCGGGTATTTTCTTACTCTTTGTAGTTAAGGGTGCGACATAAGCAGGATCTAACCCAATAGGGAGTGCTGGTCTGTTTTTAGCCCATTGCTTTCCTTTACTTTCATACCTGCAAGAGAAAAAAGGTTTTTCTAATTTTGTATCAAAATATTCACAAGGTCAATTCATAAGAACTTAACTAAATACAGCTACATTTTAGATTTTCAAATCCATGACTTTTCATGACTTACTGAAGAGCTATCTGTGACAAAACTCTCTAGCACTAATATTTTTCTGCAAGATAGTTTTAATAATAAACATATATGTTACTAATTTAAAATAACAAAAGCGCTGTGTTTAAAATTTTTTTTTTCTTCTTTAATTGAAATTGTAAGAATTTTTTATTCTTATATTGTGGGTGATATTCTTGCATAATTTTTTTTTTTTGGGGGGGGGGGGGAGCACAAATTATTTCCTTTATCTAGCATTTATGTGTAAATGATCATCACAATTAAAAGAATAATTAATCATGAAATCTGTAGTAGTAATTGCTGGAAAAAAAATCGACGTCAAGATCACGCGAATCGGGCTCCTCAAACACATGCTTCGTTTCAAGATTAGGTTGTTGTAATAAAAAATAACGTTTAAAAATTATGGAGAAATCAATAGCAATAACTGTCAAAAATTCAATATAATTATTACCTAAAAATATAAATACTCAAGTGCACGATTCGAACTATCCATATTGTTTGAAATACGGTATGAAATATCGGTATATTTAATATCCACTTGAAAAATCAATATCAATAACTGCCGAAAATACAATCCAAACATTACATCCATTTACATTACTATAGGCGTAAACTGAACATGTCAAAAAGTGGTTATCTAAATGCATGACTCAAATATTATGTATAAAATTCTGTAGAATAGGAAATTTTTTTTTTTTACTTTTCAAAAGAAAAATCTTTCTGCAAGAACTCTGTTATGTTCTGTGACAATGTCGCCGTGATTCTGCCACGGCGCTATGACAAAAAAATAACACCAAATTAAATAATTCTCCTTTATCCGCTCAAGCATGCAGCATCAGTCTTTAACCCTGGATATCATTGCTGGCCACTATTAATGCCCCATGGCAGAATTGCAGATAAAATGGCGGCATTGTCAAAGAGCGCAATTGAGTTCTTTCAGAAGGGCAAAAGGATTTTTCTTTTGGGAAGTTAATTTTGGTTTTCTTTTCTGCAGAATTTTACTCTTTAAGATACTTTTCTTGTTCATCGGTAAAGAAAGAAATGCTCTTGATTTTCGGGTTCTCATTTAGGAATTTAAAAAAATAAGCCAATGACTGGCTTGCTTCAGCTAGAATTTTAAATTGATGAAATAAAAATAAATAAATTCTGAAATCACAGAAGTTTAAAATATAATTCACACTAGAAATATTCTTTCGTTCATTTTTTGAAAGAATACCATAAGAACAATTTATATTTTAATACAATGTGACTGTGAGTGGGGATTTTGTTACAAATCCATATATTCGGAAGACTGTGAAATTGGGGAGGTAAATTCCATTTTAAAAATGAGATTTTTCAACTTCCCAAATCCATGACTTTTCATGATAAAAAAAAAAAAAAAAACGATTAAATTTCATGACAAATTTTTTTCAATACCGAAATCCATAACTTTGCAGGTGCGTGTGGATACCCTCTAAATAATGGTTGACAATTATGAGTTTTAAATCCAATCGAAAATACTAAAGAAATTAAAGTATTCATTTTAAAGTAGTTAATTCAGTTCATTTTAGCACACACTGAGGTCCCCTACCTTCCAACCGGAAATTATTTTGAATCTTGAAAAATAATTTCTGAACCACATCAATATCATAAGAAATTTTATAATTCAATTCTAAAATGTTTAAAAAAATTTATATTACTTTAACTTTATTATACTTTAAAGACATTGGACTTAGTACAAAAACTTGATGTTACTGTTAATTAACTTCTACTTTTTATTTATCTAGCACACTATAGTTTTTTTAAAAACTATATAGTTTTAACTATTTTTAAAAAACATTACTGAGATGATATTAAACAAGATATTTCAGTTTTAACAAAGTTACTGTTTAAACCCAGTATAGCCAAAAAAAAAAGGCTCTTGCGCCAAAAATACATCAATCAATCAATTAAAGTTCATATCTCTAAATATTTTTTAATAAAAAAATCATTAAGCAGCTTTGAAACAACATAGTTCAAAAATTTAATTAAATATAAAAAGATGTAAATAATTTTTATAAAGTAAATAAAAATATTAATTTCTGTACATAAAAATTTGCTAATTTTGTTAACTTTTTAATCTTTGTAAATAATAATATACTTAAAATCATTAAATTCGAAGACTCATTTACACCTAGCAAGTTGGAATATGATTAACCTATCTACAAGCGGTTATTTGGTAGAAACTAAAGCAATAAAGAAAGAAAAAATAAATAAACATACAAAGGCATTTCATCTTGAGGAATATAACCATCTTTCACTCTTCGTGCTTTTCTCCATGAACCGTCAGGTCTTTGAGAAGCTGGGATATAAGTACCTATATATATATAAAATATACTTAAACATAAAGAACTCATCACAACAGACATAAATTTAAAACCTTATTTATATGAATATCATTGGATCACTATCTTCTAAAGTGTTAATTGGAAGGAGTTATTTCTATTGGGGAACATAGCAAAAAAAAAAGATCTTGAAATAATACTTGTCTTGCAATAAAAGACATGGCTAAATATATTTCATATACCTAAACAACATTTTCAAATGCATATTAATGAAAAAAATGTGAATGTTTTTTTTTTTTATTTCATGTAGCTTATTGGTTGCTTTTTACTAATTAGCATTGATGAAGTAAATATAAAACATTATCAACAAAGTAGTTCTTTTATCTGAAACATTTGTTCGCAGGGATTGTAAATATCATATTTTCAAAAATATTCAATATTTTGATATTAATCAAATATTTTTGATATTATGTTTGATATTTTCATTAAAAAAAATCCATGTTATAATGTAGTTTCAATTCTTTTTTACATTTACCACAATCTTTATTTAATAAAATATTAGCAAAAACCAAAGCTTTTCTGCCTTTTTAGTATCTAATCGATTGCACATCTAGGATCGAATAAATCCAAAGCTCGAAAATATTATTTCTAACCCAGTTGTCACAGAAAACACAATTAGTAATAGGTTTACAATAGGGTGTGTAACCAGATTTTTAAACAAAAAATAAGTACTTTTTAAGCTCTCAAAAAATATTTTTAATCACTTTCCAAAAAAAAAAAAAAAAAAAAAAATCATAATTAGGATATGTGCAAAGTAAATATTTTTTTTATCATTTAAAAAATAGAAAATTAAGCACTTTTTACAAACCCCAAATAAATAAAGCACCTTTAAGGGCTTTTAAAAAATGTAAATAAAAAATAAAAAATTTCTAAAAAATGCAACTTTAAGCATTTTTTAGAAACGCCATGCAGCATTGTAATAACATTGAAGTTAAAGCGATGGAATCTTTAAAATTGTGTGACAAAACATTGCAATAATTGAAAAAAACAATTACTTAAACTTATGATGAAATCAGCACAAATAAAGCACGTCAACAAGTAATTATTCAAAAGCATAATTTAAAATTCCCATGTCATAATAAAAATTGGATTTTTAAAACCATTTGGCAATACATCTCAAAAACAGAACAAAAATTATTGAAAAATATGCGATGAAATAGGCAAAATAAAAGTTTGTAAATATTTAAATTGTTGATTGGAAACATCACACGGATTTTCACAATTACATAGAAAAGCAAAGCAAAAACTGTCTTAAAAAACAACATGCAAATTTATAATGAAATCTGCACAAGTAAAGCATGTCTAAATGTGATCAATTACATTTGTGATTTATGGCTCATGAGATCGCAATAAATGTATCTGGATTTAAAAAAAAAGCCAACAAAAAAAAAACAACACGGAAATTGATATTTAGAAATGACAAAAAAAGATTGAAACATTAATTGGATTGGTTATAAAATTGCAGAAAAAAATAAAGTGAATCTCAAAAAACAGTGAAAGCGAGTCTCAACTTTGCAAATTCGTGCATGGAAATATGAAATATTGTATTAAAATATTGGGAGTTTTAAAATCATGCGGAATTTCCTAGTAATAAACGTTGAATAGATGATCTAGAAACAACTTACACGTATAATCTATGCAAATTGAGTGCATCAAAAAGTGATGGCTCAAATGAACAATTCAAAATTTTTGCCATTTTTGATTTTTCAAATATTTCTCTTTGTGTTCAGAAGCTCCCGCGGACAGCACATCAATAGTTGACAGGTAGCAGCTTGTGCAACTTTACCTAATACTCTCAAAACTTAAAAAAAGCCTTTTTTGCTATTTACATGTCACCATAAAAATATATAGAAACTTGGGGGGGATTATCATATTACTTAATTAGGTATACTATCAATTATACCAAATATCTCCCAATTTGTGTCATATAACTTAAAACTATAGGGAAGATTTCAATATCATGACCTGCAGCTGAATAATCACTCAGTCAGGGAAATTTTTGAGCAGCTGGACTGGTAACTGTAAGAAACTTTTTTTTATTTCTCTTTCTGATTAATTACTTGCCGTGGTTATGATAATATCCCCATTAATATTTGAGATGCATACAATAACACTTGTGAAATATTCTCCAATTGATTTACTTTTAATCATGATTAATGACTTTTTCAATTGATATTTTTTATCTTAAAAAGTCGAGACCTTTAAAAAAGGCACAAAACTAAAGTTCAGGCCCTGGGCTCAATTTCATCTTAATCGGGTCCTGTATTAAACTTAAGAAATTACATCATTTAAGCACATAAGAATCTCAAAAAAAAAAAAAAAAACATAATTTAACTAAACATTCCAAACAGAGAGAAATAATCGGAGATTAAACGAAATTATAAATTAAATTTAATTTATACGAAAAAATTAAATAAATTGCATATTATTTTTTAAAACAAATTGTATTTTAGATGCTAACATGTTTTGAAGGTAAAGCAAGGAAAAACGGCATACTTTAACATCTGAAAGCAAGTGATAAGAATCTTCGTAATTCCCTCATAAAACAATCAATAGATGGGAATTATTGAAAAAGTTTAAATTTAATAAAGAATTTTTTATAGTAAATTAACTCACCAGTACCGTCCTGTACATAAGAATTAGCAGTCGCCATGGCTTCGTTATCCATTTCTTTATTTATGTTGTTACAAAATAATAAATAACTTCAACTTTAGTTTCTAAAAATACATTCTTGGTAGTTAGAGGGCGCTAAAATAGTAATAAATTAATATCAAAAAGATTTACAAAAATAAATATGGCAAATAATACCGCATAATTTATTAAATATAAAATTTTTGTACTTTTAAATTTAAAGTAAGAAAGTTTTAATAATAAAATATTTATCACAATTTAATCTAACCGAAACTGTACCTGATTTTTATTTTTATTTTGTTTTCAGTTTCAATCACTCTGAGAGCAGAAGATGTTCTTGTAACAGTGGCAGAATGGATGTTGATAATTTCTGTTAACTATGTAACGTAAATTGATATTTATGAACTTCATTACAATAAAATTTCTAAAACGGAGATTGTCTGAAATTAGAAGATGAAGTTTGCAGAACATTTAGCTGCGCACATTACTCCTGAATGGAGAAAACAATATATTCAATATGAGGTGAATGTATATTTTTATTTGTTTCCCTAAGAAACTGATGTCTACATATGTAAAAGAAGTTATTTTTTTTCGGATATTGGACTATGTAGTGAATTATTCTTGCTTATTAGAGTGAATCATTAGTACTATAGAAGTCTTAAAAAAATTTATCGCTCTTGAAGGTTTTTGTAATTTTAATTAATACTTTATGTAAAGAACATAAGATATTAAACATTTTGCTTAAGAAACGTTATTTCAAATGTAGGGATTGATGATTTTGATTATTTTAATTGTTTTAAGAAATGCATTTACTTGGTGTTTTTTTTTTAAATTTTGTTTTTACTAAGATTTCCCAGGGTGAAGGAGAACTCTGGCGATTTTCAAGAATAGTGTTCACGCAAAAAATCCAAAATCAGACTGGAATTTTTTAAAAACAAACGCTGGAAAATGACTGTTGCATTGTTGGTAACAGAAATCCCTTATATAACTGCCAACTCTACTGGAATTTGCCTGTTTCTTTTGGTCCTCTGCTTTAATTAAAATTCTCCAGGTTTTTTAGCATTTTAGAAAATTTCCTAAAATTGAGTAAGTTTCTTAAAAAAGATCTCTATTAAAATGGAATTTCCGTACAGATTATTGCTTGCCTGAATATTTAAATAAGTATTTCTGATACATAATGAAGTAGACCTTATTTACTGATATCAGTTCAAAACTTTTTTCGTTCTTAACTTTTCAGTTTATTTTTATTTGGAACTCTTTTTAAATTAAATTAAAAAATCTTTCCAACTATCTTTGATGATTTAAATGCCCATTAATATTCAAACTTATGAGTAAACATAATACATAACATTTCAAATATGTTTAATGTTAAATCATAACTGGAAAATATTGCAGTTTTTCTATTTTGACGACGGTAAAAATCCCTTAAATTCCTTATGTGTAAAATATTTTTTAAAACATTATGCAACAATTGTCACAAAATTTAAATTATTTTGTAAAATCTACTGGATTTTTTCCTATCCATGTTGGTAGCTATGCTCTCATTAAGATTCAAGTTAAATATATATCTAGGATCAGTATTTTTGTATACATACTTTATAACAATATCCTTTTATCTAATACCTTCATTAAAACAGTTTCGCTTACCAGGGCTCTGTCCAAACCAAATATACTATCTGTTTAAATGTTTAATTCCACAGTCCACAGATGGTGCTTTGCACATCCTAATTAATTCTTCATTGAGCTTGAGAAAATAAATGGTGTATGTGTATCGACTGTGTAGAGTGTTTCAATGTTTTCAAGGTATAATTCAATATTCTAAGTTCATCTCCGATTCCTGTAAATTGTATCAAGTTCTAACTGATTTGTGAGATGTCTAACGTTCCACCCTTTATTTATTAGTTCCAAGTCCATACAACAACCGAGTCAGGTAAAAATTTCTGAAACCTTCTTTTTCCCGCTATTTGGTAATCCACTACCCTTTAGCAGTACCTTCACAAATATAAACTTAAGATGGAACTTTAGGAATTAAACTTTAGGTAGTTTCACAAAATACTTTTTCTTAAAATTTTATTTTTGTGTCCTGTAAGAAACAATAAATCTATATTTTTATCATATTTTTTGTTGATTTTTTAATATAATTTTTAGTTTTCACAAATTATGTCTAAATTTTCACAAAATAGGTAGCTCTCAGAGAAACCTAGACAGACCCTTGCTTGTATAATTTAATTTTTTTCTGATAAAAATTAATGAGAACCCTGTTGGTTTAAATATTAATTAATTTTAACTTATAAAAAAGTTTTCTTTCTTGCTCAATATAGTTTAGTAAAAGTTGTTTATGAATTTCAGGAAATGAAGCAGATGCTTTATTCTGGAGTAGAACGTGCTCCATCACCTGAAGGTAATATTTTTTTTTTTTTTACTCTTTATTTGCATTTTGACACTTTGATTTAAACAATAAATGTTTCACTTACAGTGGTAGATGAAAGTGATATTGCCAGATATTATGCAAATTTTGACGAAGATTTCTTTCATCATTGTGAAAAAGAGCTTAGAAAAATCAATACCTTCTTTTCAGGTGAGTCATTGAATGAATCATTGTGACATAGAGTTGTTTTTACTATGGTTTTTCTATTTTTGAAAATATTCAACCTTGTGGCATAACTACCGCTATTATTATTAAACATCAATTCACTAGTATATAAGACATGCTAACTTGGTTCAATATTGAGGTACCTTTTGATAGATGAAGGTTGGCATGGTCAATAACAACATTTCCCCACATTAGTGGCCTGCGGATGTGATATGAACATGCCAACTTTGATGAATGGATCACATCGGAAAGTTGACTTTCTATTTGTGGTTGTGTATAATCATCTTCCTTGCGCTATTGCTTCGCAGTCTCATTTACACGCAACGAGATCCTGCGCAAACTCGACTGCTAATTTTCAGTTGGTATGCTGTAATTACTGTTTCTAAGTTAAATAACAATCTGTAGGTGTAAAAAATCCTGAGATTCTGATCTCTATGGAGCTTTTCTGCCATCTGTCTTTTACAAAAAAGGTAGTACGTGCTTGGTCAGATAGTGCAATATAGTAAGCCTAACTGGTCACTCACTCACGCCATATCAAATTCACCTAACTCATACATTACCAAAATACTCACACCATATCAAACACTATTATAAATTTCTTCTAACAAAACTGAAAAAGTGAACTTATATGAAAAATTTTTTTTTTCTCTGCGAAACTTTTTTCTGTATGACCCAGATGAAAATGTTCTCATAATTAAATTAACTTTTAGTACTAGTACAGTTGAATGTGTGTTTTTATTAAATTGAAGTTGAGATATAACTATGGATAATGATTTTTATGGATTTTGAAATTTAGATGTAATTTTTTGCATAAAATTTTTCAATAGCCAAATTGTTTTTGAATATATGGGGAAAATTATATAAAAATTTACCCCTAATAAATAATTGTTATTTGTAGTGACAATTTTTGAAAATATTTTCTTTACTTTACCATATTTTTGTGTTGATTTGTAATATAATTTTTAATTTTCACCAAACAGGTACCTTTTAAAAAGAAAGAAAACTAGACAGACCCCTGGTAATAATTCTATTTAAAATGAATTAAAACTAAACTCAGTGGCGCAACAGCCCATAGGGGGCCAAGGTCTGTGCCCATCTCAGTTTTCTTGACCTTGGGCTCTGGGGTGCAGGAGCAGATGTTCTGGTTAGGTGATCTGCCAAATGTGAAAGCCCCAGTGTTTAGTTCCCAAGCATGCTTGGTATTCATTTATTGACCCACTGAAGGGATGAAAGGCTGAGTCAACCTTGCCCGGCCCAAGGATCGAACCCAAGACCTGTGGCACAGGAGCGGGAAGCGCTACCACTCAGCCACCGTCATTTAAAATGAACAGATAAATAAAATTGTAAATTATACCATGTGAATGATTAGAAAAATACGCCGAATGTTGAAAAAATTATATCACATTCTTCGAAATTCTTCATTAGCTTAAAATAAAGCAGATCATATAAATGTAGATGCCAAAAGGAAGATACTCTTTGTGTGGTGTCAATAACTTGTAGCATCAGAACAATATTTGTATTTGGATAATTGTTTATCCAAATCTTAAAAATTTTATCCATTCAGACAACAGATTTCTACAAATTACATCTAGATAAAGTACAGAAACCTCAGCCTTAGTTATGTCTGATTGAGCCAACAATCAGAGATCAGATTTTTACATCTGAAATCATAAGAGGTAGAAAAGTTTTCATTAAGGGGTAACATGTTGTAAATATTTGCAACCATAATTTTCCCTGCTGTTGCAGCAAATGATTAATAACTGATTAAATTATTGAATCAAGCGATTTACAAGTAAAGTTGGTGTGGTAGAGCATATTAAATAAAATCAGTTTGTTGTTTATCGTAGGCTTGATCATTCAACTTGAGTTTTTAATAAAACCCAAAGCTTAAATGCAACAGTGTTCAAACAAATTTTACAAAAATATACCATTTTTATGTGCTTCCTAATCCATTATATAATTTGGTGACAAACAAAATGACTTCACAAGATTTAAGAGTAATGTTGATTTTTATTTTGATACATTGCTTTTTCCTTGCAAATAGTAATAGTTTAAGAATTCTACTTGGCTGTTATGTTTATTTATTTATTTTAAATATAATTATTACAAGTTACATAGTTATTACAAGATCTAAGAAACAATTCAAATAAATTAGCACCAGCTGAAACTAGCCACTGCTACCAGAATTGCAAGATTTTTTTACACCTACATATTCTTACACTGTTATTTAATTTATACATAGTAATTAAAGCATACTTACTCAATTTTTATGCAAGTATATCAAATATAGGCATAAATATCAGCAGTTCTATGATAAAGCAATTGCCATCTTCGATGATGTCAAAGCTGGAAAATGTACTAAGTTGTCCACCCAAGTCCAAAATGCTTTCTAATGAACCTACTAAACATTTCCGAAAAAAACATACCCTAACCTTCCTTCAGAAGTGGACTGAGGTTCAAGACTAATATGAATAAACAATATTTTTTAATTCCAAATTCTAATTATCATCAATTAAATAATTATAATTATCAATATAAAATTCTAGTTAAGATAACTATTTTCCTAAGAACTATTGTTTAGCAAAAACTTCATTGTACTAATCAACACATTATATACAGGGTATCTGCACACCTGGAAAGTCATGAATTTTGGTAATGAACAAAATTTGTGATGAAATGTCATGATTTTAACTATTTTTTCCCACTCACAGTTATATTTTATTAAAATATAAAATGTTTTTAACATGTTTTTTAAAAATTATGGTGTTCTTTCAAATAATGAAAGAAAAAACATCCTTTCTAGAGCGAGTTATCTTTTAAACTTCTGTGATTTCAGAATTTTTGTTATTATTTATTTTATCAATTTCAAATTCTAGCTGAAGCAAGCCAGTCATTGGCAAATTTTTTTATATTCCGAAATGAGAACAGAAAAATCAGGAGTATTTCTTTGATCTCCGATACGCAAGAAAAGTATCAAGTTTAAAATCGATAAATATGAAGATGCAGAGTATAACAGTTTTGGGCTTTTTTAAATTTATTGTTGTGTTTTTGTCAGAGAAAATAGTAACTTTGTTAAGTCATGAATATTTATTGGAATTAGTCATGGAAAGTCATGAATTTGAAAATCTAAAATGTAGCAAATACCCTGTGTATATATATATATGTATATATATATATATATATATATATATATATATATATATATATATATATATATATATATATATATATTCTTCAGTCATTTCTATTTTTATATTTTGATTTACTGGCCTTCTTCAGTACCATCATGAGCCCAACTTTTTGTGACTCCACTCTAACCTTGTTGCTTTCAATAGCACTCTCTTCATACTTAATTCTTTTTCAAAGTTACAACGCTTTGTGGCTCCTCATTGATTAAGCCCATATCAAAGATTTAAATTAAATATGGCACTACACGTATAAAGAGTATTTTGAAAGAACTACATGATATGCTAACATTGTTTTGAAATGGAATGTTCGATATGAATGTTAACAAATTATGCATTAAAAAGTTTTTGTATTATACTTGTTTAGTTTTATCAGCAATTTATATATTTACCTATAACTGTTAATTTATACTATTAATTAATAAAATTAGCTTGAAATGCTTAGTTTTTAATTAAATTTTTATTTTAAATCTGTAGAAAAAATTGCTGAAGCAACTCGCAAGTCTGGAAACCTCAAAAGTGAGCTGCACAATGCTACACATAGCGAAGAAGTTGTTGCCCCTGGAACTGGTAAAAGGTTAGATTATTTTTTGCCTCAAATAATTTACACTATTGAAGTTAAGTTACTTGTTTTGATTTTTTTCTTTTTATCTACCTTATTTTATCCTTTTATTTCAAAATTTGCAAAAAGTTTATCTTGCCTTTAAATATTGCAAAATTATGTATTTAATAAGCAAAAAAATTGTTTTTGTTCTGATAAAGAGTTATTGGTAATGATTTACAAAAGTGTTATTTTTTAATTAATGTTCATGATTTTATGAAATGATTAAAGCAATGCTTTTCAAAATACTAGATTTACAGTATTAAAAGTTATTTTGAGAATGTGCTATTTAAGAAAATGCATTAATTTGATTAATTCCAATTAACATTCCTTGAATTTTACTTTAGTTTAATTTCTGTACCAAATTATGAAAATATATATTGTTTAACATTTTTTTTAATAAGAAAAGACCATCCTGATTTAAAAAATGGTCAAATGAAAAGATTTCTTATTTATTTTCATTATTGAATTTTGGAACATTTAATTGACCAATGTGTTTTTCATTAAAATTATGAAAGTTGAAAGCAGCTATTAGTTTTAATATTACTTCTATAAAGTCTATAAAAATGTTTATTGCAAATCGTAGAATTCATTTGGTAGAATTCCTTTTTAGAATCCTTTTTTATGTTATTTATGTTAAAAATTTCTATTTCAGATTTGCTGTAAAAAAGGCATTGAAAAGAAATGTGCAATATCGGAAAATGCACGAGTTGAGACTTGCATTTAGTGAATTTTACCTTAGCTTAATTTTATTACAGAACTATCAAAATTTAAATTTTACTGGCTTTAGAAAAATATTAAAGAAGCATGACAAGGTAATCATTGTACTTTTTTTTAATATATTTTTTCATCTGAAATTATATTTGTTAATCATCAAAATTCAATATTTGTCTGTATCTTATTTTCCAGTTGTTAGGAACCAATAGTGGGGCCAATTGGCGACAGCAATGGGTTGATATTGCTCCTTTTTATGTTAATAAAGATATTGATAAACTGATACATGACACAGAGGTTGGTAAATTTTTTTCAAAATTTCTATGATTAAAAATTCTATATTATGTACACTGGCGTGCAAAAGATTTTGGTCAACGCTTGGAAGGGATTTTAACCTTTCTATGTGGGTATCTTTTTTTATTTGGTAGAGATAGTTTCTGTTTTATTTAGTAAAGACAACATATGTATTACACTTGAATTTTTACTTTTCTTGCAGTTTAATGGAAAATAATGTAATCTTCTTTGGATTTAATTTAAATTTTTGCACTCAGTTTGGTTGAATGTTTCTTTTTTTATATAATTCGAGTGTTTTACAAACTAATTCTTCAAAAATAAATGTCAATAATAATAAAGTTAAAATCACGATTTCTGTAAATAAATGTGCGAAACTTTTGCTTATTTGTTAAAATTGCACCTTACAATTAAATTTTCATCCAATTCTTAGATGTAAGAAAATCCCTTCACGAAAAACAAATACCCGACTCATATGAAAATTGCATTTCTCTTAAAGTGACTTTCAAAGCGCTAACTTTGCTTTCTGGTTGATAAGCATATTAAGAATGTTTAGGAATAAAATAATACATTTTTTATTACATTTCCAATCAACCATCTATAGTATTGAGTTTGACCAAAGACTTTTGCATGCTAGTGTATAAGGGTTTTTTTATTGTAATTTTAATTCATTAATAAACCTTTTTAAAGATTAAAGTTAAGAATTACTATGGTTTCTTTTTTCTTTTGTGAAAGAACTGCAAAAACAGTCTGAAGGATTTTATGTTTATTCATCAGTTTTATAATAAAAATGTTAACGTTGGTAAATTTTCATCTCCTTGGGTCATGACAGGGTTAAATTAATGTGGATTTATGGAGAATTGCAGTCTATAGAATTGTGTTATTTACAATTGTGTAATATAAAAATGCATTATATAAATCTTCTACTTTCCAGTGTTTTCACTACAGCGCGAGAATCTTGCATATTTTTTCCTTTTCTCACATTCTGAAATTATTACCGCGCGAAATTCGCACTCTCTATTAATCAATTTCAAAATGCGCAAATCTCGCGCTTTTTGGAAAAAGTATCGTCTTGCTCCATTTTGAATAAAATCCGTTTCACTTTTCTACCGTGATCTTTCATTATTTTCAACACAGGTCCCTGTTGTCTAGCTGTTTCCTTATTTACCAGTATTGTTCGGAACCAGTGCGAACAGCCGAACGCCATACGGACGGATAAGTATGAAATATGAACATGGAAATATAGTAAACGAACTTCACTATTCTATAGCAGAAATAATTGAAAAGCCTATGCTGGCAGATGTAGAGGATGGGAAAGTGTGTGCACAATGCTGCAAATTTAATTAGTGATTCCGAATAGTTCAGCATCTGTTGTGTCTTTTAGCACCCAAAACTGAATTAAGACAAAATATCGTAACAGATTGACTGATAAGCATTTGAGCAACCTAATGAGAATAGCTGATGAAAAGGTAGGCATAGAACATTTTCCATATGATGATGCAGCAAAATATTCTTATTTAAAAAATAGAAGATGTTAAATATTATAATCAAAGAAAAAAAAATTTCCGAGTCTATTTGTGTTTTTTTAATTTTCAGAAATCTTACCCTGTTTTTGAGAAAGGGTGAGAAATTCTCTCCTATTTTTTTTCTGTTATGAAAACACTGACTCTTATATTATTGAACATTATTTGTCTTTTTCTGAATTATCTCATTATTACTACAGTTGGTGCCGAAGTCAAGCATCACTGGCTGCGGTCAGTGTGCGGGTGGGTCACCACTTGGATCAGTCTGCGTAGGGACCGAGGGTGTGCGGTATTGGTCCTCGTTAAACTGTGCTACCGTAAAGTGCTCGATTTCGCGTGCAGGTCGTTGGGCTACCGAAGCAGGGGTGCCATCCCCTCTGCAGAGGATCAAAATTGTGATGGCATGTCTTCGGATCATCCTCAGGGATGTTTCCCAGACCGTCGCCAATAGCCCATTGTGCAGCTCTAGTGCGACGTAAATGAACTACTACTACTACAGTTGGTGCACTTAGGATTGAAGGCTTTTTTTTAAAAATATATATATTTTTTATGTATTTATGTTGCAATTATATTACAACCTACTTTAATGATTTGTTTTTTTTTAATTTTATTTTCTAGAATATAGTTACCAGGCACCTAGAGGGTGGTGATCGCCAAAAAGCTATGAAACGTCTCAGAGTTCCTCCTTTAAATGATCAGGTTAGTATTTTGTTTTATTCTTTTTCCTTTTTGTATTCAAAACACAAAATCAATCTTTTTTAGGTGATTGTTTTTTTTGTTTGTTATATTATCAATATTTGGAAAAGATTCCTTAACATATTTTTTTCAGAAAGCTCTTTATAAATTACTGAATTTGCATTATAATTATAAAGTTGATAGTAAATGAATGTTGTGCTGAACCCCTATTTACATTGTTTGTCACAAGAATTAACTCTTCATTTGATGGGTGGGTGTAAAAGGTACTTTTCCATTTTGCCAGTACAGGTGGTAAAATAGTCCATGCAAAGTAACAAGGTGTACGTAAATTTAAATTTTTTTTTAGGTGGTGGCTATTTTTAAATAAAGTAAAGTAAATAAATAAAATTACCAAGTTTACTTGCGCTATCGAAATGAAAAAGTAAAATTTAAAATTTTCTTTTGACCCTCCTACTTAATCTAACAAACTCATATTCTTGTTAAAAAAAATATTCAATATTACTTTATGAAGAAATTTAGCGGATTATCTTAATAGGTTCAGTAAATAGCCATGTGTGAAAGGTTTTATAGTTCTGTAGTGTGTGTGTATAAGTGTAGAGTATTATTTTTTGATTAAAAAAAAATAGTTAAATGTAAGAGAATAAATGTATAATTTATTATGACCCTAGTGTTTAAATTTGCAATGTCTATCCCATTTATTATATTATGTGCTTATTTCTGAAAAAAGTTGTCTTGGTGCCTAAAGCTTTTGAGATTACCTTATATTTTGTACATATTTGAAGTTAACTTTTATAAAGTTTTCAGCTTACTCAGTATTTTCTTTTAGCAATCTCCTTGGGTGACTTTTAAAGTTGGTCTTTTCTCTGGTGCCTTTCTTATTCTTGTATGTGCTGTCATTATCTCAGGTTTGTCATTACATTTGCATTTCACTTATTAAGTCTTTTTAGTAGTAATAAATGTTTTTAAATCCTTCTGTTTATTGCAGCCGTGTTCACTCATACTCCCGATAATTGGCGCATTGCTGTCCGTCTTTACCGAGGCAGCCTCCTAATAATTTTGTTTATGTTCCTCATTGGAATAAATGTGTATGGCTGGCGTACATCAGGTGTCAATCATGTGTTAATATTCGAATTAGATCCTAGAAATCATCTGTCCGAGCAACATTTAATGGAAGTAAGTACACTGAGATTAAATTAATATCGCCACACCATATTTTATATTATGCTTAAGAAGCCTTTTATGGGTTTTTCTCAAAAGTTTCACTTTATAACATAACTTTTTAATTTATAATAAAGGGACTTCATCATTTGCAGCTGGTTTCTTGTTAAACCCAATTGTTGTTCCAAAATGTGTATATTTTTGCTTTGGGAACAAAGCTCATAACATTTTGTATGATTCATTCTTTTCCACTAATTTAAGTTAAGTTATTAGTAGTTTCAATATTGTTTTAATAAATCTATGTCCTTCACTTACTTTTAATTTAAAAACTGTTAATTGGACTAACTCTATTGTTGATAAAATCATATTAAGTGTCAAGGAAATTTTTTTGCTTTGTTCACTCATTTGTAATATCTTTTAGGGCTTTTATAATTTTAAATGTTTGCAAAGTTTCTTTTACTCTAGAATACTTTCACAGAAAATACATTTAAAATGCATTCTGTTCTATTAGTGCTTCGATTAGTAATGTTAAAAAAATGATTGAAAACTGCTATACTCTAGCATGGTGCGTAGGGTTTTTAAAAAGTGTTTAAAGGTACATTGGGTGTTTTTTAAAAAATATTTAATTTTCCCTTTTCAAAAATGAGATTGTTTTCTTTACCATTTTGATTTTCACCATGTATTATGTAAAAGCATGTTTTTTACATCGTTCTATTCAACGTTTTCACAATTTATTCAACCAGAATGCATTTTGGCATACCGTCTCCCTATAATGTATGATAGCGCCAATCATGTTACATGTTTGATGAAATACTTGCGAGTCAGTATGTGTGTCTGAGCTGGGTTCGGTGAGATAATTGCACTCTCATGTGCAACTCTGCTACATTTTGAAAGATATTCTCAATTTCTGACTTCATTTTCCACCCTCTGATATCGAACCAAAAAATCACTTGATCGTTTTATAATGGCTGACCTAATCAAGAAAAGAGGTTTTTTTTGTCAGAAACTAGTTATTTTATCATGATCATGTAAAGTCTTTGAAAATTATTTAGCATTTTGTTAATTTATATAGTGTTTAAAAATATTTTTTAGTGCCTAAAAAGTACTTTAAAGGTGCTTGTTTTTTGTTCAAAGATTTGACTACGCGCTCTGTCTAAGAAAACCATTGAAACCACACACCATTTGAAGAAAAATATTTGAGTTATACAGAATTTTATGCAAAGTGTTGATATAGTTCATTTCTGTGTTTAAATAGATAGCTGCTATTTCAAGTGTCATGTGGGCCTTAAGTGTGCTAGCATTCCTATTCAGTGAAGCATTATCAATACCTGCATATGCCAATCCTTTATTATTAGTTGTAGTTCTATTGGCGTTTTTGTTTAATCCAACCAGAACTCTTCGTCATCATGCAAGATTTTGGTTGCTGAGAGTGCTGGTAAGTTTTTTATTTGCAATTTTACCTTATAAGTTTTTATGTTTATAATGATCTAATTATAACATATAATTATGATAGTCACTAAAAATATATAAAATTTACTTATACAAATTTTTTATTTCTATTATTTTGTTATGATTATTAATTTGGTTCTAAAACAATCATTTATTAATAGCATAGAGTCGAAATTGAAAGCTTTGTTTAGTTATTTACTGCTACCTTCCTCTTTGAATTTATTTTGCCTCTAGTTTGATTATTTGTCTCATAATTTGCCTTTTTTTTACACCCATCACATTCAAGTGAAAGAAGACCAATTGCTTAAAATATTCAAAACCCTGGAAAGCACTTTGTTTACAATAGTTAAAAATCATGTTGTAATTCTGAAGACAGGAGAACAAGGTGTACCAATCTCATGTTATTGTTCTGGTGAAAAAAAGAAAATTTCAATACCTAGAAAAGATAGTGAATAACTTTCTGAAAATTATTTTGTCAATTCAATATATTTACCTTGTTTTTTATTTGGCTGCAATTGGATCTACTTAAATTTTATTGTGACATTATGACATGGAAATTTCGAATCGTGGATTTCAGTAATCACTTTTCAGCCTCCTCGTTACCATCGTAAATCATTTTTTCGATCTTTTTTTTTCTTTTACCGTTAATTCATTTGATTTTCTTGTAAATTATACATTCATCTATTTTAGACCGAGCATAGAAATTTTATAAAATTTAATATTATTTTCATAGAAATATTCTTAAATTACATAAGTTATGACAAAAAAAGTTTTGCTCATTAAAAATAATTTTAGAAATAAAATGTTGCGTATATGCCCCATTACCCAAATCAATTGACAAATCATTTAGTTGAACACTAGTTTTTTTTATGAAATTTGTTTTATTTTAAAGAACTTGCAACTTTAATCTATCATAAAAATATATGATTAATCTCCAATGTAATCATTATACAATTTCAAAACAAGAGGTAGTTTCAAGTTGTGAAATTAGAGTATTTTAAAAATTTCTCAACAGAAAGTGTTTTATCCAATAGAGTTATTAATATTTATTAGATGTCTTGAGAACCCTTATCAATAGCAGAAAAATAAAATTAGTAAAAAATATATGTAACAATGTTAATAAAAAAATGCTTATTGAAATGGTTGATTTACACACTTTTGGCTGAAAATGGGTTAAAGGCCTTGCATACAAGTCAGAAAATATTTTTATGTCTTCAAATTTTATGTTTGAAAATCATCATTCAAAAATGCCTTGAAAAACGTATGTTCACATGAATAAATTGTTAAGTAATATTCTGATATTTCTATTGTTAATTCTGTTTATTTAGTATTATTGTAATATTATTAATATTATTCTATTGTTATTGTTAATTATATTCCTATTGTTAAGTAATATTCTTCCTATACTATAAAGTTAATTGTAACTTATGTTCTCTTAAGTAACCCAGTATAGTAAATAAAATTGTTTCATAAACCTCTGATCTATTATAAATAACTATAAAACAATTTTATATTATTATTAACCATTGATAAAAAACATTTTTTTTTTCATTGAACATTTTTGCAGGGGCGAATTGTTGCTGCTCCGTTTTTTCATGTGGGATTTGCAGATTTCTGGCTGGCAGACCAATTGAACAGTCTTGTTCCTGTATTAGTAGATTTCCAGTATTTTGTATGTTTCTATGTCACAAGTGTAAACTGGGAAGTAAATACAGGTAGATATTTGTAATTTATAATTTACTTGCCATTAAATTAATCTTTCTGATGATTTATAAAAATCAGTTAGTGATATTTTAAAAATAAATTTATTGTTTCCTTGTGTTCCTATAATTAATGATTTTAAAAAGTATTTAATTGGAACTTTGCTTAACTAACTTACTCCCTGGCATTACAGTCCATGTTGGACCATGGCCTCACTAACAATTTTTCTCCAAAGTCGCCTGTCTCTAGCTCTTTGTTTCCAGTTTCGGACCTTTAGAATCTTAACCCCTTAACGATTGGTTAATTTTCAAGAAAACGTCATAAAAGTGCCTATTTTGCCAAATACACGTATTTGATGAGTGCTGACATCTAGTTTAAAATAAACTAACTATCTACAATTACCTTAAAAATATCCTGGTACTGTCATCTGGTGTGTAAAATGAGAAATAAAATTTTTCTGGGCAAAAGGAATGAATTAGTTTTATTCTTATTGGCACATTACTACTGAACACTCCAGTCTGGAAATTTCACGGGAGCGAGAAATAGAGGGTAAAACCCTCAGCCCGTCATTTTCACGGGAGCGAGAAGGAAGGGGTTAAGGTCTTTCTCCACCTCGTCTAACCATGCTTAAGTAAACTTAAAACAAACTATGCTTAAGTAAACTAAAATATGTGTTATGTTTTACAATATTTTATATGCTTGATTTTTTGAACCATAAACTATGTTTATGTCTTAGTCAAAACAATTATTTATTATATATAAAGTTGTAAATAACAATATTTAGTTGTAAATAACAATAAACTTTTGGTTTACTGTATTAAGGCTAATACTGCATTTTATGCGGAAAAAATTACAGTAAAACCTTACTACAACAATATTTTAGGGACCAAATAAATATATTGTTGTAGAGGGATACATTGCTATATCAAGGACCAACATACTTTAGGGACACAATAGGATTTTTTTTAAATTTTAATATTATATATGTATTAACTATAAGTGTATTTATTTATATTATGCAAAAAATTAATTTTGCAAAGTGTTAATTATGGTTAAATATTAAAAACAATTAAAATTAAATTCAGAAAATAATATTGTAAACATACCTGAAAATCGTTTTTATTGAAATTAATCTGATATTTTTGTTTGTTACATGACTTATTGTCTTATGACTGTCAAGTCAACCAACAAAATATGCATTAAGTCCAAAGCACGAAAATTATTTTCATTTGTGAATGGTGCTCCACCCACCCTCTACAGAAAAAATTCTCTTTTAGTTGTTAATGTGATGCTTGTGGTCATTTGTGACTCATGATCAACTTTTAACATGAAGGTAAAGAAATCAGATAGAAATGTTACATCTTCTACTTCTTAAGAGATAAGAGAGGCAAATCTAAGTCATTCCATTCTAAGAATGGAATAAGAATTGCTAATTCCATTTTAAGAATGGAAGCTCTTGAACTAGTCAGCAGTGAGTCTTCTCTTGTCAGAAAAGATGGAAAAAGGGCAAAAGATGATAAAGATTTTTTACTTTATTTGAAAACCAATAATAAATGGAGAAAATAAGGTTAAAATTTGGGGGGGGAGGAACGTTTTACAGGGATTTATTGCTTTAGAGAATATCGTAATATTGAGAGGAGCATGACATTAGTTCATATGCAAGTTCTGCGGGATCACCAAACATTATCGCAATAAAAGGAGTTATTGTTATATTGGATATCGTAGTAGTGAGAGTTCACTGTATATTAAATTTGCATTGCATAAAAGTCACTATGCATAACTACCATACATGTATACTTAAATTATAAGATGTGATAATCATTTTTGACTTACATTTATTTCAGAAGACATTTGATATTTTTAATTACGCTTAATTTTTCCTTTCAGATTCCAATAAATGTGTAGATGATGTTGGATTAATATCAAGGCCTATTGTAGCCTGCTTACCAGCATGGTTCCGTTTTGCACAATGCCTCCGCCGTTACAGAGATACCAGAGAAGCTTTTCCTCACCTCGTAAACGCTGGAAAATACTCTACTACATTTTTTAATGTTGCATTTTCGTCTCTATATGTACTTACAAAGGGTGAGTTTATCTATAATATTATTTAGCTATAACTTCAAAAGTCTCAAAAACATGTTTTTAAAGTTGATGATAAAAATTTCTATTCATGAAATTTATCTGATTTTTGTTTCTTTTTGTTCAGTGATAATTGTGTTCCAGTAAAGTCCGGATTTCTGGGTTTTTCGCGTACTGTGATCCAGAAATCCAAGGTCCAGAAGTTTCAGGAAATCGCTCACATTTATGTATAAAAATTCTTATATGATTTATTTAAAATTATTAGAACTAGAATGTATACTTGGTATCTCTTTCATTTGTAAATGTTTTTTCTAGTAGAATAATAAATGATTCTCGGGCTGGGCAAGGTTGTCTCAGCCTTTCATCCCTTCAGTGGGTTGATAAATGAGTTCCAAGCATGCTTGGGAACTAAACACTGGGGGTTTTGCGTTTGGCTGGCCACCTAACCGGAACATCTACTCCTGCACCCCCTAGCCCAACATCAACTGAAATGGACACCGTAGGCGTTGGCACTGGCGCTTTTGCGCCACGAGTTTATTTTAGAGTAATAAATGTGATTAGAGATAAAAGTAAACTTATACAAAATTATTAATTCAAATTATGCTGCATATAATGAATTTAGAATTTCATGTTGTTAAAATATCAATGATTTAAATTTATAAAGACATTTATTTTTTGAAATGTGTCATTAATGATTTTACTCAAGAAATTTCCAGGATTTTTGAGTTTGGCTCAAAATCACCTCTGAGTAATATCTTAGTTAATTAATATTTAATAGCTCAGTTTTTTCTTTTTGGTTTAAATTCTAATTAACATTGTCAAACATAGATTTAGAGTGAAAGATCCTTGCTTGAAGTTACATGGTAGCTATTTTGTTAATATTTTTTTTTCTTATTGAAGTATTAAGTACTAGTTTTTATTGTTATTAATCAAATCTTGTTGGAACTATTGTTTTATTTGGTATTAGAAGAAAATGACAACATTCCTAAATGGAAGGCCCTTGATGACAATGAATGGACATCCACATGCAGCAGTGCATATTTTTGGATAGTATCAAATTGCTTTTACTTAATTGTGTTTTTTTTTTCCTTCCTCATAGATGACTATGGCTCAACATGGGAAAATCCTTTTTTCTACCTCTGGATTGTATTTGGTTTCATTAGTTCCATTTATACATATATATGGGACATTAAAATGGATTGGGGATTGTTTGATTCTAATACTGGAGAAAATCCTTTTTTACGAGAAGAAATAGTTTACTCATCTCCCGTGAGTATTTTGATAATATTTTGACAGTCAATAAAAGTTGTAATGTTGAAATTTATCGATCAACTAATAAAATGACATGCGAAAATATGGTATTTAATTTTGTCGCAACAACTTTAAATTATCAAATTTTTAATCAACAACAATTGTTAACAAATAAAGATTAAAAAACATAGTCTAAGTTGTGCCCTTGCAAAATTTATATTGAAACCTATAAAATAAGTTTTGCAAATTTTGAATGAAGAACAAAATGTATGAATCAATTGAAGTTTTAATAAATTTTGTTTTTGTTAAATTGTTTGTTTTGTTGAGAATTTTGTTTTTAATAAAAGCTTATAAATATGCATAATTAAATTTTGGTATTTCTTGCTTAAAATAAGTTGTTATAAGCTTTTCAAATTTAGTTTACACATTTTTTAAAATTTTTATTGAATTTTGATGATTGAATAAAGAAAAGGAAATTTAAAGGAATAACCATATTAAGATGTTGATATTTTTCTTTTAAAAAAAAAATTAGAAAGGGAAGAATTTACTTCAATTAGTGTTTTTGAAAAAATAATTAAGCTTTATATTACAATTTTACTCTTAATATTACATACCTATGTGTATTGTACTTTAAGCATTCAGTTTATGTTTTTCTGGTATTTTTAACAATTAAAATTATATTATAGAAGCATAAATGTATATCTTTTATATAAAATATATGATATAGTTTCATTTATAATATATTTTAAAAAGTATAAATTATTTATTTCAGATTTTTAATTTTAATACATTTATAAACATTATGTTTATAAGTAAATAATTTACAAATATAATGGTAATTTTTCTAAAGTATAACAAATTAGTCTTGTATTTTCAACCTGATGTCTATATTTAAAAAAAAAAAAAGATTTCAAATTTTGTTATGTAGTTTAAAAAAAGATATTTTTATGGTTATTTTATTTTTAATAAATTGCAAATGTGTTTATTGGTATGAAATAACTTATTTAAAATATATTCTTTGAAAATAAATATTTTTGTTTTTAGAACTACTATTACTTTGCAATCATAGAAGATTTAATTTTGAGATTTGGTTGGACATTATCTGTTTCTTTGACTGAGATGGGTCTTATACATGTTGATATTATGTCAACTGTTCTAGCTCCCTTAGAAGTGTTCAGGTATAAATGCACCTTTCATTAGACAAGTTATTTTAATTATATTAGTGATACCGAATTTTCTAGCTTTATTATTAAATTGTAATTTAACAGTAATTTAAAGCAGTTGTTTCTCAGGGTTACAAACTAACAATTGTCTCAAGCATAATTGTTAGCTTGTAATCTTTGAAATTTAACTAACTTAATCAGATTGTAACCTTAAGAAATAAATTGTTTCTTAGAATTACAGTTTGACAATCATTTCAAGGAGTTTTTTATTTATTTTTTTATTTTTTACAAAGTTATATCCCAAAATCATCTTAAACCATTGTTTCTAAATTTTCAAGGATTTGAGTGTTGCCAATTGTCTCACACTCTGATAATAAGTTACCTATAAGTTTTTATCTTAAAATATTAAAATAATTCTATCAAGAATAGACTAACAGATTAGAATTTAGAATCATTTCTTAAAATTAAAACGTTGCAGTTCAAGCTTGAATTTAAGGAACTCATAAAAATGTTACTACATTATTATTTATATAATCTTATTTTAAAGTTTTGAAAATTTTATGATTTTTTTTTTTTTTTTTTTTTTTGTCCTTTTGCATTGGCCACTCTTTATAAAGTTTATGCATTACAGCTTTTGTGTAAATATTACTGTCAACATAATAAATGCCTAGGTATTCTACAGAACAAGAAATGTTATTTCGGCAAATTTCGAAATAGGAGAATTGTTGTATGTTTTAGTCATTTATAGATTGCCTGTTGGATTTTTAATGAGAAATGCTTTTATAATTCAATGAGAAATTTTGTAGGCATTTATGAAGTATGAAAATTATAATATATTTAACCAATTCATTTATAGAATGCTTGTAGGGTTTCCTAGATCAAAGCTTTGGTAAGGTATAAAACAATTGATTCATATTTTTTAGTCAATTTTTGGCTCTTTGTACAATTACTAGGCATTCTATGAAATGCCGGATACCAAAATCATATATAAAAGATTAAATTATGAAAGAATATATAAAAATTACCCTATAATTATAACAAAGTCCGTCTTAACACTTATTCCTCTAGTATGTCCTAAGGAACAATACCTAGCCAGCAATAGCATTATTTAATAGGAAAGAAGTCATATTTAAAATGCTTTATAAATTAACTATTTTAAGGCCATTTTGATTCTTCTGCCTCTGCTCTGGTGATAAATTTTGAATAGGCTTATTTGCTCACAAGCTAGCTCATCCATTATAGCAACATACTGTTAGTTTTAAAAAACTCACTTTTTTTGTTTTTCAGTACTACTTTCTGGCAATCACAAAATGGGTTCTCATTTAGATATGGGGCTTATCTCCTGATTGCCAGACATTAGCCATTTCTATGGAGTGAATCACATGGCTGGTCTGCTACATGCAGGGTATCCGCACACCTGGAAAGTCGTGAAAAATCATAGAAAGTCAGGAATTTCGGTATTGAACAAAATTTCTCATGAAATTTCATGATTTTAACTAATTAAAAAAAAAAAAAAAGCATGCAAAGTCGTGGATTTAGGACGCCGAAAATATTTATTTTTAAAATGTTCATGGTGTTCCGAATATCTGAATTTGTAACAAAATCCCCACTCAGAGTCATATTTTATTAAAATATAAAAAGTTTTTATCATGATCTTTAAAAATTATGATGTTTCTTTCAAAAAATGAAAGAAAAAACATCAATTCTAGAACAAAATATCTTTTAAACTTCTGTGATTTCAGAATTATTATTATTTATTTTTTTTATTTTATTAATTTAGCTGAAGCATGCCAGACATTGGCAAAAAAAAAATTTACCGAAATGGGAACAGAAAAATCAGGAATATTTCTTTCCTTTCTGATGAACAAGAAAATTATCTTTAGAATATAATTCTGCTGAAAAGAAAAAATATTATTTGCTATTTTGTTGCTTCAACTCTTTCTTTACTCTGTTTTTTAAATTTAAAATCAATAAATATGAAGATGCAGAGTATAACAGTTTTGGTTATACCTATTATTTGAATTAATGTTGTTATAATGCTTTTTAAATTTATTATTCAGTTTTTGTCGGAGAAAATAGTAACTTTGTTAAGTCATGAAAAGTTCTTGGAATTAGTCATAAATTTGAAAATCTAAAATGTAGCAGATACCCTGTACTTGTGACCACATTAGTAAATCACATTCCAGGCCTACTACATGCGGTGGCATTAGTGATGCTTTCAATTCAGTTTTGATCCATGTTTTCATTGTATTACATTTACGTGCACATGTTGAAGATGCTTGTTTAAAAATGAAAAACTTGTGTATGACTACGATTAAAACTTGTGTATGATTTTATAAAAAAATTAAAAAAAGAATATGTTTATTAATGAGATCATTGCAATGTAGGAGATTTGTATGGAACTTTTTTCGTCTGGAAAATGAGCACCTCAATAACTGTGGTAAATTTCGAGCAGTACGTGACATATCTGTTGCACCCCTCGATTCGAGTGACCAAACTTTGTTGATTTGCATGATGGATGAACCAGATGGTGTCATTAACAGAAGGAAAAAGGAGAGGAAGTATCCAAAGTAAGTATATTGAACCTTAAAAGTTAAGAGTTAATCTTTTTTTTTCTTTTCAGTTCAAAAGATGTATTATTATCATGGGGAAGAAAAATTGTCATTTGATATAATTTTTTCCTCAAAATTTTTTTCATGGTCTTGCTCAGACACATTGTGGAGAGATAAGGTATGGACAATGTCAACCTTCATAAATCAAAAGGTACCCCAAGATTGATTCTAGTTAGCATGCCTTATGGTTAGTATCTAGTTACTGGTGAATTGATATTTAATAATTGTAGTGGTAGTTACGCCACAATACTCCCCCACCAGAATTTTTTTAGGGATAGAATTTGAAAAATGGATACCACTAGTTGCCACATTTGCGAATGACCAGGAGAGCTGTATTAAGTTCACAGTTGTGTGTGTGTTGCTATTAGCAGTAGAATGTGTGCAGAATTCTGTTGTGTGTAATTAAGACTGAGAAGCAACAGCGAGAGAATAACAATGGTACAGTCACAAATAAATTCAACTTTTCAATGGGGACCATCCATTGTAGTAGGCATGTTCATAGCACGTCTGCAGGTCACTAATGTGGAGAGATTAATTATAGACAATGTCAACCTTCATAAATCAAAAGGTGCCCCGAGATTGATTAGAGTTAGCATGTCTTATATACCAGTGAATTGATATTTAATAATTATAGTGGTAGTTATGCCACAACATAATTTGGTTGTGTTAGAAGATTAAGCACTATGCAACAGGCAATTCTATTCAAGATTATTTGTTACAACATTTTCTTTCATAGAATTCCATCTAATTTAAGATTTTGATAGTTTTTTCACATTTTGTATTGTCTCAAAATTTTGCAATTCTTTTTATTATTTTCAATAATTAAAAAGTCTTCAGTAAGGGGTTTTTTAAATAAATTTTGCAATAAATTTTATGTCATTATTTTATTAAATATTACAGAGAAAGCATTTATGTTTTATGGGTGGCAGCCTGATATGAAAATGCATTGAGACATAAAATTCTGAAATCGGGACTTGGGCATTTATGTTTTTTTGGGTATATATATACGAAATAGCATTGAGACACAAAATTCAGAAATCTGTTTTCTCAGAATCTGAATTCTTTCAGAATCCTGATTTAATCAGGCCTTGGGGATTTATGTTTTAATGGGTGGCTCTCTGATATGAAATAGCATTGAGACACAAAATTCAGAGCTTAGTTTGTAATGTAACCTTGTGATTCAGAGTGTCCCAAAATGCGTACATGAGTTAATTTTGAAATTTAATGCAGCTTCTTACTTAAAAATTGGGATTTTTTCGATTCCTGAAGTATATGGTAATTTTTAAAATTGTGTATCAGGTAAATGGCTCCCATGGTTTTGCTGATACATAGATAACTTTTTTTTAAATTTTAAATGACAGTTTTTGGATTATCTTTGTTGAATTTCATTTATACAGTGCTCAATTTCTTCTCTAAAGGAATGGGGGATTGTGGGACTATTGAGGTAAAAATTAGTTGAAAAAGCTAAGGTTAATTTGGGCACCAAATTCTAGTCACCAAAATGAAAAATTGTGTCGTCAGGAAATAATACAACACTCCTCAAATTATTCCTCATCACATGAAATACATTATTCTTTCGTTTAGTATTCCGTTTTTTAATAATCATGAAGTATAAGCTGTGTTTTTATTGTGCTAATGATGCAAAATTCAAATCATAGAACACTCTGTGTAGAACAAAAGTTCAAAAAAAGCTTTTTTTCTTTCTTTTTTTTTTAATGAATTCCAGATTTTTAAAAATAATGTGATTAAAAAAGTGATAAAAAAAACAATGACTTGTCATCTTCTAAAAGTTTACCACCTCTATAGGTTGATTACTAAAACAGCACAATGTAATTGGACGGCTTATACACATTTCACTATACTACATGTGAAGTTACCTGCCGAAAATATAGCCATAGCTGTTTTCTTTACCTGTTCATGGACAGGTAAAGAAAACTAGTTATTTTATCATAATTATGTAAAGTTTTTGAAAGTGTTTTTGAATTTTATTGATTTTATGTTTATAAATTAAGAACTTTAAACAAAGAAAAAAAAATTATTTTTATTACTGCACAGATCCTAATTATGATTTTTTTATTTTTAGAAAGTGATTAAAAATAATTTTTTAGTGCTTAAAAGGTGCTTATTTTTTGTTGAAATATCTGGCTAGGCGCCTTGGAATATTTCAAAAACAACTAAAATATTAACCCTTTCGCAACGAGTTTTTTTTTTTTTTTACAACAGAACAATTTTGGTTGCATAAACTATGAGTAGAGTAGCATTATGTACAGTAGTGCCAGCTATGTTCTGTGAATAAAAATACCTTCAAAAATATTGGCAGCACTGGTGGGAAAGTCTCCCATTAGACAGAGAAGCTTCTGTCCCAAAAGATTTTTTTGAAATTTGTTTAGGACGTATGTGTCCTGTTAGGCGCAAAAGGGTTAAAGGAATAATGGACTATTGTTTGGATATAAATGTAATTAAATAATTGGTTATAAAAAAAATCCAATACTTGAAACTGCTATGACCTAGAACGCCTTTTGGAAACTGTTGCTTTACTGTATTTATTTTAGTTAATTCAAATATGTTTTTTTTTTAAACTAATTTTGTTGATTTTTTTTTATTTAGCCGAAGGAAAAAGTCAGACACTAGAGTATTAATAGACGAGATTGAAACCGATGATCCAGATATGTAAATACTTCCTGTGGATGAATGCAATTATTTTTTCATGTATGCAAGAATGCTTTCATTTCTATGCAAGAAGAAATGTAGCTTATATCCAAAGATATATTTTATACTTTTGGTCACTAGATAGTTTTCAGTTCTGCAGCACATATAGGTAAATTAGTGGAATGGGTAGTCTTTATCAATGGTATTAAAAATTGAAATGTACTACACAGGTAATTTACAAAAATATTTGTACGCCCGAAAAACTTATTATTCAAGGTCAATGTAATTATAGTAGGTGATATTTCACCAATCAAATTTTATATTATATTTTCTGTCAGAGCATTATTGTTTCAGTATTAATTTTTTTCCTCCAACAAATATTTTTGTGCCTTTTGAACAATGCATATAAAATAGTTGACATTTCTGTTTTAACAGTTTGGTCTTAATTTTTGAGGGAAGTTATGTAGTGTGTATTGTTTTTATTGTCATTTTTTTTTTACCACGATAATATTTAAGTTTCATACCGTTTCGGGTTACTAATTAAAGGCCAGGCTGCCAATGAAATTGTGTTTGCTCATAGAAACATATGATTTCATCAAGTTTATTATTCTATGTATGGAATTGACTGAGTAGCTATAGTCTACTATATAGGAATTTCATGGTTATGCCAAAGTTTTTTCAAAGTCATTAAAAGTTAATAGAAATTTATTTTTAGTAATAGGTTTTTTGGAAATTTGTTTTTAAAAATTAATAACAAAGAATTAGGGAAAGAAGTTTTTTTTTTTTTGCAATATAAACTATAATAAATAACTTTAAGGAAACACCTTGTCAAAATTTCCTATATATATATATATATATATATATATATATATATATATATATATTGAGTGCTCCTCACACTGTTGTATTTATATATTTTGCTTTGGCTATATTGATAAAATATTAAAAAGCACTCCTTTTTGACGATATAATCGTGTGATCTGATGAAAAGATTATATCTTTTATTTTCTGGATTTTTATTAATTTTTTTCTCTTTTTTTTTTTACAGATTTTTATTTTTTTTTATTATTATTTTATTTTTCCCTTTTTTCATTGTTCTGTAATTTTTTCTATGTTTTCTCTACCTTTTTTGTTTCGGTTATTTATTTTATTTCTAAATTTAAACTATAATTTTCTAGACAGTAATTGCATTTGGGGTTTTCCCTTAGAGTTTTTGTGAAACATATTTTAAGGCAGAAGTTTTTGAAAATATTTGTGTCATATATTCACAATTTTGTGAATTTTTAGAAATGGGTTTAAAATGATTTTAACTTCTGTTAAAGAATTTTCTTTTGTCTTATTAAATAGTCTTTTTAGAAGCATACATAATCCAGCTGTATTTTTATTTTTTTATTAACATTATTAGTGTTTCTAATCATTTAAGCTCATGTTAATGTACTCATTATTGTTTTAATTTAAACTATGTGGCCCCTTAACTGAGAGAAGTCATGGAATTTTATAAATCTGGAAAAGTCAGTGAATTGATTAAAATATCCAAAAAGTAAGGGAAAATTATTAATTTAAGTTTAAAAGTCCAATATTTTTTGTATATTTTATGCATAAGAATATGGCTTAGATGAAATATTAATTATAAAATGTATGTCACTGGTTAAAAAAATTAGGGAAATTCAATAAACTCTATCTGGAAAAATCAAAGAAAATTTAGTTGATTTTTCCTCCTCCAATTCATATTAGTAGCACATTATCTAAAAAAGGGATTAGTGGATGAAAGTTATAAGTGACATTTTTAAAAAAAATTAGTTTTTTAAAGAAAGACTATTTTTTTTCTCCGATTAATACAGCATTTATTTATTTCACAAAGTCATTAAATTTCATGGATTGAAGTTCATGAAGGTACTTAATGAAATCTATGAGTGTTTTCATACATTTTGCCAATTGAAAGATTGCAATCAATAATTAAGGGCTTGGTTACTTGTATTCCTAAATGTCTTTTAAAACCATCACCCTCTTAGTTCTTCAATTATTACTAAGCCCTTTATGTTTTTATATAGCATTTATTATAAAAATTTCTTTTGCTTTACTAAATGTGCATTTATATACCAAAATGATTTTGTCACCACCGCTTTTTTGTGTGAAAGTCTCTTATCAATAGTGTCCTTTTGTGTATTTTTCATAATTCTATTCGATATATGAATGCAGAACACATTTGTTGTATAATTAGTTATTATATGTTAAATTTATTTTTACAGTTTTATTATAGCTGTTAAAAATTTTAGTATTATTCGCTGTTTCTTTACTGAAATGCTTGCTTAAAATAATTTATAGGCATAGATCTAAATTGTAACCCTTACTAAAGGAATTTGATTTAATTTGAAAGACACATATTTTCTTAAGTCTAACAGTTCTTTTATTTATTTTCTTTTATTATCACAGCTTTTGTTTTGTAGTATAATCTTAAATTTTCTGTCTAGATCTTAGAAAGATATAATCATTAAAATGTAACAATAAATAATCTGATCTTAAAGTGTTTTACATTATAGTTACTGTGAGTTTGCTAATAAAGTAAATTCAAATGAAATTTTTTTGTTTGCCAAAAATTCTTAAAGATAAACTGTATTAATTGCATTACTTATCTGTATTTAGGACCTAGGCAGCACAAATACTTTGTTTTATTCAATAATTACAGATTTTTTAGAATGAACATGTTTTTTTTTCTTATCATACAGAATTCAAAGTACTTTTAGCTTCTTATGAGCACAGTAAATTTTAAAAAACAACAATTTTCGCCTATTTCAAATTCGTTTTGGAAATAATTATTATTGTATCTGTAAAAGCTAGGTCTTATTAAAATCTTGAAGTGTAACAATTAAATCAAATTTTCTCATTTTGTTAAAGGAATATGGTGATTTTCATTACTATTTACTTAAAGATTGATTTGCTTTTAAACTAATACTATTTTAGATTAGCATTATTTTTAATGTATCAAGTTGCGTAATCGAACCTATCAATGCATAATAGAACATTATGTACATTCATATTATAGTCATTTATTTTAATATACATCTTATTTTATGACTGGTGGTTACATATTTTTTATTTTTTTTTATTATTATTTTTTTTAATATCAGAATTAATTACGTACTTAACTGATATACTAACTTATATTTTATCACTGATATAATAATCAAATTTTTTTTAACTGATAATTACTTATCTTAAATAATTGATGGTAATTATATTTGAGTGATACAGTGAGTGCTAAAATTTCTCGTTCACAAAACAATATTAATTTTCCTTTTTAGAGACTTTATCATTTGTTTCTAATACACAGTATTAAATTTTTACTTGCTATAATTTTTTATTGTAATTTTTTTGTGAATATTTTGTGTGTAATTTGTTTGTTAATTAATTTTTGTGACTGATTATTTATATTATCCATACATTCTACTATTTAATATTATTTATATCTGTATGTATTGTGGTTTTTAACTTAACTTATTTAATTCCCATATATTAGTGTATTATTTTTCATTATTAATTGGATATATTTAACTACCTTTTTTAACTTATCTGTCCAATTGCAATGACTATGATATACCCGTTTGCTTCACAACTTTCAACTCCTATTAAAAGTTTGATAATCAATAATTTTTTAAGAATTGTGTCCTGAAATATTTTTATTTAATGAACTATCTTTCAAGATCCAATAAGGTAGAAATTCTGAAATTTGCTGGTTGTTCAACGAATTTACTTGGTTGAGCCCATGAAAATTTAATTGCAAATTTTTTTTTTTTCTGTTATTTACATTACCCAATTACCTGGGTATATAATATAGTCAACTAAAAACTAATTAAATTATAAATAGGATTTGGATAATAGATTTTTGATTGACAATTTTAAAACATATATCAATAAAATACCATTAAATTTGTTCAAACCAAAAACCATTTTGGTTTTAATTGAGGGTTGTTTTTTTTTGTAAACTAATGTTAACGTATTTATTCTGTTTTTAAATTATTTTTTTCTTAGTACAAAATGTTTAATATATTCTAAAGGTTATCAGAAAGTAGTATCAGGGGTCTGTTTTGGTTTTTGTGAGATATACCTATTTTGGGAAAATGTAGACATATTTTATGAAAATTAAAAATTATATTAAAAAATCAACACACAAATTTGGTAAAAATATGGATTTATCGTTTCCTACGAGTTACAAAAATTAAAATTTTAAGAAGAAGTATTTTGTGAAACTACTGCTTTTCCTATAAATGAATTTGTGATGGTACCGCTAAACGGTAGTACATTTGGCCTGGACAGACCCCTGAGTATGTATTGCTGGTTAATTAGTAACTAATCAATCTTTCTCTTGTCATATTATAATTCTCACTTTTTTATGGTACATATGCTCCAATTAATTTAATTAAAATATTTTTAATTTTGTACGATTTAAAATATTAGGATGATATTGAAATATAATAATAAATTATAACTTTTCATGATATGTATCTTCTTTGCAATGCATATATAAACTTAATGAGCTTTTTGAAACAACTCATAAATTTTGCTCAAGTAATATAGAAACCAGCCTAATATTTTAATATAAAAAATCTTATAATACTGCACCTATAATTGTTTTTTAATCAGTAGATTCAAAATAAGTTTTTATTTTCAATATAATTAGGAGTATTAAATAAACGGGTGTTAGCTGATATAAAATGTGTTAGCTTAAATGTCTTTGTTTTATTTTAATCAACTGATTTAGATTAAACCTAGGAGTACCAATGTGGGGTTATTTTAACCCCAATTTGGCATTTCTATTTTCTTCTTAAAGAAAATATTATAAAGTTAAATATTCAATATTATCCCATAAAATATCTTTTATAATTATGTCAACTTATTAGTAAATTTTTGTTGGTTAAATAAAGTAGTTATTTTCTTTACTATTTAAATAAACTCTGGAGTAGAAACAATGCCTACCAAACAAAGTAGGATGTTCCCGTGCCTTAGATCAAAAATTAGTGTAGCTACAGAACGGGGAATTATATCAATTTAGAAAAAATCAGTGAGATGTCAAGTATAGTTCGTTCACCAGGAGTTGGCACTTGGCTCTGCCTTCATCACGTGATGTACGACTATGCTATTTTTGGTAGAAGGATGTGAACAATCCTGAACAAGGTTGCTATTTGGCGATTGTCTGACAAAAATATTTATTTCGCAATCTTTATGTGAATTTTTTTTTAAACATTATATATAGCATAAATTTAATATTTCTCATTTGTGAGTGAATAGTTTGTTCTTTTTGAGACATTTTGTGGGAAAAACAGCAATTTTTAAATTTAAAACATATTTCTTTAGCTAGAGTAACGAAAAGTATAATAGCAGATGATAAAGCGAAGTAAGTGACTGGAAAAGAATTCACTGTTTGGTGTTTGGTGCACCTTAAGGATTGTCTCAATTTCAAGCATGGAGACGTTTCTCCTCTTACTCCCAAGCTGAAATTAATTCTTCGTCTGAGGAGGTGGAGCCAAGTGCCAACTCCTGGTGAACAAACTATAATAATTTAGCAAAAAATTTGGAAAAAGAAATTAAATTAGAGGTACTCAAAAGTCCAATAAGGACAACTCCATGATACAAAGGACAACAACAAAAAATTAACAGCATATCTCCATTAACAAATTTCATAATTTTTTTTAAAAATTCTTTTAGATACAAAAATTTTAACATTGGTCACAAGAATTTTTTCTCTATTTGCGAATTTCTATATATCATTTTATGTGAATATTTCTTGTTCAATTTAAAGGTTGTTCTTAAATTCTGTAAAAAAATCATATTGCTTATAGAAGCAAAATTTTAAAATTAAAATATGAAGTTTTACTCTGTATCCTTTCTATGTGAAGTCAGTCACATTTTATAGTTTCATTCTTAATGAAATATGTATTGACATATTATTAAACATTAAAAAAAAAAAGTTTCAAAATAAGAAAACTCATAAAATGTAACCTCAATCCCTACAGAGTTTCCGAAATTTTTTTTTTTTTTTTTAATTAGTCTTGTGATATTTATATTTTTTTAAAAAAAAAAATTTATTTTTCAACTCTATTGGAAAGTATAAGAACTTCGTAATATATTTTATTTGTAATAATAGGGCATAACTGAAAACATAAATTATAAAATTTGTGTCGACGGTTAAAAGAGTCTGTTAAATTTGATAAAATCATCCTGGAAAAATCGGGGAATATTTTTTCTCAGTACTTGTAGCTAAGCTGAAAAATGATTCCAAATATTTTCAGAATTACAACCATTTTAAGAAGTTGGTATTATTTTGTATTCCCTGTTTTAAAGATAGTAGAATTGATGATAGTTGCAAAAGCCAGTGGTTGGAAAAACTACATTTTTCTTGTAGTAAACTACAATTGCCACCACTTTATTCCAAATTACTTGCAACTGCTTTTTTTAAAAATTAATGACTACAAACTACTTTCAAAATGCAGTCGCTAATTCACTATATTTTAGAAGATTAGCTTTTTTGGATAACTCAGTTAACACTCGTGTTCAAAATGGTTTTAAATATAAAAAATTTTATTTATTTACAAGGATTAATTAAGAAATATTTTATATGTGTTTAAGTGAAAATTGTATGTACTTCTTGCTGTGCAGCTTCTTTTTTTAACTTCATGGTAATGTGACTGATTTCTTACTTAAAAATTAAAATTGTCCTTAAGCTGAACCTATCAACTTTTTTTTATTTATTATGCTTTAAAATATTATTTTTAAATATTTTAAAATTTAATTCTGTCACAGTCTAGTCTTATTTTTTATTCATATATAGTTTCGTTTTCATAAAATATTGTTTATCTAATATCATTATTTTTCAGCATTTTCAGACACAATATAGTAATATTTTATTAGTGTATTTAACGATATTTGTTATTGATATCCTCTAGGTTTATTTGTATTAGTTGAGTTTGGATAAATATTTCATGTTTATCTTGATGAAAACTTTCAGTACAAATATAGCAGCTTAGAATTTGGAGACTTAAAAAAAAAGATAATACAAATTTACATCCTTTTGCATTTATGTACTTAGTTTGTGAAGTTTTTACCACCTTTTTTGCTTTTATGTATAAGCAGAGCTGTGAAATCTGCAGTTGAAATATTTGACTCCGACAATTACCAATTCTAGGAAAGTATTAATATTATTACTTTGTAAGAGTTAAATTTAATATTATCTATTTCTATTTTTTATGTTCTATAAGAATTAGAGCTATTTTATTTAAAATTATATATTGTATTATAAAATCTAAGAAATTAGTTTTAAGAAACTTATTTGTACAGAATGTAAGATTAAAATTAATTTCCATTTACTTTAAAAGGGTGCATAACGTTTTTAAAAAGTGCTTAAAGGTGCTTATTGTTGATTTACGTTTTTCAAAAGTGCTTAAAGGTGCTTTTTTTATTCGGGGCTTGTAAGAAGTGCTTAATTTTCTATCTTTTAAAAAGAGATATTTTTTTCTTTGCTGTGTTGATTGTTGTTCTAAATTACAAAAAATGCTTGATTTTTCTTACTTTTCTCTACAATATTTATCAGAAACTAGTTATTTTATCATCATTATGTAAAGTTTTTGAAAATGTTTTTGAATTTTCCTGATTTTATGTTTATAATTTAAGAACTTTAAACGGTAGGGGAAAAAATTATTACTTCACAGATCCTAATTATGAATTTTTTTTTTAATTTTTTTTTTTTTTTTTTTTTTTTGGAAAGTGATTAAAAATATTTTTTAAGTGCTTAAAAGGTACCTATTTTTTGTTGAAAAAATCTGGCTACGCACCCTGTTTAATGACCAAACTTTGCCCTTTATAAAAATTCCGCGTTTTAATATTTTTAACGATTTTCTGTAGGTATTTAACAATTTTCAATAAATAATTTAATCAATCATGTTCCCAAAAATTTCAAATGTAATAAATTTTTTTGTGATAAGTTGTAGTTTAAAGAATTGTAGTTATATTTGTTTACATCATAAAAAATATTTGCCTACATAATTTTTAAGAGATCAAAGACTTCTTTTAGTTTTCAGACCTAACTTTAAGTACATTGGAGTCCAGCCAATATCTCTGATTCCACAGCTATGTTTTAAAACCCTTAAAATAAGTACCAATCTTCTTATGTGCATTTTTTAATAATTTTTTTTATGAGAGCTGTAAATAAATGGATTATGGTTGATTTCTTTTGAGACGTTTGGTTTCAAAGCCAGCTCATTACATTTGCATAAGTTTTTCAAAAAAAAAAAAAAAAAAAAAGGAGAGAGGAAAAAGATCTCTTAAATTTAGATGTAAATCTTGATTATGTGATCAATTAAACAATAATATTTATTAATGTTTTTAAGAAATTTGTAACAAATATGTCCCAAAATAATTTTATATGCTTCCAATTATTCATATAGTATTTAGAGGCTATTTAATTTGTTTGAAATTTTTATTTTGAATTCGGTATGCAAATGGTATGATAGGATAAGAAAAAATGGTATTTGTTTTTATCTCAAATTTCGAAGTTGAAATTTACATTTTTAGAAACAAAAATTTTTTAAACCTCTTAAAAGTGTTTTGAGATATACATTTTACTCTTTTTAATTCAAATTTAAAGTGAAACAAAGTTTTTTTAAATTAAAATTAGCATTATTATGAAACGAAATTAAAATAATGAAATTGAACTGTACTAAATGATTTTCATTAAAAGTTAATTAATTTATTCATTTTTTAAAAGTTATTTTAGTGAAAAAGTTCTGTTATTTTTCAATTTGAGATGTAATTTTTTGTTTTAATTTTTTATTTAATATGACGTCAGGTGGCTGAGTGGCCACAGGCAAGGGGTTATATTCTCGAACCAGGCATGGTTGTTTCAGCCCTTTAGTGGTTCCATAAAATGAGTACCAAGCATGCTTGGGAACTAAACACTTGGAGTTCCATATTTAGTTGACCACTCAACCGAAACATCTGTTCCTACAACTCAAATACCAAAGGTCAAGAAAACAGTGATGTGCTTCATGGGCCTTGACCCTCTTTGGGATGTCACACCACTGAATTTAGTTTTAATTATTTAATTTAAATATATGTTTTTCAGGCAAAAGAAAAATATTTTCCTCACAATTTATGATATAAATTATGTTATGCACAAATTCTCAATAACTCGATTTAATTTAAATGCTTTATTTTAGCTTTTACATATTTTCAACGTGGAAAATATGTATGACTAAGCCTAATCTGAACTAGTCTTATATTGTAAAAATCTTTCACATTTGAAGTTAGGAAATTATTTGAATTTTCTCACCATTAAAGTTCGAAAAATAAAATTATCAAATTGAAAATGAAGTTTGAAATTGAATGTTAAGTTTTAATGTTAGTTTGAAATTTCCAATATTTTAAATTAAAAATTATCCACTCTACTTATATTTAATTTATCGTCTTAAAGATTTACTGTTAGCTTTGAATTTTCAATTCTTTTAAATAAAGAATCAACATTATTTTTTATTTAATTTGTTTTAGTTTGGAATTTCCACTTCTTTAAATTTAACAGAATCCAGATATTTACATTTTATTTGTTTTCTATAAGATTTAATGTTAATTTAAAATTTCTAGTATTTTTAATTAAAAAGAATCCACTGTATTTATATTTAATTTGTTTTCTCTAGAATTTAATGTTAGGTTAGGATTACCAATACTTTAAATTTAAAAGAATTCTCTCAAAAAAAGACAAAAAAGTTTAATACAATAAAATTTTTTGAAAGAAAATAATCAATAATAAGGCAATTTTTTACTGAATATTTGGAAGAGATTAAAAACTACTCATAGTACTTGAAAATAATATCTTTTTAATAATAATAAAGAAATTAAAAGATATGAGGTAGTTTTGAACGAAAACGTCTGATTTGAATTGTGCAATTTATATTTAGAGTTTATAGAGTTAGTGGAGTCGTTTTATCCTATGTAGTTTTTACTAAATTAAACGTTATTTGTTAGTATTAGATTATGAATCATTAATTTGTAGTTGTGTGCTGTGCACATGACTTAAATACCCTGTTTGACATTCAAACAGTTAGAACTACGAAATTATTAAAAAAAAAAAAAAAAAAAAGTTAACTTTCATACATTATTACGAATGAAAGAGAATTAGTAAAGGCAATATTTTGTGAATTTAAATTATAGAAATCGTAATGAAGACATAATATTTTCGTATTGACGATTCTGATGATTGTATATATCTTTCTTTTAATGTATGATTCTTATGAATGGTGATTTTTGTACCCAATTCTGTTATGTATATTTTTGAAAAATTTTAACTCTTGTTTTTAATGATCTCATTCTAAGTCATTTAACCTTTTTACGCATTTTATTTTGCTTGGAACATTTATTTGTGTTTTAGTTTAGCATGCAACTTTGTGTTAGTATTCAAGATCGTAAATTGTCTTTCATCCTTGTATTATTGAATCTGTATCTTATTTTTCTATTGGATTGTTTTGTGAAATTTAATAAACTTATTCTTTAAATGGTTGCTACTTTTATTTTGAAGTTTTTGATCGACAAAAATTTTTGAAATGACTTCCCTTATTGGCGATCGAATTGGGCTACGGATGGCGTAGAGCAGAACTCTCTACCTATGCCAACACTTCGCATGCTTTCACCATTAGCGTGTGGAGAGTCATAGAAGAAGGAAGTACGCTAGTTTCTCTCTTGATTTTTAAATAGATTAAAATATTTTAAGTTAGGAAACTATATAAAACTGAAAACTACATTAAACATAGTTCTAAAAGAAAGCGTCATGGCTATTTAAAAAAATATTTTTAGCAATTAAATACGAAAACTTTAAGAAAAGCAAAAATATCGTAGTAAATTTCTATACAACGGAAGAGAGGGAAAGGGGAATATGACCAAAGGCATCCCCAGATAGTGTATTCGAGCGTTGCGATCGGTTATACTGCATAACCTGCATTTTAAAAACCTTTACGAAAATTAAGTTAATGGATGGTTGACTGAATGTAAAGAATAACAAGTTTCTTAAAACCGGAAAAAATTGTTATAAAATAAATATTTCACCTCTAATCTTCCAATTCAATGATTCACTATTATTTTAGCCACTGGATGGCGCTGTTTAATTACGTAATGTATCATTTTTAATAAGTTTAACTTCACTACTAGGCTAAGTAAGCCACAATGACTTCATCTATCCTCCATCTTGTTAAAAGCATCAACTTATATTTATTAATTATGTTTATTTAATATAAATAAACTCGTATTTTAAATGACATTCTGAATTTTTTACTGAATTAATAATGCCTTAATTCATTGAAAAGGTATTCCTGCACTATTAAAGAATATAAAGTGAAGACCACACGAGAGAACATGCACAAGACAAAGGTAAGCAATATTTATGTCTGCTATCTTTTATTTACAAAAGTGCTTAATTACCAATAGAAATTATGAAAATTTCCGGTGTATCCCTCCGCTTATAAGGCGATGTGTGAACAGGCTTAATATTCTAAAGAAGATTAATTATTGTGATTTAAATTAACGCGTTATTTTACTATTCATCAGCGCTTCCTGTAATTTATAAGTTCTAAGACAAATTTAAAAAAATTAAAATCACAACATAAATAAAATGTAAGGTTTATTGTCATTTTCTGAGTGTTATCCCTTATTTGGGTATATTTATGTAAGATAGCGCCGTTATTTTATTTTTTTTATTTATTATTTTTTTTGAGTAGTATCATAGCAAGTTTGCAGTCTTCCGAATTCATTTGTTTGTTTAGTTGAAAGTTAAATTAAAAGAACGCGTTATATATTGAAAACACTACAAGTATAATAATATTGGATGGTGCATTTTTTAAAACTTAGGCGTAAAAATGAGTCGGAATCAGTAGCCCGGAAGTCTTACCCCTAGCACTATCTGTGCCTAGCTTCATAGTTTATCTACGGTAAGAACTCCCACCGCCACTAAGTCTGAGGCCGTCTGCTCCTATGGAAACAAGAATAGCGTATTTCAGGGATGGTGTAGCTTCTCTTCACTCTAGGGCAGTGTCGAATTACCCATTAGGCCATGACCTGGGGCCCCCTTAAAAAAAAAATTTTTGAAAATAAATTTTAAAAAATTTAAGAAAAACAATTATTTAAGAGAAAAAAAATCAATTTCAAATATATATTAATAAAATAAGATAATTTTTTTTAGTTCTAATTTAACAAAATAAAGTAAATTTTAATTTATTATTATTTATTTTAAATATGCTTTCTTAGTTGAAAAGATATATAAATACTTTTATATTTGAATAAATAAAAAATATTCGAGAAAAAAATTTAATCTAAGGACCCCAAACATTTGAATGGCCTAGGGCCCCTGCACTAGGGCTAACACAATAGACCGAAGAAAAATATTACCTTTCTCTATCACTAACCGGAGCCGAAACCTACTTAAAATAATTTTACCTTGTTACCATAGTCATCACCACGGGTCCAGACGAATGGCTAGGGGAGTTCTTACTTTTGACAAACTATACAGATACACGGTCAACCATCCATAAACTATGCATATTAAACCTTGCGCAACCAACTTTTCTTAGCATCATTTAGGGGTTGGCTTAGTTATGATTTGTAGGTACAAATCGACTGTGGTTTTTCCTCTTTTTAGTGGCGGATACTTAACCACCTGGAGGATGAAGGAACTGAGTGATAAGAATTGACAAATTATGACGACTCAAAATTAAGAAACATTTTTTTTTTTTTTTCAATCTGTTTTCCTATTCTATTACATTGCAAAAATATTCTAATGGGAGGAAAACCATATAAGTTTTCCTTCAACAATTAGGACCACACGAACAGCACAAGCCTTGATTGGTGAAATCTATAAACCACAAACAACAATTTTACCTTGGGGCCCCAGTTGGGCTCAAAATTGGTCCTAGAAGAGCATGCATGAAGGGACCAATAAGTTTAGATTTTTTAATATTGGCCAATATAGAATCTATATTGGCTAAAGGAAGGAAATTAAATATGTGACTAAATTAGAATTTCTCCCTTGGAAAAAAAAAAATTTCCCCACAAATTTGCCTCTTACAGCTTTCTTTCACTTTAGTACTTCGCTTCACCTCAAGTTGGCACTACAAGGAAAGGTAGGAAATGTCATACTTTCGCTATTTTGGAATTAATTACACTTTAAATAGGCGTACAAATACAAATAAAATGTTGTATAATACGAAAATTTTATCTTGAAACATTTATTAGAAGTTTTATCATGTTTAAATGTATTTAACTTAGAAATACTTTTTCAGGAAAGCGAATGTACAAAGAAGAAGGTGTTTTAGTTTGGCGATGAATTAGTTTCCGAAGACGAGGAATTAGTGCTTTGGCTATGTTTTTTCACTGGTCTGCAAGCTCCTTTTTCAAGTCTCATTGCCTTTGATTAAGTGTCATATCTCTTATGCAGTTATTTTGGTTTCCTTCACTCGCATAGCTTAATTGTTTTTTTTAATAGTTATTAACTGTCAGTTTGCTAGTTATTTATTGTTAGTTTTCTTATAGTTATTGTTATTTTTTTTACATTATTGTGATTTTTTGTTGGATTTTTTTGTTTTGTTAATTACTAAATGTTAGCTTCTTTTTTTTTTTTTTTTGTTAGTTATCTTTTTTTTCTATATTTTGTTCAAAATTATAGTAAGATTCTTGGCAAAAAAAAATACGCTTTGTTTAATTTAACGCCAATATTGGCCACTTTCTCTTCTTTGTTTGCTACCTCATACCCCCAACTAACTTAAAAGAGTAACCCAGTTTCCATGACAACGGCTGCAATCCGGTCTACCTGCCTTTCTCTACAGTGCAACTTGAGGTGAAACGGAGTATAAACAATTTATTTGTTAGCCATTGTGTGCCTATTTTAACTTTTTTTTATGCAAGGTTTTGTATAAAAAGTTGTCATTACGAAATAAATAGCAATATATGCATTAAAAGCTGCTTTGCACCACTCTTCTGACCAAACTACGGGGACCCCTATATTTTGGGGGTGGGAAATCCGAATCAGTCTTGTAGGGTATCTACCACTACTAAATTCCAATTCACTAAGACATGTTAACTCGACTATGTAGGGGTACCTTTTCATAGATGAAGGTTGACATGGTCGATATCTACTCTCCCCACAGTCTTAAAAAAAGGTACGTTTATGCAGAGAAAGTACTTTCTTTTGTCTGATTTCATAACTTAAAATATCGTCTATACTAATTAGTATATTAGAGGTCACCCCCTCGAACTATTAAGATTGAGTCTTAAGATCCGATCATTAAATCAAGGATAGTCCGTTTTTTTTTTATTTTGCGCTCTGTACTAATACTTATGATAAATATTTAGCAGTGGGTTCATATAATTAAGTAAGAAACTTTTGAAAGTATACATCTGAATAATCCAATCTGTATACATTTGAGCAATTTTGAATTTTATGCAATATTTTACGTTCATGTTTTGTATTTTGGCTTGTTAAAATATGAAGCAAATCAAAATGTTATACCTTAGTATGCAATTTTTTTATTATTATCAAATGAAATAATTTGAAAACATAAAAAGTTATGATTTATAATTGTATGCAAACAAAACTTTCTTTTAATTTAAGAATACCTGACATAAATGATAAGTAGATAAAAATGTAAAATAATAATCTATAAAAAATTATCTATAAAATATAAATGTATGAGAAAAAGGTTGCATTCGAAAAAAAGTATCTAAAGTAAAGTATTTATGAGCATCTGTGTATTTTTTTTTTTTTTTTTTACTTTGGTTTAATAAATAAAAAAATATATCTTTTTAAATATAATTTTATTTCGTTTAAAATAAGTTTAGTTAAAGAATATTAATAAAAAAAAAGTCTGTTTTTTTAAAAATCATAATAAAAAAAATCTTGTTTTTAAAAATTATAATAAGAAATCAGCTTACGATTAGTATTTGAAATAAATCATTATTATAAATGCTTTAAAAAATCTCGTTTTTTTTTTCCTTCTGTATTTTGCTCAAAATGTTGGTAAAATTCTTGGCAAAAAAAATCAAAAACAAATCTGCGCTTTGTTTTCTTTAACGCCAATATTAGCCACTTTCTCTCTTTTTTTTTTTGCTAGCTCTTGCCCCAACTATCTTAAAGCAACCCAGTTTCCATGACAACGGCTGCAATCTGGTCTTCCTGCCTTTCTCTCCAGTGCCAACTTGAAGTGAAACGAAGTATATAGTATAGTATTAATATTATAGGTATCTAATATTTTGATTGCTCTTTCCGAAATAGCTTAGGATAGGACATTAAAAAAAGTACATTATATAAGTAGTTTAGACCGCATTTTAAAATAAATAAAATTTGTAAACTTTGACTTATTTTTAAAATTATGAATAAAATTTAATTTATTCCGTACATATTTATTATTATTATCCATAATGCAGGGTGGCGACAAAAATATTTTTTCTTACATTTGAAAATCGGGCACTAACCGGCCTAATACCTCCTAAAAGAGAGAAGGCCTTAGCACGGGTTACCATAAACAAGAAATTTGATCTTTTAATAGTCCAAACGTAATGACATCTTTCGTAATTTCCCCCACTGCGCAGCTTAGTAGCCCGAACGTAGTAATTTTTCCACCACTGCGCTGTTTATGTTAGTTACGTTACACTACCAAATTTATCTATGCTGAGACCTTCTCTTTCTTAGGATTTCCTGACCGGCCCTGCTAATATTATTTATTAAAAGCTGTCGTTACAAAACAATAGCAATCTATGTAATTTAAGTAACTTTACGAAACACTCTGTTTGTAACGTGACGACAAGTAATACAACCCCGCTTTTCCGAACAAAATTTTGATCTTTCCCGTTTAGATTATTACAGATTCGAATTAATCTTATCCGAAAATTCAAAACTAAGAGAATCATTTTATCGTAATTTTGATGCATTGTTTGTTGTAATCAAACAATGAAATCTGCCAATAGCACCATGGTCAAGACAATGTGCTGTCGTTGTTCGCGGTATATAGCATTCCCTGGGGCGGCTTCTGCTAGAGGGGCGCATTGCTTCAGTATTACCATGATGCCGTTGATCTCGAAATAGGGAGGCCTCAACCTGTTTAGCTAACAATTGGTTCTATTTGCTTTTTGCCCATAAGTCCAAGAGCTGCATATATACTTTTTGCCCATAAGTCCAAGAGCTGCGTATACTTTTTGTCCATAAGTCCAAGAGCTGCATACATACTTTTTAAAAGCTGAAAAGAAGAAGAAAACAAAATACGAGTTCATTTCAAAATGCGCATTGGTAATGCATTGATCTGTTGGAAATAATTCTCTTGGTGTATTGTTTGTACATTGAATTAGCATGAATCTTCTTTGGCACATTGTCTACGAATCTGTTCAATATGTTTCCAGGAGGATAATAGTTAGCCACAACATATACACGATGGTTCTTGCTTACTGCTTTGCCTACACCTAATTCTCTTGAGTTATTCCATATAATCTGTGTGAAATGACCTGTTAAATGAAAAATAAGGGAAATATTACTCAGCTACAAACAACTACAGTCCCTGTCCAAATTATTAGACGCATTATAAGATTCTATCTAAAATCTTAATTATCAGGTGATACTAAACAGCTTTATTGTTATTACGAGACTGAGACCGGTTTGCATTTGTTTATGTTCTTGTAACAATTGGATAAATTAGACGATATGTATAATATAAATTTAACGATTTTATAAATTAGACGATATGTTATATAAATATAGAGTATTTATAATATCAAGCATTATATTAGTAAACTAAAATAATTAGATCAAATTATTAGACGCACTGTAGTCTTTTAAGAATTACACGTTTTGCATGAGATTGTATGCAGTACTTTTATATTTAAACATATGTGCAATGGGTTTTTATTCAGGAGATTTTTTACTGACAGATTACTCTGTACTCTTCATTAAATCTAACAGATTGTTGTAAAAGATATGTTAATTTTAAGACGCAAGCTGTAAGGCGTGACTTTGCATTGCACAATACTAGTGATAAGGCGAGGAACATTAATGCACAGTCATAGGTGCACGATCTATGTCCGATTCTTAAGTAAGATCCGTGATATGACTACCTTCTAAAATGCAGAAGAACCAAAATTGCATGTTTGCCTCCTTTTTACCACAACTGTAATTGTAGGATGCGGTGTCACGTCTTTTAATTAATTATCTTAAGGCGACAACAGTGTATCGGTTAATCTTTGAATTAATATTTCAATCAATACAAATTACATTTGGGATGAAATATCAGATCATTCTGACCAGTGGGTAATTTTTTCAAAATCTTTTGAAAGTAAAACTTCAATAATTCTAATCGCTCTGTATTTTTAATATTTAAGAGCGATTCTATATGAAAGTCTTATTTCAATTGTGTAAAAACTCCACCTTTGTTCCTTTTGAGATGCAGAACTTAAAATTATTGATGTTAATATTTGTTTTTTCCAACTTTATCAGGTTTGTTGGACAGCAGAAATTAGATGGAGGTGAACTAGGAAGGACTTGCATGGAGATGAAAGAATTATGAACTAATTGGAGCTCTGATCAGGGCCGGCGGAAGAGGCGGGTGATCGCCTGGAGCGCCATCTAGCGCTCTCAAAATTATTCATTTCTTCCTCTTAAAAAAAAAAAATGAGCCCAGGGGATAAAGCTCTTGCCTCCCAATGAGGTGACCCAGGCTCGAATCCCAGCATTGGTTGGTTAATACGAATTACCAACCAATTAATACGCTTCCGGCTCGCAACGACCTCATAAATATCCTTTGTGGTAAGCGTATCATAAGTTAGAATCCTCAAGCCATTGGACTAATCCAGGGAGGTTATCCTCTCCATGTAACTCAAATACGGGTTAGTTCAATTAAAAAGTTCTCCACGAAGGCTAGTTTGTCCCAAAACTTGATCCAAGAGTTCGCTTGTCTTCTGGATTGGATTCAAGATTAGAAGAATACGGAATTGAACATTGATAATCGTAAACGCAGAATTGGGTTTGCTTGTGCAACGCAAAGTAAAATATTGTCTGTTTGGAAAATATATAAGTTGCTTTTTTTTTTTTAAATTACAGATTCTTATGTTAACTTCCTTTATGGTTAAAATTTTGGTATGTAAAAGTATTATTAAAGCAAAGAAAATTGTGCAGCAGAAAAAAAAAAAATTGTTTGACAATAAAAAGAATGAGTTCCGCATTTTCCAGGAAGGATCTCTTCTCTCGAAATTTATGGCTCGTGAAACCATATCATTCAACAAACAAGGGTTGAGGTATGGAAGGTCATTACTCTACGTTTGACGCTACTATTCTCAAAGGGGTCTCCAATATTCTCAAAGGTCAGACATTTAAATTTCGATTTCTCAAGAACTGTATGTCAGATTTTCCATTTTACCATATAAAATTATTATCTATAAAGAGTTTATTCCTTGCAGTTCAATTTTTTTTTTGCATTTTATTAAACAAAATAATAATAAACAACTATTAAAAATTATTTTTTGTGTGGAATTATTACTAAGAAAACGAATTCTATTATTGTGTGCAAAAATATTGAAAGAATTTTGGGTTGTTTAAAAAAAAACCTTAGCTATTTCCCTCTGTTGGTTTTTTCTTTGTTTTTTTTTAAAAAAATAAAAATGAAACTTTGATGAAAAACTATCTGCAAACACTGTAGAAATTAATCTGCAGCGATAAAAGCACTCGCTCCTAAACTGGAGTGTTCATGGAATTTGACTTATGTATTTTCCATTCAACATGTAAAGTGATTTGACTTTAGAGAACATAAAAACCGAGATAAAATCGATGATATTAATTTTTTTAAATTGATTACGAACGTGTAGAATAATTATAAAATATAGAGAAAAAAACACTACGGTTTATATAAAAACTTCCAAAAATATCAAGTTTGTTCAATAATCATCTCCTGACATAGCATAAACGTTAGAATACACCAGAAGTTTTCAAGATTCTGTTCCAGATTTAGTATCTTATTGATATTCTCAGTTGACCACTAACCATGGTATAGTTCGTTCACCAAGAGTCGGGACTTCACGTGGTATCCGACGAAACTATTTCGCTGTTTTGGGTAGAAGGATGTGAACAATCCTGAACAAGGTTGCTATTTAGCGATCGTATGACAAAAATATTTATCTCGCAATCTTTATGTAATTTTTTTAACATTAAATATTTCATAAATCTGATGATGTTTCTCTCTTTTGAGTCAATAGTTTGTCCTTTTTGAGACATTTTTCTGCAATATATTTAATCAGCTAGAGTAACGAAAGATATAAAAGCAGGTGATAAAGCGAAGTAAGGGACTGAGAAAGAATTCACTGTTTGCATTTGGCGCACATTAAGGGTTGTCTCAATTTCAAGTGCGGAGACGTTCCCTGAGCTGAAATGAACTCTTCGTCCAAGGAGGTGGAGCGAAGTGCCAACTCCTGGTGAACGAACTATATAATATGTTTAGTTACTAAAATTTTAATTAATCTTTCTTTACTTAGTGTAATTCCGCTTAAAAATCAAATAGATTTTTTCTAAATAATATGCTTACCTGCTTTAGATATAATCTCTCTGGTAATGTGTGAATCATAAGGGTAAAATATGTGTTCAGAATACCAAGATTCCACGACTTCATTCCCTGAGAATAAAAAGGCAGATTTTATAAAAGCATTTTTTGCAACAGGAATAAATCAAACTACGTTCCTTAAGACGACATTCGGCTACCTTTTCGTTACAACGACCGATTGAAAGAGTACGGTTTACGAACGCTCATTAAAGCATCTATACAGAACCGTTAATTCCAATGTTGCCACCGAAATTCAGTAATTTTATTAAGAAAAAAAATTCAAAGAATTTAATTAAACCATTCTTTCGATATTAGAAGACATTAAATGTGAAACATCTTGAATTCCTTTGGAATTTAAGAAGAATGACACCACCCATAGATTTTAATGCTACAGTCCATGGCCCTATTATTAGACGCACTGTAAGATTCTATGTAAAATTATAATTATCAGGTGATACTATATAGCTGTATTGTTTTTACGTGACTGAAACCGGTTTGCATTTGCTTACGCTCCTGTATCAGTTGGTTAACTGTGTAATGCAATACGTTAAGAATAAATAGGACAAATAGAAAGTGTATAAAAAATCTCCTTAATAAAACCCATGTATGTTTAAATATAAAAGTATTGCCTATAAACTCGTGCAAATCATGTAATTATTAAAAAACTTCAGTGCGTCTAATAATTTGATCTAATTATTATGATATACTAATATAATGCTTGTCTAACAAATATTCTGTATTTATATAATACGAGTATATCGTCTAATTTATCCAATCGTCAAATTTATATTATATATCGTCTAATTTAACCAATTAATACACTTGAAAAAAATAAAGCTGTATAGTATCACGTGATAATTAAGATTTTACATAGAATCTTATAATGCGTTCAATAATTTGACCAGGTGTGCTGTAGGTGGCTGAGATCTTAGGGCAAAAAGAGCAGAGCGTCATACGGTAAACGGCATGGATTTTGGTATGCATTCATTAGTTCCGAAGGATGCAGTTCACAATATAAATTTTTTTTGGTTATGTGTTCACTATTGCGCACAGGCCATCTTTATTTCATAGGCAAGCTGATACCGATCCATCTGAAGGATGGGTTTCAAGCCGACACTGAGGATCGAACCAAAGTTCTTCACGATGACAGCTCAGTGCTTTTAAGCACCAAGCCGCGTTTATAGGGCTCAATCTTTTGTCGACCCGAGTAGGATAGCCACGTAATTTAGACCATGATCAGACGAAGTGGACAGCATCTGAGCCACACCTTCTTCCCAAAGTTTTACTCTACAACCGAAGAGTGGTCTTTACCTCATGCTTCTTACTGCTTAGACACACATGTTGCTTAAGCGACTGTCAGGATCTAACTTATTACATTCCAAGTAAATATTTTTGACGATTCCACAAATCATTTTGATGGTTTATGTTGGTTTCAGTGCGATTTATGAAGATCCAACAACATTTGATGCTCACAACCATCCAACATTATGCGTTAAAGGTGTTTGATATGCCAGCAAACTTTCATCATTCTATGATGAAAAATGCTACTTTAATACTATGATGGTTGACCATCAAAAGAAGTTTGATTCTCATGGACCAACTATCCGTGATGGTCCATAACTGTTCCAACTGTACATTTCCCTGATGATTTTATGGGAATTCTTTCTGATTCTCTGGAACATACCATCAAAACAATTCGGTTTTTTTATGTTGGCCCACCATAAATAAGTTCGAATTCATACATTAGGATGATGGTTGTTCGTTCCGACATTTTATTTCCAAGAAACTATGATCTAATTTTCTGATGGTTTAACATAAATAAATCCTCAAAACAAGTTATTTTTATGTTGGACCATCATAAATCAGTTTGAATTCCTACATTGAGGTGATGGTTACTGTAAAAAATATAATGTTTCATGATGGAATTATTGATGGTTACCATCAAGATTATGTTGGCCCATCAATGGAAAACTATCAAAAAATTTGACTAGGGATCTTCATGCTCACCGCCAGCGGAGTGAGCGAAACCTGCACTGGCTGAATGCTTTTCGAGAGGATACTGAAGACTTTTTCAGAATCAGCATAGAGGGCGCTGGCTAAACACTTAACTTGACCTAACAGTCATGAGAAGCTGTTACAACTTATAGTAGTAATAAAAATAGCATATTGTTCGTAAAAAAAAAAAAAAAAAAAAAACTTTTTTCATGCAATGACAGACATACAGCTGTGCGTGCTGTATGTACTAATTTTGACGTAAAGATTAAAATTTGTAAAAATGGTGGAATCAAACTAATCAATTTGCTATTATAGTTTTTAACATAATTTTTTGTTTAACTATAAACGAAATCAATTTGCTTAAAACCTTCTCTGTTTGTTTTTTTTAATTATTGAAGAAAAAAAACATAATAAATGTCATTGAAATGTTGGGAAAGGTAGAACTTTAATCATCAAGGTCATTCTTAACAACCTCGTTCATCTTTTTTTCCCCCCACCACCTTTCAGTTTATTTTCTTTAGAAGACTATGACAGATCTTGCTACAGATGCGTCAATTTTTATCAATAAATTTAATTTGCTTACTTGAATTAATACTTGGATCAACTAAAATTTAATTTTAACTTTTCGAACTTAAAGTTTTACTTTAAGCTAATAAAAATCTATATTGATGTGAAGGTTTAAAGTGTTCATTCATTTAACAGGGATACTACTTATATCAAAGTGTAATGAGATAGAAGATAAAATAAAAAGATAAGAATAAAAAATTAAAATAAAAGAAAAATAGTCATTACTCGCTTTATTTATAAGTTTGATTTTTAAACTTCACATTAAGAGGACATTAAAGCTAAATTATGCGTTTTACTTCACTATAAATATTTTGTATTTTTATTGCGGTGAAAAATTTAGTTAAAAATTCATTTTATTTATCAGTTTAAATTTTAAACTTCTCATTAAGAGAACATTAAAGCTAAATGCATTTAATTTCACTATAAATATTTTGCATTTTTATTGTGGTAAAAATTTAGTTAAAAACTCGTTTTTTTTGTCAGTTTAATTTTTAAACTTCTCATTAAGAGAACATTAAAGCTAAATTATGCGAGTTACTTCACTATAAATATTTTGTTTCTTTATTGCTGTAAAAACTCATTTTATTTATCAGTTTAATTATTAAACTTCACATTAGGAGAACATTAAAGCTAAATTATGCGTTTTACTTCATTATAAATATTTTGTATTTTTACTGCGGTAAACATTTACTTAAAAACTATCGTTTTTTTGTCAGTTTAATTTTTAAACTTCTCATTAAGAGAACATTAAAGCTAAATTATGCGTGTTACTTCACTATAAATATTTTGTTTCTTTATTGCTGTAAAAACTCATTTTATTTATCAGTTTAATTATTAAACTTCACATTAGGAGAACATTAAAGCTAAATTATGCGTTTTACTTCATTATAAATATTTTGTATTTTTACTGCGGTAAACATTTAGTTAAAAACTCGTTTTTTTTTATCAGTTTAATTTTTAAACTTCTCATTAAGAGAACATTAAAGCTAAATTATGCGTGTTACTTCACTATAAATATTTTGTTTCTTTATTGCTGTAAAAACTCATTTTATTTATCAATTTAATTATTAAACTTCACATTAGGAGAACATTAAAGCTAAATTATGCGTCTTACTTCATTATAAATATTTTGTATTTTTACTGCGGTAACCATTTAGTTTAAAACTCGTTTTTTTGTCAGTTTAATTTTTAAACTTCTCATTAAGAGAACATTAAAGCTAAATTATGCGTGTTACTTCACTATAAATATTTTGTTTCTTTATTGCTGTAAAAACTCATTTTATTTATCAGTTTAATTATTAAACTTCACATTAGGAGAACATTAAAGCTAAATTATGCGTTTTACTTCATTATAAATATTTTGTATTTTTAGTGCGGTAAAAAATTTAATTAAAAACTAAGAAACTTTACCATTTCTTTTTTAAAAAACTTAAAACATCAAAAAGAGAAATAAATTTATATTAAAAAAAAAAAAAACATGTCTCTCACTAAAGCCTTCATATAAAGTAAGGGTGGTAAGGAACATCCTGCCAACAAAAATGGATAATAATACCTTTTATCTCGGGTATTCTGTAATTGCTCAAATAGGCAACAAACAAGTTTTCTCCATATTGTGGGTGATGACTGTGATGAAAATGATCTTCTGCAGCTATTTTGCACGCCCATTCTTGAGAAAATGAAGAAATCTAGGTAAGAGAAAAATATTACATTATTACTTATTATAACAAAGTATCGGTACCCCGAAAATAAATGATGATATATTTTTTTTAAATAACTGATGACATATTTTTAAAAAAAAGGAGAAAAAAGTTTTCGGTTTGCTGCGATCTTTTCAGAAAAAAAAAGGACTATTTTCTACCGACTACGTTTAAAATTAGTCATGAAGCTTAGCAACAGATGGCGCTGCTTAAGTATAAAAACATGCCGTTTATAAAAACACTTGAAAACATTTTTTGTTGTTGTTGTTAATTCTGGGTGACAACGCAATTTGTTGAAAATTTTTTTAAATAATTTTGAAACTTTACGAGAATGAAATATCTAATTTTTTTTAAAGAAATCGAGAAAATAATCACCCCCTGAAGTTTTTATTTAAAATAAACGCTCTGTATGAACATTGCAAATGAGCAGTATTTTAAATGCATGAAAAACTTATTGAGTAGCAAATGCTCAGCATTACAATGGTATAATTATTAATTGCAATTAATAAAAGGGTGTACAAAACTTTACGCAAGAATTGAATCGAATAGATAATTAATTTAGTGTTGGTAATCAAAAAAAGAACAGAATTTAACAGCTAACAATTTAGGGTTAGTAAAAATTCAACACTGGTAAGAACAAAGCGTTTTCATTGTTGAGCAATATTTTCAAAATAATATAAATTTGGCTCACAAATTTCGTACAAAATATGGTCGGAATATTAATTTCACTGGCCAATTGTAAAGAGAGGTGATGAAAAATTCAAGTAAACAGGATTAATTGCGGACGCTAAATACATTGGTCGTACAATACACATGCTTCAACATGTTTATTGGACAACATGTGATTTCAATAAGACGGTGTGACATGTTATATAGCTCGTGAAATAATCCAGTTACTACATGAGGTATTTCCTGCTCGTGTATTCACTCGTTTCGCTGACCAGAATTGCCCCCTAGATCATCACACTTGACACCATTGGATTTTTTTCTATGGAATTATTCGAAATCAATGGTCTATATCAATAAGCTCACGTTTTCTAGTACATTGAAAGAGAAGATTAAACGCTGCGTCAACGAAATTTAGCCACATTTATACAAAATGGAAGTGAGAAATTTCGATGTGGGAGCAAAGTTGTGACGGTCATTTGCCCAGAGTGTTATTCAACATATAACCCTATATTATGTACTTTATGTTCTATAAAAAAATATCTATATAATTGCAAGCGAAAGTGTGTTTTTTATTTGATGAATAAATTTCATAATATTCATTCATTCATTCATTTCATTCTTGCATACATTTATGGACACCCTTTATATTTATGTATCCAAGTTAAAAAGAGGTGATGTTAGTGGAAGGTCAAAATTCTTCTATGGGGGAATTCATTGAGATTTCACAAATGCATTTTGTATTTGTTTTAATAAGCATGTGTTATTGTTAGATGAAAACATGTTTTTCTGAAGTAGGTAATACAGTATACCAATTAGTAAACTATGAAAAAATAATTTTTAAAAAGCGATAAATACTAAGTGGAGTTTTATAAGACAGAAACTTTCTCTTTAAATGGTGTATAGCCACAAAGCTCCAGCCTCTAGCATTAATAGGCTTAATCCTGCTAGTCCGAAAATGGAGGCGATATCAACTTATACTCTGCTATATATTATATTCAGCTGGTCAGAATTTGACTGTTGATAATTCTAATTGGTGATATTTTGATGAGAAATTAAATTTTTAGTGATCAGAAAACGGTTGAAACCTGGAATCCCATTCTACATAAAGCTTTAGTAAGAGTTACGATGGCTCAGTGGATAAAGCGTTCGCTTTACAATGAGGTGAACCGGGGTTCGATCCCGGTGATGGCTGGTCGATACGAATTCCGCATTCAGCTTGCACCGACCACAGTGCTGATGTGAAATATCCTTAGTGGTAGACGGATCATGGGTTAGAGTCCCCTTGCCGTCAGGCTAACCGTGGGAGGTTCTCGTGGTCTTCCTCTCCATGTAACGCAAATGCGGGTTAATTCCATCAAAAAGTCCCCCACGAAAACAAATTTTTCTCAATACTTGATCCAAGAGTTCCCTTGTCTTCTGGATTGGGTTCAAAATTACAAGGCTACGGAGTTCAGCATTAATAGTCATAAACTCGTTAATTGGGTCGGCTGTTCAACAAAGGTTATAAAATAAAATAAAATATAATATAATATAAAAAATAAAATATAATATAATACAAAAAATAAAATATAATATAATATAAAAAATAAAATAAAATAAAGCTTTAGAAAAAATTTAAGTGCTCTAGTTAATCTTAAAATGATTGGAGTTATGATTCATGATGAATTCCATTTGGTAATAAAGCAACAATAAATTCTGCTTCTCTCAATGAAGAATCGTATAAAATTACGTTAAAATTTATCATTTAGATAGTTAAAATTTAAGCATTTTTTCAAATGGAAAGGGGCTGAAAAAAAATCGTTTTTAAGATTTCTTACTTTAAAAGACGAAAGAGAATTGATAAAAACTAATAGTAATTAAATAATTCGTTATTTTGAAATTTATTGAAAAAAAAAAGAAGAAGACATTGATTGTAAGTAGTATTTTCATGAGTAAAATGTTTCGTCAGTAGATGTTGTAATCAACGTTATACAACTAATTTCAGATAGGCTATCATTTTTGAAGATAAAATGTTTTCTTTTTCTTAACTCAAAGCACTTCGATATTTATTCGTGGAGTGTATTTCCAAATGCGATACAGTCATTACGGTAAGATAAAATTTACTCATAAATATTTATTTTTTTCATAAACTGTTTTTACGTTCTATTATTAGAAAATTTTGTAACGAAGGAATATATATAATTTTATTCACTTTTTCATTAACATTCTCTGATATTCTTCGTTTATTTGGCGATGCTTTTAGGAATTTATGCTTTTTGATATTTTTATAAACATTTAGTCAATATTATTGTAGATACTCCCATATCATGTCAAGAATCAGTTGGACTAATAACAGTCGCCAAGGCACCATTATCTGTCTCTTATAATTAGAATACGATTTAATTTTTTTTTTCTTGTTCTGTCTGTCTATTTGAAGAATATGTGTGGTTTGGCATAGTTTAATTTTTTAGGCAAAGCTGCTGTAAATACTATCACATCACATCACATATCACATCACACCACACATCACACCACACATCACATCACACATCACATCACACATCACATCACATCACATATCACATCACATATCACATCACATATCACATCACATATCACATCATATCATATCACATCACATATCACATCATATCATATCATATCACATGTCATATCATATCATATCACATATCATATCATATCATATCATATATATCATATCATACCAGGTTGCACAAACAACAGTCAAAATTACCATCTATGATACCATGACTGTTATTCTTTCAACCTGGCAAGGGAAGATTATTGTAGATACTCCCATATCATATCAAGAAACAGTTGCACCAACAGCAGTAGCCAAGGTGCCAGTATCTGATTCATGAAATAAGGTTTGAATTTTATTTCCTTATATTATCGGTTTATTTAGAGACATTTTAAGAATTTAAAAGACAAAACATTTCTAGTGAATGCTACATAAATTTTTGAGCAAAGCCTCTCGATCTTCGCCATCTCAAATGAAGACCCGAGTGCGCAGTCTCTATGGCGTCACTGCCAGACCCTTTGTAATTGAAATCTATACTACGGTACTATACATTTAGCTGGGCGCAAGTGAATTCTACTATTTATCATTATTATTATTTTAAGGTTTTTTGGATGACGGCCATTTTGTTTTCAGTTGAAAAACGTTTAATTTACTTGAGGTCGTAGCAAAAACGTTTATAATCACTTTTTTTTTTTAGTTCGTGGAATGTGAATTTGAAAAATATTATTGTTGTATATATTTTTGATAATTTAACGCCATTCAGTCTTGTAGTTTTATTTACAATGAACTATTGGCAATGGTCTGGAAAACAGCCCCGAGGATGATCCGAAGACATGCCATCACAATTGTGACCCTCTGCCGAGGGGATGGCACCCGCTCCGCGACGACCTGCGCGTGAAGTCGTGCACTTTACGGGAATACTACTGGGATCCGTTTCTTAACGATCAGTCCACTGCGGGACCTATTCAGTTCTATCCAACATACATGTTTATTACATGTTTTGCTGCTCTGCGCCCGCCATGTTTATGGGCTGTTTGCCATATCTGATATGTATTTTATGTTTGTACTGTTTCCTGTTTTTAATAAACATTTACCTGTATGCCCTTAAATAAGGACGGGTCGGGGTAAATTTCCAATACATGTTTATTACGATGATTTTATTTTTACGTTTAATACGGTAGAACTGGATAATAATTCGTCATATTTTTATAGTGTTATTATTCCCCCCATCCCATCATCCAAATATCAATTTGCGGCTTCTGTTATGAAGGCTTATGACTTTGAACTACTTGAATGTTAAAGTTTATTTCAGAAAAAAACTGTTTTTTATTTTGAATCTCAATCTTTGCTATTTACTAAAATGTATGCTTTCTGTAACCAATCTAAAGTAGAGAATTTATTTGCTGAAAAAAAGTATAGAAGATAAATTAATATGTTATATTCAATTCAGATCTATTCAATTTTGAGTCTATTCCACGAAATTTTTTTTCTCCATTCATTTTAGTTTTTTGAGATAGAAAGTTCTTAAAATTTTTATTTTATTTTAGAACTTTTTTATTTATTTATTTATTATCATTATTATTTATTATTATTTTTTTTTTCAGTTTTGTCTCTGTTAGTTGTTTATTTCTTAAGTAGACGAAATTAATTTTGCTTGTTCCAATTGAGAAACGATATTGCAATTTGTATTGACATCTAAGACAGAGCTTCAGTTGAAATTGTAGCACTAGTTAATCTGAAAGTGGGCGAAATTTCCGCCATCTGCTATATACATTTAGCGATAAAATGGCGCAATCAATTTTATTTCTAGAGGTTTGAAAATGAGTGAACATTTTATTCTCATCCAAGTCATTAGAACAGTTAAAATGTATGCACTCTAGCTAGTTGAAAAGTAATCGGAATATCTAGGGTCAATAATTCATTAAACATGAAAAACTTTGCACAATATTTGGTTATAGTATTTAGAAAAGGGTTGAATCTTGTATTAGTCATTAGGAACAACAGAGCTCTAGTTGATATTTACTTGGAATTTTTAATGATGCTAAATTGTATTTACAAATCATGACTTTATTATCAGTAAGAAATTGAAACTTGCACTGTAATCAGGCACAGAACTCCAGTAGATATTTGAGTGGCATAGCTAGTTAAAAAACTAAATAAATGAAAAAATATGAAACACGAAAAGGAATAAATAAAAATGCAGTTATAAGAAATCTATAATTCTTTTGTCACGAAACTTTTATTTTCTTTTAGAAAACAATTAATGTTTTCAAATTTAAATTTGATTCTGAAATAGTGATAATACTCGCATTATTAATTCACTTCTAAATTCAAATGTAATCAAATTATAGTATAATTTTTAAAGAAAATTTTTTTTTTAATCATCGAAAGAATATATTAAAAGACAGTTCGCAAACTTTTAATTTTCAGAGTTAAAAATGTTGTGGTCAGCTCGAACGTTAACAAAGGAAGTTAGTTTTCAATGAAAAAATATGCTTGCGAACAAATGTTTGAAGTTTTCAGACACATTTTAATGCTAGTTTTCTAAAATTTACCTTAATTTAATGCTGGTTTTTCTCACACATTTGCTAAAAATCATTGAAGAGCTTTATTTCCAATATGTACAAAAATACATTTTTATGTTGGTTTTTTTCAAAAATTTATTATAATTTATTTTAATGTCGGTTTTTACAAATTTACTGAATTTCATTTTTCTCTCTCACATATATATATATCAGGGGTCTGTCCAGACATTTTGTGAAAAGTCCGTTTTTGTAAAATTGTGAAAAAATTACTCGTAATTTGTGAATATAAAATAAACGTTAAGTCACATTCTTTCAACCAGGGTCCGTTTTTGTGAATTTGTGCAAATAGGGTCCGTTATTGCAAAAAAAATTTTTTTCAATGAGTTCTTAAATTGTAAAGACTTACAAGATTATGCTCAACACTGTAAGATTATAATTAAGAAAATTAAATTTTAAGAAAATAAACATCAACGGCTGCTACTAAATTAGAGATGCAACTTACAAATGCTTGGTATTTAGCCTATACTGCTGAACGCAGACTATTCATTTTGGACGAATAAAGGAAGAATCTTCTGTCGAAGACAAAACTTAGTTCGTTTGCATTTGTCTTTCTCCTCCCTCCCTTCCTGGGAAGGGTTTATTCGATTAACAAAACAATGATGAAGATAAACAAATTTGTGAAAGGTCCTATTAAAAGATAAATTATTTTGTGAAGGGTCCGTTAACGGACCCAAATTTCTTCTAAACAGACCCATATATATATATATATATATATATATATATATATATATATATATATATATATATATATATATATATATATATATATATATATATATATATATAACTTTCATGGCGACAAAGAAAGTCATTATTTCGTTTTCGTGTTGACAACAAAGAATTGAAATATCAATCTTGTGAACAGTCATGAAAACGAAAACATAAACATACAGACATACAACTTTTTGAATGTAAATTTTTTCTCCTATGAACATAGAAAAGCTAAAGCAAAAAGAAATAGAAGTTCTGAATCGAATAGCTCATATCAACAAAGATAGTGTTCTACATTACACTTCAGCAGTTTTAATAATAATAATAATTTTATTCATTGTGATTGTTATTCATTTAAAAATGAGTATTAATCGATCTGTTTTGTTTTTTAAAAACATAATTAATGTTTAGTGCCTGCTTGTTTTTCTCATTTATTTCAATGTAACTTTTAAACAGTTAGGTTATTTGACAGCTTTACAATGATAGCTCAAATTTCTGAAATTCATAATTGTGCTTTTTATAAAGTAATAAGTATAATAATTGTTTCTTATAATCATAATAATTGTTTTATTTCTAAATTTTTTTCTATTGCTTACCACTTATTTCAATTTAAAATGTTTTAAAATGTTAGTTTATTTCAATAACTCATTATTAAATCGAGATTTTAATTTTTTAAAGAAGAATTAGCTGTAAAGCTTTTAATAAAAGTTTCTTAAGATTTCCCACTAGAACACAAATGGGTCAATTTCAAATGGGTATTACTTAAAGCGGGCCACCTAAGATTGCAAAGCAATCGTCGGAGCGTTAACGAGCGGAACCAACTAATTAATTAGAACTTATCTATAATTATTCTAGAATTTAAACTTACATATAAGACTTACCTGTGATGAAAGATGTAAAGGTGAACAGCCATGTTGAGCTCTGTAATGATTATGGCTTTTGAGGCATTCTTCGTTAAAATCTTCACCGTGTGCAATCTATGAGTAGAACTACTTTTATTCCTCCGAAATTTAATTAAAAACTGATAATTATGCACCCGTAATTATTACATTATTTTATTACGTTTTTTTTTAATTTTCATCGCCTTGTAAAAAATTCCAAATCAAATTACGGTAAACAGTACCGGTACTCAAGGCGACGCTACTTTTTTTTTCGTAAAATTCATTTTTACCGGAACATGTTACGGAACAGTAATAATTATGACAGTAATAATTTGACAGTAATAATTATCGTAAAATCACTAAATTGCTCAAATTATATAAATATTACTACAAAAATTGCGTATTATATTTTACAGTAATAATGGATTTTTCGGTTAAAATTTATTTCACGATAAACTGGATGATGCAGCCAATTTTCCGGAACTTTATACCGTAATTTGAACCGGAATGCTTTACAGTGCATGATGCTAAACAAACACTATCTATGTAAATGCTTAAGTATCCATAGAAACGTTCAAAATATGATTGTCTTTTCCATTTCTCATAAATCGTTTTTTAGAGTCATGGGTAAGCTCAATTAGGTGAAAAAAATTCTTAAGATTCTTATCTTCTAATCCTAGGATTCTCTTAGGATTAGGATGGATACTTGCAAGTGACGTAGTGGAGGTATCTCGATCCTGATTGGTTACTGAAACGTGGCATTTGTTTACATTAACAACTGCTCTTTCCATTTTATTTCGAGTAAACTAAGCCCGTCAAGTATCAATTTTCTTAAGTGACACATTCTATATTCTAAAACAAAGATTATTTTACAAAGATTTCAATTATTTCACTATATATTTATTAATTAACAAAAAGACAGGCACGAAGCCATGTAGAACATTTACAATCTAATTTGTCATCGAAGTTGCCCGGTGCACAAAACAAAAATATATCACGATTATAATAAAATGCCTAAACAAATAATAAATCTTAGTTAATTAAAAGACGTAGATAAGAAAGAATTACATTTAAACAAATTTGATGTGCGATACGGCACTGTACTTAATAAACTTCACGTTTATTAACATTCTAACCTATGTGGAGAAACTTAACTCAACTTTACCACGCCATTTTGCTTACAAACAATCAGCTAGAGGCCGGGATAGCCTGGTCGGTAGGGCGCTCTGCCCATGTCCAAGAGTTTGTGGGTTCGATCCCCGCCGGCCGAAGACTCCCCGTGTAGTAAATGGTGACTGATGCACGTTAAATCTGTCAAGTCGCAAAGTCCTCCCTATTCCCATAAGAGATCAATACCTTTGGGGGTACTGATCCAGGAGTTTCCTTGTCTTCTGAATTGGTTCAAAATGACAAGGCTACGGAGTAGAACATTAGTAGTCGTAAACCCAAAAATTGGGTTGGCTGTTCAACGACGGATATGACAATCAGCTAGGGCACAGAAGTCAAAGGTCACATGTGTGGACATTCGTGATCTTCTTCCTGAAGTGAAGGTACCCAATTTCGAAAAAATTTTTTCCCCGAAGTTGCTTTCCATTTTAGTAAAAATTTAACAAAAATAGCTGAAATCATATAATAAGTTAAATTTAAATTGTATTTTAAATTTAAATTTTGCATGTAATAAATGAATATCTTTGTAGTCAAAGTAGAAAAGAATAAGAATACCGTTAAATAAAAGACAAAATAAATAATTTAACAAGGAAATACCGTTATAAACTTTCATTAATTTTATTTTAATTGACAACCGAAGATTTTCGGATCTTTATTCATAATTAAGAATCCTAACATATATTTTTACCGTTATAAGTTTTACTAATTTTAAGCGTATGACAACCTTATAGTTTCGGATCTTTATTGATGATTAAGAATCCCATCATATAATTTTTCTATCGAATAAGAATGCACCAACAACAATCAGAATCGGTTTTAGACAATTATCTCTTTTATATTTTATACATAAATCAAATCATTGCAGAATAGCTAAATACATAGAGTCATTAGCCAAATAATTAGACGCACTATAATATTCGATGTGAAATTTTAATTATCAGGTGATACTATACAGCTTTATTGTTTTTACTTGGCTGAAACCAGTTTGCACTTGTATATCATTTGTTAACATTGTAATGCAATACATTAAAAATAAATACAAATAGGAAGCATATCAAAAATCTTCTGAATAAAAACGCATTACATGTATATTTAAATATAAAAGTATTACAAACAAACTCGCGTAAAACACGTAATTATTAAAAAAACTTCATTGCGTCTAATTTATCCAATCTCGTCGAATTTATATTATCAATCGTCTAAATTAACCCATTGATACACGAACGTAAAGAAATGCAAACCGTTTTCAGTCGCGTAAAAACAATAGAACTGTATAATATCACCTGGTAATTAAGATTTTGCATAGAATCTTATAATGCGTCGAATAATTTGGTCTAATTATTATAATATACTAATATAATACCTAATATTATAAATACTCCATATATATAATATATCGCCTAATTTATCCAATCGTCGAATTTATATTTTTAATCGTCTAATTTAACCATTCGATTCACGAACATAAACAAGTGCAGACGGGTTTTAGTCACGTAAAAGCAATAAAGCTGTATAATATCACCTGATAATTAAGATTTTACATACAATCTTATAATGCGTCTAATAATTTGGCTAGGGACTGTATATTTTATAAAATAATTAAGTAAATTCATACCTTAGAAATAAAAGAATCATTGTAAATGTATTCTTCTCCGGTCGTTAAATAGTTTGAGAACTTTCTTCGTTTATTTAGCATATTTAACAGGATAGAAAAAAAAATCGTCTGATGTAAAGAGCGGGGACGAACACTGTACGAGGATTTAGCCGAAATATTGTTGCTTTTCTTTTTTTTCTTTTCTTTGGAACTTTTCCCAAGTTTTCTTTACTGGCGATCAGTAAATTCATATATTACTCACAATCGTTTGTTTATGATGCCAAATGGAGTGTTTAAGTTACCGAAATTTTAAAGACGTCTTTTGACTGGAAATATGGGTGTTATCTTTTGCGCTTATCTTTCATCCATTGGGAGCTATATAATACAACTAAAATAATTTAAGCGCCATAGCAGCTGCTTTTTTCCCCTTATTAACGTTTTCAGTAACTCTAAAAAAAGTTGTTTTTTTCATGAAAATAATATTTTTGTTCAGGAGTATTTTTATTCCTATTGACGATTCTAATAATTTTTTTTTTATCGCAGTAGATATGGATGCGGTGATCAAGAACATGTGCATTATACCTCGAAAAATATGTTATCGAATGTACAGTTCTTGGCCAAATTATTAGACAAATTATAAGGCGCACTATAAGATTCTGGGTAAAATCTTAATTATCAGGTGATACAATACAGCTTTATTGTTTTTACGCGACTGAAACCGGTTTGCACTTGTTCACGTTCGTGTAACTATTGATTAAATTTGGCGATATATAACATAAATTCGACGATTGGATAAATTAAACGATATATTATATTAATATAGAATATTTATTATATCAGGTATTATTATATTGTACAAATTAGATCATATTATTAGACGTATTGTAGTTTTTTAATAATTACGTGTTTTGCACGAGTTTATATGCAATGCTTTTATATTTAAACATACATATAATGGGTTTTTATTCGGGAGATTTTTTATATACTTCCTATTTGTATTTATTTTTAACGTATATCATTACAATGTTCGCCAATTGATACACGAACGTAAAGAAGTGCAAACCGCATAAAAACAGTAAGCCGCATAAAAACAATAAAGCCGCATAGTATCACCTGCTAATTTAGATTTTACATATAATCTTATAGTGCGTTTAATAATTTGGTCAGGGACTGTATACTATGAATGAATGTATCTACTTTTAATCTAATAACTGAATTTTCATAAGACGCAATCTTCATGGTCTGAGATATGCCTCATAAATATGCTAATTTAGGCTGACGTTATTTTAAATTACGAAATCAGACATTATAACTTACTTTCTCAGTATTAATTACTTTTTTTTTGTTGATAAATTGTAATTTTTACTCTCACTATATTGGAGTAACCGTGATCAGGAATATATCAGATAAAATGATTTTGTCCAAAAAATCTCGAGTTCCAATCCTTAGATTCCCTATTGAAATTGCCAACTCCTTATCATGTGATTAGAAGCTCAAAATTTTAATCTAACTTATTTTGTTACCTTGTGTGCATTTTGGCGTATCTCTGGAACTTCTTACATAATCTATCTAGATTATATAAGATCTCTTATATATGATTTAGAATCTAACATATCATGATGAGTAATTATCATGATTGAATTCATGTTATGTTAGTCATAGCCACAATGAAATGTTAGTCATAGTGTTCATTAGTCAAAACATTTTTATACACCATTATGAAACTCGCTAGGATAATTTCCCATTAAAAACATATTTTTATAGTTGAATAATCTTTATAATTTAAATTAATAGAGATGGTATTTCTTTTTTTTTTTTTTTTGAATTATAAATTATTACAATTTAGTAATTTTGAACCCCTCAGCATAATAAAACTAAGGGGGACAAATTTTTGACCGAGTTCCCATCCAATTTTTTATATTAAGGATCCCCTACAATATTTCTAGATTTGAAAATTCAAATCCGTCAAAAAAGTTTATTTATTTATTTATTTTTATTTTTTATGTATTTATTTTTTATCGGAAGTAGTATTTGTGTCCAAATTCGTTTCTTAAAATATGGTCCACCCTAATTACTACCACTAATTCGGTCTACCCTTTCAAACCATGACGATTGCATCTCAGTGACATGAAAGTTCAATCATTAGATCAGAAGATATTTTGAGTATCGTGTGTTCTGTAAATAGTATCTAATTATATAAAATTAATGATACCAATATCATGAAAAATAATAGAATTGCTTCTGAACTAATTATTCAAATTTTAAACAATAAGTATTAAAAGGTTTTGAATCCGGAAGTTATATAACTTCTTTCGTTTGCACCAAAAATAACTTTTAAAATGGACATTAATTTGACAATTAGAATAAATGCTCCTTTTGCTGCATTTTGAACATGAATTCTAACTACACTATCTACCAATAAGTATTTGGACTCGTATAATTGAAAAGAAAAACAAACTTTATTCATAATCAATAGTTGGTAGAGCCTCCACGAGAGGCAATTACAATGTGAACCCTCCGGGGCATACTTTCCACAAGTCCCAGTGTGACGCCTAGTGGTATTTTCTTCTACTCGGCTTGGAGAACACATGTCAGTTCCTTCACCGATTTTGGTCGGGTAGTAAACCCCTTAATTCGGCGATCCAACTCGTCCCAGAGGTTCTCGATAGGGTTCAGGTCCGGGCTCTGGACCGGCCAGTTCATTCGATTAACCCCATTGGCACCTTACCAAGCCTTGGTGACCCTCGCAACATGACAGTTGGTATTGTCGTCCTGGAAGTAACAGGGGTCCACCCCGTAAAACTGCCACAACGTAGGAAGCACATTGTCATGCAAAATAGTGCAGTAGGCATCGGCGTTGAGCTTACCATGAATGGGGACCAAGGGTCCCAATCCATATCAGGAGAAACAATCCATCTCAGGACCGCAGATATATTAATTTGCATAGGTGTCCAAATACTTATTGGTAGATAGTGTATATTGTGCGTTATTCCTCATAACTATTTATTATTGATCAGTTATATTTTCATGATTTCAGAACTCGATGTAAGTTATGGGTTTGGATTATTTACAAGCAGAACTTTATAATTTCCTTAGCAAGCCAGGTAAATCTTCTATCATACCAAATTTTTTATTCTAGAGATTTACTGCAGAGATTTAAAGTGCACAATGCGTAAAAAAAGGATGGGATACCTTGAGTATTTATTGATCCTAATGATCGGCTCTTCACTATGACTCAAACTTAATGGTTAGAGGGAGTGACCTTAAATGTGATAAGTAACTGGTGCAGGCGATATTTTAAGCTACGAAATCAGAAATCCCACTTTCTCTGAATTAACATATTTTTTTCGACGGATTCGTATTTCTGTCCCTCCAAAATGTAGTGGGTAGCCGCAATCTGGGAAATACGGTCCTCATAGTTTAGTCAGGAGAGCGATCCAAAGTTTGAACTCTATAATGCTATTTTAACTTTTTGCGAATTTTGCCAATTCTCGAGAACTTATAAAGCGAATTGAAATATTTTTGCACACAATTATAAAATTCGTTCATGAAAAGATAAATGCAGAAAATAAATTTTAGTAAATATGAATTATTTTTTATTATTTTATTTAATAATAGTAAAAAAGAGTTGCAAGATATACAATTTTTTACATAATTTTAAAGTATGTAACTTGACATTTCAAAATATAAAATTTGAGCGAAATGGGTTGAAAAGTGTCCGAGAAACTTTTCAACCTGAGTTTTTCGATATTTTTTTAAAAAAAGGCATATTTTAAAAAACGATTAATCTCTAATTCAGTAACCCCAAAGCTATTGATTTGTTATGGAAACATAGAGGATTTTGTGACACAACAGATTTAACGTGCACCAGTTCCACCCAAGGGGATCAAACTCACGACTCCTTATACATGGACCCAACGCTCTACCAACGAGGCCATCCCGGCCTTTAAAAGATTGTATAACTTACAACTAAAATTTTTTTCTACTATTACTAAATAAAATAATAAATGTATACCAAAATTTATTTTCCGTTTGGTATCATCTTTAGATGAATGAATTTTATAATCGTGTGCAAAAAATGTCAGTATGCTTTCAGAGTTCTTGAGATATGGCAAAATACTCAAAATGTATATTTAGCATTATAGGGTCCAAACTTTGGATTGTTATTCTGACAAAACTATGGGGTCTGAGTCGCGATGGCTCAGGGGATAGAGCAGTGGTTACCAACTGGCGGCTCGCGGGCTACATCTGGCCCGCGAAGCCTTTTTTTGTGGCTCGCGAACAAAAATATATTAGTTGTCCCTTTTTTGCGGACAATTTTCGTAAAAAATCTATATGGGTTTAAAGTACTTTTCTTCGTTTAAAAAAAAAAAAATAAATAAATAAAACATAATTTCTTCGTTTTTTGAAATTTAACATACCGACGGTGCAAAAAAATTATTTCTCAGGTAAAAATCTAGTTCTTATTTTAATTTGTAATCCAATACTTTTGTTTTTTATCACTTGATAAAAATCTGACAGTAATATTTAATGTTTCTTCAAACATAAAAGAGTCCTATATAAAATTTTGATAAAGTTGCGGCCCGTCATTTGCATGGTGTTTTGAATTGCGGCCCCCGGCCTCATGTAAGTTGGAAACCCCTGGGATAGAGCGTTCGCCTCCCACTGAGGTGAACCGGGGTTCGATCCCGGGGATGGCTGGTCGATACGACTTCCGCATGCGGCTTGCACCGTCCACAGTGCTGACGTGAAATATCCTCAGTGGTAGACGAATCATGGGTTAGAGTCCCCTTGCCGTCAGGATAATCATGCGAGGTTCTCGTGGTCTTCCTGTCCATGTAACGCAAATTGCTGGTTAGTTCTTTCAAAAAGACCTCCACGAAGGCAAATTTCTCCCAATAATTGATCCAGGAGTTCCCTTGTCTTATAGATTGGGTTCAAAATGACAAGGCTACGGAGTTATTAGTAGTCGTAAGCCCAAAAAAATTGGGTCGGCTGTTCAACGACAGTCATAAAATTATAAAATATAAACTAAGGGGGGCATATTTCCCAGATTGTGGGTAACCCCTTTATTTTGAGGGTCAGAAATCCGAATCCTGTGAAAAAGAGTATGTTTCTTCAGAGTACGTTTCTGTGTTTGAATTCGTAACTTAAAATATCGTCTGCGCTAATTAATTTCCACATTTGACGTCACCCTCTCAAACCATTAAGTTTGAGTCCTAGAACGTGAAGATCCGATCATTAGATCAAAAGTTATTCATAGTCCGTTATTATTTATTATTTATTTTTGGCATACTGTACTTTAAAGATGTATTGTAGAGATTTTATTGGAAGAGAAATTATGCTTAAGAGATTCTAGAGGTAAGCAATTGATACATTTTGTATTAATTGCTTACCTCTAGTAATTAATACATTTTGTATTCTAGAGATAAACAAAAGTAATACATTTTGTATATATTATATATATTTCATTTCACTATTTATTATGATATCTAGAGATTCTAGATGTGGTTAAATTTCTTTATAGAGGATAAGAAAATGCATTCTAGCGACTCTAGATGTGGGCAAATAATATGTTAGGCATGTAATCTGGATATTGTAAAGCTGGGAAAATTGTATTTTAGATGAACAAATTATAGTTTAAATACGTAGGCTAGATATTCTAGAGATGGACGAATCGTATTCCATCTGCAAAGAAATTGAGTTTTAGAGGAGTACAACTAATATTCTAAAAGCAATAAGAAACTTTATTAATTATTTAATATGAGCCGCAATGACTCAGGGAATAGAGCGTTCGCATTCCCTTGAGGTGAACCGGGTTCGAATCCCGGCGATGGCTGGTTGATACGAATTCCACATCCGGCTTGCACCGACAACAGTGCTGAAGCGAAAAATTCTTAGAGGTAGACGGTTCATGGGTTAGACTCCCCTTACCGTCAGGCTGTCCGTGGGAGGTCCTCTCCATTTAACGCAAATGCGGGTGAGTTCCATTAAAAGATGCAGACTCCTGAAATCGGGCTAGGTTTCATGGCTCTCGTTGTGTGATGTGAGTTTAATTTAATCCTCCAAGCGTTGAGCCCCTGGTTAAAATTGTACAAAAATTTTCCTGCTGCGCACTATTCTGCCAATGAGAGCAGAGATTGCTCAGGGGATAGACCTCGCCTTTCAATGAGTGGGAGGTTCTATTGCTTTCTATCTTCCTGTAACGCAAAACTGGGTTAGTTCCATCAAAAAGTACTCCACGAATGAAAATTTCTTCCAATACTTGATCGAAGAGTTCCCTTCTCTTCTGGATTGCGAGATCAAAAATAAAAGGCTACGCTGTTGAACATTAGTAATCGTAAACCGAAAAATTGGGTCGGCTATTCAACGATGGTTATAAAATATAAAAATAAAATAATTATTTATTACTAGGAGGCTTTGCCCCCTGCTCGCTGGCGCTCACCAACCCCCGGAACTGCTTTCTCAGTTCATTTCGGATTGCTTCGCAATCCAATGCTCGCTTTTGCTCGCTCATTGGATACGTTCTTAACGTCTAGCTTTTGTATACTTTTTTGAATACTGAAGTTCCGAAAACTTTTCACTGTAGAAAATTCTAAACCTGTACATTTCAATTATAATTTGAAATTGCAATTGTTAATTTGGGCATTTGGCGATACAACACTTATAGAATTGAAGGAGTTGTTACGTCAAGCGCTCAGGTATCATAATTTTGAATTATGTTGCTAAGTTAACTTTCAAAAAATTCTATGGCTGGCAACGGCATTTTTATTTTTTAAGTTGTTTATTTATATTTTTGCCGCAGCTGAATTGAACAACCTGATAATGCTCACTCCGGTTATTGTTTCCGTTTTTAAAAGCGCTATATGTTGAGCCACCTCAGCTAGATTTTAGATGTGACATTTCTAGATGCAATCATTGGTCGATTTTCTAACGTTGCCACCGGCGGAAAAGAAATACAGCCAAAATTTGGGAGCCACGTAAGAGAATTATATATAATAGATAATGAGATATTTAAAGGAAACGGTATTTTTTAAATATGTTTAACTCATTTAAAATTGTTTATAATTTTTTTAAAAAAAAAAGTCGGTCAATTTTGGGACTTTGAGCATTTTGAATTATTGCTAATCAATTTGATCGACACATATTCTCAAAAATATTATTTCAGAGTTAAAATAGATTTATCTCTTTTCAATTGTTCATCTTTTAGATTTTTTTAACATGACTGGATTTGAATTGGTATTTTTTTTTAATATATATAAAAGCTAATTTTTTCCCCATTACAGATCCCAGAGTGGCACAATGGCCTCTAATGGATTCACCATGGCATACAATATCTTTAGTAGCTGGGTACATTATGTTTGTGAAAGTCATTGGGCCCTTATGGATGAAAAACAGACAACCATTTGACTTGAAGGCGCTTATGATTGTATACAATTTTTTTCAGGTCATCATAAGTTCATGGATATTTATACAAGTAAGTATACAGTCTGTTCTTAAATTTTACAAATTTTGAAAGTTTCTAACACTATTACAATTTTTAAATTCCACTGTTAAACTTAACACACTTTAAAGATTTTAACTATTCAATTTGACACGTTTTTTTACTGACTTTACGCATTCCATAATTTTTGTATGTTACAGTTTTGAAATTTATGGGTTTTTTGTTACCTGTTATAAACTGAGTTTTCTTAATTTTATTGAATTCATCCGTTAACACCATCTGATAATAGTTTTGAAAATATACTTGTGCTGAAATTCGTATAAAGGACAGTATTGTGTATTTCCAAAAGAGATTTTCTAAATTAACCCAAGATTTGAATTTCGGGCACTTTATGCAATAAAAATGTTATTAACATACGATGGACGCTGTTGGAATTTTTTCATCGGTGTTCTTAAAGTCAACATTTTATGTCATCGAGTAAAACACATACAACCTTTTTGGTCTAACTTACCAACAAATTGTAAAGTAACCCCAGTTAAGGGCGGTTATTACGAATCATCCTGTATGTAAACTTGTGTGCTAATGCATGATTTGTGTTGCGTTATGCTTTAACAACTTTTTTTTTAAACGTTGCAGTTTGGTAGATTAGGTTGGTTTACGAAATATAATTGGAGATGTGAACCTATTGATTATTCCAATAGATATGAAGCTGTGAGGGTAAGTTATATCTTTATAAACTTTTTAACAACTATTTCTTTTTATCTATAAGCCACTCCTACTGTTAAAACATTTAGAATACACTTATTGAGGGGGCCGTGGTGGTTCAGGGGTTAGAGTGCTCACCTCCCAATGAGGTTAACCGGGTACGAATCCCAACGACGGCTGGTCGATTCAAATTCTGCACTCGGTTCGCACTGACCACAGTGCTGGCTTAAAATAACTATGGGAGGTCCTCATGGTTTTCCTCTCCATGTAAAGCAAATGCGGGTTAGCTCCATCAAAAAGTACCCCACCGAAGGTAAATTTCTCCCAATAATTGATCCAGGAGTTCGCTTGTCTTCTGGATAGGGTTCAAAACTACAGGGGGATGGAGTTGAGCATTGGTAGTTGTAAATTCAAATCGGATCGTCTGCCCGACGACGGTTATAAAATAATAAACTAAGGAACACCTTATGGATAACTAGTTCACCTCTGAATTACATTATTGAATAGCATAGAGGAAACCGGTTTTTATTTTATGCAAAAAATCTTACAGCTAAAAGTTTGGAAAAAGTAGTATCTAACACTCAGAGGGTTAAAAAGATGTAAAGCTTTTTTTTTAAAAAAATTAATAACAATGAAAATTGCTATTTTTCCAATTGTTTCACATATTTTATCAAATTATAGTTAAGTAGTATCCTAAGAGTGTAATAGATATAACTCACTTTCTAAATTATGGGCAATTTAACCGAAACGTAAACCTGAAAGTTAGTTATAAGACTTGTATTTTGCCGTGCATAACAACGTAAAAACAATGTGCAAAAAAAAAAAAAAAGAAAGAAAAAAAAAGACGTGCGAAACAACTTAAGAGCTTTATGATTGATTCCGAGAAAAGTGGCTTTGACGGCTTTTTATCCTTCTAATTGCTGATGCTATAAAAACTAAAATAGAAATTAAAAAAAAAAAAAAAAAAAAAAACTGATAAAACAAAATTTATTTGTGATTTTTTTTTTTGCAATATGTAGCTTACCATATGAAGATACCAAATATGTAAAAATCACAACTTTGAATTTTTTATCGCTTACGATGGTTTTTTCAATTGCACGACAGTATTGTCATTAAGATCCTCCCCCTCTACAAATTTCATTTTATTATATAAATTTTTAACAATGTTGTTGTGAGGTTATTAACCGACTATCTTGAGTTACTGCAATTAAGTTAAAGTTATTAATTCTCGTTTTTGTTATTCGTTTACTTGACTTGGCTATCTTGAGTTTTCGGCGAAAAATGTGTTTGCTCCTTAACTTTTGCATATGAAAGCATTTTATGTTAATAAGCATCAATTCAGTAACAATAAATTTTTTTATTTTGAATAAATCCATAAGAATAAAAGCTAATTAATGTATTTTTGCAATATATATTTGAATTAAAATATTATGAAAAAAGTTTTATTTTATTTATCGTTTTTACTATAGATTGCTGAAGTGTGTTGGATATGTTTCTTAGTCAAGTTTTTAGAATTCTTGGACACTGTAAGTGAAAGCTTTCGTTTTGAATAATTTTAAGTTTTTAGTTGACTTTTTAACTTCGATTTTTAAATTTTTAATATGTAGCAGATTCTGCGCGGCGCAAAAAGTAAAAAAATTTTTAAAAAAAGGAAAAAATTATTTTAATATGGCCTATTTTATTTTAAATTATTTTAAATAACATTGGAGTTTTTTTTAAAAAATAGTTTGGGTATAACTAGTTGGGATAATTTTGTTACAAAAATCAAATAGTTATATTTTAAAAGTAGAAATAATTTCAATTAAGTTGAAATTATTGGAAAAAAATATTTTCAAACTAAATAGTATATATTTATTAAATATTTCTTCGAAATGCATAAAATATGTAATTGCTTTATATAGAGACAAGATTAGTCAGTTATTGGTTTTGAAAACAAGTTTTCATGTTATTTGATTCTTTCGTAAACTAAAACTTAAAAAAAAAAAAAATTTGATCGCTTCATTACGATCACTGGTTACCCATTGGTCAAATGTTTTCTCTTTCTGGATTGACTCCGTTAAACGCCACATTTCAAATCATGGGTTGCAAAAACTGTCTCAATGGATGTTTGTCATCGGATTGGTTTTCAAATCCTGGCTATGTACGTGTTTCAAGACGTCACAAAATACTTTTCATTCTTCAGTATTCATATTTATATTAAAATCACCATCAAGACAGTAATTATAAGTTAATAATAAAAAGAATATAAAAATACTTTAAATTATTATCATGTAAATACATTAAGAATGGCTGCTGGTGAAAAAAAAAAAAAAAAAAAGAATTCTAAAAAAATTATTAAACAGCAGCGGTCGTCATAGCAACGCATGCGCATTGTTTACTATTATTTTTGAACACAGTTGAAAAGTGTGATGACGTTCAAATAAAATGAACATGCCATCAAACCCAAAACAACACCCATTTTGCCACTGAGTTTTAAAAAAAAAAAAAAAAAAAAAAAAACGCTCTCTGATGAAAAACTCCCAAACGTCCTTTTTTACTCAGTTGAAACGGCTCGAAAAAATGCAAAAAGATTTAAAATTGTTCTAAGTGGTGTCGGGGAGAGTAATTATTTTTTTTTCTGCCATTTATTTATTTTAAAGTAAATAAAAGTCCAGAACTTAATACCCAAAGTTTTTTTTGTCACAGAATGCCTTGTTATGCCATTATTAGTGATTTTTGAAAACTTCCCAACATTCATCAGCACGCTTCTCCCTTGTTTGAAGGAAATAGGATGATTTAAGGGAAATATTTTACTAATAAATAAATTTGTCTATTAGTAATTAATTCAGTTAATCTTAACACCATATTTTAACTCTCGGCCAGAATCTGAATTCCTGTTTCCGGAATTCGTAAGGTTGACCGGTGTTCTAGGAAATTGTTTCTTAGCAATAATGGGAAAATAAAACGTAAATGTGGAATAAAAAAAATCACAGAGTTTAGTTGAATTTCATCTGAAAGGCAGATTCTCTTTTGAACTTTTATCTGAACATCGTCGGAGTATTAGTTCCACAATATATTTTTACAATATATATATAGATTAAAGTTCATAAGAAAAAATAACGGAATTTTTCGCATCTCCCGATATGAAAAAATATAGTATTACATACAGTTACGGCACGTAAATACGGCACGAAAAATACAGTTACGGCACGTAACTGTTTTAGGAGTAAATTAAGTTTAAGAGATTAAATTTAACGAGATGAAAAGATCATTTTAAATTGGGAAATCAATATGAGATTTTTTTCGTAACTCCAACTTTCTTGAAGCTTATTGCAGTTTTAAGTGCTTTTTTCGTGAATATTTATCAGTTGTTTATGCTTCAAAGAAATTTTTTTATCCATTGTTGTATAAAAAGTAGCCCTCTTCGAGATCTTCATTTTATAAGCTCGTGCATGACTTTATATCAAAACAAACAAAAATGAATAAATAACTAAATAAAATATTGGAAAAAACTAGATGTTGTCAGATATTAGCCATTTCATTTTTATCGATATTTTTAAAAATAGTAAAGACTTAAGAGAAATAAATAAACTATTTTCAAATTGCATTTTTATATATTATAATGTCATCGTTACAGAGTTTTAAGAAGAAAAATTAAATTTAATTTATTACTTCTTTTTGAGCCAAACATCCTATTTTCCCATGTTTAATACATAATTTTTTTTAAACACAGTTGATTATTTTTAAAATCTTAGAAATCATATCTTTTGTTACGATTAACATATTAACATAATTATCTTACCTAAAGCTATATACATTTTGTTTTTACAATATATTGAAAAAAAAAATGATCTTTCTTTTTTTCTTCTTCAAAAATATCAATTTTTAAGGAAAAGCAAAACAAAACAAAATCAATGATGAAGGAAACCTGACAGGTAACCGCGAGGTTGTAGCGAGAGTGTTCGAGTTTATTATATATTTTCTCTTTTAATTATACCTCAGTTCTTGTATAAAATCTCAAAAAGGAAATATTCGCAAATAAAAAGAAAATGCATTTGAAAATTTCTAATATATATATATATATATATATATATATATATATATATATATATATATATATATATATATATATATATATATATATATATATATATATATATATATATATATATATATATATATATATATATATATATTTCATTCATTAATATTTCATTCATAAAATGTTCAAGAAAACATCTTATAAATAATTTTAAAAGAATAAAAAAAATAGTGGCGTGCTTTTTTTATTTTATTATTTATTGATATTTTGGGAAAGGTGGGCTACGAATTTAAAGGTTGTTTAAACTATTTCATAACTTATATGCTGCATCTTATTTTAAACTAATTTAAATATTAAATCTAATTTTATGATGTTTAAATAAGTAATAGTTAAGGAATTGGTTTTTGTATTAACATGTTTAATAGTTTCGATGATAATTTGCAGGTATTTTTTGTACTCAGAAAGAAGAACTCTCATATTAGTGTGCTCCATGTGTTTCATCATTCGTTGGTTCCTATAACAGTATGGATTGGCATTAAATATGGAGCAGGTATCAGCATTTAAACTTATATATTGATTTACTTGGTTTTCATACCATAAAAGAATTTCAATCCTCTATTTAAATTGATATTTGTGATTAAAATATCAGTTTTTCAAAAACCACGTAAAAACTTTGCTATAATTTTTTACTCCTTTCTTTGATTCATGTAGATATGAAATTTTTGGGATCAAAAATAAATTTCCTTTTAAAAAGAATGTTTTTGTTTGTTTTCCTGGATTAAAAACGCCGTTCTTTAAATTAAGATTACTATTGTAAACATTACAACTTTATTGGAATTCCTTCTCCGTTTTACGTTTAATTGAAATTAATTATTGTAATAAGATCTCATCTGATTGCGTAACTTTAAATATCACTTACACTAATTTATTAGCTTTTTTCAAATTTAGTATGATTAAAAATGCTTTTTCAAGATATCAAACATGTTTCTTTTAATATTTTCGTCCTGATTTAAATTTTAGAGATACGTGCAATTAAAAAAGTTTGTTCTTTATTTAGCGATTATAGCACCAAATAGATTGGGGTTCACTGAATTGTGTAATCACACAATAGTATGATTAGTAGGCCATAATTATTTGATATTAGAATGATAACAAATGCTTCATAATTTACGACAAAAGAGGCAGACTCGAATTATCTGTATTTGTGGAATCATTCAGAAATTAAAAAGCACAAAAATATTTCTTTTCTTTTTTTTTATTTTAGGCCTGAAAAATTTATAAGACTGAAAACAATATTTAAATGACTATTCAAAAACTGAAATAGTTTTGGATAAAGACCACAAAGAATAAAATGTAAAGACAAATATATCTATTACTTGATGACACACTTTTACTCCAACGCGATTTATTCCGTTTTAAGCAGCACTGTGTGAAATTCAACATAAGTTCAACTTAAATTTTTATGTATCCTTTTTATGGACCTTATATCGGAAAATGTTTACTACATGTCTTTTAGATTTAGCTGAAATCATCTATCAGAGAGCGTTGAGGTCGCAAGCAAATTTTGGTGCAGATTCACTCATCTGAGACTTTTAGACACCTTGTCGGGCCCTTTCCTCGCAGGATACCTTAGGAGCAAAATAACTTGGTCCCTCACTGGTTTAATATCTTTGCTCTTAAAGGGCCGTTATTTCACCGATATTAGCCCCATAAAGAAATGTCCGATTCACCCGATATTTTACAGCCATTTTGTAACCAATATCAGCCCCATAAAGAAATGTCCGATTCACCCGATATTTTACAGCCATTTTATAACCAATATCAGCCCCATAAAGAAATGTCCGATTCACCCGATATTTTACAGCCATTTTATAACCATTATCAGCTCCATAAAGAAATGTCCGATTCACCCGATATTTTACAGCCATTTTATAACCAATATCAGCCCTATAAAGAAATGTCCGATTCACCCGATATTTTACCGCCATTTTATAACCAATATCAGCCCCATAAAGAAATGTCCGATTCACCCGATATTTTACAGCCATTTTATAACCAATATCAGCCCCATAAAGAAATGTCCGATTCACCCGATATTTTACAGCCATTTTATAACCAATATCAGCCCCATAAAGAAATGTCCGATTCACCCGATATTTTACAGCCATTTTATAACCAATATCAGCCCCATAAAGAAATGTCCGATTCACCCGATATTTTACAGCCATTTTATAACCAATATCAGCCCTATATGGAATTGTCAGATTCATTCGATATTTTATATTCATTATTCAGCCAATATAGGCCTTATATTGACTCTATATTAGCCGATATTGGCCCTCTATAGGACCAATATTTTATTATATTTTATGACCGTCGTTGAACAGCCGAACCAATGTTTGGGTTTACGATTACTTATGTTCAACCCCGTTGCCTTGTAATTTTGAACCCTATCCAGAAGACAAGGATCAAGTATTGGGAGAAATTTGCCTTCGTGGAGGACTTTTTGATGGAACTAACCCGCATTTGCGTTACATGGAGAGAAGATCACGAGGATGGACAGACAGCTGCCAGTTATTTTACCATAATTTTAGAATGAAAATCTTAACAGTGTGTACAATATTTGATCTTGAGTGTACTCTAACTTTTTAAAATTTACTTTGAATCTCTCTCTATAGTAAAAGATTATTATTTTTTGTTGTTGTTGTTGTTAATAATGTCATCGTTTGTAAAATATTATTTCAGGGGGATACAACACCATTTTTCCTTTACTGAATTCATTCGTGCATGTTTTGATGTATTTATATTATGGGTTAGCCGCTTTTGGACCCTCACTTCAGAAGTATTTATGGTGGAAAAAATATTTAACAAAGTTACAAATGGTAAGTTTTATTATTTTTTTTTAACAATAAAAAGTAAGAAAAAAGGGGGGAAAAAGCGAAAAAAGAAATAATTCTGGATAGCTTTTAATGATCGTATTTTCACAAATTAAGACTCAATCGTAATGGTTCTAGGGGGTAAGGTCAAACATGCTAATTAGTGCAGACGACATTTTAATTAAAAATGTTAAGTTACGAAATCAGACACAAAAACGTACTTTCTCTGAATAAACATGCATATTTTCGATGGATTTCTGTCCCCCAAAATATAACGGGTAGTTGCAATATGGTCCCCATAGTTTGGTCAGGAGAGCAGCTCAAAGTTTGGACTTCCTGTTAATTTTACTTCTTGCATATTTCGAGAACCTTTTAGGTGAATTGAAAATTTTTTCACACGGTTACAAAAATTTTTCTATCGAAAGAAAATTGCATGAATTTTTTTTTATGGATGCTTATGGAATTTTTTAACATTTTATTTAATATTAGCCGAAAAACTTTGAATCGTAAGGTATACATATTTTTACACCATTTAAAAGAATACAACTTATATAAAAAAATAAAAGAAGTCCGTCGAATAGTTTCCGAGAAATCAAATTAGAGAAATATCTGACTTGTGCCCTGTACGTCAACATTTTTTTTTTTATCAGTAATATTCAAAAATATTGTCCTGCACATCATTTTTTTCTTATTTATTTTCCTCCTGTAAAAATTTTAAAGGGAGGGGAAACCATTCAAAAATTTTGGTCTTTTGAACATACATATACAATCGATAAGTCCAATTTGCCCTTGGAATTTCGTAATTACCGATAAAAATATAACATAAATTTTATAAAAATATTATATGATAAATAACATACGCTTAAAATTTATTTAAACTAGACAGATTTTCCTTCGTGATGAGCTTAATATAATTTAGTATTTATGAATAAATTGATAAAGTTTCTTTGGGAAATTTCATGTTTAGAAAATGAAGCGCTATCACTTTTCACCACTGATTAATATAATAAAGATTATAATTTAATAACATTTTAAGACATTTAGCATCGTTTAAATTGATTCACAATATACATGATATGCCAAGTAGCTAAATTTTAAACGAAGAATTTCGTTCCTGAATAAATAAACCTAATTTAGAATTTTATGTGCTGTTTTTCACACACTTCAGTATATTCTGATTCTGAGGGAAAAACAAAATAAAAATTAGAATTTGCTAAAATTGAGTTTTAAATTTTCAAAAACCCAATAATTTCGTGGAACCCCTGGAGAATGTCTACGGAACTCTGGGGTTAAATTAAACCCAGTCTGGGAATCCCTGACTTAAAGTATCGTTTGTTCTAGTTAATTAGCCTATTGGAGGTCAGATTTTCGAACCAATAAGATTGAGTTCTGTTACGCAAAAATCCAATCATTAGATCAAAAGTTATTCAGATTCTACCTTTTCGTATTTTCTGCTCTCTGCATTTCTAACTGAGGGGAAAATATTGTATTAATATTCCTAAAATTAAGTAACATAACTATAAATTATAATAACATTACTAGAATTAATTAATTTCATATCTTTGTTTGGACTTTCATCTAAATCATATTTAAATGTAAATCTTTTGCACACTCAACATTTTTAGCAGAAGTCAAAATATTGCATTAATGTTACTAAAATTAAGCAAAATTACTATAGATTATAATAACATTATTAGAATTAATTATTTCCACATCGTTATTTGGCATTTTATCTAAATCTGATTTAAATGTAAATATATTGCTCAGTCAACATTTTTAGTAGAGGTTAAAATGCTGCATTAATATTCCTAAAATTAAACTAGAAAGTGCAATAACATTATTATGGAATAGACAATATTACAGAATAACATTATAAGAGAATTAATTAATTTCACACCTTTGTTCGGGTTTTTATCCAAATAAGAATGTCTTTGTAGACTTATTACGCAGAAAGCCAAATTATTATACGAAACATATCATTGGTGAAAATTATGTAGTTAGGGGGTATAATATATTTATAGCACACATTACATTGTTCTGTAGAACGTTGGCACGTGAACGCAGGGCGTGTTTGAAATATATTGGCACGAAGTTAGGTCATTCTTGGCATACAATACGCTTTGATTCTTTCTCTCCAAAGGAACGCCCAAAAGTGACATCAGTTTGTGGATGAATTTTTTATGTTCACTTTTGATGTGGCTTTCCAAATTAATTGTACTTATATCTTGGATTATAAAATATGCTATTTATGGGATTAAAAAAATATTGTTGTAGTTACTTAAAAAGTAATAAAAATAAATAAATGATACATCAGTTGAAAACATAACAGTAATTATCCAGTAAAATTTTTGACCTACTAATATAATTTTCATTCAATTCATTATAACTGCGTAAAAGTGTATCGTTGAGATTGTAAAGAATTCGATAACAATCCTGTTTATTCAATTATTCCTATTATTGTATTATTTTAATGTTTCTGAAAACTGAATTATATTATACGATATTAACGATGCCTGTGCAATTTTGGATCATTGTTTTAGTTACTTAAAAAATAATAATAATAAAAAATAAATGTTACCTCAGTTAAAAATTTGGCAGTAATTATCCAGTAAATTTTTTGACATAATTATCTAATTTTCATTCATTTTTGAATAGCTGCGTAAAAGTGTATTGTTGAGATAGTAAAGGATTAGATAAAACAATCCTGTTCACTCAATTATTCCATTTGAGCGTCTTTTTTTCACATTAAAATATCGTGTCTTTTATTTTCGAATAACCAAATTTTCATGATTGTTTATTTCAATTAAATTTCGAATAGATGCTTTAAAGTATATATTTAAATAAATTATGTAAGTGTTTGCAAATTTTATCCTCAAAATTATTTGAATAAAATTAATTATTGTATTTTTGTTAATGTTTCTCACAATTGAAACCCGATATTAACCATGCTTTTTGCAATTTTCCACCAGTATCGTTTGTATTAATTAATTACCATATCGGAAGTTCCTCGCACTTATAAGATTCATGAGTTCCAGGACGTGAAAATCCGTGGATCAAAAGTTATTCAATGTGTTATGTTTCTTTTTCTGCAATGCACATCACTCTACTTTTATATTTCTCGCTGATTTATTGTAAAGATTATTGGCGCAGAACGGTTTTCAAGGAAATAATTAATTCATTATTTAAACATTGGGGAAATTGAAAATCGAACATAACGTTTTCCTCTAGAATGTTTTTTTATGTCATCTTTTTTCCGAGAACAGTATGATTTGAACGCGTGACTAAATGAAATTAACTAAATAATGAGGAAATATTTTGGTTTAAGAATGCTTTTTAGTCTCTTTTCGTTATAATTTCATTTGCTGCTAATTTCAGTTCTGTATTACGCAGAAAGAAAAGTGAATATTCTTTCCATATTTAAAATTCGGTATATATATATATATATATATATATATATATATATATATATATATATATATATATATATATATATATATATATATATATATATATATATATATATATATATATATATATATATATATATATATATATATATATATATATATATATATATATATATTATATATACAGGGTGATTCATAAAAGATGGGCAAAATTTTAGGAAGGGATAGTACACACCCAAGCAAACAATTTTTATCAAAGAATGCATGGTCGAAAACAAAACGCAAATGTGCTGGCGTATTTGGAAAGTTTGATGCAAACGATGCATTTAGTTCCAGCAAAACGCAGCATCAGCTCCTTACGTACGAGCAGTGCGACACTATCTGGACGAAACTATCTAATCTTTCCAAACCAATGGATTGGGCGAGGTGATCCTATAGCTTGGCTATCGTGCTCTCCAGATCTTTCATGCCTCGATTTCTTTTTGTGGGGACAGCTGAAAGCTCTTATGTATGAGACTCCCATTGAATCTGCAGAAGAACTTGTCGCCAAGCTTTCAGCCACTGCAGGGAAAGTTCGTGATATGCCTGGTGTGTTTCAGAATGTTCGCCTATCTTTTTTTCGCCGTTGTACTGCGTGCATAGCCGCTGCCGGCCACTGTTTTGAACACTTATTGTAATCACATGCCATTAAATTTGCTTTTATAACTTAACTTCATCGCTCTTTGTGTGTTTTTGTCTCATATAAGAACATAAACTTTGACGCCCTCTAGCGGTTTTGCGTTTTGTTTTCGACCCTGCGTTCTTTGATAAAAACTGTTCGTTTGGGTGTGTACTATCACTTCCTAAAATTTTGCCCATCTTTTATGAATCACCCTGTATATATATATATATATATATATATATATATATATATATATATATATATATATATATATATATATATATATATATATATATATATATATATATATATATATATATATATATATACTTAGTATATTCCAGAGCACAATTAATATTTAAGTTATTAAATATTTAAGGCTAATTAAATAATTAAGGTAACTAAATATAGTAACTAATATACCAAATAACTAATTGAGGTAATTATATATTTAAGACTGGTGAATAATTTTCATCACTCAAAAAAGTTAAGTTTTAAACTGAGCAATGTATAGCGAGGTACTTTATGAATACTATTCATAAAAAACGGACCTATTGATCGGAACGAGGAGTTTGTAGGGGTTGTCTCAAATATGTAAATTATTTAGTTCAGACGATATTTTATATTACGAATTTAGACACAAAAACGTACTTTCTGTGAATAAACATACTTTTCTTTCGACGGATTTGGAATTCTGACCCTTGAAATATAGGGGGTAGCAGTAATCTGGGAAATATGGTCCCAATAGTTT